>CM053581.1:150054214-150075023 GCA_028627135.1 Pseudochirops cupreus
ATACGGTTCCTCGTAGCCGAGCTGACTTTAGTGGGAAGTATCTTTGTGTGCGTTTTGGAGTTCCAGGATTGGTTTAGAGTCCTATTTTATGGGTATTTTGGGGTGGCTATGTGAGAGCTGCGATGTGTTGCTGCTTCTACGCCGCCCCATATTCTTTATTCCTGTATTCAACCAACAAGTAATGTACTTTAAAACCTCAGAAACACCCATATATATATAAATGAATGATAGCAGGATGACTACTTGTCCTTAGGCCATATGTATCACACCTTTCTATCAAGAATGCTAATAAAAATCAGGCAGTAGTGTGATGATTATGAGAAGGAGGAAGAAGAGGAGGAAGAGGAAGATATGTCAATGTGTCATAAAGGAGGGAGAACTACCTCTGACACATAGTGACTATGTTTGGCTGGACAATCTCTTAATCTTATAGTTCAATCTGATAATTCTTTTAAACTCTAAATTACTGAGAATATGCAATTCTGCACTGGTAGAGTTTCTCACTGCCTACTTTTCCCATAATAAACTACATGAAGGATTGTTAAATACTTACTATGTACTAGGAACCATGCTAACTTCTAGAAATACAAACATAAGCAAAGATAAGATATCCCCAACTAAAAAAAAATACTTTATATTATAGTCAGGGGAGGAAAGACGGCACATGAAAGGCCAATGAAAATGGAGGTACCCGTATGGAAGCACAGTGTAAATGTTTTCCACATTGTTGGGAATGCATTTCCATGGGGAAAAAATTAGTTCTGGCATGAACAACAACAACAATCTAATTACCAATATGAGGTAGTTTCATCAGGTTGGTTGTCTGGGTAGCTTTGAAATTATAAAGCTTTTATCATTTAATTCACTTCAATAACAGCCTCAGTATTTTTGCTTGAATTTCGAGGGAAATTTTGACACTATCTTTTTCAAACACTTTAACACTGGTATGGGTTCATGTGTCTGCATCAATGTTCCCAAGAGCCAGACCTTCATTCCAATTTCTGTGTGGAAAGGAACTGTCCACGAGTGCTGATTCAGCGCAGCATGACCACAAGATTGGTGGGTTTGCTGTCTACCACAAATGCAGCAAGAAACTCATAGGGGAAATCAAGAGAGCAGGCTAGCCTAAACTGAATGAGGTTAGCTGACTATGAACAGGTTCTCTGCAACAATTTTCATTTCTCAGAAGGATCTGTCTTGTGGTCTCATATTGTACCATTACATTGTCAAGAGAACAACTTTAGTGACTGCAAGAGTGGATATGATAGAATTGAATCTGGAAGCTCTTTTCTTTGCTGACTTTTGGGTTTTGGTACAAAAGCCAGGACCTTAAGTTACAAAATCTATTAACTGATTGCCAAAGACAGTGAAAATGTTGTTTGGTGCAATTCCAACCCCTCAGAACTATTTAGTTTGTTCTCAAGGTTATGACCAGAAGTATAGTCAGTGAATGCAGTAATAGATTATTATATTAACTCCATATTCAATATATTTTCATGGAAAATAACTTTTAGATCATGTCATTCCTCTGCTCAAATGCTTTATTGACTTCTCATTTCCTCTAAGATGAATTACAGAGTACTTAGTCTGGCATTCAAAGCCTTTCACAAAATGTCACCTACCTACCTTTCTGGATCCACTTCTTATTACTTAATTGCACAATATTTAGCTCCAGTTAGGCCTCTATTCTCATTAAATCTTAGAAAATAATGTCATATTCCTCATATAGCCAAAGTATCTTAAAGATGGAAGGGATCTCAAAGACTATCTAGTTTAACCTATATCTAACCAAGGTTCCTCTTTACAACAACATAGCTGACAAGGGACCATTAAGCTTTTTTTTGAAGACCTCCACTGGAAAAGAACCCAATCAATAGCCCTAGAATAAATCTATTCCACTGTGGCTCACTCATATAACGAAGTCTTATTATATATAGCCAAATTTAATCTTTTGGAAATGTCCACCCCTTGCTCCTAGTTCTACATTCTGGGGAAAACAAAGTAGCAAATAGAGCTGAGTTTCAGTCATGCTCTGAACAAAGCTAAGTACGGGAGGATTCTCACTTCTCTACTTGTGATGACATGAGATCCTTCCATCTTGACCTAATTTGGGTCTTCAGACATTGTCTCTCTTTCTGAAAATTCTATACTCTTTGCCTGAATTACCTTCATCAATTTGACTACGTATTTCAAAGCCCACCTTATATTCCACATCTTTTACAATGTTTTCCTGTCTCACATGATGCTATCTTTATCATTCTTTCCCTAGATATCATATAGCACTTACAGTATATGCACTTTATTCCACTGCATTACTTAGTAAATATAAATGTATACAAAAGACATTGTACCTATATCATACATAGTTCCTTGTACTTAGTAGAAATTAAATGAATATTTTATTCCAAAATGATGTCCTACCTTTTATCTTATTTATGACCTTCTTTAACCCAGCAAAAGGAATACACATAAAGCCATAATTATATAGGATTTGTGAATGAATATTCAATGAATGATTGAATGTCTAAATGAATGAATGAATTCATTTTATCAAAAGCTGAGGATCATCTACAAGGCTAGAGGTGGAAATAGGGAACAATATTAGCTATGAAATCGGGAACATAGAGGGACAGAATCAGGTCAAAAGGGAGAAGAGATATAGGAATGCAGGGGGAAATGATCCTAAAAGTATTACATGCAGACTTTGGACAAAAGTCACCAGCATATCAGTTTTTAAAAATTTCCTGGCCAAGGAGAGGAAATGATGCAGTACAGTGCTGGACCTGGTATCAGAAGACTCGGATTCAAACTCTGTCTCTGAAATTTACAAGGTGTTTGACAATGAATTCATCTCTCCCTCTTTCTACATCTCAAAAAAATTCATGGAGACTTAGATGTCTCCTAATCTGCATTAATAAAAGAAGTTCAGATATTGGTAAATCAGGAGATTTTTATAAAACAAATTTTTTGTTCCTGAATTACAATCAAACTCTTTAAAAGCTACTTTACAGTATGGTACTAATATGGTTCAGAATCATTTATAAGATGCTAGTCAATTCATTGATAAAGCAAATACAATCATCAGAAATTCCTTCAGGCCTCTGAAACCCAAAGAGATCTAAAATAGAAAAGAAATCTCCATAAATATCAAGGTATTTTAGCCGAATTTTTGAATGTGGCTAATAACTGGAATTAAAGTGGGGACTAGACAAATTGCCTTATATAAATATAATGGAATACCATATTTCTTTAAAGAGATAATATACACAATGAATTTAGAGATATATGGGGAAATATATATGAGCTAGCAGGGGGCAGGGAAATGAGGACAACAACATTTATAATTATTTTAACCATAACAAAGAGAACTATATTAAAAGGCAAGCAAACTCAGATTAATTACAACGATCAGTCTTATTCTAGGAGAAGAGATGGCAAAGCCTTTGTAGTAATAGTGACATTTATTTAGTACTTAAAAATTTGCAAGGCACTTTATATACATTTTTTTTTTGTTTCATACTTGCTAGATTCTGAGATACTAATGTTCCCTTTTTACTTGTGAGGAAGGAGAGGTGGAGAATTATTAAATGACTTGTCTCTAGTGACATAACTAGCAAGCATCAGAAGTAGAATTTGAACCCAGTTCTTCAGCTAAGGTTTAGCATTCTACCTATTATTTTTCCCAGCTCTTGGTAGAAACAAGGAATATTCCATACATTTTTAGATATAGTTGATTTGAAGCATGAATATGTTTTATAGTTTTTTTTCTTTGTTGTAAGGCATGGGCAATAGAGACATATTGAGAAAAAATCTCATCATAACAAAAAGCAAGTATCAATAAGGCATCAAACTAGATATGAATAATAAATTACATGACTCAGGTTTACTGCAATATGAAGATGATCACATAGAGATCTCATGATGTATAACTTGTTTTGGGGGAAGAACATAGGAAAACAAAAATTCAATACTGTTTCTTTAATTGCACAGAATATTATTCACCTCAAAAAGAAATGTCTCATATGACATACCTTATGCTCAATTTCCTTAAGAAATAGCTTTAATTAGTAAAATTTGCTATCAGCCTTCCAAAAATGTCGCAAATTAGTTGACTATTTTTATTAGAGACAAAATTGTGATGATATTAAAATGCTTCAGTTTCCATATTTTTGTGTCAATGAGCAGTAAATTCTACACATCAGTGCCTGAAGATGTGATTGACTCACTGCCATATGAGGATAGACACCCAATTCATTAATGTACTATATCTCTTCTGTCTTTCATAGTCTTACCCCTAAAAGAAAAGCTCCCTACATTCATCATCCCCTTATCTCCTCTACCATTCACTTCTCAGTCCTTTGAACTCTAGCTTCTGCTCTCAGTGCCGAATTAAAATATCTCACAAATAACAATCAAGTATCAATTTCAAATGACATTTTCTCAGCCCTCATTCTACTTCACCCCCCTGCAGCCTGTGATATTGTGCTCATTCTAATTGTATAACAGTGTTTTCTTTTGAGTCTCCTTCTACTGTATTGATTCTTCTTTCAAGCATTTTTTTAAAGATTCATGCCCCTCTAAATATGAATGTCACCAAATTCTTCACAGGGCTTTTTCTTTACTCTATGTATTCTCATATGGGGACCAGATTCCTTGGGCTCAATGATCATTTCTCCAGAGTAGATTACTCGCAAATCTATATCCAGGCACTACATCTCTCCTGAATGCTTGAACCCAATTGCCAACTGACTGCTAAATATTCACATCTGGATATTCTATCAGTATCACAAAATCAATATGTCTGAAACAGAATTTAGTCCATTTTCCTTAAAACTTGTCCCACTTCCAAACTCCTGTGCTTATGTTGAGGGTACCACTATGTACAGCCTTGGAATCACTTGTTAATCTTTTTTCTCATCTCCTATATCCAATCAGATGCTAAATCTTCTTTACATGTTTCTCATCTCTCCTCTTCTTTCCAATCACATATTGCTATCCTTGTACCTGGTTCATGCTGATAAAACATCTCCATTCCAAAAATAATAGTTTCCAATTTGGTTTCTGTGCTTCAAGTCTCTTGCCTTTCAAACCTAGCCTCCCCACTCTTACCAAGACTAATTTTCCTAAGATAGAGATCTTACCATATTGATTCTTTATTTGAAAATTTCAGTTGCTTTCTATTTCCTCTTGGTTAAGGTACACATTTCCCTGGTAGACATTGAAAGTCTTCCAAAACATCTTTACCTCCCTTTTCTAATTTATTTCATTTCACTTTCCGTTTTACACTTTAAATTCTATTCAGACTTATCTATTAGGTAATAATGAAACTCTACATTGCATCTCCCATTTCCATGAATGTGTTCCCTCCTCAATTTTACCTCAAAAAATCTTAAATTTTATTCTAGGTCCTGCTTGGATGTCACCTCTGAGCAGAAGCTTTTCCTATCCCCCACCAACCTACCAGTTGTTAGTGCTTTCATCTTCATGTAATTGCCTTTAAGTTAATGATCTCTCCAGTAAAAGGTAACTTCTTGGGGGACAGGACTATTCATTCTTGTCTTTGTATCTTTAACACCTACTACAGTGTCTTGGCATATATTGCATACTTAATAAATGTTTGTTGAATTCTGGAATCAAATTTGTTGAATTTAAGTTGAGTTGTGATGATCAAAGAAGTTGTTAAGTCATAGAAGTAAAACTAAAAAGCAACCTGAGAGACCATTTTGTCCAACTCTTTCTTTGTAAAGATTGGGAAACTAAGGCATAGACATGATACTGATTTTCTTCCAGTTCCCACTGCTAAACAATGACAAGACCAGGAGTAAAAAATCTAGCCTTGAGACTTTCTAAAAGTTCTTTCCACTTTCCAAAAATTAATCTCAATTGAATTTGAGAAGAGTGCTGCATTTTTTAAATGTGAAAACTCTCCATTTTGAATTATATTTACTTTTTAGATGTTAACTGCTAATTATTTTGGTTTTTTTTTTTTTAGCAGAAAAAGTTTGCATTTTCCCCTCTCATTTATTGCAATCTAAGGGTGGTTTTATGAGAGTCTTAACTTTTTTGTAGATTATGCTACTCTTTGATATTACAAGTGAAATACATGGACCTCTTCTCAGAATAATGTTCTTAAATGCATAAAATAAAATATTATTTTAGAAGAAACCAGCTACATTTAAATGGAGTCATGAAAATATATTAAAACAAAATAAAATGAAGAGTTCACAGACTCTAGTCTAAAATGTCGGGGAAAATTTTAAAGACAGGAACCATTTTATTTATGTTCGCATTCCTATAGCTTATGACATGGTTTTCTGCGGGCAAAAGGCTTATAAGACATAACTATGAATTATTTTATTAATGAAATATAATTTGCATGTGTAAAAGTTCTTGTTCTGAGATATTTTACCTGAATTTTATTTTTATCTTTTTTTATTTCTTTTGAAAATTAGGACTACTTACATAAAATCTAGTAAAAAAAAATTGACTCTACATCTACTATTCATGTGGTACTTATGAAGAAGTAATGCCTGCAAATTGATAAAGTCCACAGGCCCTGTGTATTTCTTCAGAGTGTTTAGCAAAAATTGATGTTCCCATCCTGTCATATTTGTCATCTAACAGATATGGAATGTCTCAACTAATTGAAAAATGTTGGTGTGAAAACCATTACTATTGTATTTACCTAATATGATAGTATAACTTCATATTTCATCCATTATTTAATTGCACAAATTGGCTCACTAGAAGCATGACATCTAGGGAAGTAGATTTTTCTCATCTCATCTATTTTCACTGGAGAACAAATTCATAATTTTATGTCCATTTCACAAACAAGAAAATTCTATGTTCTGCTCTCAGCAATTCTGTAAATATCTATTTGCCACATTAGAAAATTTTCACATGGGCTTATCATTAGCAGTTAAAGCACAAATATTTAGCTTTTTAAAGATTCCCCAGAGTTAAGTACCTCACAGACCATTAGTTTATGCTAATATGTGAACATATGTTCCTTCAATTCTTAAAATGTTTGCCTTCAAATCAGCTCATAGATTTGTTGGCTATGTTGTGAGTCTTTTTAGATGCTTTTTATAGATAAACACAATATCCTACATTTTCTTAAAATATTCCTTTTGTGTTGGTCATCTATTTTGGTTTCTATGAAATAGATTCAGGCAGAAGTCACAAGTCATAGACAGATTTTTTTTTAAATTATGAGTTGGGGCCCTCAGAAAATTGCATGGAACAATGCACCCTAATAGAATAAGGTGCCTGAGGAATTTATCAAACTTGTAAAAGAACAAAGGAAATACTGTCAAGTAAACATTTTCCAATTCTATCTGACCTTCCTCATCTCATAAAGCTAGTATGTTTCAACCATTTTTGATGACAGGAGGTATTGGGTGGTAGAGAGGCCCTATTGATTCAGACTTAAGTGTCTCACTGAAATTTTATATTTCTTGGGAATTCGGACTTGTACCATGATAAAGGACTTTTGAGATCAATGGAAATTTCATTTTGTTCTAGTATTGACTTGGGGCTTTGTTTTGCCCCAGAAGTCTAGATTTTAATACAACAGACCTGATTCTGTCCTATTTTTTTCCCCTAGGACTTTCTAGATTTGTGGTGGTCTAAAGATGGTCTAGTACTCCCAGACCCATTCTGGGACAAATAATCCTATTCTCCTCCCCTAGAGTCACTTTTCCCCTTCTGGAAGCTTCCCCCATTTAAACTTATACATTTAGAACCAGGTAAAAATCCAGTGACTTCTGGAAATGGGAAATATATTTCAGCCTCATATGTTTTCCTTCATATTGTTGTTCCCAGACATCTCTTCCTATTTATGGTAACTACAGTAATGGGGGATAAAAGGAATTTGTTAAATATGCTTCCAAACAATGCCTATAACTGTGCTGCTATTAATGCAATATCTACAAGCAATAATTACAAGTAAACATTAGTTTTCTTTGGGGTTGGAGGAATTCAAAATTTTCAGATTTATCACAACACTAACCTGATTTGAAATCAATAAACTGGAAGACATAGTCTCATTTTGAAGATTCAATCCCCCAAAGAAACTAAGTTGTGGGCAGAAAACTAGGCATGAATTTTAGCCAGGTAGGTCTTATGTTGTCATAAACCATGGAGATGAAAGAATCTGCCAAGTTTTGAAGCAGCAGACTAGAACATTTGCAAAATTCTCTTGAATATTGAAAATGTATAACTGTCCTTTATAATTTTGGGGACTTCAAGAAAAGCTTTAGTAGAAGAAATAGAAGTGAATGTGACTACAAGCTTTTTCTGTGGGAGCCCATCCTAGGCTTGGATAAATTACTTTCAAGGTCAAAGGAGTCATTTGGTTTTGGCTATAATGCTCAAGCAACTGGGAACATTATTTCATTGATCCTTTTTTTATCCAATTGTTTTGCTCATTTTAGCAATCTAAATAATTTCATTTAGGTTATGATGGAATTGTTTGCTCATCAACTTCTTACCAAGGGCCTGAAGATTGATCAGCCAAAAACTGTTTGATTTGATTGTAGTGGATAAACAGTGTTTTATGTGTAGATTTGGGGAACCTGAGGAGAAATTATAGGATTTGGAACTGAGAAAGGAACTTAGAGATAATTTCATCCAATACTATCATTCTACCAATACGGAAATGAAGACTCCTGGGGGAAGCTACTTGCATTAATTGGCAGTGTCATTAATCATACCTTGCTTCTTTGACTCCATTGTTGTTGTTTTTATATAATCCTGAATTTCTCCTCTAGATTCCAATCTAGTCCAATATAATCTAATAAGAATCTACTATGTAGGAATTGTGCTAGGTGCTGGGCAAACAAAAATAAAATGAAAACCAGTACTTGCCCTCAAGAAGCTTACTTTTAACTGTGGGGAAAAAACTTACTTTCAACTTTACTATATCTAAATAAATAAGTTTATGAATGAGTTGAGGAAAGAGAACAAGTAAGGGGAACGAATGTTGGATTTTTGGAATTAGCTGAATTCACCATCAACATTTTTTTTTTAAATCTTCATCTTGTGGTGATACTGGAGATGTCATCTTGCAGAAGAGGAATATGAAAGTTGAAGCTGACAACATACCAGCTCTCTAGCTTGAAGAATACCATGCTAATGACTATATCTCCCTTTTTCACTTGGGGCACTTCATCTATCTTATGAATGAAGATTTAAAATTATTTTAATATTAGGTTAAGTAAGACATGAGGAAAAGAAATACTCCTTAAAATAATGCAATTTATTCCAAAGATAATTTTCCATAAGAATGTGATCTTTAAATATAAAAAGTTTCTTAAAATAAACATAACACTTGTGAGATGATTAATTTTCTTTCTTCTCTCCCTTCTGTCAGTTTCACTTCCAGGAGGAAAATGGGAAAGAAGAAGACAACAAGCATTTGTTAAGCTTCTCTTACGTGGAAGTAACTTTTTTAAAGTGCTTTACAAATATTCTGTCATTTGATCTTCACATCAACCCTGGGAGGGGGTGTTATTATCATCCTCATTTTCTGAGGAAACTGGAAACTATTGAAGATAAGTGACTTGCCAAGGGTTACACAACTAGTAAATGTCTAAGGCAATACTCGAACTTAGTCTTCCTGACTCCAGGCCCAGGACTCTTTCTACCGTACTTCATAGCTATACTTAACATTTGCAGCTTATCCTTCAGTATGAATGCATTGCTTGTACTTTTCTGTTTGTATGGTAAGACCCAAAACCTACTCTTTGCACCAAAACTTAACTTCTATGTCCTTTCTTACAATATACAATCAGAAATCTGATATCAGATGGAGAGGCCTTAAATTCAAATATATAGAGATCACTTCAAAGAACTAGTAAAATTTTACCACAACATTAGAAGACTTAAAGAGGAAAAAAAGATAGCTGACTTCCAGGACTTAAAGCAATATGGAAGAAGGGTTATATACTTGTTCTGTGTATTTCCAAGAATAAATACTAGGAAAACTGGGTGGAAATTACAAACAGACAAATTTAGATTTGAAATATAGGGATTCCACAGGAAACACCTTCTTAACAATTAGAGCTGAGGAAATGTGGATTGGGCTGAGTTTAGAAGTAGTGTTTAATCATCCTCAAACAAATATCATTTGTATAACCACTTCTTAAGATTTTATTTTTTTCCATTTTTCCCATATTCTATTCTATCTCCCAACAATAGAGAAAGAAAAAAAAGAAAATCAAGACCCTTATAACAAATATATAGCAAAGCAAAACAAATCCACACATTGGCCAAGTTAAAAAAAAAAAGTACGCCTTATTCTGCATCTTAAGTATACTGGATAACAGTTTTTCAGATGTGAGTTAGATACAATTCTTGTTTAGTTACAGATAAAATGAATTGGCCATTAAAGGTCCCCTTTAATTCATATTCTATGACTTTAAGAGTTCTTTCTCCCATTTTACCCTCCTTCCTATTATAAATGAATGATTCAATTAGCCAGTTTACATGATGGTGCTAATAACTGAATGTGATAATGTTTCCCAGTAGCACAACAGAAAACCATAGCAGGCAGTCAGTATTTCACATGCACACACTGAAAAATTATAAGAGTTCCTAGTATTGGAAGATAGGATGGAAGTATAGAACTGAAATATCTGGGGCCTGGAAAAGTTCCTGTCACATGAATGCTGTGGGTCAACATTTGATCTGCTTAGGCTGACCTTGAGCAGAGAAAAAGAACATTAATTAGTCACTGATTATTTGGAAATTTTGGAAGGATTTAGGTGCCATCATGATGGTGATGATAGGGGCAGTCTACTTTTGTTCTCAAGCACATACAATTCTCGCTAGACCGAAATCCATTTCCTCTCCCTTTACCCTTGATAATATTCATAAAAAAACTAAAAAAATTGTAGATAGGCTTTACTCTGAGAACAATTTTAAGAAATAATCAAATGTGGTGATTTTATTTTCATCTAATCTGGGACCAGGAATCCAAAGTAAAACTGACCTATTAACTAATGGTCAAGAACTCAAATCAACAAGTATTTTTTTTTCAAATACAACTTTATACTGGGTGCTGGGGATACAAAGACAAAAAAAGTCAAACACTCCCTGCTTTCAAGTAGCTTAAATTCTACCACGGGATGATATTTCTTTAAATGTTAATCAACTTATCCTATCATGCAGCAAATACTTTGCTCATGAAAGTGTTTCTGTAAAGTCTTTTAATGTGCAATGATCTTCATTTGTCAGGAACCAAGTGTCTCAGCAGGCATAACGATTATGAAACAGGTGGCAACCTTAGGAGAAAAAATGCCTGCCAGGACTACTCAGCTCATGCCATTCTGTGAATCTATTTCAGCAGGAATGATTCACATCAAAATAATGACAGCTTTCCCAATTGAAAATTTCTACACAAGAACTTCTTGAAATGTACATTAGATGTGGGTCTTTTTTATTTAGGTTCCTTGTTATTTTCACGAGCATCCGACTCATCTATGGTGAGAATAGAAGGAGCGGTACAACAATCTCAATTTAAAACTTAAAGTGGAATGGCAAATGGGTACCCAATGGAAGGCATATCAAAACTTGGTCAATTAATCTTAAATATTAAGAGTAATGGAATTCAAATTCCTTATATACACATATACAGCTGAAGACAGAAACTATAAAGTATTTTTAAATATATAAGAAATTAAAGTGTACTGAGTAATAAAGTAGATAGCTTTTGAGTTATTGGGAAAACACACAGAGAAATAATTCATACAGATTAGAGTCTACCTCATTGGGGGATAAATATGTCTTTTGATATAGAACACAAAATCTTGGTGATGGGACAGAGCCACAGGAGTGATTTACTTTAAACTTCTACCCCATGGTCATGCTGATTTCATTACTTGGAATGTCCTACTATATTCTCTTCATCAAATAAATTGGAGAGACAGTGTGATACAGTGAAAAGAGGACTAGAGTAGGAGTCAGATGGCCTAAGATCAAATTCTGCTGCTCCAATTTACTACCTTTGTGACTTTGGGAAAATCACTTGATTTTTGTGGACCTCTGTTTCTTCATTTGTTAAATGAAAATCTGTTGTAGATGATTGTCTAAAGTCTCTTCTACCTGCAAATCCATGATGCTACGAAGTCCTGTCTCTAGTTGACTCAAATGCCACCTACCTCATAGAAGATTCTTTAATTGCCTTTTTGACAATAACTTCTTCTCTAAGACCAAATTGGAGCATTCCATTTTGAATTTTCTAATACATTTATCATGTAACTATGTGTTATTTAAATATGGGCCCCCTCCAAAAAAAAAATCTAAGCTTCATTTGAATATGAACCAAACATTGTGTGAAGCCTCTCTCTCTCAAAACAAACTGCATAGTGGCTGTTCAACATAATACACATTTATAAGATATTTGTGGATTAAATGAAAAGAGAGTCACAACTGGTATATAGTAACAAGTACTTGTCTCAAGGCACTGAATTCTGGAGAACATTGATATTCCTTAATAAAGTATGAATAATAATAATAATAATAATATTAGTGAATCTATAGACCTTTAAGTTTCAAACAGTACTTTACATTTAATCTCATTTTAATCTTACTGTAATCCTGTAAGGAAATTATATTGTTATCCCCATTTTACAGATAAAAAAACACAACCTCGACTAGACTCACATAGATAGTAAGTAACTGAAGGAAAATTATACTCATTCTTTTTTCAAAAATCTATCAGCTACACCACCTATCTACTTCAATAGTTATACAGTTATTTAATAAACAACAAAGCTTAGCAACTTCATAAGAACATTTAGTTAAAATCAGAAATGTCCAGGTGACATCCTCCTTCCCTTTTTCAATCTCCTTCCTTGAGCCAGCTGAGTCCTGCCTTGATCTAAACCTTGAACATGGGAGTGCAGGCATTCTGGTCTTGTGCCTCTCTTTATACTATTAAATCAAATTTAAATTAAACATTGTTTTGAGAGTGTGCTTTGTTCAGCTTGCCCATGATGCTAGAATTCACAAATACAAATCTGATGTTAGAATTTTTATATTAAGTAAGCAAAGACCATTATTAGTATTCTCAGTGCCAGTTTTGTTGTCATTTTTCGTATCTTAACATAATACATAAATGTAACATCTAATAAATTGGGGGGAGGGGTGGTGAATGTATTTTTTTTATCTTAAATGGAAGGAGGAATTAAAAAAAATATGAAAGGCAAAAACCATTTAGAGAAGGGTAAGTATTAGAACATTTGTTCTCTGTGGAGAGGAGAGAGGGCAGGAATAGACATGAGATGACAAGGAAAGACATTTCTACCTTCAAATGAAGATCATGAGCAGTTGTATTCTCCTCCGGTTTATAGACCCATTTGAGGAGTGATGAGACTGCATTAATTTATTGTTTGTCTGAATGTGTCTGTTTATTCTGCTTTGGGAAATGGTAAAATCTTCTTTCTGTTAAGTCTTCTATTTCTTTACAATGTGGACAACTGGCATCACTCTTCTAATTAGTTTCTTGCTGCATTTAAACTTAATTTATTTGCCATCTGCACTTTAATAATTGTTTTTTTTTTTCCTTCAGACAAAGACAAGTGGGTTTTTCTGCTGTTCTTTAGTGAGAAATTGCTACAGAGAAGTGGACCACAATAGGGAGAAATGGTCAAAAATGCACCTTGAGACTAGTTGCTTAAGACTTAACCATATGCCTGTATTAACCTCCCTCACAGAGACATGACAAATCTTGCTGAATTAGGCATAGAGTTCCTTCTAAAGCTAGATTGCACGCCACCATCTAACCCTACCTAGGTTTTGTCCTATTTGACAAAAACTTCACTTAAATACTAAGGGGCCTAAAGTTACTCTTGGTGGGAGACATGAACATGACCTTGAGACTCAACTTGATGTAGTTAATAATGACGATTCTACAATATAACCTTTAAAATTTTCCCTTTTTCTGTCCTCTAGTTCTAACTAATTTTCTAAAATAAAGAGACTATTTTTTTTCCAAATACATATCATCCAAATCTCATTTAGTGCCTTTTTTAAAACAGCATCCCTAGATGCTAATATATTAGCTCCAAATAAGCAAATGCATTCCTATTGTTCATTTTTTCTTTTTTTTTTTTTCATCTATAACTTGTGATTCAGGTGTTCTTAGAAAGAGCATAGTTTAGGGGCTGGAAAGCTGGAGTACAAGTCAAGGAGATTTGGCTATATGAACCTGGGCAACTCATGTAACCTTGTAGTGTCTGTGGTACTTTTTATATGCTACAGAGAAGACAATGATCTGCAATTAGAAGGCATTTGCTTAATGTTTTGCATACATGTTATCATGGCATTTCCACAACATGAGATTTGTAGAATATTATTCTAGTCCTAGAAACTTTGAAATTGAGGCTCAAAGATTTGCAGACATTTTCCCAAACCCAGAGGTTTGAATTTCCCTGAAAGAATATCAGTATCTCCTGACCCTGGAATCCCTTTCTTTGATTGGAGAGAGGTAGAACTCTTCCACTAACCTCAATTCAAGGAGGGTGCCTTCCCAAAGGAGTCATCCATGTCTTCATTTTGCTCTGGATATACTCCTCCAGATTTCACCATCATGTCCCTATATGAGGTTGTATCCAGGATGACTGCTAGCATGGGTTCTTAGCTTTCCTAGCTTTCCTAGGAAAAGCTGCTTAAGGGGTCAACAATTTTTTATATTACATTCACTAGTTCAGGGGGAATATCAGTACCCCGAACTTTAGAACAAAATACAAAAAGAGAAAATACAAGCAGAGAAAAAAAGATCAACAGACAGGGCTTTGACTGCCTGAATCAACTATACACTTTACACATATCCCTGAATCGAGAGAGCTTTTACATCTGAGCAGTTGGAGAGATCTGAACATATAGCCACTCAATCTCGACCAGGGAATCACAAGATCCTTCCCATAAGTGAGCCCCCAAATCAAAATACCAACTGAGAGTATATATACACTTCTTAGAGCCAGAAGGCATCATGATCCTCACGACTCATTGCCTAATTAGAAATTAGTAAAAGGTGTGAAAGCCTTCCTACAAGCAAGCCTCCCCAAAGCAAGCTTTCCTTAATGGGTTCTACATAAGGCCTTTCAACTGTGGGGAAGATTTTATGTCCCATCAACATTACAGAGGTATTTCCATTGCTCCTTTTTTTTAGCTTCATCTTTGTGTTTTCTTCTTAGATTAGATTATAAACTCTGTAAAGGCAGGGACCATCTATTTTCTTCTATTTTTTTCTTTCCTTTTTGTTTTTTATTTATTTGTTTGTATTCCCAGAAGTTAGCTCAGTGCGTAATATACAGGTGGCATTTGATAAATGTTTATTCTTTAACTTTCTATGCATAAAATAAAGACTCTAAAATCCTGCCTTTTTATCCTACTGTCACTGGTCAATGATAATGATACTTTCGTAAGTTTTTAAGCTCAAATGACAGGTTACAATGTTGATATTTTTGTTGTTGTTATTGTATACAACTAATTTTTTTCATGATTCCTCTAAAAATCATCTCTAGGTGTTTATAAGCCTTTAAGACAGTGTGTATGAGTGGAGTGGGTAGGGTTGCAGGTAGAATAAGGCAATCAGGAAACATGGAATATTTAGAATTAGCTAGTCAACTCCTAGGCAAGGAGTTTAGTGTGAGGGAAAAAAAAAAAACAAAAAACAAGTCAAGGCTTCAAGGCTTCATCAGACGTGAAAAAGATTATGTCATCCTAGAACCACTAGGCCAGTTAGAAGTATACTTCTGAGTAGGTCATATTGAAATGCAACTAGGAAATCATTATAAAGAGATTCCCAGAGATCAAAGCTATTTTCAGAAAGTATTATGTAGAATGACACTTAGAGTGTGTCACAGAAACGAGGAGGTGCTCAAGTGAAATTTTCTTAACATCTAAGTGATAGGCACTAGAGTATGAGATAAACCCACTGGAGTAGCTCTGAATAATTTTTTTATTCCATGTTTTCCTTGACATGACTAAATATTTTAGTGATTCAGTAACTCTGATGAAAATATCTAAGAAATTAAAGAGCAACATATAATGTTTCAATCACCTGTAAACTATATTAACTGTTTCAGGTCACTAAATTTGTAGGATCAGAAGACCATCAAACTGTTTGGCAAATCATTAAGTTTGCGTTCTAAATAGTACCTCTTATGTTTTTCATCCAGGAAGCAGGGTTATCACAAAATCTGGCTTAATGTCTTCTGGCATGGGAGCAAAATTTACAAGAGCTGATATTAAAATGACTCAGATGACAACTTTGGTGTTATAAATATATTTCCTTTGAGTTCCCTGTCTTCCACTGCCATAATACTTCAAAATACTTTAGGTCATTGTTCTTTATTGTCCTCTTAGTTTCGAGTGAATAGCTCCTCCCTTAATACTCTGAGGGTTGGTTTGCTGTGTGTGTGTGTGTGTGTGTGTGTGTGTGTGTGTGTGTGTGTGTGTGAACATCATTATTCTCTACTTATTCAATTCATTCTTCTTTTACCAAGACAGAGCAAAATTAACCAGTTGACAAGCACTTGTTCAGTGCTTCCTATGTGCCAAACACTGTGCAAAGTAAGCTCTGTGGATACAAAGAAATGGAACTTCTAATGGAGAAAGGTAAAGAGAATATAAATATTTACGTATAAGACATATGCACAATATATGGAAGATAAACTTAGAGAAGATGACTGTAGAAGTTGGGAGAGACTAGAAATTAAATGAAAACCAAAGTAAAAGAATTAATATTACTAGGTAGGTTATCAAACCCTCATGTGTTAACAGAGTCAAATTCAATATGCACCAATAGTATGCATATTGACATTTGACATGACCATAAAAACAAGGGGTTTTAGGCTGTATTAAGAAAGACAGATTCTCTAGAAAGATTTGATGGGTTTCCTGTTTTCCACCCTAGAAGGGTCAAATCTGGAGAGTTGTGTTAGTTTGGCGCCACTACTTTCAGAGGAAAATCTTGAAAACTCTGGAAAACTCCAGAATAAAATACCAAGATAGTAGTGGGCTGGAGGTCATGCCGTATTAAGACATATGAAGTAGCATTGGGCAAGAAAAGACAGAGAGAAACAATAATTGTCTAAATATTTAAAGTGCTGTCATGTTGATAGAGATATGAGATACACACACATGTGTGCATGTGTACTCTGAGAGTGTGTGTGTGTGTGTGTGTGTGTGTGTGCGCACGCACGCACTTTGATCTAGAGGTTAGAATTAAGCAAAGGAAGGAAGTTGCAGAGTCAAATTTCAGTTTAATGTTGGTTTTCTAAAATTTTTAATTAACAAGAATGTACATTATCTCCTACACATACACGCACATACAAAGGAAGAAAAAAACAAACTCTTTTAAAATATTCATATTCAAATAAAATGAATCCCCATATTGTCCCTGTTAAACAAGTTGTTTATCACTTTGTATATTTGGTGTATCATCTCTTTCAGGAGGTAGGTTCAATTTAAAATTAGTGAAGAAATTGTTTTAGCAATTTGATTTATTCCACTGTTGAAAGGTATGCTTTCTGTGATGCTGTTTCCCTCCGCCCCCCAATTTTAGGCATTCACACAAAGGTTGGATAACTACTTGTTAGGCATTTTGAAACCCTAACTCATGTATCAGGGAAGAAATGTGCTGGCTTCCATTTTATCAAGAGTACTCAAAGTGAAGCTTCAAACTTGTATTGTGCAGAGGATTTTTATTCAGCTTTGCCTTGGATGATGCACCCTTTGAGTTCTCATCCAACTATGAGATTATGTGACTTTAAACTCTACCACTGTGCATCCCACATGGAAAGAGGCAAAATGGGATACACATACACAGAGATATTCACATTTATACATAAACACACACACACATATATGTATGCATGTATGCATATTATATATGTATATACATACATATACATATTCTTTCGTGTAACCTATTTGTCAAAATATCATTATTTCAGAAGATATACTGTCAGCAACAAGAAAAAATTTACGTTGTTTCTCCATTTAGGGTGTGATCATGTTGAAGGACCATCTCTAGTGTGACAGAAAAATGATAGGAGAGAGGATTCTGGGAAGATGGTGGAGTAAGTCATATAATTTCAAGTTTTCCAGATTCCCTCCACAAGTAAGACAAATAGTGCCTCAGGGTGAATGTAGAGTGACAAAAAGAGTTGAAGATGAACATTGGTACTCCTGGGTAAACTGGAGAAAATCTAAAGAAAGCCCCCAGGATTAAAGTTCGGCCTGAGTGAAGTGTAAACATCTCAAGGCTATCTCCCCTGAAATAGCAAACAACAAGCTTTGGGGACAACTGTGTTGGGAGGGTAGTCTCAAGCTCAGTAACAGGAATTCTCCCCTTAGAGACAGTGTTCATTCAGACATCTGAGCAGGGAAACATTCAAGGAATCATTGTCAAGGGATATGGAGCCCAGGAGCACTGCTGAGACATGGCCCCAGGCTGGTGCAGAAAGAAGAAACTAGCACATAGACTAGTGAGTCAGGAAGCAGTGAGGTGGAGGCAGTACTGGGCATGAGCAGTTACAGAAGAGCAAATTTTTGGTTTCAGTTCTAGGCTAGAGGGGAGAACTGAAGGTTATAGCATTGAAGAGTTCCCAGGGAGCAAGAGCATTGCAAGAGCATTTCCAACAGTGAAGGCTAATTGTAGTTTGGAGTAGAAAAGCAGTGCAGAGATTGGGACCAGGACAAAGCTCAAAAATAAGAGTATGAAGGAACTAAGGCCAGAAGCACCATCGTTCATACCCCTAGACTAGAGGCGATTATAATAACAAGCTGCTAAAAAAAATTGAGCAAACAAAGGAGAAAGAACCCAACCACAGACAATTAATATGTGAATATAGAAGACTGGGGTTCAACTTCAGAGGAGGATACAGAAGCAAAAAAAAAAGTTTCTCCTATCCCACAGAATGTCAAATTATTGCCTGCTGTAAAAGAATTTATTTTGAAGAACATCAAAAATCTTTTTAAAATCAGAGAGATGGAGGAAAAATTTTTTTAAATAAGTACAATCTAAGAAAACCAAGAATATTATAAAAAGAAAGCCAACCAATCAGAAAAATAGACCCAGAATCTTAAGGAAGAAAACAACTCCTTGAAAACTAGAATTGCTTAAGGAGAAGCCAATGACATTATAAGAGAGAAAGAAATCATAAAACAAAACAAAAAGAATGAAAAAAATAGTAGGGAATGTGAAACATCTTATGAGAAAAATATCAGTTCTAAAGAACAGATGCAGAAGAGAAAACAATAATTTTAACCACCTGAAAACTAGAAGAAAAAAAATCTTGAAATAATAATACAAGAAATAATTTAAGAAATTTGCCCTGAAATTTTAGAATAAGGAAGGAAAGTAGCAATAGGAAAAAAATCACTACCTGAAAGAGATCATAGGATAAAAACCTACAGGAATATCATAGTAAGGTTATGAAACCCCCAGGTTAATGAGAAAATATGAACAACAAGAAAAAATTTGAATACTGTGAAGCCATAATTAGAATTACACGTGACCTAGCAGTGGCTACACTGAAAGACCACAGCTCTTGGAACACTAATCAAGGAGCAAAAGAATGGGGGTTATGGCCAAAAATATGCTCAGCAAAGTTAAATATAATTCTGAATGTAAAAAGGACATTCTATGAAATGACAGACTTTCAGGATCTTGTTGCAAAAAAAAAAAACAAACAGAACTTAATAGAAAATTTGATATATAAAATCTGGGAAAAATATAAGGTAAGTATCACAGACCAATTACAAGATACTTAATAAGACAAACTATTACATTTTATGCATAGAAATGTAAACTGTATACATAATATATTTTTTCTTTTTTAAAATTCATTTTTAGTTTTCAATATTCATTTCCACAAGATTTTGAGCTACAAATTTTCTCCCTGTCTTTACTCTACCCCCCACCCCAAGA
Source organism: Pseudochirops cupreus (assembly GCA_028627135.1). Lineage (NCBI taxonomy): Eukaryota > Metazoa > Chordata > Mammalia > Diprotodontia > Pseudocheiridae > Pseudochirops > Pseudochirops cupreus. The sequence goes on from CM053581.1 coordinate 150,074,163, forward strand.
TAGCAAGCCCGCTGAATACTCCTTCTCCCAATCTGCTCTCTTTTATGTGCTCTCCCACACTCCCTCTAAGTTTCTAGTAGAGCAAGATGGATTTCTATACCCTTTATATCTTATTTCCTGTATATCTTATTTCCCAGTTGACTGTGTATCTAGTTTCCCAGTTGAATATAAAAAACAAACAAACAAACATCTTTTTTAACATTTGTTTTTAAAGCTTTGATTTCCAAATTCTTTCCCTTCTTCCCTACTCAACCACCACAACTGGGAAGATAAGCAATTCAATATAGGTTGTATATATGTAGTTATGCAAAACTTTTCCATAGTAACTATATTGTGAAAGACTAACTATATTTCCCTCCATCCTATCCTGCTCCCCACTTATTCCATTTCCTCCTTTGACCCTGTCCCTTTTCAAAAGTGTTTGCTTCTAACTACCCTCTCCTCCAATCTGCCCTCCCTTCTATCATCCGCCCTCATTTCCCTTTCTCCCTAGGGTAAGATACACAAATGAGTGTGTATGTTATTCTGTCCTAAAGCCAAATTCAGTGAGAGTAAGGTCAACCCATTTCCTTTCACCTTCCTGCTCTTCCCTTCCATAGTAACAATTTTCTCTTGCCTCTTTTAGATATCTTTGAGATAATTTGCCCTATTCTAACTCTCCTTTTCTCCCTGTCTCATTATATTCCTCTCTCACCTCTTAATTTTATTTTTTAGATATCATCACTTCCTATTCAATTGATCCAGTGCCCTCTGTCTTTGTATATATGTACACACATATACACATTCACATAGGTATTTATACACACATACACTTTTCTATACTTATATATATATATATGTATATATATATATGTGTGTGTG
>CM053581.1:150075523-150105461 GCA_028627135.1 Pseudochirops cupreus
TATATATACACACACACACACACACACACATATATATTCCCTTTAACTATCCTCATACTGAGAAAAGTCTCATGAGTCACAACACAATTATGATTTTTCCATGTAGGAGTGTAAATAGTTCAACTTTAATAAGATCATTATGATTTCTTTTTCCTGTTTACCTTCTCATGCTTCTATTGCTTCTTGTATTTGAAAGTTAAATTTTCTGTTCAATTCTTGTTTTTTTCATTAAGAAGAGTTGAAAGTCCTCGATTTCATTGAATGATCATATTTTCCTCTGAAGCATTATACTCAATTTTTCAGGATAGGTGATTCTTGGTTTTAATCTTAGCTCCTTTGACCTCCGGAATATCATATCCCAAGCCCTTTGATCCCTTAGTGAAGAAGCTGCTAGATCTCGTGTTATCCTGATTGCACTTCCACAATACTCAAATTGTTTCTTGCTGGCAGCTTGTAATATTTTCTCCTTGACCTGGGAACTCTGGAATTTGGCTTTGATATTGCCAGGAGTTGTCTTTTGGGATCTTTTTCAAGAGATGATTGGTGAATTATTACAATTGCTATTTTTCTCTCTGGTTCTAGAATATCAGGGCAATTTTCCTTGAGAATTTCTTGAAGGATGATGCATAGGCTCATGTAGGAATGAGAAAAGAGTAATTATTGCATACGAATAATGCATAAGATGAAGAAATGATACAGAGGAGTCAGATGGGGGAGGAAGGATAGTAGTGCTGGAACTCTACTCACATGAAATCCGGATTAAAGGGAGAACAACATACACATTTAAAAGGTTATAAAATTCTTCTAAATTATTAAAGAAATAAGAGCACGAGGGAACAAGATAATGGGGTGTAGAAAGGTATGTAGATTAAGATTTAGGAGACGTGGGGAAGAAGATAAGGTAGGGACTTTTAGAGGGGTAGATAGTTTATGGAACAGGAAGACAAGAAAGTAGGTAGAATAAAGCACAGAAGTGAGTAGGGATAGGGTAAATAGAGTGAGAAGAATAATGTGGAAAATAGGAAGGAGAAAAATATATAAGTAATGATAGCTTAGAATGTGAATGGGGTGAATTTACCCATAAAATGCAAATGAGGGGCTGCTAAGTGGTGCAGAAAATAGAGCACCCATCCTGGAGTCAGAAGGACATGAATTCAAATAAGGCCTCAGACAGTTAAGACTACTAACTACTAGTCACTAATTGCCTTGCCTTCCCCCCTCCAAAAAAAAAAACAAAAACAAATGAATAGCAAATTAAAGTTTTGAATTCAACAATATATTGCTTTTAGGAAACATAAAAATGAGAGATGTACACAAAAATAAAATAAAGGGCAGGAGTAGAATTTAGTACATTAAAAAGCAGGGATAGTAATTGTGATCTGAGATTAAGTTAAAGTTAAAATAGAGAGAAACTACAATATGTATCAGCAATATTATTCAATATTGTTTTAGATTATTTATAACACCAAAACAGTACAAAATATTCAAGTATATACTGCCAAACAGACACAAGAACTATATGCACATAAACTTAAAATATTTTTATAAAAATAAATGCATATTTAAATAATTGTAGTAATAGTTATTGTCCGTAGGAAGAAGTTAATATAATTTTTAAATGACAATGTTGCCTAACTAATCTTTTATTTAATGTCATACTAATTAAATCAGTAAAAAATATCTGAATTAGAAAAAAAAAATAATAACAAAGTTCATTTGGAAGGCCAAAAAGTCAGGAACTTCAAAGAAACCAGGTGAAACAAAAATATAAAGGAAGTCTATTCAGCAGAATTAGACCTTGAACTATATCAAAAGGTGAGAGGATTGTTGAAGTAAAAGAGGATAATTTTTATTATTTTAAATTAATATTTTCTTATATAAATAAAACCTGTATAGCCAAGAATAGAAGGAATGCAGAAAATTGGGAGGAAAAGAAATTCTCATAAACAATCGCGCTGATAGGATGTTACCAGGTTGGAATGTAGCTGTGGTGTTGGAAATAATGAGCTGGTTGATTTAGGAAAAAAAAAACATGAAAGAACTTGGACTTATGAAGGAAGGTGCCATCTACCTTTAGAGATATGACAGGAAGATATAAGCAAATTATGGTCTTGTGTGTGTGTGTGTGTGTGTGTGTGTGTGTGTCTGTGTGTGTATGAGTGTATATGTGTATGTATATTTGTGTTTATAGATATCTCTGTATATGTGTGCATGTGTGAGGGAGAAGGAGAGAGGGAGAGAGAGGGGTGGGGAGAAAGGGAGAGAGAAAGAGAGAGAGAGACAGAGAGAGACAGAGAGAGACAGAGAGAGACAGAGAGAGACAGAGAGTATTCACATTTAATTGTAGCCTTCTTTGGGCAGTGGTGGGAGAGAGGGGAAAATAAACAAAGTAAAAGGTGAATAGAAGAGAATAAAGAAAACCAACAAGGAAGTAAAGAAAAGCTGAGCAATTTTGAAAACACTGTGTAGTATTTATTATATGGGTGTTCCTCTGTGAAATTTATTTTTTTATCTCTCATTATATTCAAAAGATGCATTCATTGGCGAAATGTGTGACTATTGTTCAAATACTGGGAATTTTTCTTTAATCAGGATAATGATAACAGTCAACCCTCTCATTTGTCTTGCAGATGAACTGGGAACAAGAAGTGAGTGTAATCTCTCTTAAATTGTATTTCACACCAATCAGGCTTAATGTTAGACACTTTTATGGATACATAGATTGGAAAATACATAACCTGAAGGAAATGATTTGAAGAACCAACATGATGAAATCAAATAAATGGGAAATATATCATCTGGGAATTACTCTGTAGATCATATATACATATCATATCAGATGAGTCAGGTAAGTACTTTTGAATAATTTTATAATATTTCAATTCCCTTTGTTCCATTGGGTGGTAAAGAAAGAAGAAAAGAAGAGAGGAATGAAGGTAGAGAGGAAGTAAGGGAAAAAAGAAAGAAAGAAAGAAAGAAAGAAAAACAAAGAAAGAAAGAAAAAGAAAGGAAGGAAAGAAGGAAGAAGAAGAGAGGGAAGGAAAAAGGAAAAGAAAGAAGAGTATAAGGAAAGAAGAAAGAAAAGCATGTATAAAGAAAAAAAATTCATCTCAGACATTAACTGGGAATAATTCCTACCATGAACTACAATTCACCAGAAAGGTGAACAATACCACTGTCATTGAGGCCAAAACCTGCAAGTAGAAGCAGATTATGAGTTTAGAACATTATGACCACCCCTACCCTGGTGAGAGCCATGATTGCTGATCATTGTATAATAGCAGCAACAACTGAGATAGAAACCTAAGTATAAACCTCTTATAAAAGCAGAAACATAAATTATAAATAATCTCTGACCACCACTTCACTATGAAGTATGTAGTAGCCATCTCATAAAGCCCATAATTGTATCATCCCTTTCTCCCTCCCCTCCAAAAAAAAAAAAGCAAAACAAACAAGCAAATGAACAAAAAAACCTTCCCCAAGGATATCTGTCATAGTAAGAGGGCATAACTGGACCTTTACATCACATAGGGGGGCATAAAGAATTCATCCCTCTGAATTCTAATTTCCCTTTATGTCTAAGAAAGTCAGGCCTCCACAGATTCTGCTTTTGATGGCACAGATTCACAAACTCTCTTATTAAAATATGTAGTTTCTAGAAGGTGCAATATTCATTTCTCAAAAGAATTTAGGAGGGAGCTGAAAAAGTTTCCATGTCTTCCCTTAATTCATCTATTAGGTTAAGAGTATTTATATTCTTTCTTAGATGTGAGGGAAGTTTTTTCGAAGGGACATTATAGCTTATCTAGTTCAACTTCCTCATTTTCTATTTTTTATATGAGAAAATGAAGTCTAAAGGGAAAGGGATTAAGCATTTATATAGCCTCCTCTGTGCCTGGTACTGTGTTGAGCACCTTCCAAATATCATCTCATCTGATCACTATAATATCTCTATATAATAGGTACTATTAGGACCCCCATTGTATAATTTACAAAACTGAGGCCAATGGAAATTTATAACTTGCTTGGGTCACGTAGCTAGAAAGTTTCTGAGGGCCCATTTGAACTTAAGTCTTCCTGACTCATGATTACTGCTTTTTTTACTACCCAACCTAGCAGCTTTAAAAGAATATAGATGATTTAGTAAGTGTCAGAGTTAGTGGAAAAGCTAAGTATAACTGGGATCCAGGCCTTTTATTTCCATGCACAGTCCTTTCTGAAACCATATCACATTTGTCTCCTGATTCAAACTAAGCAAATTTAATCTCTACCTCCATAACTCTCTTAATGCTTTCAGTCAAGCGTCATGTCCTTCAAGGGGGCTTTTCTAATTCCCCAGTTGTTAGTGCCTTTCCCAAAAAACCTAATGTACTAATTTTGTGTACCCTATATTTACTTATTTTGGAACATCCATTTTCCAAGTAAAATGTAAATTCCTTAAGACCTGTCTCACTTTTATATTTGTCCTTTAGCAGATAGTATAGTATTTGGTTCATAATAGCTATTTAATATTTTGATTTAACAAGTAATGCTGCATTTATCTTAGCAAAAGATACCGCTAATCATCCTCTTACAGTGAACTATTCTAGAATAGTTATAATTATAATGTTTTTATAATTATAATGTTATTATCATCATCCAGTCTACCACATCAAACATATTATACTCCACATTCAATCAACAAACATTTGTTATAGACTTACTTGGTTCTTAACACTGTTCATTTTGGAGATACAAATATATGTGAAACAACATCTACTCTTCGAAAGCATATGTTCTAATGTGTACATAGATAAATATATATGAAAAATACATATAGAGTAAATAAATACTTGATGGTTAAATACAAGGTGGAAAGAGGAGTAATTGAGGAGGATCAGGAAAGGCTCCATGTATAAGGGGGTAGGGTCATTGTGTGCTGATTCGTGTAAGAGTGGGACAAAGCAAAAGTGGTAGAGGATGAGAGAAAACTTATTCTTTCTGGCAGCTGGCACAATCAGGAAGTAGAAATTGACCATCCCAGGAATTCTGGTACTCCACAGGAAAATATCCTGAAAGACATTTTTTTTTTCATAGAATAATTCAATATTTAGTTTCCTAAGCCAATTGTAAGGTCTTAGATAAAAGCATTGCATTTGTTGAATGTTTTTAAAAAATCAATGAAGCAGATGATTCTGCAACTGTGGTTAATCCTTCAATTAAAAAGATTCCAACTCTTCAGTGCCTCTGTAGGGTTAGTGGAATTTAACATCTTCCCTGTCCATTAATATGCCCATGTGGCCTTATGGGTCATGTTCCCAGGACAAAAGAAACACAGTCATTTCAATCACGGATATCTTGCAACTTTGGACTTCAGCTCAGTCCACAGCTGTCACACATCCTGAGTCACATGGAGCCCATCAGATGATTTAGGGAGATTTATATTGCCTTGGGGGAGGAACTTGCCTAAGGAGAAGCTTGCTTAGGGGGAAACTTGCTTATGGAGAGGCTTGCTTACAGGAAGGCTTTCACGTCTTTTGTTCATGGGCCAATTAGGTACTGAGAAATGTGGGTTGTGGTAATTTCTGGTCCTGAGCCTACTACTTGAAAACTATATATACTGGGAGGTTAATATTTTACTTCGGGGCTCAATCATTGGAAGAATGTTCATGTGATTTGGCCCAAAGAGACTTGGTAACCATTGCTAAGGAGCCCTCAGCTGTGAATAAAACCAGATGTTCGCATTCCCTGGTCTGGTGACTATATTTCTCTTACTTTGTTTAGACATTTGGAGCTCTGTTTATTGGATCTCTGTGCTAATTTCTCTATGTTTCTCTGCTTGTGTTTTATCCATATTCAGCCTGCTGACCCTTCCTCTGAACTAGTGTAATGGTAATGTAATTTCAATTTGAAGATCCTTTGTATTGGCAAAGGTAACAGGTACTTAGCACTTAGTAACTAATCAGGCCTCTGTTAAAGAAACAGAAGGTACAAACTCCTGTCTCCTGTTGCTGATGTAACAGGAAGGGGCTGAACAAGGAGGGGCAATACTGTATATAAGGAAAAACCTGAGAGAGGGAAAGTCAGATCTTCTTGGAGAAGCTCCATGGAGGCATAAGCTGCTCCCCCCAGGGAGGCTGAAGAGGAGAGACTGCCCTCCCTTCCCCAGGCTAGAGAGAATGATTTTGATTTGGAAAACCTGCATGAAGTGATTTTGATTCTGGGAATCCATTGAAACTTCTGCTGAGTCCAAGAGCCAGCCAGAGCTGCTGAGGCTGTTGAGGATTTCTGAGCGCCAGGTGAAGCTGCCAAAAAACTGAGGAAGCATGACTGTGATGTTGGTACTTTTTATGAACCTGTTGGTGGCTTTGTTAAGCCTTGTCTTCCAAGAAATAGAGACTGTGAAGGATTTGAGATGGACTGGACACTGTGAACTCCAATATGGAGCAGGAACTGCACAGAGAGCTGGACTCTGCTGGGAGCCGTCTGCCTTTGAACCCAGGTGACAGTTTGGTGAATCCAGGTAGGATATGGAACCATGGAAGGGGCTCTAGGGAATCTGATAAAGCACCCCAAGTCAAGCTGAAAGAAGATTTTACTTGGATATTGTGTACTGACTGAGAATTTGTAAGTTTACTAGTGACCTAGGCATGAAGGTTCTGTGTAGTTTCTGATGATTGAATAGTGAATGATGAAGAATGATTGAATGATTGATTGACTAAATGATTGTACTTAGTGATTGATGACTAAATAAGTGACTGATTGAGTTAACTTAATGTGCCCCATGAGTGCAGAAGTTTTACTATTGTACTTTTTGCGTTCCTTGCCGAGGCAAACCTCCTTAAGGATGATTGAATGATTGAGTTACTAAATGATTGTTCTGTGTTCAAAACTTTGTGACCACTGTGGTGGAAACTATGTGGCCATTTTGTGTGATAAGTTTTGGTGAATGCTATATTTTGATTTCCTGTGATGAGTTATAACATTGTGAATGCTGTATTTTGATTTACAGTGAATGTTTTGCTTTGATTTGTTGTGGAATAGAGTCTTCACTATACTGTGTAATCAGAATCTTGAAAGTTGTTCACAACAGCCATTCTCTGGAAATCTGCTTGTGCATGGCTTTACAATTAGTAAATAAACTTTACCTTCTTTACTCCTCTGCTTTTATTTTCTACATGTTCAGGGAGCTGACCTTTCCCCTGAAATAGTGAATGATTTATATATGTTTTGTTAAAGTAAGATTGATGGCCCCCTTGAAGCTATCTTTCCTTTAGAAAAGCAGATCAAAGAACCTGTGCTAGCAAGCCATCCTGGATGTGCTAGGGTACTTGCTAATACAGCCTCCAGATCTTGATGTCTTTAAAAATTACTGTGGACAAGTCCTACCTCAGGGACATGAACTTCTCCAAACTTGGTTAGACTGATCTGTGACCCATGGTCAATAAGTAACTTAATGCAATATGTGTTTTCCACCTCCCAGAAACTGGGCACTATTGTCTTACCCTAGACAAATCAGGGTCATTTCTGCACCATAATAAAATGTTCAAGCAATATGTCAGGAGATCATAGTAATAACTCCAAGTTACTGGGTTCTTAAGAATTTGCAAAACTCTCACTTCCCAACAGACCAGTAATAATAGTAGTATAAAATTTTGTTATCCCAATTGTATAGATGCAGAAACTGAAGCTCAGAAAGGCTAATCAATCAGGAAATATTTATTCAGGGCCCTTTAGGTGCTATTTACTGACTACAAAGACAAATAAGTCACTGTCCTCAAGGAATTTATATTATGTAGAGCAAGACTTCTTAACCTGGGTGGATACCTGTATATCAATTTAATTGTTTAGTTTTTTTTTTTTAATATTAAACAGTCCTTGTCCTATAAGGTAATGGAGAAAAGGTATTTTTTACTTCTTTCTGCTCCTTTGACACTGTAACTATCATTTTATATTTGACAGCAGTAAATACTAAAGGTCAAAAGGACAGGTAAATAGCAAAGTCATTATGTACTATATATACTGTAAAAAGTTTACCTGCCCCAGAGGCAAGTCAGCAATGTGGGTGTTAGAGAAGTATCCATCTTTAGAAGCACAGTCCTGGCCCAAACACTAGGCTGCTTTCCCTTCCCTGCCATTTTCAAAAGTACCAGAAGGTTGGTTTATTTCCCACAGAGATTTGAGCCAGATTAAACCTATCATAAAGTTATATAATGAAAAAGAACTCCCCTCCCTTAATGTCCTAAGAATGTAATGGCTGTGAGTGAATTAAAATTGGTATCTGTTATGATGGAATGAAGTAATGGTCATTTTTATTTACAAAAATATGTTATAGGAAAGACACATTAATATAAAAGCAAAGTTCAACACAATTGCCCTCCTTTAATTCTATTCAATAGAATATCAGTTATAATCTTTGCCATTTAGGGAAACCACTGGAGTACAGAGAAAAGAACACTGATTTTGAATGTATGAGAAATCATTTTGAATCCTCACTGTTAAATACTGTGTTGCTGGATCAAGTTTCTTCCTTTTACATAGATGTCTAGGTTGCACAGTGGGTAGAGAACTGGGCTTCTTGACAGAAAGACCTGAATTCAAATGTGGTTGGAGACATAACTAGCTCTGTGATCCTGGGCGAGTTATTCAACTTCTATTTCCCTCAATTATAAAAAGGGGGCAGGGAAGGAGTAGCACCTACCTCCAAGAGTTGTTGTGAGGATTATAAAATGAAATATTTGTAAAGTGCTTAGTGTAGTACCTGGCACATAGTAGGTGCTTAATAAATGTTTGTTCCCTTCTATGCCTTTTATTTTGCCTCAGTAAATATTCTTAGTTATCTAGAAAATGTGCTTATTTAAGCTAGATTAATTCTGGTGGTTCCTAACAGGTCTCGAGTCATTAATTGCAACCACAGATAATTAGAAATTTCAGCAGAATTTGGGGATAACATATGTAATACGAATACTTTGATAGTCAAAGAATCCATGATTCCATGAAATGCATGCTAATTGAAAACTTTCTGTGGCTGAATAAATAGGCTTCCATAGTGCTAAAATGGAAAATGTACCACCTGTTTTATAAATTCTCTGATTTAGCTAAACTGGCCTTTCAAATACTGATATGTCTATCACTATGTCCTTGTTCAATGACTTTTAAGCTTTGTAGACCAGTCCAGAGTTTGAATTTCAATATGAAGGGCAACTCTAAGTCAAGATGAATTATTGGAATTTAGTTTCAGCACATGGATTATATCTTTCATGAAATCTCTCATTTATTACTGTTGACCCAGGAAATGGATTTAATTATCCTTCTTTTTTTAGAGCTAATAAAAGTGATTGGTGGAAGCAGATCTTCATAACTTCTACTGGTGAGTTTATATGACATTTTTATTTTTGGCTTCCTCTTTGTTCTTCCATCTAGGATTTGGATTTCTTGGATTTAGATTTATTTCATCTACTTCTACAACATGATTTCATGAGTCCAGCTCTTCTCTGGTTAAAATATTTATGGATCCATGATCATATCACTCCAAATACACACTATATTGGTGGAAATCACAACTATTCCATACCTTTTCATCTCATGTTAGCCTTGCCTATCCATGTCTTTCCCTAAATCTCTCATTACTCCCAGGCTGAATTTTTTTAAAGTGGTGCAACTTGATTCATTTATATAGATCTTCATTGAGATCCATATCCTCATTTTTACACTGTTCCGAATTTTTAATCCTCATTCTTTGTAAAATACACTTGGATTTTTTAACAATCAATATCTGAGATTGGTTTCAGTTTTTATATACATCATTGATGACATAGTTGCTCAGTCATGGATTCCATCCTACTTTGCAACTTCATCCAGAAAATTATTTGCTTCATTATCATAGTAATTTACTGGACAGTAACACTCTGATTCTGGGACTGTAGTAGGAAGTGGGCCAAGGGATAATTGGATTTAAATATCAGATTATATCTCCTAGCTCTCAGTCCTAAACTACACACATGGATTTAGAGTAAAATTAATTTCAAATGCCAGCTATGCCACTTCTCAGAGAGATATTAGGGAAGTTATTATCATGTCACTGGACCTATAAATTAGGAGGATGAACTAGATTATTTTTCAAGTCCATTATAGGTTCAAATCTATGATCCTTTGATCCTATGGAGAGAAGACATTCTCCTTCAAAAACGAAGTCATGCAGAAACGGTATCTTTCTGGCACTTCGATCACATGAATTAATAGTGCTTTACTGAAGCCCACTACAAATCCTACAGCCTCCAAAAGATTTTCCAAGATCTCTTCAGGTATCAAAGACTTCCCATCACACCATCTTCTCAGGTATCTCCCAGATGCTTGAAATAAGTAAAAATGTATAGTACATTCACAGTATCTCATTTCTCCATTAGATTATGAGTTTCAGGGGCAGAGCTAAGATAGTGGAATAAAAGCAGAAATTTGCTGCTCCCATGCCAACCAAATAAAATACCTGTAAAAAATGATTCTAAACAAATTTCATTGCTACAGAACCCACAAAATGACAGAGTGAAATAAATCTCCCTTTGAAGGCAGACTGACAGGCTGACAGGAAGGGTCTATCACACCGGGCTGGGAGCAGAGTGTGGTCCCATGTTAGCCATGGCAGCATAGACCTGTTGGAGACCTGTCAAGGGACAGAATCACTGGCAGCTGTAGTGGTTTCCAGACTTCTCAAACAATAAATGCCAAAGGGAAAGTAAAAGGACAGTGGGGAAACTCTGGACCTGGGTAAGAGAAGAGTGTGATCTAGACCCAGGCCCCTGGGGTGGCAGAGGTGCTGGTGGCTGCAGCTGCTGCAGCAGCAGATGCTTCCAGAGCTCTGGGCCCACAGATAGTGGGGAGGGCCAATTAACTGACTAGAGGGCAATTATAAGAATCTTTTCACTAGCACTGAGGCAGGAGTCTTCTGCTTTGTACAGCTTGGATGTGAGTCACAGTCTTGGGTGGCAGTTCTTGGATGAGGAGTGCTGGTGTGGCAGCGCTTGTTGAGGCTGTGGAAAGGCAGTCCTTCTCACAGCTCTGAGGCAGGTGCCTAGAAGAATCTCTAACAACAGCTGTGCAAAACCCCAGAAATTTGGAACATAGGATTCTTCACTCTGGGAGCAGATTTCTACCCTGAAAAGAACTCAAAAGTCAAGTAATTGGCTAGCAAGATTAGCAAACAGAGGAAGAGAAATTAGACTATAGAATCATTTTTGGTGACAAAGACAATCAAAATATAAAACTAGAAGAAGCCAACAAAGTTAAATCACCTGCATCAAAAGTCTCCAAGAAAAATATGAACTAGTTTTGAGTCATGGAGGAGCTCTAGAAGGATTTTGAAAATCAAGTAAGAAGTAAAGGGGGGCAGGGCCAAGATGGCAAATTATAAGCACAAACTTGGCATGAGCTCCCAATCTAATCACTTCCAATACATGTAAAAAATGACTCTAAATGAACTTTAATGCTACAGAACACACAAAGTGACAGAGAGGAACAAATCTCCCGCTGAAGGAAGCCTGGCAGGTGGACAGGAAGGGCCTGTTGCACTGAGCTGGGAACCAAGAACCTTGAGTCATGTGCTTCTAGCATCAGGGCAGCCCCAACCGGCAGTGGCCAGAGTACACTTCAGGAGAGTGAAACACCAGCTGTAGCAGTTTCCAGACTTCTCAACCAATAAACACCAAAGACAAAGTAAAAGGTCAGTGTGGAATTCTGGTGGAACAGGTGGGGGTGGGTGGGACTGAAGAGTGCAGGCTGACCCTGCCCCCAGGGGGAGAAGGAGCAGAAGTGCAGTGGCTGTGCAGCCAACTTGGTGTGGCTGCCTCAGAAGCTCCTGGTCTGCAGATATTGAGGGACCAAGCAGCCATTCAGAGGGTAATCTCTTTTGCTTTAACATGCTTGGATCTGTATTGTGCTCTTAGGTGGTAGTCCTGAGGTGTGTGATCAGTGTGCCAGAGCTTGTGGGGATTGTAGAGATTGTCACTCTCCTAATAGCTCCAGCAGCTGCAAAAATCCTAGCAATTTAGGACAAAGCTCTCTCCATTCCGGAAGTAGAGTTCCACTATGGCAAAGAGCTCAAAAGTCAAGTGATTGGCTAGCAATATGAGCAAGCAACAGAAGCACAAACAGACCATAGAATCGTTTTTTGGGGACAAAAAGGATCAGGTATGGAGTGGGAGGAAGTCAGTAAAGTCAGAAGTCCTCCATCAAAAGCCTCCAAGAAGAATATGAATTGGTTACATGCCATGGAGGAGCTCAAGAAGGATTTTGAAAATCAAGTAAGAGATTTAGATGAAAAATTGGGAAGAGAAATGAGAATGATGCAAGAAAATCATGAAAAGCAAGTCAACAGCCTGCTAAAGTAGACTAAAAAATACACTGAAGAGAATAACACCTTAAAAATAGACAAACACAAATGGCAAAAGGGGCCCAAAAAACCAATGAGGAGAAGTCCTTAAAAAGCCAAATTTGCCAGATGGAAAAGAAATTTCAAAAACTCATTGAAGAGAATAATTCCTTCAAAATTAGAATGGAGAAACTGGATGCTAATGACTTTATGAGATATCAAGATTCTATAAAACAGACCCAAGCAAATGAAAAAAAGAAAGCAATTCATTGGAAAAACCACTGAGCTGGAAAATTAGATCCAGGAGAGATTACTTAAAATTTATTGGAATACCTGAAAGCCATGATAAAAAAAAAGAGTCTAGACAACATCTTTCAAGAAATTATCAAGGAAAATTGCCCTGATATTATAGAACCAGGCGCCAAAATAGAATTTGAGAGAATTCACCAATCACCTCCTGCAAAGATACCAAAAACAAAACTCATAAGAATATTGTAGGTGAATTCTAGAGTTCCCAGGTCCAGATAAAAATACTGCCAATGGTCAGGAAGAGACAATTTGAGTATTGTGGAAACACAATCAGGATAGCACAAGACCTAGCAACTTCTACATAAGGGATCAAAGGACTTGGAATATGATATTCTGGAGGTCAAAGGAGCTAGGACTAAAACCAAGAATCACCTATCCAGAAAAACTGAGTATAATGTATGGGTAAAATATGGTCATTCAGTGAAATAGAGGATTTTCAAGAATTCTTGATGAAAAAACCAGAGCTGAACAGAAAATTTGACTTTCAAATGCAAGAAGCAAGAGAATATGGAAGAACTATAATTATAACTCATAAGACTTTTCTCAGTATTAGGATAGTTGAAGCAAATATATATGTGTGAGTATATGTGTGTGTATACACACACACACACACACATACACACATACATGTATATACATATTCATATATATATATAACTATATATAAAATATATAAATATGTACATACACATATATACATATATATGTATAGGAAGGTGTATGTATATATAATATATATATGTGACTGTGGGTGTATGTATGTTTATGTATACATAGAAAGAGGGAACAGGATGAGTTGAATATGAAGAGATGATATCTAAAAAATAAAATTAAGAGATGAGAAAGGAATTTATTGCGAAAAGGAGAAAGGGAGAAATACATCAGGGTAAATTATCTCATATTAAAGAGGTAAGAGATAACTGTTAGAATGGAGGGAAAGAGCAGGAAGGTGAAAGGGAATGATTCACATTGAATTTGACTTGAGGATGGAATAACATACACATTCAATCAGGTATCTTACCCTACAGGAAAATAGGAGGGGTAGGGGATAAGAGGGGGGATGATAGAAGGGAGGGCAGATTGGGGGAGACGGTAGTTAGAAGCAAACATTTTTGAAAAGGGATAGGGTCAAAGGAGAAAATAGAGTAAGTGGGGGAGGTGGGATAAGATGGAGGGAAATATAGTTAATCTTTCACAATATAACCACTATGGAAATGATTTGGGTAACTACACATGTAAAATATATATTGAATTGCTTATCTTCCCAGTTGGGGTGGGTGAGGAGGGAAGAAGGGGAAAATCTGGAACTCAAAGTTTTGAAATCAAATGTTTAAAAATTTGTTTTTTTACATGAAACTGGGAAATAAGATATACAGGTCCTGGAGTATAGAAACCTATCTTGCCTTACTAAGAAGTTGTGGTGGGAGGAAGGATGGAGGAGGATATAAGAGAGAAAAGATTGAGGGATGAAGTATTCAGTAGGCTTGCTATTTTGGGTTAGTGGTAGGGGAAAGACAGAGAGAAACAATTGTAACTCAAAATCTTGTGGAAATGATAGTTGGACACTAAAAATAAACAAATTTTTTTAAAAAGAAAAAAATAGAGGAAAAATTGGGAAAATAATTGAGATTAATGCAAGAAAAATCATGAAAAATGAGTCAACAGCTTGCTAAAGGAGACCAAAAAAATACATTGAAGAAAATAACACCTTAGAAATAGACTAACTTAAATGGCAAATGAGATGCAAAAAGCCAATGAGAAGAATGCCTTAAAAAGTAGAATTGACCAGATGGAAAAGAAAGTTCAAAAGCTCTCTGAAGAAAATAATTCCTTCAAAATTAGATTGATGCAAGTTGAAGCTAATGACTTTATGAGAAATCAAGATATTATGAAACAGATACAAAAGAATGAAAAAAAAATAGAAAACAATGTGAAATATCTCATTGGAAACTGAGCTGGAAAATACATCCAGAGAGATAATTTTAAAATTATTGGGCTACCTGAAAGTCAGGATAAAAAAAAAAAAACAAAAGCCTAGATGTCATCTTTGTATAAATTATCAGGGAAAACTGCCCTGATATTCTAGAACCAGAGGGTAAAATAGAAATTGAAAGAATTCACCAATGACCTCCTGAAAAAGATACCAAAAAGAAACCTCATAGGAATATTATAACCAAATTCCTTAGTTCCCAGGTCAAGGAGAAATATTACAAGCAATCAGGGAGGAAAAAATTGAGTTCTGTGGAAATACAATCAAGATAACATAAGATCAAGCAACTTCTACATTAAGGGATGGAAGGACTTAGAATGTAATATTCTAGAGTCAAACAAGTTAGGATTAAAACCAAGAATCACCTATCCAGCAAAACTGAGTATAATACGTTAGGAGAAAATATGAATATTCAAAGAAATAGAGGATTTTCAAGCATTCTTGAAGAAAAAACCAGAATTGAACAGAAAGTTTGACTTTCAAATACAAGATTCAAGAGAAGCATGAAAAGATAAGAATGAAAGAGAAATCAAAAGGAACTTATTAAAAATGACCTGTTTATATTCCTACTTGGAAAGATGATATTTTAAACTAATTAGTCTTTTCATATATATTATATATAGGTATATATGTATATATGTAGACATAAATACATATATGTATACAGAAGTATGTGTATGTGTGTCAATATATATGTGTGTGTATATATACTTATACATAGACAGAGGGGACAGGATGAGTTGAATATGAAGGGATATAAAAATAAAATTAAGAAATAAGAGAGGAATATATTGGGAGAAGGACAAAGGGAGAGACAGAATAGGGTAAATTATCTCACATAAAAGAGGCAAGAGAAAGCTGTGTTACAACAGAGGGGAAGAGCAGGGAGGTGAAAGGGAATGAGTCAACCTTACTCTCATTGGACTTGGCTTAAGGAGGGAATAACATATAAACTCAATTGGGTATCTTACCTTATAGGAAAATAATGGAGGAAGAGGATAAGAGAGGGGATAGAAAGGAAGGCAGATTCAGGGAGAGGGTAGTTAGAAGCAAACACTTGAAAAGGAACAGGGTCAAAGTAGAAAATAGAATAAGTGGGGGGCAGGATATTTTGGAGGGAGTTATAGTTAGTCTTTCACAATATGACTATTATCAAAATGTTTTGCATAGCTACACATATATAACCTATATTGAATTGCTTTTCTTCCCAGTGGGGGTGGGTGAGGAGGGAAGAAGGAAGAGAATCTGGAACTCAATGTTTTGAAAACCAATGTTAAAAAATTGTTTTTACAGGCAGCCGGGAAATAAGATATATAGGCAATGGGGTTTAGAAATCAATCTTGCCCTATAAGAAAGGAAGGAGGAAGAGGGTAAAGAGGTGAATGGGGGGATATAAGAGAGGGCAGACTGGGAAAATGGGTAGTCAGTAGGGGAGAAATGGGGAGAAAGTTGAAAACTAAAAATAAATGAATAAAATTTAACAAAAAAAAAGATTGAATCTTATGAGGATGTATACTTTACCTTGTTTAAATTTTGCATTTCCCATCAGTGCCTCCCACAGTCATCTTCACACAGTAGGTACCTTATAAGTATTTATGAAATTGAACTAGGTCAATTGAAATGGGTACAGACCTGGAAACAGGCCTCAAAATATCATCTTATAACCAGTGCTTGGGAGAAAAATAAATCAAGTCTCAACAATTTATTCTAACTTGAGGAGAAAGTTATTCTTACTTGGTACAAAGTCTGATCTGACATTATTTTAACAAAATTCAGTTTTATAACTTTCAATTTCACCTGAATATTATTATTGCTGTCTTTGTCACTTGTCCTGAGATAGCCACTATCCACTTCTGTGCCTGTTATCTCATCAGTACAGTGAAAGTATCAGATTATATAATCCCTAAGGTTCCTGACATCTCTAAAATCTCATGATATTTTCTTGTTTGTTTGTTTTTAAACTATGCATTACACAGTGATTTCAGGAAATTTAGAGATAGAAAACTCTTTCATTGTTACCTAGAGGGAAAAAAAAAAAAGAAAACCAGCACCTGGTAGCTTAGGTAAATTAGAGAAGGATGGGAAAATTGTTGGTAGAAACATTGGATTGGTAAAAATAACATTGGGTTCTAGATGAGGCTATGTCACTAACTCCCTATTGGGAAAAAAATCTTTTGGTAAAGAAATTTTCCTTCTCTGAAACTCAGTTTCCTTTTGTGTAAAATGAAAGGGTTGAACAAGAATTTAGTAACTAAGATCCCTCCCAACTCTCTCTGCCACAGCTCCCTTTTCACATTTCTCCTTCCCCTTCCATTCTTTCTTCTAAGTCCACATCTATCCTTGCTTTAAAACATTTCAATTCATTAGTAAAGAATGAAATAATCCAATAATTCTTTTGCCATTCACTATCATATATATATGTGTGTGTGTGTGTTTGTGTGTGTGTGTGTGTGTGTCAAAGTGGATATTTAAAAGCAAATATGGCAAGTGTAGGAATGAGTTGAAATACACTGAAGTCTTAATTTAATACTTTAGTTTGTATCATCTGAAAATTGAAAGCCTTGATAAAGGAAACAATATTTTAAATTTAAAAATAAACTTATTCTAGAATCATGGAATTTGAAAATTGGAAAACATTTCAGTAGCAACGTAATTTAGTCTATGTACAAAAGAATTTCTCTTCTCTCCTTTCAGGGCATTTCTGCTAAATGATTATTAGAGTTTGAGCTTCTTGAGTGCAGGAGTCATGTTTTTGCCTTTTTTTTTCCATGCCCATTTGGGGACCATCACCAGTCTTCCTTGCATATGTTTTGCCGGTGGACTCTGATGACTCTGGAGGAGAGAGTGAGTCTGATGACTGCACATCCCTGCCTCACTCAAATCTATTTCACCTGCAAGTCCAGACATCCTCCTCCTGATGTCATCAGTCCTCTTAGAGAACTAAGGATGAGCAATCTGTGAGTAGTAGTAGCTACCCCACTGGGGACCCAAACTGTCCAGTTCCATTTGGGCAATACTGCTACAACAGAACCCCAGTTTATGAGTAACCTGGGTTATGTATGCTTCACTAGATGAGGAAACATTTTTTTTGCAAAATTTGTCTTTCAGGATAAACAATTTGCAGTGTGGACATCATGTTTGCTTCACTACTGGTTTAGAGGTACTAGCCAGAAGCTGCTGTTCTTCCCATGGAGATGTCACCATGGGAATAAGGCAGAGTGGGGAAAAGCTCTTACTCTTTTGCTACAGAGTCAAGTGGCAATCTTCAGCTAGCCTCCCCACCAATTGGTATCATGCCTCACCCAAGAGCTCACCCAGCTCCTGTGGCACCTCTGGAAGAGGCACTGACCCATTCTGAAGGTAGTTCAGGATTGTCCCCAAATGGTGACCACTCCTGTCAATCAGCACCTAGCATTTGAAGTCTGTAAGCACCTCCATGAGGCCACTGAGTATGGTGTCCTGCTTGGTCAGGATTTACAGCATGGTGAAGTGGAGTGAGTCCCCTCCCCCCCCCCACTTTCAGTTTCACATACATGCTACTCAGACTCAGAGCCTTGAGATGGTAGGTGGTTTCCCCACCTAGCCTATAGCCTCGAGGGTGGGAAGTATGGGCAGCAACTGGTGACTGGCAGGGACTTAGGACCCCAGGGGAAGGGGCACTTGGGTATCCCAAGGCCTTGGCCTCAGTCTACATTCTGGCCACTCCCAGTGGAGGAGTTGGTGAGTGGCAGCAACAGAAGCAAAATCAATTGCCCCCACCCCCAGGCCACTCCCACTCCCCAGACTCCGGTCCTAGCCACAACCTCTTACCCTCATCCTCAGACCCCTACCCTCTCTGCAAGCCCTTCAGTTCTCTATCCTGCCTCCCCCTATCCCTACCCCCTCCTCCATCTTGTCTCCCTCACACAAGCCATTACTCTTCTCAAAGGGAAAGTGCAGGTTAATTTGTTTTATTTTTGTTTTATATTGTGTACCAATCATTGCTATTGTATTTCAGGTGAATTAGGGACAAAAAACTTACTTGAAATTATAAATAATTGTTATTATATGAATATTTTGGGGGACCTGGTACTGATTATCTGACTTTGCATTATTTCCTATGGGAAAATTCGCTTTGCAATGTGAACAAATCACATGAAGAAAATAATCTCAGAAGGAATTAAATTCATAAACCAAAGTTCCTTCTTCCTCGCTCCCTCCCTCTCTCTCTTCCCTTCCTTTCTTCCTTCCTTCCTTCCTTCCTTGCTCCCTTCCTTCCTCTCCCTCCTCTTTTTTTGTCCCCATGGGGAATCATACCGTTACATGTGGGTGCTCTGTCCAAAGGATTATAAATTTTCATCATTTATACTTCACAAGAAATCTTGGGGGCTGGATTTTTTTTTCTTCTTCTTCCTCCTTACTTGTTCTATCATTGTTTAAAAAAAAACTGGTTCAATTATTCCATTTCCATGTAGTTTTCATTTATAATTTCTTAAAATACACCTCTGAAAAACTGGCTTTGATAAAGTTCACTGGGTTTCAAACAGAGCTATTTGACTAAAATACAAATCACTCCCAACTATCACTGATTGGTCAATAATAGGTCTCAGTCAAAGCCTAACTTGGTTACTTGTTTGGATTTTGATGGCTCAGTGAGTGCAAATTGTAGTTGTTTCTGTATTGGCCAGAAACCCTAGGGACTCCCCCTTCCCTGTAGACTGATTCTTTTGAGAAGGCGAAGTAGGCCATTTTTTTGCCTCAATTTTTACTTAGCCTTTAATTACTCAACGGGTGTTGCCTCTGACAAACCGAGACCTGGGAAAGACCTTAGCTTGAAACGACCAAGGTCAACCATTGGAGGCCATTCTCTGTTGCCCTCACCTATATCTTGCCACTGAACTCTATATACCTCTGGAGGAGTGATACTGATGACTTTACACAGCCCTGCCTCACTTAAATTCAGTTCATTTGAAAGTCAAGACATCACCCTCTTGATGTCATTGGTCCTCTTCTAGAATAAAGGAGAAACAATAAGCATATACTAAGTGTTTAATGAATACTTGATAATAATGATGATACATCATCTACTGTATAATCTTTTATGAAGGAGAAGCCATCATTTCCCAGGGCATCCCATTGTACTTTAATATAGGTTTGTTTCTTAACAAGCTTATCTTTATAATTAATCCAAAATCTTTCTCACTGCAACTTCCATGCTTTGCTCCTGGTTTTACATTCTGGGAGCAAACATCAAAACTATTCTCTCTTCAATCTTTCAAATACTTGAACCCTATTATCACATGTACTTCCTTGAATCTCTTTTTCCCCCAAAATTAAACATGCCCATTCTCTCAATTTATACATTTATTACATCAATCCCAGACCTTTCACTATCCATGGGTTACCATGGCCTAAGAAATCATCACCTACTAGCCAATAAGTATCCTAGCAGTTAGTTAAATTATTCCTGGAAGGAAAGACACAGGAAGGCCCTTGTGAAAGTACTCTACACCCTAACAGCAACTTCCTGTACTTTATACAACTTGTTTTCAAATAGCATGGTATTCAAGAACACAGAGACTCTTTAATGCCATGATTAGGATTTCTAAAAGGATTCTCTGCATTATTAAAGTAGCATCCATTAATCACAGTCTGGTTGTTCATTGCCGTGCTAGGCACTATGAAGAATACTTAGAAAATAGAAAGCATAGCCCCTGTGGCTAAGGAATTTTCAGATAAGGGGGAAACAAGACCTAAGAGCATGAAGCAATAAGATAATCAGAATATATGATACAGAAATGCAGAGGAAAGGAAAGAGAGAATAATGGACTTCTCTTGTCATGAAAGCTTCATAAAACAGGGACAACAAAGGTATCAGAGGGGGAAAGGAATAGCACAAACAGAGGTAGAAGAAGAAATACTTTCAACAAATATCCATTTTGATAGAAATGCACTGAGCATCTATAAGATTCTGTGTAGGATATGAATGCTCATAAGAAGGGAACATTACTTTCCAAAAGTTGATGATGTCAATTTATCAGAGATGTCTCTTAGAGAGAAGAGGCAAGAGATATAAATAACTATAAAGCATGGAAGTAAATTATAAAAGTCAAACAACTGGCAAGGAAAATTAGTTTAGACTTGACCTCAAGGTATTGTGTTATTATGCCTAGAAGGAGAGGTCTCATGGAAGAAGTTACCTACATTTGGAAGTTGATATCAGAGCCAGAAAGATATCCAGTGATAGGGAAATATATTAACAAAGGTGAGGAAGTAATAGAATAGAAGGTTAATATTCTGCAGATAGTGTGAAGAAAGGTTTGAGGCATAGAGTTTATAAAAATAGTTTAAAAGCAGTTGAAGAAAAGACTGGGAAAAGGCAAGTTAGTTCAAGGGTATAGCAGCATTTGATGGTTAGGTTGAAGTGATTTGATTTTACCTTATAGAAATCTGGAAATCATTAGAGTTGTCCGGGCAATAAAGGATCTAGATCTGTCTTTGGTTCTGATTTTAGGAACCTTGACATTACAACAAAGGGCTAGGGATAGACTACATATTGTTATGCTGGAATACATCAAGAAAGTGCTTTCTCATGGGAAATCTTGCAGTCTATAGAGAACACAATGGAAGTGCTTGTGCATCTTGCTTATGTAACATGTTATAACCAATTATCCATTAATATTTTAATTTTATCAGAATAATCCAGTCCCTCTCCCACACACATAC
The DNA here is from genome assembly GCA_028627135.1 of Pseudochirops cupreus. NCBI lineage: Eukaryota > Metazoa > Chordata > Mammalia > Diprotodontia > Pseudocheiridae > Pseudochirops > Pseudochirops cupreus. The sequence continues at coordinate 150,096,874 of CM053581.1, forward strand.
AAATGGTTGCTGAGCTTCAGGGACTTTCTTTTTATGAGTTCTTTTATCTACCTACTGCATCAATTTCCTAACTGTGTGGCCTATTCTCCTAGTTTAGTTGATGTGGATGAAGAGATTGGTTATGACATCAATTGTTGTGTCCATAGTCTGTCTTTTTCCTTACAGCTATAAGTAATAAAGAACAATGTCTTGGCTAAGCAAGAAAATATGGAGTACTGAATCAATTCTTCAACATGTCTGAACAGAAAAGTGGCGTGATGCTATTTTCTGCTTTAGGAGAATTACTCAGGGAGGGCTATGAAAGATTGATTGGAAAGGCAAGAGACTGGAGGCAGTTAGAAAGCTATAACAATATTCTAGACCAGGGGTGAAGACTGCTGAAACTAGGATGTTAAAAGGGGCTTTGATGCTATATCTTTTTGAAATACACCTTCATTTAGTAAAGGTACTTTAATTTGTAATGTAAGAAGGTTTCAGTTTGGTTTCAGTGTTGGGAAGGAGATAAGAATCAGAAGGAGAAGTATGGGCAAAATGAGTCATCATTAATAAATTTCATGAATTTATGAAATAGTCCATAATGATTTTAATTTTAAATGCTAGACTATGATAGGAACCGGGGCCAAAGTACCAGGAAAGAGGAATCCAGATGAACTCCTGGACATTGAGCTCATCGGCTTGTCTTTCCTCCTCCTCCTTTATTTTTGTAGGGGGTCAAATATATCAGTAGACAAAAACTTCCTGTATCTGGCTACACAATTATCACCATTTTACAAAGGGAATACCAACTTCTGAATAGAAGGCTCCCTATACTCTGAGTCAGGATACCTGGAATCTAGATCTGTGATAAATGATGTGATCTTGGCAAAGTCATTTTTCACTTGAGCCTGGACACTTCTTATCTGTAAAAGGAGGAAGCTTTGGTAGATAACAGGTTTTAAGTCTGGGAAGGATAATAAAGATTTTTCTGCCTCAATTCCTTCATTTTATGGATGAGGAAAATGATGCCCAGGGAGGTTGTAGCTTACCAAAAGTAAAACAGATCACAAGCATGAGAAAAGGAATTGGAACCCAGGTCCTCTGATTATACAAGAACTGTTTTTCACTGAATGTTGAACTCTAAATCCAGTCATCTTTCCACTATACCACATTGATTATCTAAGATTATGCCCCAAAACTATATTCTAAGTCAGCAGCTCTCTACTTGTGGGTTGCGACCCCTTTGGGCGCCAAACAACTCTTTCACAGGGGTCACAGGGGTCGCCTAAGACCATCAGAAAACACATATTTCTGATGGTCTTAAGAACCAAGACACCACTCCTCTATCCATCTCCAGGCGGGTCCACCCACATGCAGATACACCCACATACGAGTATTAAAGGGTCGCAGCATTAGGAAGGTTGAGAACCACTGCTCTAAGTGATCCCAGTGCTTCAAGGTTTATTTTTTTACGCATGCTAATGGTTTAGAAAACAAAAGTTCTTGGGGCAAATTCAACCAAAGCTAATCTTGTAGATCAGAAGGAATTTTACTACATAGTTAAAACAATCTCCCAGAATACTTAAAACTAATTACTTAATAATTACTACTACTACTACTAATAATTACTATTTTAAAGATTTCTTTATGGAGCTCAATTTCATTTCTGACTTTCTTAGGACAGCTAGCTTCTGATTTTTTCTCTCCTTTCCTCTCCACCTGTCTCAAATATTCAGCAGGCCTATAGTTATTAGATATTATAATGATCAATCTTTTTCAAGATTTCATGAAATGATAAAAGTGGCAAAATTGAAAAATCATTTCCGTCAGTAAGAATAAATTTAAAAATCTGACTGAAAATGCCATGTACTTTGCCTGACTGTATGAAAAAAAGTTGTCCAAATCTAGTTTTCAAAACAAATTCTTTATTTGCATTTGTTTGTATTTGTTGGTATCCTAATAAGCTGTTGGTGAATGCTGAGAATACCTCATCTTACTTTTTCCCTCTGCACTTCTTGATTAGCTCATCTTTAGGGCTATTTAGTCTGGAGTACCTCGGTAAAGTGAGTGATACTTTAAAACTCTCTAAAATTTGAAGTGATCATCTGAGAAGGCCTCATGTGTATACTACATTGGAGAGTAGGGGAAAAGAAAGAAAACTTCATCAGGCATCCCTACAAAATCATAGAGGTGGCAGATGGGAAGTTCTGAACAATTCTGACAACTGACAGGGGGAAAGCCTGCATGCCATGTAGCAGGGCAGAGCACAGGAATGGCCTTAAATGTACACAAAATAGGTAATTGATTTCATCATGAGATTTAATTAGTTCCAGTACACCTTACTGAAACATGTCACTTGTGTTCACGTGCCACAGTCGCTAAAATTCCAACATTAGAGGTCCAATCCTTTGGTTTATTTTCCATTCCCTCTGGTATACTTAAAATAACATTGGCCCTTAGAGGAATAAAACATTAATTTACTAACATCTTAGTGTCAGTTACAGTGTCACTGTCCTCTTCTCTATGTGGTGCAGGGGGAAGATCTCAGGTAATAATCTGAAATTGGCCACTGAAAAGGAAACAGAGAACTCAAAGGACAATTGGAAGGCATTGTTGTATTTGATTTCCTAGTTTTACTGAAGGTCAGTCCTGAATGGGCAGGTAGGGGAAGTAGGACAATAGACCTAATAATTTCAGTGCAATTTCTCATACCTCTCCTTTCAAGTCAACTGACATTTGTTAGCCACCCACTCTATGACCTTCCTGGCACATGGTTCACTCTGTATATGTGTGTGTGGGGGGGGAATGTGTTTGTTCACTGTGGGAGAAACATGTGTTATCTGCTCTCAAGTAGTTTATTATGCAGTTGAGGGAATAAGACATAAATACATGTGTCAATAAGGGAAGGATACTGAAAAAAAAATTTAACCAAGTGTTAGGTAATGAAGTACAGACTGGCAGGGCAAGAATTATGGTGGGCTGTAGGAAATTATGATACTGCAGAAAAGAAATGGCTTATATTCCTCAAAAAAGGAAATGTTTTCTTTAATCAAACCTTCTGTGATTAATGGTTATTCACATCTTGTATGTCATCTGATCCCAGTAACTCTAGAAATGCTGGAGATAACTACAAAGTATTTGGGGTTCACCTAGGTGTTGGATCCACCTAAAGTATTCTTTTTGGGGTTACCACACTTGGAACTTGTGATGGGCTCGTGTAAAGCCAAGCATGAGCAGCTTTTCATAAGAATGCTACTGTGAAGACCTTTTAAGGTTCTGATTACACATGATAGTGAATACTCTATTCCATAACAAATCAGAGCAAAACATTCACAGGAAATGAAGGTGCATCATTCACAATGTTAACACTTATCACAGAAAATCAAAATATAGCATTCACAACAACTTATCACATAAAATGGCCACATAGTTTACACCATAGTGTTCACAACGTTTTGAACAAAGAACAATCATTTAGTAACCCAGTCATCCAATCATCTCAATCACTGAATCATCCTTAAGGAGGTTTGCCTCCCCAAGGGATGCAAAGTACAATAGTCAAAGTTCTCCACTCATGGGGCACACTAAGTTAACTCAATCAGTCATCAATCACTAAGTACAATCATTTAGTCAATCAATCATTCAATCATCCTTCATCATTCACTATTCAATCATCAGAAAATACACAAGCCCTCCACCCCTACATCACTAGTAAATTACAATTATATCACTACTCAGTACCCACAGAGAGGTCTTTTCATCTTGACATTGAGGCAGGCAGCTCCTACCTGAATCCACCAAGCAGTCACCTGGATTCAAAGGCAGACACCTCCCAGTTCCTTGTCCAGGTCTCCATGCAGGTCCTGCTCCACACTGAAGTTCACAGTGTCCAGTCCACCCTAAATCCTTCACAATCTCTGCTCCGGGGAAGTCAAGGCTTAACAAAGCCACAAACAGGTTCATTCAAAGTACCAGCATCACAGTCATGCTTCTTCAGTCTTTGGCAGCTCCAGCTGGCCCTCAGACTCAGCAGAAGTTTCAGCTGGTTCCCAGAATCAAAATCACACCATCCAAGATTTCCAAATCAAAATCATTCTCTCCAGCCTGGGGGCACATCTTCTGTTTCTTTAACAGAGGCTTGATTAATTACTAAGTGCTAAGTACCTGTTACCTTTGCCAATAAAAAGGGATGTTCAAATTCAAATTACATTACAATTACAGTCCATCCAAACTTGTGTTTTGGGTTCTTTTGTGTTTTAGCTTAGCTTAAATTTTATTAAATGTTTAGTTACTTATATCTATTTCAATCTATCTTGCTTTCAAGTTGCCCTGTTGGAACTTTGCTTAACTATGCATTTATTGTTTCTGTGGATGCATCCTTGTCTACATTCCATATGAAGTAAACCTTTCAAAGATTGGATGGAAGGGAACCATACCCCCTTTCCAGCTCACTTATTTTTTCTACCAAATGATGTAATAAATTGCTTTCTAAAACTACTTCAAATTGTGAGGTTTGTTCACACAAACAACAGTATGTTGGTCTACATGTTGACATTAAAGTCAAGATCTGCATCTTCCCTTTGGGTTCTTCTAGATCCAACCCCTGCTATCATATTTCTTTGTCACTCACATTCTATAAGGTCCAACAATAGACTATTATGGTCAGAAGTTAGCTGCCTGTCATGTTACCCTCTTGGGCACTTGCTAACATCTACAGATTTTGAAGGATTTCATGTTGCTCCCTCAAACTATTTATCCCTTTAATAAGTCTTGGAAGTTTGCTTATTTTATCTTTCTCCATGACTTATTATCAAATGAGACAATATTTGTTAAGCATTTAGGGAAGGCCCTGGTGCTTAATTAATGTTTGTTCCCTTCTTGCCATTATTACTACCATCTCTATTTATCCTCCAGATATTCTCCATTTCCTCCAAATATGACTCTTTCACAGGCTTCATTCTTGTTCTACCTGTACTCTCCTCGCTTCTCTACTTTGGCATGTTGATGAACCAACTCAACTCAACATTGCCCTCTACTCTAGAAGTTCTTTCTCTCCTTGTACTTCTACAGAGCATATCTGGCCAAGAACCAACTCCAGGTTATTACTCCTGCTTGGATCCTTTACTTCTATTCAATTCCTGTTGAAAGGAAATAGAGTAAATTATGAAACATTTCAATTAGGTCCACTATTGATTTGCGTTTTTCCCCCCTGGTCTCCAGATTAAATAAAAAGATTCAATGAAAAAAGTAATCTTTGTACTCCTCAAACTGATTTGTTATCCCAATCTCTATAGTGCATATTCCAAACTATTTTTGTCTCTTTTCATCTATCCCCTGGTAACCTCTTTGAACTGAGGACCTTGCTTCTTCACTGAAAAAAGCTGAGACCATTCACCAAGGGACCCTTCTCTATTCACACTCACCACAATTCAGACATGTCTCCCACTCAAATTCCCTTCTTCACTTCTGTTTTGTATAAAGCAGTGGCTCTTTTCCTTGGCTTGGCCAAGTTCTCTATGCACACATGTGATTCTATTCCATTATGTCTTCTCTTTGGGGAAAAAGGCACACACAAAAAACAAAAAACTCATTAGCTTGTTCCATACTTCCTATCTCTTCTCCTGTATTTTCACTGTTTTTTGTTGCTAAATAACTTGAGAAAGCACTCTGTGTTCAATGCTATCACTTGTTCTCTTTTCATCCTCTTCCAAACCTTTAACAATCAGGCTTCCAACTTCATTATTTGAAAGAAACTCTTCTCTCCAAAGTGACAAATGACCTCTGAACTGAGAAATTTATTTGTCTCCTTCACCTCTCCATTTGGCAGTTTTGATCATCTCCTTTTGATTACGTTCTTTTTATAGGTTTCAAAGACAGTGCTTTCACCTGATTTTCCTCCCTATTTGACGGTTCCTTTAGTATCCTTTGCTATCTTTTAAAAATCCATGTCTTACCTACTAACAAGTAATGTTCTTCCTACAATTCTATCCTAAGCCTGCTTCTCTTTTTACTCTATACAATTTCATTTGGTAATCTTATCAGCTCTCATGCTTTCAACTATCAGGTCCATTTAGATGATTCCCAGACCTAAGTACTCATGCCTAGTTTCTCCCATGAGGTATAGTCAGACATCACCAACATCTTCAACTGGATGTCCTATAGACTTCTCCAACTTAATATGTGCAAAGCAGACCTCCACCCCATTACCCACCCCAACCCCTATAAGCAAATTGAAACAAAATGCCTCTTCTCTTCTGAACTTTCATAATACTGTTTAGGCCACAGTGGTTCTCAACCTGTGAGTTATGTTCAATTTAAATACATCCTCATATCAGATATATACATTACAATTCATAACAGTAGCAAAATTATAGTTATGAAGTAGCAACGAAAATAATTTTATAGTTGGGGGTCACCACAACATGAGGAACTGTATTAAAGGGTCGTGGCATTAGGAAGGTTGAGAACCACTTAAGGTATAACCATTTTTCTAGTCATACACGTTCATAGTCTGTGTCTGTGTCATTCTTGACAATCCACTTTCATCCTATATATCTGATCTATTGGGAAAAAATGTGATTTCTCCATTAGTAACATCCCTTGTATATGCCTTTTTTGACTAACACAGTTGCCACCATAATTCAAGCCCTCATAACTTCTCAAAATATCCTTTTGGTCTTCCTTCCTAAAATCTCTTCCCACTCTAGTCCATCCTCCACTTAACTGCCTAGTTGATTTTTTCCTGAAAGCTAGGCCTGCTTGTGTCACCTCCCTTCTTGATGAGCTCCATTTCCTCCCTATTATCTCCCGTATAAAATATAAGCTTCTCCATTTGGCATTTAAAGCTCTTTATAACCTCAGCAATTCCCATTTGTTCAGTCTTCTTACATTTTATTCTTCTCCATACACACTAAATCCAGCTACACTGATCCATTTACTATTCCTTGAACACAATATTCCATTTCCCATCTTTATGTCTTTGCATTGACTTTCTCCATGCCTGGAACATTTTGTTCTCTCAATACCATCTCTTAATTTCCTTGCCTTTTGTTAAGCCTCAACTCAAAGCACAATTCTTTTGCCACACTTCTCACCTGTTAGTTATTTTTCCTCTCAGATTATCTTCCATCAAACTTTATCTTTTTTTTTCTAATTACTAGTAATTTATACATTGTCCCTTCCATTGGAATGTAATCTCCTTGAGGGCAAAGACTCCCCCATTATCCCCCTTTTCTTTTTTTTTAACTCTGTGTGCTTAGTAGAATAATAATTATACTAAATGCTTATTGACTGGTTCCAGTTATCAAGGCAGCTCCCACAGCTTTTCTTACCCTTCTTCAGTCCTATATCTTCTCAATTTCATTTTATTTTCCATCTTTCCTCTGACCCTTTGAGTATTTCAAAATTTAACCTGGTTTCAGTGCTTCTAGAATATATAAAAATAATTTTCCATTATTATTAATTGTACAGACCTTAAAAAAATCATCTCCACACATAAGAAGAGCAGAAATATAAATTTGTATATTAACAAAGCAATTTCTATTAAGCATAGCTTTATTGTGTGTTTTAAAAGTATATGACAAATACATCAAAAAAGTATCAAAAACATTCTGCTTGTTTGTATTTCATTCTGAACTTCCTTCTACTCTATTCTATGAGTTTAGAGGTTTTGTATTTATTTGCTATTTAAAGTAAAGTTTTTACTGGATTTAACAAAATAAGAATCACTAAATATTAAGCTTTTATATTAAGATAAAATATTAATATTTTACTAACTCTTTCTTGTTCCAATAATTCAGGATGTGTTGGAGAGCACTGAATCTTAGTGTTTTGGGGACAAGAAATATATTTCATTTCAATTCAATTTGTAAAATATGAATCAAATGTCTGGCCAGGTCACTTAACCTCTCTAGGCTTCATTTGCTTCTTCTATGGTCTATATGGGATTAATTTTCCTCTTCTATAAATATGGAGATTTAGACTAGACTATCTCTAAGGCCTCTTCCAAGTATAAATCTCTAGTCCTGTGATCCTGCATGTAAGACACAATATTAGTCCCTAGGAATATAAAAAACAAGGAAGGAAAATTCCCTATTTTCAAGAAGTTTATATTTTCACGGAAGATAGAGTTTATTTAGAGAAAATATAGGATGATTTGAGGAAAGAAGAATTCTAAGAATGATGGGAGGTTTTCAAAAGTTTCATCTGAGCTGTGGTTTCAAATAAGGTAAACTCAGAGTTAGAAAAGGTGAAGATGAAAGAGAGACTAAACATTTTCCCTCAGCCATCCTTCATGGGTGATGAAGCCTGCTCATTCAACTTCACCTAGTAATCTAGGCATTTGTGAGAAATATAAAATGTGTTTCTGAATATGTCCGTGTGTGCATGGGCGTGTTTGCAACTTTTTTATCTATAAACTCTCTTCAAAGGATTTATTAAATATCCTGGAGTTGTTCTTATAGGATGAGAGGACATTGATATAATCTGGGTCACTGAAAAGAGTACACATATTGATAAAATTTGATATTATTTTAAAAATCAAAGTATTCTGATAATGATATCCGGTTACAAATCAGAAAATATTATGATATCTAAATAATCAAAATTGTATC
>CM053581.1:150115483-150136670 GCA_028627135.1 Pseudochirops cupreus
GGGAGAAAATATGTAACTCAAAAAAATTTTTTAATAAAATAAATTAAAAAAAAAAGAAACAATTCAAGTATTGTGGAAACACAATCATGATAACACTGGCTTTAGCAGCTTCTACATTAAGGAGTCAGGGTTTGGAATAAGGTATTCTGGAGGTCAAAGGAGTTGCAATAAAAATTAAGAATCACCTACCCAGCAAAATTGAGTATAATTTTTGAGGAGAAAGTCTAAATTCAATGAAACAGAGGACTTTTAAGCATTCTTGAATAGAAACAGAGCTGAATAGAAAATTTGTCTGTCAAATACAAGACTCAAACATGAAATGGTAAACAGGAAAGAGACATTTTAAGGGACTTATTAAAGTTCAACTATTTATATTCCTACATGAAAACATAATATTTGTAATTCATGAGACCGTTCTCAGTATAAGGGTAGTTGGAGGGAATCTATATCTATATCTATCTGTCTATATTTGTCTATCTATATAGATAGATTTTATAGACAGAGGACATAAGGTTAGTTGAATATGAAGAGATGATATATAAAAAATAGAATTAAGTGTTAGAGATGAATGTACTGGGAGGAGAAATGGAGAAGCAGAATGAAGTAACTTGTCTCACATAAAAGAGGCAACAAAATGCTTTCACAATGGAGGAAAAGAGGGGGGATGTGAGAGTGAATGAGTGAACCTTACTCTCATCAGATTTGGCTTAAGGAGGGAAATAATATATATACTCTGAACTGGCTATCTTACTTGACAGGAAAGTAGTGGGAAGGGGATAAAAGATGGGGTGATGATAGACAAGGAAGGACAGATTACAAGAGAGGTATTTAGAATCAAACACTTTTGGAAAGGGGCAGGGTCAAAGGAGAGAACAGAATAAATGGGAAGCTGGGAGGATAGGATGGAGGGAAATATTGTTAGTCTTTCACAACATGACTATTATGGAAGTGTTTTGTAAACTACAGATATGTAACCTGTATTGAGTTGCTTTCCTTCTCGATGAGGGTGGGTGGGGAGGGAAGAAGGGGGAGAATTTGCAAATCAAAGTTTTAAAAATGAATATTAACAATTGTTTTTACTTGCAACTGGGAAATAAGATATTCATGCAATGGTGTATAGAAATCTATCTTGCCCTACAAGAAAGTGGGGGAAAGGGGATAAGGGGAGGGGGGTGACAGAAGGGAGCGCAGATTGGAATAAGGGGTCATTAGAATGCATGCCATCTTGTGGGGGGAGGAGGGGAGAGATGGGGAGAAAGTTTTGAACTCAAAATCTTGTAGAAATGAATGTTGAAAACTAAAACTAAATTAATTAATTAAAATAAATAAATAAATTATCCAGATTAATAGGAGGGGAAATAGAATGCTTAAATAAATAACTGTCTTTGAAAATGAAATTGACCAAGTCATCAATTATCTAAGAAAGAATCCCCAAGAGCTAATGAATTTACAATAAATTTTAATACTATATAAACTATTTGGAAAACTAGGCAAAGAAGGCCTACCAAACTTCTTTTACAAATATATGCATTAATGATATCTAAATTTAAAGAGCAAAAATAGAGAAAGAAAACTACAAATCAATTTCCCTAATGAATATTGCTACAAAAAAAAAATTAAATAAGATAACTTCAAGGAGATTGCCACAGTATATCACCAGGGTAATACACTATGACCAGATGGGACTTATACCAGTCATGCAGGACTGGTTCAATGTTAATAAAACTATCAGTATAATAAACAATATCAATAACAAAGTCAACAGAAATCATATGATTATTTCAATAGATGCAGAAAAGCTTCATGCAAAGTACAACACACATTCCAATTAAAAATACTAGAAAACACAAAAGGAGAAATTGGACTTTCCTTAAAGTGATACTAACATCTAACCAAAAAAAAAAAATCAGCAAGCACTATCCATAGTGGAGACAAACTAGAAACCTTCCCAGTATGATCAGGGGTGAACCAAACATGACTATTATGATCACTATTATTCAACATTGTATTAGAAATGCTAGTTATAGCAATGAGAGGGGGAAAATGAAATTGAAAGAATTAAAATAGGCAATGAAGAAACAAAATTATCATTCTTTGTAGATGATATGAAAATGTAGAAGATATATTTAGGTAATCATACAGAATAAACTAAAAACAATAAAAACTTAGTTGAAATAATTAACAGCTTTAGCAAAATTGCAAGACATAAAAAAACACATAAATCATCAGCATTTCTAAATATTACCAGCAAAATCCTGTAGCAATAGATAGAAGGAGAAATTCCATTCAAAATATCCATAGGCAATACAAAATAGTTGGGAGTCTTCCTGCTAAGACAAACCCAGGACCTAAATGAATACAATTACAATCTCTTCTCACACAAAATCTGATCTAAAAAATTAGAGAAAAAAAATTGCTCATGGTTGGGACAAACCAATATAATAAAAATGAAAATGTTGCCTAAATCAACGTACTTATTCAGTACCATACCAATCAAACTATCAAAAATATTTCATAGGGCTAGACAAAAATAATAAAATTTATCTGGAAGAACAAAAGGACAAGAATATCCAGTTAAGCAATGAAAAAAATATGAAAGAAAATGGCTTAGCTGTGCCAGATCTCAAACTATATTATGAAATAGTAATCATTAAAACTTTCTAATACTGGCTAGGTGGAGAGGGTGAATAAGTAAAATAGATTAAGACACAGTAGAAATGACCCTTATAATCTAGTGTTTGGCAAACCCAAAGTTCTCAGCTTTGTGGACGAGAATTCATCATTTGACAAAAATTGCTGGGAAAACTAGAAATCAGTTTGACAGAAACTAGGTGGATACCATTATCTCACACTGCAAACTAAGAAAAGGACAAAACTGGTACATGATCTAGACATAAAGACTAACACCACAGTCAAATTAGGGGAGTATAGAATAGTTTACCTGCCATATCTATGGATAATGGCCAAATTTTTGACCAAATAAAATCTAGAGAGCATTACAGAATATAAAACAACTAATTTTGATTACATTAATCCAAAAAACAATTTGCTCAGATAAAACCAAGTCAGTCAAGATAAGAAGGAAAGTTGAAAACTGTGGAGGAAAATTTATAGCAAATTTCTCTGATAAAAGTCACATTTCTCAAATATATAGAGAATTGAGTTAAATTTAAAAGAATATGAGTCATTCCCCAAGTGACAAATGGTTAAAATTTATGAGCAGTCAGTTTTTGGATGAAGAAATCAGTTATCCATAGTCACATGGGGTAAAATGCTCTAAATAACTATGGATTAGAGAAATGCAAACTAAAACATCTCTTAGGTACCATTTCACACCTATCAGATTGGCTAATAAGACAGAAAAAATGACATATGTTGGAGGGAATATGGGAAAATTGGGAACCTGCTGGTATGTTGGTGGAATTGTGAACTAATCAAGCTGTTGTGGAGAGTAATTTGGAACTATGCCCAAAAGAGTACATAAAATATAAAACACAATGCTATAGAAAAATAATATGTAGTAATTTAATATATAACAACATAAATTAATACAATATATAATAGCATATTAGATATAATAATATAAATTAATAAATAAAATAAATGTGCTTCAAAGGTCCATTATTGAACATAATATTATTGTATTAAGTTCCAAAAGTGTACATTTAACATTTTTGTCTTTCTGAAAACATTCATGTGTTTTTTATGTGTTCTTATTATTCCTAATAATCATATATCACAACTTATTCACTCATTTCTCAATTGGCGTTTATCCTCTTAGTTTCCAAATCTTTGTCACTATAAAAGGAGTTGCAATAAATGTTTTGGAACATTTAGGTTTTCCATCTTTCTTTTTTAAATCTCTTTGGGATATGGATATAGTAGTGATATTGCTGGGTCAAACCGTGTGTCTTTTTATATTATATGTATTTTTGTTATATTGTATTTTATATTGCACAAAAATGTTAAACGTACGCTTTTTGGAACTTAATACAATAAAAATTATGTTCAATAATGGACCTTTGAAGCATAGATTCAACAGTAATTTCAAAATAAATAGTTTAATTCTACAGAATGAGCAGATCAAAGAATGCAATATAAAAGCAATAAATATTTTTAATAAAGATAAAAACAACAAGACAACATACCAAAATTTGTGAGATTCAGCCAAAAGAGTAATTAGGGGAAATTTTATACCTTTAAAATCTTCCACCAAGAAAAGAAAGAAAGAGCAGATAAATAAATTGAGCATCCAAATAAATATTTTTAAAAACTAGAAAAAAACAAAAATCTCAAATTAAATAACAAATTATAAATCCTATATTCAAAGGAGAGAATAACAAAATTATTGAAATGATAAATAAGTCTAGGAGCAGGTTTTTTTATTAAACATGTAAATCATTAACTAAAGTTATTTTTTAAAAGAAGGAAGAAAATCAAATTATCAGCCTCAAAAATGAAAAAAAAGGGAAATGAACAATCACTGAAGATGAAATTAAAGTATGATTGAACCTATTTTTCCCAACTATATGCAAATAAAATTGACAACATAAATAAAATAGATGAGTATATACAAAAACACATTGCTCAGTTAAGAGAAGAGAGAATTAACTCATCCTGCTTTACGAACAGACATTGTTGGTATGATAAATTGTTTGTATGATAAAAATCACAATTTTATCAATAGATGCATAAGAATGTTTTGACAAAATATAACACCCCTTCCTATTTAAAGCACTAGAAAACATAGAAATAAATGGAGCTTTTCTTAAAATAAGTAGTATCTATCTCAAACAAAAAGCATTATCTGTAATGAGTATTAAACTAAAAGCCTTTCCAAATAGAGCTGAGGTGAATTAGGGATGTCCATTATCACCATTACTATTCAATGTTGTACCAGAAATGCTAACTAAAGAAGTAAGACAAGAAGAAGAAATTGAAGAAAAAGAATAAGCAATGAAGGAACAATTCTATCACTTTGCAGATAATATGATGGTATACTTCAGAGAATCCTAGAGAATAAACTTGAAAATAAACTGAAGAAATTAACAACTGTATCAAAGTTAAAGGAAATAAAATAAATCCACACAAATCATCAGCATTTCTATATATTACCATCAAAATGCAGCAGGAAGAGATAAGAAGAGAAACTCAAATTATAACAACTACATATGATATAAAATACTTGATAGTCTACCTACATACAAACACAGTTAACAATTTTCTTCTTTGCAAAAATAAAGACATTGAAACAATTGAAGTATTTATTATTCATGAGCAGCCTGAATCAATATAATAAAACTGATAATCCTATCAAAATAATTTACTTAATCAGTGCCATATAAATCAAATTGCCAAAGAAATAATGTATAGATCTGGAGAAAATAATGATAAAATTTATCAAGAGGAACAAATAGTCAAGAAAATCAAATTAATCAATAATAAAAAGGAAGGTGGACTAAGAGTAGAGCAATAACCATCAAAACAATTTGGTACATGATAAGAAATAAAGTATTTGATCAATGATCAGTTGAATAGACACACAATACACAGAAGTAAATGCCAGAGGAACCAATGTTTGACAAAGCCAAAGGTCCAGGTTATTGGGGTAAGAACTCAATATTCAACAAAATTTCCTGAGAAAACTAGAAATTAGTCTGACAGAAACTGGACACAGTCCAGCATTTCTCACTTACACAAAGATAAGCTGAAAATGGGTGTCTGATTTAGACATATGGGATGATATCATAAGCAAATTATGGGAGCAGAGAAAAAATTACTAGTTGGATTTGGGGAAAAAAGAATCAGGGAATCAAAGACATGGAGTCAGGAAATGGAATGTTATACATGGTAGTACTAGCAGGTAATTAACCTAGATCAGAGAATCAGTAAAGTCATAATATGAAATAGCATTAGAAAGAAAAATAGTAATCAAATCATGTAGGGCTTTAAAAGCCAGACTGAGGATTTTTTTAATTTTTATTTTATTCTAAAGCCTAAAGGGAATCATTGAAAATTACTATGTAAGGGGATGGAATGTTTACATCTGGATGTTAGAAATGTCATTAATTGATGTTTGAAGAATGTGTAAGAAAAGGTTGAAGTCTTAGGTAAGGAGATAAGTTAGGAGGATATTGAAACACTCCTGACAAGAGGTGACAAGGGGTTGAACTAGCGTCATAGTCATATTAGTAGATGAATGGATTTATAAAATCAGCAAAGCTTTCAAGATGCAGGAGTGAAAATTCAACCTGTGGTTGTAATAGGAACAGCATTTTCTTAACAATATAAAATACAATATAACAAAAATACATATAACATAAAAAGACACAAAATTTGACCCAGCAATATCACTACTATATCCACATACCAAAGAGATTTTAAAAAAAACAAAGGCCTATATGTACAAAAACATTTATAGCAACTCCTTTTGCAGTGGCAAAGACTTTTTGACTTCCTCCAGTTCCTAGAATTAATTGACTTCCTTAAGTTCCTCTTCCTATGTCACTTTATTGGTCCTAGTTTCTTTGATGTAGCCTCCTGGCTTGAGGTCTTAAAGGGTTTAAGTCTTCTGTAGTCCATTCCTATAAGATGCAGTGGTTGCCTAAGATCCCTTAGGTTGACATATCCTAGTGACATATGAATCTGATGCATTTCCAGAGAGAGACAATGATCCGACCCTAGAGAAGTTGCATTGTATCCTTCTGGTGCATTCTTGCTGTGTCGGAAAAAAAGTAAACTTCCGTTGTTCAATGACTTGAGTTTTTCATTTCATCCCAAACCTAAAGTAGGAGATTGTTCCCTTTAAAATTACATATATGGGGGCAGCTAGGTGGCACAGTGAATAGAGCAGCAGTCCTGGAGTCAGGGGGACCTGAGTTCAAATACAGCCTCAGACACTTAATACTTACTAGCTGTGTGACCTTGAGCAAGTCACTTAACCCCAGCTATCTTGCCCGCCCCCTCAAAAAAAAAAGGGAATTATGCATAGGACTGAAGTCTACTGACTCCAAGAATGAACTATAAACACTAAGCCATAATACCTCCCTAAAGGAAGATTTAATTTGCACATATTTATCTAGCTTTTTCATGTATAAAATAAGGTTGTTGAACTAAATGATCTCTAAGGGGATCTTCAGGTATAAAACATATATATGTTTTACATGCAATATTTTTAAAACAAAAAATTGATTACATGAAAGAAAAAAGAATATTAATTGGATTGAGGTAAATAAGTTGTACTATAAGTAACATTGTTTGTATATCAATATGCTTATGCAAGTGTATATACATGTGCATCTATATTACATACATACATGTGTGTATGTGTGTGTGTGCAGGTGAATATATGCATATGCACAAATACCCATGTCTACCTAACCTATATATCTGTGAGTGTATATGTATAGATATATACACACATATTTGTGTGAAACATATTCACATGCATATCCAGATGTGTATTACATGTGTGTATATATCACAGATGCACATTATATATACATGTGTTTATTTGTGTATGTATACACACATCCATACATGTATACAATACATATAAAAAACTACCAACTGTATATAGATATATAAATTTGTACACACACTTCTTAGAAATTGTGAAGATAGTTACACATACATGCAAACATACATATATGTGTGAGCATGTATATGTGTATATACACACACACATATAAACATACATAGACATATACACACACATATCACATATAGAACTGTTTACCCATATATAGATACATAGACTCATATATCAACATAGAGGTGTGTATGTGCGTGTTTGATCTTGAGAGTAAACATGCTGGTCAAGGCTCACACAGAGAGAGTTAAAAGTGACCCATCACTTGCCTACCTAACTCCTTGACTTTATAGATAAGAAAAATGAACCCCAGAGAGAGTGTAACATACCCAAGGGAACATAGAAAAAGATGCCAGAACTAGGGTGTTAATCAAAGTTATTTGAATCCAAAGTCAGATCTTTCTCTACTATACCACACTGCTTCTCCTCAGACAGAAGTGAAAGTAGAAATAATTATGTATAAAATTATGACCAAGGGAGTGAAGTGTCTATAGTGTCAGGCCTGGAGTCAAAAAGAGTTGAGTTAAAATCCAGCCTCAGACACTTAACAGCTGTGTGACCATGGGAAAGTAACTCAACCATTGTTTACCACAGTTTTCTCAGTGGTAAAAAATAGAATAATAGTAATAGCAACCACCTGTCAGGGTTGTTGTGAGGATCAAATGGAATTGGCACAGTGGAAAGAGTGACAGACTTGGATTCAAGAAGACCTGAGTTAAAATCCAGCCTCAGATACTTACTATCTGTGTGACCCTGAGCAGGTCATTTTACTTGTGTTTTCTCAGTTCTCTCATCAGTCAGTTAGGGATAATGGTAGTACCTACTTCCAATATTTCTATGAGTATCAAATGAGATAATAATTTTAATGTGTTTAGCCCATTAAGTACATAGAGTAAGCACAGTGGCACAGGGTAAGTACTAAGTAAGTGTCAGCTATTAATGTACTTAGATTATGATTGTTGTTAGTATTTCCCAATAGTCTTATTACATTTTTTTTAAAATTTAATAGCTTAAAACTGCAATAAGACATTTTAAAAACACTATTTAAAGTGAGGGAGTGTTAGCAGATCAAGGGTTTTTAAACCATTTTACATCATGCATTTCTTTGACAGTCTAGGTGAGCCTATGGAACCCTTCTCAGAATAATGTTTTTTTTTTTAATGCATAAATAAAATGTATGGTATTAAAAGGAAATCAATTATATTGAAATACAATTACTAAAGTATCTGTTTTAGAAATAAGTTCGCATACCTCATGGTATATGGTATATGATCACTCTTGTTCTTTCCAGTTTTGAATTTTATCACCTAATGATCTCATCAAAATGAGAGGAAGAAATAAAAGTAAATTCTATGATTTTTTGAGATCGTATGTAGCCTATTAACACTGATCTTGTGATTTTTTACAACCTCTAAATATTAGCTTTGGAAAGAATTATCCAACCAACCCAAGGCCGCGCTAATTTAAAAAAAAAAGATACAGGAATGTCCTCTATGACATCTAACAGTTGTTTACCCAAACTCTACTTAAAGACAATTAATGATGGGAATTTATTTTCTCTATGCTGTAGTCGGAGTCATTTTGAGGCCTTTCCACTCCCCCTTCAACCAAAAGAAAAGCCTGGCCCTTTTTCTTCACCTTTTCAGTCTCTCTCCCTGTTTCATCTCTACTGTAACAGCATTTGACTTCTGCCTTCCTGCCCTTTCTCTTTGCAAACATTTAAACCGAAGTACCTTAAAGATCTCTCTGCTGTCAGTCTGTTGCTGTTGCTGTCCTTGTTCCCTGCCTATATTCTGGAGTGTTGGAGAAGCAAATAATCATTTC
This sequence comes from Pseudochirops cupreus, assembly GCA_028627135.1. Taxonomy (NCBI): domain Eukaryota; kingdom Metazoa; phylum Chordata; class Mammalia; order Diprotodontia; family Pseudocheiridae; genus Pseudochirops; species Pseudochirops cupreus. The sequence goes on from CM053581.1 coordinate 150,124,899, forward strand.
AGGTCTTGTTTTCTTGCTAAGAGCATTTCAAATGACTCTTTATTATTAAATGTCCAATTTTTTTTTATATGTATTTAAGCTCAAATTTACAGACTGGGTTACGTTGGACTGCATCCTGAACTGCATTGCTCTTTGGAAGACATACCATTCCTCCAGGAGAAAATCCCTGCATTTTCTGGTCAGCGAAGAATAATATTCTGTTGTTTACATTTTTTGCTGTCTCTCTCTTTTTTTTTTTTTTTTTTTTGCTTTTTGGAGGAGGGAAGGGTGGGCAATTAGGGTTAAGTAACTTGCCTAAGGCCACACGTCTAGCAAGTGTTAAGCGTCTGAGGCTGGATTTGAACTCAGGTCCTCCTGACTCCGGTGCTCTATTCACTGTGCCACCTAGCCACCCCACATTTTTTTTCTATTGTATTTGAAGGTCTTTCTCCTAGTTTCTTGTGGGATATTTTTCCCCTCAATGGAATTGTTAAATTTGCCACGGTGTCTTGAAGTTAACAGCTTTTATTTTTTTCTGGAAGATATCTCTATGGATCTTTACAACTGGAATTTTAATTTCTATTTTCTGAAATTCTAGGCATTTTCTCCCATAATTTCTTGTGATAAGGTTTTTGTTTTGTTTTGTTTTTTTGTTTGTTTGTTTTCACTTGCCTTGTTCTTGCAGAAGAGCTATAAACTTTTGGTTGTCACTATACATCCTGTTTTCAAAATCTGTATGTTTTGCTTGATCTGAGAACATATTTTCCTCTAAGGTTTAGCTTTTCCTCTTCTTCATTGTCTTTCATGTCTGTGTATTTACATTTTAATCAATTGTCCTCTCTTTTTTTTCTTTGATGACCTTGCCACTGTAGATTCAAGTGTTTTTTTTCCTATTATGCCAATTATTTCTGCTTTCCAGTCTGCAAAATATGGTCTCACAGTTCTCATTTTTCTTTAAACCTCAAAGGAACAACATGTTTTCATTCCATGTTGTTCTCAAAATAGATGAAGGTCCTCTGCCTCATCTGGTTTTGAATAATTTTCCTTTGTTTTGCATTATTTACTCATAGGTGAGTAAACTGATTTACTCAGTTGGGAAGCAGTATTTCCTTCTGCTGTTAATGTCTTCCTTGTTTGTTTATCTGCTTAAGCTCGAGATCTTTGAATTTTTTTCCTCCTGAGATTTTGGTAATTTCAGTCTTTCCACCCTTATTTTCCCTTATTGCTAATGTTCTTTCTCTTTTCTCTCTGTTGCTTATCTGGGAGCTGTATCTCAAATTACCTCAGCTTCCTCCCTTGATGGGCAATTCATGGTTGATCATTCTAGGTCTCTGCCTCAGGTGCTTTTATTTATTTTATTTTATTTTTTTGAGTGGGGAAGAACTGGCTCCAGCTAGATGTTGGGCTAAGACTTAGTTTCTGGGGGCCATTAACTGCTTTCTGGGGGCAGGGAACACTTCAGTGTTAAATTCTCTCTCCCCCTCTCTCCCTCCTTCCCTCTCCCTCTCCCTCTCCCTCATAATTGCCTCATATAAACTACATTTTCAGTAACTACAAACTTATAAAGTCTTGAGATTAACACTGTTTATAGAAACAACCTAGAGGTTTAAACAATGAACGGTAAAAGTAAACAGATTTTTGGAAGGAAAAGACTTAAAGACTTCTGGAGCATATGAGAGAACTCAAGGGGAAAATAAAGAATCATAGAGTTATGCCCTTAGGATATGTAGTCCAGAATAGTTTCAACAATGTTATTTCAGAGCCTACTTTCCTCATGGTCAATCTTCCTTGACAATCTCACTTTCAAAGTCCTGGGACCTTGTAATTGTAGAGGCTGCCTCTGACCATGTTTTCACTAGCCTATCCTACTTGCCTCCTCTTGGCTGGCTTCTCCTTCTCCATGAAACTATTACATATCTGTTTAGGACATGGACACCTCTTTAAATATCTGCCCTCTACTCTAAATTTACTTTCAAAGGACATATAACAGTTTGGCCCATCATTCTTTATGCTTTGGTTTTACTTCCTTGATAATTCATTCAATAGACTTATTCTCAAGTCATAAATGCATAAAAACTGACTGGTCATTTTTTTTATACCTAGGTTTGATAATTGTGGTGTTGAAACACCAACATGCTTGCAATGACATCAGGCCTAGAGTTGCCTCTTTACCACCTCAACATATTGTCTTGTTTCTGTCTCCTGGAGTCAGAAAAAATGAATACAATCTCACTTCGACATACAACTCCTAGTACTTGAAAAATTTTATGCAGTACCTCTTGAACTTTCTCTTCTGAAAATAACAACAACAACAAAAAAACCCCTGTTGCTTCAACTTTTCCTCAAAAAACACAGGCTTTGGTGTCTCTATGACCTTGGTTGTGCTCCCCTTGACAATCATCTTCCAAAAAAGTTTCATTCAGAACTGAACAAAATACCTTAGATGAAGGCTGAGCTGGGTAGAGTACACAGAGTAATATTCAAATGAGTATTCCTGGAATTTCTATCTCCCTTTACATACTTTGCTATGATATACTATAGTACAGTATGCTATACTCTATTGTGCTAGGTTATACCACTCTGTTTCTCTCTCACTCTCACTCTCTCTCTCCCTCTCCCTTTCTCCCTCTTTCTCTCCCCTCTCTGTCTCTGTATACATACATATACACATGTATTCATACATACAGCTACATGGTACTAAGTTACCAATTCTATACTATATTATACTATAGTGTGCCATACCATGTTATATATACTATGTTATAAGTAATGATGCTAACCTTATAATACTATAGAATAATACATTGTATTATACTATGACATTCATGTATATTAATCTCTAGTTTACTCCATTACATTATCCTATGCAATACTATGCTATGCTATGGCATGTTATACTATGTTATTGTGGTTTAAACCCAGGAATGCCAAATACTGTTGAAGTGGAGGCTCTGCCCAACCCAAAACTGTTTTGGTTTCATGATGTGTTGTGGTGGAACAGTCTCAAAGAATTCACAGTCTGACCACTGTAACAACAATCCATTTAGCAGATACTTAGCACTTTCTAACTTAGGGCTAAGTCCAGAAGGTGTGAACTCTTTCCTGTCCTGACAGCAGGAGGGGGTTGGCTGACACAGGAGGCCAGTTTGTGTATATAAGAAGAGTTCTGCAGACAGAGAGACAGAATTGGGAATCTTCCTCCTGGTAGCTCTTGGTGGAGGAAGCATGATTCTCCCAGCATCTGGGAGCAGGGCTGCTGGACTGAAGAACAGAGTTGGAGTTCTCTTGAGAGAGAGAGAGAGAGAGAGAGAGAGAAAGAGAAAGAGTTTCTCTCTCAGCATACAGAAGCTGACTGAGAACTGAGTTGGAGTTTTCCTGAGACCAGAATGTGGTGAAGGCCACCTGGAAGGCTGAGAGGGTTTGCCTGGAAGGCCTTCTGGAAGGCCAAGATTTCTCCTGGGTCCTAGAGTCAGCTGAACTGCTGGAGGACTAAAAAAGCATGACCAGGATAAGCCTTTGTTGGTTTGTGGCTTGGCTGATCTTTGAGTTCCCAGCAACAGAAGTGGTGAAGAGTTTGAGATGTGCTGGGCCCTGTGAACTTTGGTGTGTGCCAGGGACTGCTCAGAGGACTGGACAAGGACCTGGGAGCTGTCTGCCCCTGAATCCATGTGAGTGTTTGGTGAGTTCAGGTAGGAGCTGGTATCATGGAAAGGGATCCAGGGAATCTGAGATACCACCCCAAGTCAAGATGAAGAAAAGGCCTCTCCTTGGATATTGAATGAGTTTACTAGACACCGAGGGGTGGAGGGTTTGTGTAATTTTCGAATGATTGTATCTTGTGATCAATGATACTTAGTGACTGACTGCTAGATGAGTGATTGATTAAGTTATGATTGCCCCATGAGTGGAAGATTGATTACTGTATTGTGATTTGATTGAATGATTAAGTAAGAAGGGTTTCCCCCTTAGGGAAACCAGATGATTATTCTTTTGTTCCTTGTTCTAAATATTGTGGCCACTGTAGCGAAAACTGTGTGGCTATTCTAATGTTAAGCTGTTATGAACACTATATTGTGATTTTCTTTGACAAAATGTAATGTCTTGAATATCATATTATGATTTGTTTTGAATGTTTGCCTTGATTTGTAATGGAATAAATGGAGTGTTCACTATACTATGTCATCCAAACTTTAAAAGCTATTCACAGTAGCATTCTTTTCAGAATCTGCTTGTGCATGGCATTACAACCACCTCTAACCCAAGTATAGGCATTTATTGAGATTGAGGCCTCTCATGAAACGGGCTAAGTTCCAAGAGGAACAAGCAACTTTAGAGAAAGCAAGATGGATTTTTATAAGGTATTGATGCAATCACATAACAGAAATTTACGTAGAACAGAGGAATATCATTAATATTAAAAAGGCAGGAGGAGGTTCTTAAGGGATTAGGTAATGGAGGAAGGGTCCCATCTATGTTTCCGTGGTTAAACTTTCTCATCATTCTGCCCTCCAACTGGCTAGCTATTGTGGTCCTGTCTTGGGCTAGATGGATGATGTGATTGTGATTGAATACAAGAACATTCCTATTTCTGTGGGAATGGGTCTGGGGGCAGTGACCAGGTAGAATAGTAACTGGATTCCTATCATATGGACACACCTGCTGTTTCTGTGGGAACTAAGAGTTCAGGGACATACCTGTTGTTCTAGTGAGCAGTAAGGCATATATGAAGAAGTTAGGAAATGGGGGGGTGGGGCTAGGTAGGTACAGTGGGTCTGCTGTTCAGTAGGGCCAGGCCTACAATGAAGTTAGAATATTGGGGCTGGGGACAGCTTTATTAAGATTCCATCAGTGCTATGCTATAATGTTTTATTCTGTGTTATGTTGTGTTGTGCTGTACCACAGAATGCAGGTAGAAAGATGGTATACTAGATAGCACTCCAGGCAGGGACTAAGAAGATCAGAGTTCAAATTCATCCTTCTTGGTTGTGTATCCTTGGTTGTGTATCAATTCACTATACCTCTGTTTGTCTCAGTTCCCTCATCTGTAAGATGGGAATAATAATAGTTTTGCCAGGTTCAAATGAGATAATAATTGTAAATCACTTGGCACAGTGCCTGGCACATACTGATTGCTATTGAAGTGTTAGCTATTTTATAAACATGTAATATTATATTGTTATGTCATGGTATGCCATGCCATGCCATGCCACAGTATATAGTTGTGTCTTTATTATTATATGCTCCTGTACACTATAATATACTACACCGTATACAATGCTACAGACATATACACATATACATAGACACACATATATATGGAGATAGAATGCTATACTTTCCTGTAACATACATGTTAATATTATACATGTATTATAGCATAATGTATAATATAGTATATAACATAGTATAATGTATATTACCCAACAGAGTATATAATATTAAATCCAGTGTAATATATTCTATGTAATATAGTATATTCTATACCATGTTATGCAATGTGATGTTATTTATCACCCAAGTATAATAAATAAAGTATTATGAAAGCTTAAGATGTCACTTATCCGTCCGGTTTTACATGTCACTTTTATTGCTGGAGCAGGAAATAGAATAGGGCAGCTAGATGGCACAATGGCTAGAGTACTGGGCCTGGAGTCAGGAAAACTCTTCTTCCTGAAATTAAATCTGGCCTCAGACACTGACTAGTCATGTGATCTTGGGCAAGTGACTTACCTCTGTTTGCCTCATTTGTAAAATGAGCTGGAAAAGGAAATGGGCAAACCACTTCAGTATCTTTGCCAAGAAAACTCCAAATGGCGTCATGAAGCTTGAGAAATGACTTAAAAAATGAAAAACAACAAAAAATTAAATGGCATATTATAAGGTACTACACTGCTATTTTTTAAGTTTTATGTTGCATTATGTTATACTTCACTATGTGGGCAGCTACATGTGTCAATGAAGAGAACACCAGGCTTGGAGTCAGGAAGGCCTGAGCTGAAATCTAGCCTCAGACATGTAGCTGTATGACCCTGGGTGAGTCACTTAATGCTTTTTGTCTCAGTTTCCTTATCTGTAAATTGAGCTGGAGAAGAAAAAGGCAAACGACGCCAATATTTTTGGCAAGAAAGCTCCAAAGGGGGTAAAATAATACTAGTTGTGACTGAAATGACTAAGCAATAACAACACAACTCTTATTGTGGAATTTAAAAGAAAACCTCCTTTACATTGACGATGAACACAAAGGCATTTCTTTGTCCCCTTCCACACACCTGTTTTGCCTCCAGTGACAAAGCAAGATTAATATAAGCATACTTTCACATAACAACTCCTGAAAATCTGAATCTTAACCCTCCAGAGTCTTATCTTTTGAGTAGAAGTCACTGTTTCTGAACTCTATCCTCATATAAGATAGACTTGGGTCTCTTTGCTGCCCTGGTTGCCCTCCTCTTGACAATAACCTTCCTAAACTGGATCATTCAGAACACTGCAACAGGTAGTTGGTCAGAGGTTCTTTGGGGCGCTGAGAGATGAAAGTCTTCCATGTAACCACACGGATAATATGTGCCAGAGTCAGAGCTTCAGTCCAGGTTTGTCTGTATCCAAAATTGTTCTGTCTTTGACTTGGACATAGATTTTGTTTAAAAAAAAAATCATTGAACTGATTTGAATTAAATGCCTTTTGCTTCCTCATGACCTAATAAAATCCAAATTACTCTTTACAATCCAACTCAAATGCTATTACCACCAGCAAATACTTCTCCCACCCACCCCCACTATCTGGTAATAGAGTTCCTCCTAGGGCTTCATGTAACAGGTCTATGAGCCTCTCTCTCACATATTTATATATTTGTTCAAATTCTGCCTCAGATACTATCTGCATGGCCTTGGGCAAAACTTTTACCCCTATGACAATTGATTTCCTTATTTGTTAAAAAAAAATCTAATAATAGCATTTACTTTACAAGGTTGCTTTGAAGATCAAAGGAGGATACACACACACACACACACACACACAAAACACACACACACACACACACACACACACACACGCACACACATCAAATCGCAAACCTGAGATCACTATATAAATGTATACTATTGATATTAAAGAAGACAGAATGGTATAATCCATAGACTACCAACCTTAGAGCTATGATAACTGGATAAAAGTATCTTCTCTGATAGACTGTGTGACCATGAAGAAGTCATTTAAACACTCTCTAACATTTTTTTCATGTAAAATGTAGATAATAATAGTACCTACATCATATGCTTATCATGAAAGTCAAATGAGGTAATATACACAAAATGTTCCACAAAATTCCAAGTACTATAGAAATGTTACCAGTTTAGGCCTATTTATTAAGAGTCCTATGATAACTGAGATGTCATTGTCTAAGATCTGTATCTTTCCTAAGGCCTTGCACAGGGATCTATGCAGTCTGAGAACTTAATCATATTGGCTATAATGTATTTACTACAAAATATTCTGTGAATTTGTTCCTTTTGATGATTATGCGAAATAATATTTAAAAAAAAACCCATCCTTCTGTTTTGAATTTGGGAAGAAGCTTCAAACAGAAGCCAAGAACAAACTAAGAATGAAATACCAGTTAGCTCCCAAATTGGGGTTTGGAATATTTGCATTCTGAGTGCTTTTGGTGAGTACTTGTAAATAACCTTCGTGGGTGTCCACTGAATGTCTTGTGTAATCAGGTGTAAAGTTTTGAGTGTTGCCTTCTAATTCTTCTACCCTTACAGAGATTCTGCTTCTGAGCAATCACACTTGGTGACTGCTTTTTCCTTTAGATGCAGGTGGTGTAATGAGCATCACTAGTCTATCATCTCTCTGAGGAGCCAAAGCTGAATGTGTACTTGGTTGTCTTTTCATAATTATAGTAACATATACCCTGTTTGCCTGAGTTAGGTGAGGTTAAATGTGAGGGAATGAAAAACATGGTAAGAAATGCATTTATTGTTATATAAATTTCTTCATGATATTGTATATTGATTGATAAAATAAGTTGAATTTTCTATTTAGCAGAATACCATTCCATTACTTCATGAGTATATTAATGTATGAGAATTTATGGACTATTGGGTAGAGTGCTAGACCTTTAGTCAGCAGACCTGTCTATAAGTTCACACCTTCACAATTACTTCCTATATGAGTATGGCTTTCTAAGCCTCAAAAAAACTCTCTAGGAATGTAAGTTATGGGAAAATTTACAGTTGAGGGATTTCATATTTATATTCCCATTATGGGGATTTGCTTCAAAAATTGAAAGCAGCAAATTGAATGTGTGTGTATGTGTTTTTGTGCACGTTTGCATGTGTGAGAGCACACAGGCAATATGTATCAGAGGCAGGACTTCAGTCTACCTGTTTCCAAAAAAAAAAATTCGCTATACTGATTTGAACTGGATGACTTTTCCCCTTTCATTTCTTGTCAAATTACAAATTACTCTGTTCACTACAATTTATTAACCTGTCTACACTTAAATACAATGCAAAAGTGAGGCACTTGTTCCAATAATTCAAATAGGAAAATCGCTGCTAGTTGTTTTGGAATTTCAGGTAAAAATACTTGTCACTATTGTGACCATTTCTGTATTCACCGTACTGCTGAGTGATGAGCTCTGACACAACTGGGAAATAGAAGGAAGGGAATTCTTCCTTCTTTCCCACCTTTCAATGTTCCCAGGCACCACCATTAGGTTATATATGTCAGAGAACTTTATTATCTTACATTGGTAGAGGGATTTTCCTCCCATGAAATTCTGTGCCAGTGAAACTTGACAGCATTCTCTAATTTTCTTGGCTGTTACTCTTTTGATCAAAAATTTTATCAACAGAAACAAAAAAAATACTCAAATATTTTTCCATATTCCCAACACCTTTAACTTACTCCAGTTACAATTATATGCATTTTCCATTATATCCAAGTCCACAAGTAATCATTTTGTAAATTGTTGTTTTATATGCATTTCAATTCTCAAGTAAACCCTATTTCTTCTTTTCTTATTTAAATTAGTAAAGAACAGAAGTGTTCCATTGAACCTCGTTTTGAAGTTGAGACATATGAAATGCTAACACCGTTATGAAATGCAAATATAGTTTAATTCAGTAATGAAATTCCAGGGGAACCCTGAGATAATTAGGCATAGTAATAGAAATCTACTTCATTTGCTAATTGTCCTTTCATATATCACTTTGTGGCAATCTTGTATGTACTATATCCTTCTTAATTTATGCATTTGTTCTAGCCTCAAGTGGAGGCATTCTTTGTGAAGTTTTTACTAAGTACTCTTATTCAAAAGATGATATGATCATAGACCTTAAACTGGCCAAGACCTCAGAAGTCATCTATCCCAATCCCATCATATAGAATACAGATGAAGAAAATGAGAGGTTAAGTAACTTGGGATAGCTCAGAGGTCAGAAACTGCATGGGCAAGATCCAAAGGATGTTTTAAATGGGTTGCAGGCTGAAATTTGTCCTTTGAGCAGAGTTTGCAGATCTCTGACCTCAGGCACACAAATTTGCAGTATCAGATGTAGAATTTGAATCTACATCTGAGTACAGAGTCCATGCTCTTTCCTTTGTTGTATATCTGCTTCTCTGAAGTTATTTTGCATACATTGCCTATAGCAAAAATTTGGGACTTGATTAAACATTGTCTTCTATAATATTATAGGATAAATGGCAATTTGACCTCAGGGAGTCAACAGTGAATCTACATTTGATATGGGAATATCTTCTGTGAATGTAGCAACATCTTGTAATTCTCTTATTTATCACTTAGAACAAATAATAAGTGCTAACCCCATAGTGAATATTCCATAAACAGGATGATAGGGTCATAAATTGAGAAATGGAAAAAACTCCAAAGGTCATGTTGTCTGACCCCCTCATTTTGTAGAGGAGGAAACTTGATGCTATGGAATATTAAAAAATTTGACTAACTACCCACCAGTAAGAGGTCTAACTCCAGATTCAATGCTCTTTTCAAAGTACCAAAATTTGGACAGAAAATGAACATTTCTGCCTTAAAAGATTATCGTGAAGAAAGCATTTTTATAACATTAAGGTACTAGAGAAAATTGAGGTATTTTATTATTTTTAGGGTGTTTACATAGCATTATGGTAAGTAATAAGGGACTTTCATACCTTATGAAAATGCAATCCCTTCTTATGAAGTGTCCTAAGTAGAAGAAAAGAGACAGAAATAACTTTTTTTGGAATGTAAATAAAATGCAAATAGTTCTCACTTAGAATATATCTCCCTTGCTACAATTGGTATGCGAAAATGTATGTAAGCATATAGTCCATTTGGTAGGGGAAAGATTAGGAGGTCAAGTACTATTGATGTTGATTGACTTTCTTTGAAAAGAGATAAGATGATACAGAGACATACTTGCCTTGGCTTTAACCCACAGTCATGAAAATAACTCATCAAATGCATCTCCTTACAGAACTCAGTAGCATGCATTATTTTCAGGCTAAAATGAATGTCTTTAAGAAGAACTAGTCTGTGATGTAGGATTCCAAAGATTAAGTTCCTAGTATCATAGAACTAGAGCTGGAAGGAAATGCAGAGGTAATCTCTTCTAACCCTTTACTTTTACAGATGAAAGAGCTGAAGGCCAGAGTGGTGTGTCCTTCTGAAGTTCTTAAAGGTAATATGAGACAAACACAGAGGGATGCTGGAGCTGGCTGGAAACAAGTCAGAAGAGATGATTTTGAAAATTTTCATTATGAGCTTTTATAACTCAGAAATTAGCAAATGTTACAAATCAATGGCTTTATTATTTTGCTAATTGTCTAAATTTACTAAAATGATAGCAAAATGTTAGTAATGCATATAAAAATTAAAACTGTGCCGACGTTTTAAAGAAAGAATCAGTTGTTAGTCATGTACCAGCACATCCATGGGCAGAGTCTACCAGGATTTAAATCCAGGCCCTTTGATGCTGATGTAGAACTCTTCCCACATTGTCAAGATGAGACCTATAACACCAACATAGGCACACAAAAAATTTGGAGGGAAGAATGTGCAAGTATTAGACTCAACTAAGATAGTATACAAGTTTGGTTTTTTTAGTAATTTATGGCACTTTATTTTTAAATATGTTTATATATTTTTCTAAATATTTTCCAATTACATGTAAAAATCAATTATTTCTTAAAATTTTAAGTCCCCAATTCCCTCACTCTCTCCCTTGAAAACTCCCTCCATGAGAAACCAAGCAATTTAATACTAATTATACATATACAATCATGAAAACTCTGTTTCCATATAAGCCATGTTGCCAAAGAAAATATACACCAAAAAAAAAACAAGAAAAAATAAGTCACGTATATATTACATATATATGTATATACATATGTATATCTATATCTATATCTATCTATCTATCTATCTATCTATCTATCTATATATATATTTCACTTTCCATATTTTCAGTTATCTATATGGAGGTGGATAGCATTTTTCAACATGTCCTTTATAATTTTTGTCCGTCATTTTCTGAGTAGAGTAGCTAAGTCTTTCACAGTTGCTAATCCTTATAATATTGCTATTACTGCGTACAATATTCTTCTGTTCTGCTGACTTCACTTTGTGTGATTCATATAAGTCTTCCTGTACTTTTTTTCTGAAATCATCCCACCTGTCATTTCTTACAGCACAATAGTATTCTATCACAATCATATACCAAAACTTTTTCAACTATTCCTCAATTTATGTATATTCTCTGTTTCCAATTATTTGCCACCACAAAGAGCTGAAA
>CM053581.1:150137170-150162289 GCA_028627135.1 Pseudochirops cupreus
TGCTGTAAAGTATGCATTCTTCAAGTCTCTCCCTCATTTTCCATTCAGCCACGGGAATAATTTTCCTTAAATAGAGGTCAGACATCATTCCCTCTGCTCAACAAAATTCCATTGGCTCCCTATCCTCTCCAGGATCAAATACAAAAATCCTCTGTCTGGTGTTCAAAGTCCTTCATAACTTAGCTATTTCCTAACTCTCCAATCTTCTTATGCCTTCTTACCTGATATCTCCTCTTTGATGCAACAACATGGTTTTTTCCCTAAATAAGACAGCCCATTTTTTGGCTCTGGGCATGTTGACTGACTGCCCAGCATGCCTTGACATCCTCATTTCCACCAATTAACTTTCCTGATTTCTTTTATTCCTCAGCTAAAATCTTATCTTCTACAGGAAGCCTATTCTAACTCCTCTTAATTCTAGTACCTTCCCTTTATCATTTCTTATTTATCCTGTACATCACTTGTTTGTACAAATTTCTTTATTGTCTCCTTCATTAGACTGAACTCTCCTTGAGGGCAAGAACTGACTTTTGCCTCTTTTTGTGTTTCTACTTGTTTATTACTCTACCCAGCAAAGAGTAAGTGCTTAACATTAATAAAAGGTGCTTATTAGGTAGTTGGGTGGTGAAGTGGCTAGATCACTAGGCCCATAATCAGGAACACCAATGTTCTAATATGGCCTCAGACACTCAATAACTGTGTGGTATTAGGCAAATCATTAAACCTCTATTTGTCTCAATTTCCTTATCTATAAAATGGGGGTAATTATCATAACAGTTTCACAAGGTTGCTTTGAGGATCAAATTATAATTTTAGAGTGTTTGGCACAGTGCCTGGCCCATTATAAATACTAAATGAATGAAATTGATAAATGTTTATTGAGTGACTGATGGAAGTTCCATGGAGCTTCTTATTTTTTTAAGGTTTTAAATGTGTTCATGAATGATAAGCTCAGAACAGCATCAATCTTTCCAATATCTAGGGTATAATTTCACCCCTTTAGTCTAAGTGTACACAGTCCTAACACATAGATGTATTCTATCTAGCTGCCTCTTGGGAAAGAGAAGAACAAAAGGTTCTTCAAGTTAGAAAACATTTCTGGATTACTACCAATTAAATCAAAGGACTCAATTATTTTTGACTAGGTTTGGCTTGTTATTTGTACTGCTGGGTTTCAATACCCTTCTTGGCTGCTTAAGTTGTATAATGCCAAAGTGTACTTTCATCTTCATCTTTTAGAATCTCACTGCTTAGATGATAAATGACTGTTTTCTAGTCAATATACAAGAAAAAAATTGTTCCAAGAACAAAATATCTGAGCTGTATGTGTAATGGATGTAAGCCACTTCTGCCTCTTTCTAATCTATGAATTGGCTGTACTTAAATTATTCTTCACCAGCTAAGTTTTCACAGTGAAATATAATTGGAAAGTTTAAATATTTTCTTAGCTAAATCAGATTTCCTATCACTGAAAAATAAAGTCACAGGAATGATTTTCCTGAATAACTGTCTGTTATGTTTCTACTCTTGGGGAAAAGCACCGGAGCAGTGGTGGTTGATAATACACATACGTTGTTGTACGTTCTCTTTTATCTTCTTATTTTTCTACTTCAAAATAGTATATCAATATGGGGAAGCAGTTTGGTCTTGTGCCTTATTCAGTAATTTAATTTTAAAAGATTATAGGAAAACTATTTCACTGTTAATATTCCCTAAAATAAAGCTGATATTAATCAATGCAAATTGATCATTTATCTAGAGGTACAATGTTAGATATATTTGTACCTATAGTTGTGAACATGCAAAACAAGTGACCTTCAGTTTCATCTCTTTGGACCAGAAGTTCACAAATTCTGTTCTGGGGACCCCTGAGGATCCCAAAAGGGACTTTGCAATTTTAAAGTTTTCATAATAATGTTAAGGCAACTTAATATTAATGTGGTAATTATTAAGAAATTCAACCCAAGTTTTTAGGGGTCCTTGATCATCTTCAAGAGTGTAAAAGTGTCTTGACAACAAAAAAATCTTAAGAACTATAACCTGAGACTAACTTTGCTAAATTTGGTTAAATATGAAATATTTCATTCTGTTCACTAAAGGGCACATCTTACAGCCACAAAGTCGATATCACTTAAGGACATTTAAAGGTATATACTGCAATTATCTTCATCCTACTCCCCCTACAAATCCTTTAGTGTATTGAGCAAAAATAGGGGTAGATAACAGAGACATTTGTTGTGACTTACACAACTTACACAAAAGACAAATTAAATTGTAAAATCCAGGTGCTTGTACAGAAATTTAATTAGATCAAGGGACTCTGCTCAGAATGCTTTCCAAATGTTTAACTTATGGAGCCAACATGGCGGCGTAGGAGCAGCAAAGTTCGGTAGCTCCCACACAGTCACCTCAAATTACCCATAAAATATGACTCTAAACAAATCCAAATGTTTAACTTAATTTTATCACCTTCATAAAGACGTAACTTTTTGGTTAATAAATTTCAATTTTGCTTTTTAAGGGACTAGTTAGTGAAAGCCCCAGATAGTATCACAGAGAGCAGGCCATGACTGAAACAACTGAACAACAGCAATGGATTTTTTTGGGTGGGGCAGGGAGGGGAGGAATCAATGAGCTTCTAAATGTAAGATGTAGACCTTTTATGTTGGAAGGATGAAATTCACTCTAAGGATTCTCTACTCAAGTTGTGGGGAACAAGGTAAATGATATAAGCAGTGTAAACAGTGATTTTGTTGTTTGTTGTTTAGTAAGCAACAACAACATAATAATTCTTTTACACTGACCAAAATTAAAAACAAAATTAACAACAACAAAAGAAGGCAAATATAATTTGATTACTTCTTTGGGATTCTACTTGTTGTAACATTTTACAAAGCACCTTTTTATCTCATTCCCAATGACCGGTTCAGTTCCCATTGGTCCCCCTGATGGGCATCTATCACCAATGATATGAGGCACATTCGAATTTGGATTGTGTTTGAAAATGTGGGATCACAGCAGAAATCTAATGGGGCATGAAAATCAAGTAAAATGCTGGCACAGTTTTGTTGAATCTCCTATAATTACGGTACAATAAATTCAGGGCTGGTTAAGGAAGAAAACAGTTTATTATGCATTAGCATGAAATAAATAACAGAAGAATGAAAATCATTTGACTCAACATTTACTCTTTCTCATTTTACCAAAATCATGTTGTATTCTTTAAAAGAGAAATAAGAAGTTACTAAAGTCCTAAGTTACTATTGTGAATGGTATGACTAAAAATGGAATCCATGCTACATATCCACAGAAGGAAAAAAAATAGCAAAGACAAGTTTTTTTTCCATTCCTGATTCCAAGTAACACTATAGTAATAGTGCCATCTCTTTGAGATTATTTCCAATTTATCACACACACACACACACACACACACACACACACACACAATCACACACATTGGAGATAAGAATTATTAGTAGGGAACTAGATGAACATTCATTTAGTAACAAGTGTTCCAACAAACAAGAGAGTGTTGAGTTGTAAACAGAGCCATCCTCCTTGGGGAGAGTTGTCCTCAATTCCCAACTCTGACACATGCTGCCCATGTTACATTGGGCAAATCAATTTAACTCTGTGTCTTCAGGCAACTGTCTAAGATAATGTTACTAAGAAAGGATACATAGATATATTTACACATATATTTGTATGTATAAATGTATGTACGAATGTTATTGTACTAAATATTTTGCGTGGGGTCTCTTCCATTTGACAGTAAGTTCTTTGAGGCAGGGAATATTTTTGCATTTCTTTGTATCCCAAGCACTTAGCAAAATGTCTGACACATGGTGGATATTTAATAAATGTTTGGTGATTTGGACTTGGACGAAGAACATATGAGAACCTGGGGAAGGCTTGTAACAGTGCAGGGAGGAGCAGAAGAAATATTGAATACATCAGCTTGGAAGAGTAAATTAAAGCCTATTTTTGGAGCGACCTAGTTATGCTGAGGATTTCATATTTTATTTTATCCAATTGGAGGCCTTTGGAAGAACCACCAGAGTGCAGACTCCAAGATGGGAAAGATTCAGGCAGTTTTCTAGTCTAAGCACTTTCTTTTACAAATGAGAACACTGAGGAGAGGTTGAGTGACTTGCCCAGTGACTCACTGAATTACTAATTGGCAGATAGGATTTAGTGGAGAAGTTCTGATTCCACTGCCACTGCTCATTTCATCCTATTACATATTAATATTTTCTCATGCCATCATTAATCACTTTGCAGTTTGCGTTGATCTAGTAGAGTATAAGCTTCTTGAGAACACAAAATCTTTTTTATTTTTTTTCTTTGTATCCCCACCATCCAGAACAGTGCCTCGCACACAGGTGATAGTTGATACATACTCACTGGATTAGATTGGATCTTAGTGGGGAATATCAAAGGTTTTTTGAGTAGAGTGCCTTTGTGGGAATTGTACATTCAAAAGATTTTTATTAGTTTTATAAATGAAGGTTATGGTAAAGGTAGAGAATCAAATTAGAAGACGATTATGATAGTCCCACAGAGAGATGATTAGAGTCTGACCAAAGGTAGTGTCCCTGTGAGAGAAGAGAAATGTGAAATGTATGAGAGAGGTCATAGAGGAAGAACTGAAAGGATTTAGCAATTAATTGGTCACAGAGAATAATAGATAGTAAGGAGTCAAGAATGACTTGGAGATTGTGGACCTCAGTGACTGACACAATGATAATATCCTAAACTGAAATGCAAAATTTTAGAAGAAAGAAAGGCATAGTGGAAATGATGATAAATTTACTTTTAGGCATGGTAGCTATCAGAAATGATAAGTGAAATCATGGAGACAGCTTTTTTTTTCTCCACCAAAGGAAAGAGTGATGAAAAAGAGACCCAGAATGGCTGCTAAAGAAATTTCCTCTCTGTTATTGACCCTATATATCTGGTGCCATACGTTTTTTGGCTGGAATTTTAGGAGTGATGAGTTATGAGAAATGTGTGTGTGTGTATGTGTGTGTATCACCAGACACATTGTGAGAAAATTTCTTCTATCAATATATATTGGAAATTTCTCTGAACCATATAATCTTAGTCAATTACCTGAGGACACTGAGAGTTAAAGTGAATTGCCCAATGTCACATATTCAGAATGCATCAATGATGGGCCTTAAAAGGAGGAATTCCACAATTCCACATTGACTTGGTTGCTGAAACTTCTTATTAAATGAATATTTATTTTATTCCCTAATGTTTTCATCAGTGCTTTACATTTTACAAGGTACTTTCCCCTTTTCAATGTAAAATCATTTATTAATATGCTGTTTATGTTAGAGAGAGAATCCAGGAAAACCAATGATTTGCTAAGGATGAAGTCAAAGTAGCAATAGCATGTTAAAAATCAGGTAAACATAATTTTTCCTCCCAGATGAAATCTTCCCAATTTTGGAGGGAAAAGTATGACTATAAAACTTGCAGTTTCACCCCATAGATACAGCTAGTAAGTTAGACAGCTAATAAGTTCATCCAAACTAATTATTTAGAATAGGTGATTCCAAATGTTGTTATTATCTGACAAGTGGAAGATGTGTGTGTATGTGTGCATGTATCCACACATATATACATATACATATATTCATGTATATGCATTTATATGTATATATCTATAAATATGTGTGTATGTATATATACATATAAACACACATGCATATGTGTATATATTTGAAGTTCATAAATTCACATGAATTAATGAAATTAATTTATTATCTAGAATTATTAAAGACACTATTGTCTTTCCCTAAGTATCTGTTTTTCTCTAATAAAACAAATATGAAAGTTATGGAGCTTGATATAGATTTCTAAAAATCTCAAGTTCATCTTTCTCATACACTTCTACATTCTATTCTTCCTTTTGCATTCTCTCAATGCCTATCTTGTACGTAAGAGAAGAAATATGTTTATATCTGATAGTCATATTGCCCTTTAAGAAGGCATGGTTTACTGGAAAGTTGTTGACTTTGGAATCAAAGGCTATAGATTCAAGGCCCACCTGTGACACTTAATATCTATGAAAACATGGGCAAGTCATTTTTTCTACTTTGCTCCTCAGTTTTCTTGCCTGTAAAATAAGTGAGTTCTCTAATTGACAAAATGGTCTGTTCTATCTAAATCTATGATCCTTCTGTTTGCAGACTATTTTATATTTATTATCTCATTTGAGTCTCACAATACCTTTATAAGGTAGGAAAAGCAGGTATTATTATCCCCATTTTACCTTTGACAAAACTGAGACTCAGACAGGTTAAATATTTTGCCTAAGGTAATTCAGCTTGCATATATCAAAGGAAAGATTTGATCTCAGTTCTTCCTGACTACAAATCCAGCAATCTGGCCACCATGACATGCTAACCTTTAAATGAGGGCAAGAAAGACTTTTTGCTGTTAGAAGAGCTATTTATTTCAAAAGTCAATTCTTTTAATCTGCCCAATGACTTGGTGAATCCCTTGTCCCAAGAACAGTTTAATATTCTTGAAAGTGACCTCATCTTTCACATCCTGAACTATTTCCATCATGAGCCAAACCCTTTTCCTATCCTTTTTTAAAAATATAGAACCAATCCTCAGGGGATCTATAGATTTAAATGACCTATGTGGCAGGCTATAAAAAAATAATAATTATGCCCAGAATTACTTGCTGCATAGGTAGGACTTTGCTTGACTTTGAGTAGAGGACACACCTATATCCTGACAGCCATGAACCTGACAAGGCTATCCCTAATTCTAATTAGTTATTTTTTTTACTTATTATGACATTAAACAGATACAGATACACATAGACACACATACATATCATAGCTGGTAGGTAATAATAATGTTTGTTTGAATAACAGAGTTTCTCAGCACCGTTCACAGCAATTCAACAAAAACTTAGACATATCAGATTTCCCTACACCCTCCAAAAAATGTAGCAGAAGATTATAGGGAGGAGAGGGCACAAGAGATAAACTTCAGGTAATGCAATTTTGTATCATCTCTCAAGCCATAGATATAAGTAGAGAAAGAGGGCTAAAGTAGAATGAAAATTAGACATACTATGGGAAGGTCAATCCTCATTATAGCACTAACTGTGTAATAACAAGAGCTTTTATGTGTATAGTTTCATATTTAGAAAACATATTTTCACATATTCAGGTTGTGTCAAAAGCTTTATTGCACATTTAAACCAACAAATTTAAATTGTGCTAAGAATTTTAAGGTGCTCTGAATTATTTTATTATCTCTTCATATCTATTCCAATGATACTTGTTGTTGTGCAAGGGTTATCTCTAGTTTCTAGATAATATATATATCCTGGCATAATAAGTAGAAAAATAACAATTATAATAATAGCATTTATGTAGCACTTTAAGATAAGCATTTTATATATGTTAATGCATTTTATCCTCAGAACTGTGAGGTAGGTATTAGTATTATTTCCATTTTACAGAAGTGACAATTAAGGCATACAGCAATTTAATGATGAGTCCAGGTGCTAAGATCAGAGCAAGAAAAACCTGAATACAAATCCCTTTTCTGACTATAACTAGCTATTTGATCTTGGGCAATTTGATTAGCCACTACTCCTTAAGACTTATATATTGAGTAACAGTTAGGCTGGAAGATGTTCCTTGGCTGGGTAAGTTTCCAAACGCATAGCTCTGAGTACTAAGGAAATCAAAGATTTTTTATATATGTTGTAAGGGGAACGGATGTCATATGCCATATAGCTTTAAAGTTTTGGAGATATTAATCAAACTCAAGTTTTCCGATGAACATATCTTTCATCTACCTCATATAATTTTCCTTAAATTCTCTGAATTTCAGTTATTTCTACTGGAAATCAAGAATAGCATGTTTACTTACGTTATCTACTTCACAGAGCTATCTTGTTAGAGAGAATCATAGAATTTCAGACTTAGAAAAGAAATCAGAAAATCTATTTCAACTCTTACGTGAGCATAAAGGCCCTCTACAACAATCCTGACAAGGAGCCACTGAAAACCTAATTAATATTTTTTTGGTAATATAGAAGTACTTTACATTTGTCTCACTCCTGTCCAATATCAAATTGTTAAGGACTTTCCCAAATCACATCTGCAAGTCACCGCTACTCATTGTTCTTTCTTGTTCTCAAAAAAAAAATACCTACTGTCTCCCATATAATCATATAATTTGAAAGATAGAACAGAATTCATTGGTCATCTAATCCAACTCATTCATGTAACAAATGCCCACAATAATATACCTGAAAATGGTCATCTAGTTTTTGCCTGAAAACATTCAAGAATGGGAAGCATGACACCCCATTCCAACTTAGATAGTTTTAGTTATTAGGAAAGGAAGTTTGCTGGTGCAGGAGACAGAGCGCTGTGGCTTGTATCAGGAAGACTTATTTCCCTGAGTTTAAATCTGGCCCAAGACACTTACTGGCTGTGTGATCCTAGGCAAGTCACTTAACTCTACCTCAGTTTGCTCATCTGTAAAATGAACTGGAGAAGGAATGACAAACCACTCCAATATCTTTGCTAAGAAAACCCTAAATGAAGTCATCAAGAGTAAGATGTGACTAAACACAAAACAACAGATTTTCTGACATCGCACCTTAATTTGCCACTTTGCAATTTTTTTTTTTTTGGTTCATTCTGGTTCTTTCATTTGGGATAAAACAGAATAAAAACAGATAAAACAGAAATCTTCCTGTACGTGGCAATTTTTCCAAATACATGATCCCATTCTAAAACAACACTGCCAAGTGATCATTGAGCACCAAATTCAACATTTATTATAAATAATTGAGAAATTCTTTTGAGTCATTAAGTAATAAATCTTCTCTTCTCCCAAGGGGGCAAAACATGTCCAACTTGCTCAAATGATTCTCAAATGGCACAAACTCAAGGGTCTTTGTTAGTCTAGTTGCCCTTGTCTGGAAACTATACAACTGATGATTCTCCTTTCTTAAACTGTGCTATATAGAACCTAGTAAAAATATTCCACACTATCATCTGCTTCCTTGAGAGAAAGTTTGAGGGTCAAATTTCTGAGCATGATCAATGTATTAACAAAGTAAGAGATTGCCAATAATTGTAGTTGAATGGCCTCTCTCAGTGACTATATAACCCTGAGTTAGGGATGATAGGATATTTTATAGTGATTAACAAGAAAACAAAGTAAAATCTTGAGAAACGTAGGTATGTCTTCTTCTGATGAGGATGAGAGTTACAAGGGTAGAGGTACAAGTCAAAAGCCAAGGGTGAAGGTATGAGTCATGAGAATAGAATCAAGATCCAAGCGACCTGAGATTATCTGAATCACAAGAATAGAATTGTGACTCAAGTGACCTGAAGTTGCCTGAGAAAATTTGCAAGGGTAAGGAACAGTACAGGGACAATATTAAATCTATCTTGATTTCATCTTAACAAAACAAAATTAAAAATAATTTTCAATCACATATCTCCCTAGTACTAAAATGTACAAGATTATATTACTTTGTTTTGACTGTCATAACATATAGGTGACCATATTTGTTATTCAGTTCACTGAAACCCCCAGATCTTTTTCAGAATGGCAGCTGTTTAGCAATTTCTAGTCTATCTTATAAAGCTAAATTTATCTAAGAGTATGACATCATACTTACTATGGCTTAGTAAGGAGGCAATTACTATCAATTTGACCATGGGTAAACCCTATTATCCTCAATTCCTTCATCTATAAAATGAGTTGGAGAAGGAACTGGCAAACCATTCCAGTATTTTTGTCCAAAACATCAAAAGGGGTCATGAAGAGTTGGATGTGACTGAAATGACTGAATAACAACAACAGTATGCAATTTTCTGGGATTTGTCACTTACTTTTTATTTTCTTTTCAAAAATTCCAACCACAACAAGAGGAACAGGAAAACTCCAGATCTGAGAACCACAACCTGCTTTAGTATAGCTCAGGGGAAACAGAAAGCCTTCGGTGGCCAGATCTCCACGTGCTAGAGCACAACGATGGTTAAAAAGGGAGATTCCAGCAAGGCAGCCACCAGCAGCCAGACCACCTGGTGCTTCAGTGCATCCCTGAAATACTAAAACACCTCCACCAGTCACAACATACCCCAGATACCAGCGGTAGGATCCCAGGTCAGCACCCGACAAGCTGCAGTTCCCTATGGGCTCCAGCAGTACCAGCTACCCCCTCAGCACTATACCAGACATGAGAGTCCCCAAGGCGCTTCAGAGCAACATCAGTGCAACACCCAGCAAACAGTCAGCACCTGCAGCCTCCAGCACAAGAAGCCTGAAACAGCGTTCCTTTCACCTAAGTTTAGAGCTCAAATTTAAAAGAAAGGAAAAAGGTTTAAAAAAGGATGAACAAGAACCACCACCAACAACAAAAAAATAATCTGACCATAGAAAGTTATTATGATGACGGGGAAGAACAAGACACAAACTCAGAAGAAGACAACAGTGTCAAAACATTTATGAGCAAAACCCCAAAGAGAAATGGGAAGTAGTCTCAAGTCCAGGGAAGAACTCATGGAAGAGCTCAAAAAGAAATTTAAAAATCATAGGAGAGAAGGAAAAGAAAAATTGGGGAAAGAAATGAGAGTGATATAAGAGAATAAAAAAATTGAAAAAAAAAGAAAAAAGAGTTAGTAAAGATAAGAGGGCAGAACAATATTGATTATGCTTTAGCTGAAGGAAAAAAAAAAAAGCAGTGTTAACAATCCTGGTCTCAGATGAAGTAAAGCAAAAAGAGAACTAACTAAAAGAGATAAGGATGGGAAACTACATTTTTTTAATAGATAACATAGAAAATGAAGCAATATCAATACTAAACATATATGCAATAAGTGATAGAGCATCCAAATTCTTAAAGGAGAAGTTAAGTGAGTTAGACATTATGAAATGTAACCAGTTAATTTTGATCATATTTAAATTTAAAAAAAACTTTTATACAAGCAAACTAATGCAATCAAAATTAGAAAGAAAGCAGAAATCTGGGAACCAATCTTTACAGCAAGTATCTGATAAGGTCTTATTTCCTAATTATATGGAGAACTGAGTCAAATTTATAAGAATACAAGCCATTCCCCAAATGATAAAGGATCAAAGGATATGAACAGGCAGGTTTTTAGATAAAGAAATCAAAGTTATCTATGAGCATATGAAGAAATCTTCTAAATCACTTTTGATTAAGAAAAAAAAAGCAAATTAAACAACTCTGAGGTACCACCTCATTCCTATCAGATTGATTAATATGACAAAAAGGGAAAATGATAAATGCTGGAAATGATGTGGAAAAATTGGGACACTAATGCATTGTTGGTGGAGTTGTGAACTGATCAAACCCTTCTGGAGAGCAATTTGGAACTATGCCTAAAGGGCAACCAAACTGTGCATACCCTTTGATCCATCAATACCACTACTTGGTCTGTATCTCAAAGAGATGATTTTAAAAAGGACCTGTGTGTGCAAAAATGTTTATAGCAGGTCTTTTGTGGTGGCAAAATTTTGGAAACTGAGGGAATGCCTATCAACTGGAGAATCATTGAATAAGCTGTGGTTTATGAATACAATTAAATACTATTGTGCAGTAAGAAATGATGAATAGAAAGAGTACATAAAAACCTCCCAAGACTTGTACAAACTAATGCAAAGCAAAATGAGCAGAACCAGGAAAACATTGTATCTGCAACATTGGGTTATGATCAACTATGAGAGACTCAACTCTACCCAGCAACACAATGATCCAAGACAAATGTGAAGGACACACAAAGGAAAATGTTGTCTTTATCCAGATAAAGAATTGATGTACTCTGAATTCAGATTAAAGCATGTTTTTTCACTTTATTATTTTTCATGTTTTTTTTCTTTTGATCTGTTTCTTCTTTCACAATTGTGACTAACAGGGAAATACATTTTGCACAACAGCAGACGTATAACCTATATCAAATTGACTACTATTTTCAGAAGGTGGAGAAGAAGGAGGGAGAGGGAAAAATTTGGAACTCAATAACTTGTAAAAGTTGAATCCTAAAGATTGTCTTCACATATAATTGGGGGAAAATAAAATACTATTTTTAAAAAATCTTAACCTTCCTAATTCAAAACAAAAATGTTTTCCATAGTAGAAGCAGATGCACAGAAACTATAATTATTTTTAAATTATAATTCAACATTTCAAAGGTCCTACTCTAGATTTCTTTGTTATGAGCTTATCCTCTACCAGTGAAACTTGAAAATGTTTCTATAAATTGTTGTTCATCCTTCATTTTTTAAAAGGACCAAAGACATCATGGGTGATGTCAACTTGAGTGTGAATTGGATGTTTGGCAGAGTTGCACTGACATCAACCTCACTCTCTCTTCCTCAGTCATCAAAGTCCAGTGGCAAGATTAAAGTCAAAATGACTGGTGATGGTCCAGCATGTAGTGGATGACCTTAGCATCTTCGATACCTTACCAAACTTTGAGCACTCCATAATGCCTCCCTTCATTTGCCTTCCTGGACAGTGGAACAAATTGTTCTTATCTGCCCATTCCTTCAGGAAACAGCATCACATGCTGTGGGTAGACATCTAACTTGCTGACCAGACTGAGTCCTGTCAATTACCTTGCTCAGCCTGTTTGCCAAGGTGGTTTATCAGGGTTTGGCCATTCTGCGTGTTACAATTTCTTTAAGCCAAAAGTAAGATTTAGGTGAAGGTGCATACCAAAATTGATGTGCAACCTTGAAAAGAGTTCAACAGATCCTCAGACCAGAGATGCTAATCCTCAATGAACACTCCTTACATAAATACCCCATTCTAAATTAACTAACAATTTTTGACAGTTCTCTGATCTAAATTCTTCACCCTGCTGTCAAGCTGACAGTCTATGATCACCATAGGTCAACAGAAAACAGATACATGGTACATTTCTAGGCATATGCCTTTTCAGTTGGACAGGATTAACTATAGTTTCTACTTCACTAAGAGAGTCTTCTAGAATCTCAGGTCACATATATGCCGTAAGAGTGTTAGAGAAGGAGTTTAGTTGAGGTTTCCTTGCCATAAGATGTGGTATAAAGTGAAAACTATCATCACTACTCTTAATCATGTACATATGTTCTTGAGTGGATATGAATCCCTGACCAGAAACATACATATCTGTGGGGAAATAATTAATATTCTGAGGGCAACTCAACTGATTAAATACATAAGAAAAGAAGGTTTGATGCTCAATAACAAATTTTTCAACTAAAAAGGTAAAATATGTACATGTATATACATATATATATATGTGTGTGTGTGTGTGTACATATTAATACACACATATATATGCATGAATGTATGTATGTATGTAAAGGGCTGCCTAGGACTGAACCACTTTCCATCTAACCAGCATTTGGAATTGTTCCATTAAGCCAGATGAAGGAACCCAAATATGTTTTATTTTCTCTTCTTCCTTTATGGGGTTTAGAAAATACTTTTATCTTGAAATTTGTTATCCCCCCAACACACATGCAAAATGTTCCTCTTCCCCCTCCATCTGCCTTCCAAGAATTATGTCAAACATATATATGGAGGAGAAACTTAAAGTATTGCATTTAAAACTTGCTTGAACCAAATTCAAATTACTAAATGATCTTTAGAAATTTGTTATTGAAAAGGGGCTTCTTCATTGGAAAAGTGTCTCTGACTTCTTCATTATCTCCTTTAATCTTTCAGAATAAGGTTCCCTTTCATGGGAAGGATTTTTAATTACACCGTATTGAAAACAAAGAAAGAAGTCAGCCAACATATATTTTCTTGTTACAAAGATAGATGCCTTACCTCACAGTAACTATTTGGACAGTCCAAATACGGAATGAACAGCTTCATCATTTAGTCATCTTGCTAACAGTCATGAGCTGAAGTAGAAGATGGGTCCCCATCTCTCAAATGCATTATAGAAGAGAGACCTGATTCTGATGTGAGGCTAAACTCCATGTGTCTCCTTACCGCCATGCTATTCCAAGATCTCAAGTGATTCTAGGACCTTGTAAGTTGTGAAATTAGGCATCAGTTTGTTTTTATTTGCAAATGTATGGCTGTGTGTTTTTTTTTCAGTTTTCCTGTTTTCCCCATTATTATTCTCAGACTTGCTGCAATACCAATATAGTACTTAAAAAGGGTTTTTTATAATGCGTGTCTGTGTGACAGACAGAGATGGAGGAAGGAGAGAGTAAGAAAGAGAGAGAGGGACAGAGAGAGAGAGAGAGAGAGAGAGAGAGAGAGAGAGAGAGAGAGAGAGATCATTTTGGAAGTCTAGGGAAGCCTATGGATCTCTTCTCAGAATAATGCTTTAAATGAATAAATTTAAAAAAAACAAGTTTATAAAATAGATCTATCATATTGAAGTGATGTTTTGTTGTTGTTGTTTTTTAATAATGGGGAAAATCACAATTTAACAGACCTAGGATTAAGAATTCCTTCCTTAGAGAATGGAAAGGAGTTATAAATTCAACATTTGTTACTTTACTATATAAGATTCAGGCTTTTGTCTAGACCAGAGGAAGAACCCTGATGAAAAATAAACAGTAAATAAATTCAAATCCCTTTACTTAACAACAGCCAACAAAGCAATTCAAGAATAGAATGGAATATGAGAATCCCAATGTCTGTGAATTATCTTCTTTCACCTTGCAGCATCTTCCTCTGTTGGAGTTGTTTTAGGAACTATATGAAGCACCATTAATGTTTGCTTCCCTAACCCAACATAAGGTCCTGTATTGATTAAGTGATGAATAACCTTCAAAACCAAGATGTTTCACCTCTATTAGCTTTTGTTTACACATTTTAAAATAGGGATGACACTTGAATTGGACACTTTTACAGAGTTGTAAAGGAAGATCTTTGTAAAACTTAAAGCTTTTTAGAAATGTTATTTCATTTCTCTTAATCTAATCGAATTTAGCTAAGGTATAGTAATAACTCATATTATGTTCCTTTGTATGGTGCTATATGTTATATTCTCTTCCCTAGAGGGATAGATATTCAATAAAAAGGTTATTCTGTATCGTTGGTTTAATTTGTACAATGTGTCGAACCCAAGTAATTTCTTGGGACTTTCAGAAGCACATAAATTCTTCTTCATTTGTCACTTAGAATTGGTCATTTAATTAAGCATGGTTAAGGACACAATATAGTTTCTTTGAATGTTTCTATAGAATATATAGCCCAGCTTAAAGCATATTGTTGTTAAAGAGGGCTGCTGTTCAGTCACTTCAGAGTCTTTGTGTGCCCATTTGGGGTTTTCATGGCAAATATAGTAGATTGGTTTGTCATTTTCTTCCCCAGCTATTTATAGATGAAGTGGGGAAAACAGGGTTAAGCAACTTACCTAGGGTCACACAGCTACTAAATGTCTGAGGCCAGATTTGAACTTGTGAAAATTGATCTTCCTGATACCAAACCCAGTGCTTTAACCACTGTACTACCTACCTGTGAGGAAGAAGGTACAGGACAGAAACTATTACAACCCTTCCCCCTCCTCTAACCCAGACTGAGTATCTTAATGTAGACTAGAGGTTAAACTCTCCAGGGTAAATATCTTCTGGGTAAGCTGGTCTATTTTAAGCTGGTCTATTTCTAAGTCCACTTTGAAAGTGATTCTTGGCCTAAAAACCCTCCTGATGCCCCAAATCTTATTTTAATTCTGCTAATAGAAGTTCTTATATGTCTAAATCAAACTGCAAACACAGGACCTCTTTTATCTCTGAGTTATGACCTCTTTTTGTGGGTATGTCTCTCAGACACTCTTGACTCTGTCTCTCGGTCCGTCTCCTCTTCTCTCTTCTCCTTCTCCCTCCAGGAGGTAGTCAATATAGTGAATCCAGCTTCGGACCTAAAATCAAGAAGACCTGAGTTCAAATCTCATCCGCAGATCCTTACTAGCTGTATAACCTTGGGTAAGTCACTACACCATTCTGTGCCTCAGTGTTCTCAATTGTAATATGAGGATTATGACAGTAACTACTTTGCTGACTTGTGAAGATGAAATGAAATAATATTTGTAAAGTACTTAGCAAAATGCCCGGTATAATGTAGGCACTATTTAAATGCACCCCATCTTTCCTTTAGTGAAACTTGTATAAGAAAAGCAACTATTTATGTACCCTTGATATCAGACTTCTGTGTGACAAAGACATACAGAAAGGATACTCACTAACTATTGTTGATCATAGAATCACTGAATGGTACATTTAGAAAAGTTCCTAAAGTTCATGATACACTGCTATCTAATTTTAGAAATTAATAAACTGAAGTCCCCACAGATGAAACAAATAGTTTATGTAAGCACAGATAGTTAACACAAGAATCTATATCTTCCAATTTGCAGTTTGTTTTTCTAAACCAGTGGTTCTCAACCTTCCTAACGCCGCAACCCTTTAATACAGTTCCTCATGTTGTGGTGACCCCCAACCATAAAATTATTTTTGTTGCTACTTCATAACTGTAATTTTGCTACACTTATGAATCATAATGTAAATATCTGATATGCAGGATGTATTTTCATTGTTACAAATTGAACATAACCCACAGGTTGAGAACTGCTATTCTAAACAAGTCCCCGAGCCAAATGATGTCTAAAAGTTTTAAAAACATGAAATTTGTGACTTTGTAGACACTATTATATTTTATTCTTCTGTGTATCCCTTTTTATTTTGTCTTCTGCCCAGTTTATTAAGGAATGAGAAGGTACTATACGAATATTGACCTAGTCCATCTACTTATATATTCAATAAATTCCAACTACACACAAAAAGCACTACTAGGAAATAGTAGAATTTTAAAATTAAGATGATATATAGTTCTTGATTGTATGTATATTATTAGTCTTCTATATGATAAAGTATAATCAATAGTAGAATAATAATCATAGAGGAAAATATTACATGATTAACATGTTAAAAAGTTGTAGATCAAAGGGCTAAATAAGATCAAAGGAGGGGAGGTTGGTACTGCTTGCGAATAAGGGAAGACCACATAGAGAAGGTACCTTGTGATTTGGACTTTATAGGAAAACTAAGAATTCAAAAGCTGAAGAGCAAAAGGGTGTACATTCTTGGAACAGGCAACAATAATGTGAACAGAAACACAAAGGTATGTACATCTGCAGTCACTTGGACTTATTTTCCTCTTTTAAAATAGAGAATTGGAAAAGACTCTATCTAAGAGTTATTTCACCTACATCTTCCATGACCTTCTACATCCTTTTTGTTCTGATCTCTTTTAGTCCAGCCAATCAACAGAATAACTAAATGGCTTTTTTTTAACTAGGGAGAAAGAGGATACATCTATGATACACCAGCTACTTGTGTGTGTGTGTGTGTGTGCGTGTGTGTGTGCGTGTGTGTGCGTGTGTGTGTGTGATGTGTGTGTGTATATATTACACACATAGATATATACACATATATGTAGATGTATAGATATACACATATATGTACACATAAATATGATCATATTTATATGTATATATGTTGTCTGTCCTATTAAATATAAAGTCATTAGGGCCAGGTACTGTTTGATTTCTGTGTGTATGTGTTTGTATTCCCTATGTTTAGCATAGGGTCTGGCACATAGTAAGTGCTAAATAAATGCTTATTGATTAATCAATTAATTGGTGATACTTAGTTTAGATTTCTTGACCAAAATTAGTCATAGCAGCTTTTCAGTTCAGAGAGCTACTTTATCCCCATTTATTTAATGTGAATGGAGGGACAGACAACTTAGAAACAGCTCAAAATAATGGAGATAATTTTAGTCTCCTGTAAAGGCTATTTTTTTTTAGCAGTTATTGAAATGCTTACACTCCCATTAATGAGAATTCCAGTGTTAGTCTTTCATAACTTTGGAGTTCATTTTCATTACTAATATTAACATTAAATAGGAGAGAGAAAACCTAGAGAGAATTGTGATAATCCTGTCCTTGTTTTCTCAAAGTATACTGAAGATAGAAAAATGGTAGATTCCTGCTCCTGACCCTTTCCTCCCCGACCAAAAAAAGGAAGGAGTATAAAAGTGGACTTCACAAATTTTGGAGCCTAATACAGAACCCTGCAAAAAATTCTTATATAAATTCTTATATAGTGTGTACATATCAAATGAGATAATGGTTGTAAAATGCTTTGGCAAACTATAAAGTAACACATAAATAAAGTACACAGGATTTTTTTTTTAAAATAGGAAAAATACTTAAGATTTTTGCTTAACTTGCAAGATTAGTATGAGTCAACACTGTGACATGATACTCAGAATTCTAATATGATCTTACATCTTATTTCTAATTTCTAGTATTTCTAATACTATCTTAATTCTAATACTAATACTCATAATTCATAGAACTATGTTGTGCAGAATGAGGAAGGTAATAGTCCCACTGTATCATGATCTGAGGGTGTTAAACTTTCAGAATGAAACTGGTAAGGTGGAAGGTAACTGAAATTGTGAATGACCTGGAGACCATGCTCTTTGAATAATAGTTGAAGGCACTAGGAGTATTTAGTCTGGAAAAAAGATTATGAGAGCAATAAAGTGGGGAAAAAATACGGATTCTGAAGAGAGAAAGAGTTCCAATTCCATGTTTAATATTTACTATTTCTGTGATCCCCAGCAATTTATTTAATCTCCCTGGGATCAGTATTCTCATCTTACAGATTTGAAACTGAAGTTTGGAGATGATTAAGGTAGTACTTTGCTCCAATAATATGAACAGGTAGTTTTCTAAAGAACAAATACAAGTTTTCAGTATCCATTCAGGAACATGTGTGTGTGTGTGTGTGTGTGTGTGTGTGTGTGTGTGTGTGTGCATTCCAAATACCTAACACTATGAGAAATTTAAAGTCAAAGTAATTCTGACATTTTATTTTAAATCTATCAAGTTTTCAAAGATGACAAAGTCTAAAAATAGTAAATTTGACAGGGACTATAAAAGATAGAG
Organism: Pseudochirops cupreus; assembly: GCA_028627135.1. Lineage (NCBI taxonomy): Eukaryota > Metazoa > Chordata > Mammalia > Diprotodontia > Pseudocheiridae > Pseudochirops > Pseudochirops cupreus. Next base: position 150,156,166 of record CM053581.1, read on the forward strand.
ATACTAATATGCTTAAGCCATGATGTAGTCTAGATTTCTGGAAAAGATTTTTTTTTTGGTGTGTATACATACATACATATATATGTATATATGTGTATATATATATATGTATGTATATATATGTATGCATGTATGTATGTATGTATGTATGTCCCTCCATAAAAGAGAATTCATTAATTTATTGATGGAAGGAATGGTTGAACAAATCACTTCATGTGAATATAGTAGAATATTATTATACCTCTAAAAACATGAACAATTTAGAAAAATCAGTATGCTTTTGTGAACTAAGGAGTAAAGTAAGCAGAACCAAGAAAATAATATATACAAAGAAGAATAACATTGAATACCTTCAGAATTCTTATCATTGCAGTGACTAAAACACTTCAGAAAGATGTCACAACAGAAAGATATAAATAATAGATGACAAAAGAATCAGGCATTTTCATATATCTTTAATTTGTTTATTTTTATTATTTAAATAATTTTTGCTATAAAGAAGTTTTATGTGGAGAAGGAATGGTCAGGTAGGTCATCAAGAAAGAAATTATATATACATATAGATATACAGATAGATTGATAGATAGATAGATACATACATACATGTATACATGCACATATGTGTGTGTATTTTTTCTGAAGAGAACACGTAGCTTCCTCACATGCTTTCAAGATACAATATCAAATTAATGCCTGTCATGGTACTGGGATAATTAACAGTTTTATTTGCTAAACCACTGTGATGGAGCTTTGAAAGAGATCATGAGAAAATAAAAGAAATGCTCTAAATGACCTCTTGTAATATACTAAACAGAAGCTATATATCTAAGCCTGTGTCCATGATCCTTATTCTCATCAAAACTACAGTACATAAATTAGACAACCAATCATCTTCCATTTATTAAATATCTGCTATGTTCTAAAAACATGTTATTGAATGAATGGCTAGCGAATCTTAATAAGGGCAGCAAAACTGACAGAGTGCTGAATTTGAAGATTTGATTCAATGCCTGTTTCTTAATCTTTCTAGCTCTGTAATCCTGGGCAACTCACTTAACCACTTTTATTTTCAGATTCTTCATCTGGGGAATGGGAAAAATAATACCTATACACTTACTCCATATAATTATTCTGATAAACATGTATAATAATGCATATAAATTAATTTGCAGAAATTAAAATGTTATATAAATATCAGTTGTGTATAAAATAATGATGTAATTGTAAACACCAAGATGAATTCATAAAGAACAGATTATGCCAGGTGGATCTATTTTTTTTTTCTGTAATGCTGTTAACATCAGGACAACACTATAGCTATGGTTCACCTTGATTTTAGCAAACGATTGTTTGCCATCATGCTATGACATTCTTATGAAAAACACACAAAAGCTGAGCTATGTCAGTAGTGTCAAGCTCACATAGAAACTGATTCCAGAAGGTTGCATGTTGACTTAGAAAACCACAAATTAACATTATCTATGTTGAATTTTATTATTTATTCTGTTAAACATTTCCAAGTCATTTTCCCCTGAGTCTGACTGTCCTGGGCAAGTTTACAAAGGCAAAAGGACTACCAGCCATGAGTTTGATACCTCTAAAGATGATAGTTCAAGGGAATTCAGAACTTTTTAAATGGATAGACACAAAAAGCAGCAATTAATAGTTTAATATCAACTTGTAAGACTATCTCTAGTGAACTAGCACAGACATCGGTCCTTGATTGTTGCGTAAATGACAAACTTACCAAATTTACTGATGATATAAAGTTAAGATGGATAGTTAACATGATGAGTAACAGTAAGATACTAAAAAAAATATAGGCATTAATCTGATAGAATATTTGGTCACATCTCTAATGAAGTGATATATGATGAAGACAAATGTAATCCCTCAAGAGTTTGGCCTACATATCCATGGGAAAATATTTAAAACACATATAATACCTATTGTTCAGACTACAACATCCAAGACCTCTTTTAGATAGATATTCCCAATTGTCAATGAATTGAACATAGAATCTATAATGTAGAGGAAGGAAGCAGGATGTGTTTCACTTGGAAAATTGTACAGTGATTCTGAGAACTTCAAGGATCTCCCTGAACCCAAGACTTTTTTCAACAATATTCTTCTAATGCAAGACTAAAGGTTAAGTAGCTGATAGTCAACCTTGGATTCAGGAAAACCTGGATTTAAGTTCCACCTATGAGACACATTGGTTTATGAATCTAGTACAAATCAGTTAGCCTTTCACTATCAGGGTCATCTCTCTAAGCCTAAACTGCTGAGCAAGTGTCAATATATATTAGTAGAAGGAGTTTTCTCAATGTGAGTACTCTATGACAATAAAGTAATGTTTGGTCTATAACAAAGAAAGAAACAAAAAAAAAATCTTCCAAATCTGTTATAGGCCTCGCTTTTGATATCACGTTATTCAAATAATTATAATTCCAGGTCTTCCAATGGGCAATAGAAAGAGAAACTGATTTTCATTTACTGGATGAACAATTTCATACAAACATGAATAAATTATATAATTAAAATTTTAATAATTAGGGAAGGAGATTGCTAGCCCACATAGTGATAGCAAAAGCAAGAGCCAATGCATGGGAAAAAATTGAATACAATATCGGTAACCGTATAATGATGAGTCCTAGAAGGTGACTCCAAACACAGCAGACAATCTCTCTATGAAATACTTTTGGGAGGATATGAGGAAGATAGTTACCAGATGAGAAGTTGTGTAAGTGTAAGTTATGTATAGGTTTTTATTTAATCTGTGAAGGCATTCTTTAAAGTTAAAATTGAGATCCATTAAAGAATTAACTATACATTTTTACAATTATAATCAATTAATTAATTTAAAAAGGGAGAATACCTAAATAAGTTATATCTAACTATCTATCTATCTGTCTGTCTGTCTGTCTGTCTACCTATAGATATGGATATATATTTGAAGACTTTAGTGGACCACAAGCTCCATTTGAACTAATAATATGCTGTGCTAAATGAAAGAGCTAACAGTCTGAGATTGAATTGAAGAGACAGTGTTCTGAACTAGGGAGATGATAACCACATTGCACTCTTCCTCAGAAGACGTAACTAATTGAGTATGTGCCATTTCAACTGAGAAATGGTAAAAGTATGGTGTACTGTGTAATATCACTTGAGAAACCCTGTCAAAACACCTTTAGTGTGCTCATCAATGACATACTTGATATGTGCATACATTATTCTCAAAAACACTTTTCCAGAAAGGAAGTAGGCAAATAGATTAAATGTCATTGATGTTCCCTTGATAACCATTTTTAAGGTATTATTAAAGATGGATGGATGTGTGTGTGTGTGTGTGTGTGTGTGTGTGTGTGTGTGTGTGTGTGTTGGAGGATGACCTTGTGTCATGGCAAGCACAGAAGCAGTTCACACCTTGTTTCAGCTATTGAATTAACACCTTGTTTCCATTCAAGCTTCTTTTGAGCCTTGTATCAAGTCTCTTAAGAAACAAAGTGTGAACTCCACAAGTTGTGAACCCTATAACTCATGAACTCCTACAACAAGAAGGGGAGGAGCTATACCATATATAAGGAAGAGCACAAACCGGACAGTCAGAACTTCTTGGGATAAACATTGTGGAGGCAGCGCAGCTGCTGCTGGACTGAAGACTGAACTAAGAATTGAGCAGAACTGAAAAAAAGTACTTTTGTGGTGCCAGAGTCAAGAAGGAGAAAATTTGTGGTATCCCAGAACTCTGTTTATCTGCTCTATCTGTGTTGATGTTTATTTCTGATACTTTGTACAGAAGCCCTGGGACCTTACTGGAAGCCCTGAAAGGATTTTCTGGTTGTATGTTTACCGAAGTCCTGTAGGAGGAGGGTTTTGCAGGTCCTTGGACTTAATTGTCTGTGTTGATTTCTATGTTGATGATTTGTGCTGACCTCTTGGATCTTGCTTGTGGGTCTGTGTTGATTTCTATGTTGATGATTTGTGTTGAGTTCCCAGACCTTGTTGGTGGATCTGAGTTGATTTCACAGGCATACAGAGAATTGATGATGGTGCCAGCAATGTGTATTAATATTATTGTGGCTCTGTCAAGATTTGTCTTCCCAGAAACAGGAACTATGAAGGACTTGAGGCAGACTAGACACGGTGAGCTTCAGTATGGAACAGGAACTGGATGAAGAACTGGACAAGGAGCTAGACAATGTACTGGGAGCTGCCTGCCTTTGAACCCAGGTGACAGTTGGAGCTGGGACCATAGAATAGGAACCATGGAAGCTCAGAGCCAGCCTCTGATCAAGCTGAAAGAAGGTTTTACTTGGATACTGTGTACTGACTGAGAAGATTATGATTTACTGTGACCTAGGGGTAGAGAACTTTGACTTTTGTACTTTGTGACTGAATTAAGGATTTTGTTATTGACTAAATGAATGTACTTTCAATGTACTTTATTTAATGTACTTTAATGTACTTTGTTTAAAACTATGTGACCACTTTCATGAACACTATGTAGCCATTTTAGTGGTAAGTTGTGGAGTTATGACATGGTGAATGCAGTATTTTGATTTTCTGGGATAAGCTGTAACATTATGAATACTCTACCTTGACTTCCTGTGAATGTTTTGCTCTGATTTGTTATTGAATAAATGGAGAGTTCGTGATACAGTGTAATCAGAACCTTGAAAAGCTGTTCACAGCAGCAGTCCTCCAGAAAGCTGCTTGTGCTTGGCTTTATACCTTGCACTCTTCTCTCTTTTATATTCTAAAGAATTTATCATTTAATGCCCTCAAAACCGCATTGCTTCCAGCATGATCTTACCCTATATGTGTATTTGGTCTAGTCTTAATTCACTTATTGTATTTATTTTCTTCAATGTATTTCTATTTCCTTCATCAGTTTCTCTAGTGCTGCTATGTTTGAGTTTAAAGGTCACTGCTTCATTGTTCTCAATAAGGAATGGAAAGGTTTTATAAAAATCTTTACATACATTTTCAATTTATTCATTACCTTTATTCAATTTACATTCTAAGCACCCTTGGGATGACTTTGCTTTGTTGGGTCATTTACCAACTTTCTTTAAATTTGTGGGGGTTTTTCTCTCTTTGCCACTTCTCAATGTTTTGTAAGGTAATATGGTTAATAATCTACCATCCTGCTCTATAAGATTTTGTAAGTGAGTTTATATTCCAAAGTTGTTTTTTCTTTTTGTAGCAGTATCTCCACTTGATGAAGAAATCAAACATTTGCTGGCTCAGGTCATCTCTAGACTCTTTCAGACTACCTGTTATGACAAATGATTTATATGAATTCAATTTATTCATGAAATTATTTTAACCATTATTGATGTACTCTCTATCCATTTCCTACTTTTTGGCATAAGTAGCTTATTTAAATAGGTTAGTTTTGAGTAGTCCATTGCATACAATATATTTTTATCACTTTCTTTCTTCATGTTTTTTTAAATTAATTTTTATCTAATTAAGCAGTGGTCTGACTGGACACAGACAAGTTAGAAATGGCATTTGCATCTGAAACAATTAACTACATTTTTTAAAATAAATTAATTAATGTATTTCCTTGTTTACATCATTCATTTCCACGAGATTTTGAGTCACAAATTTTCTCCCCATCTTTCCCCTACCCAACACCTCAAAACAGCCATTCCATTGTATAGCCCCTCCCCCAGTCTGCTCTCTCCTATGTCCTCCCCCTCACCCCTTTGACTTTCCAGGAGGGCAGGATGGATCTCGCTACCACAGTTCCTGTGTTTCTTAATTCCTAGTTGGATGTAGTTAATAATAATAATTGTATATATGTATATATACGTATATATATATATACATATATATATATATATATATATATATATATATACACATATATTTTAACATTTGATTATAGAGCTTTAAATTCTAGATTCTTCCCCTTCCTCCCTCATCACCCACCCCCACTGGAAGGGCAAGCAATTAAATACAGGCTGTACATGTGTAATCATGCAGAACCTCTCCACAGTGTGCATATTGTGAGAGACTGATTATATGCCCCTCTTTCCTATCCTGTCCCTGCCCCCCTTGTTCTATTCTCTACTCTATCCCTGTCCCTTTACAGAAGTGTGTACTTCCATCA
>CM053581.1:150162789-150178098 GCA_028627135.1 Pseudochirops cupreus
GTATGTGACCAAAGTCCTTAAAGGAAAGAAGTTAAGTCTCCCAATGCCAGTTTGAAGACCCAAATGAGAAGTTACACAACCCCTGGATCTGTTTCAAAAGTTCCCTTCTGGATTTCCTGACCACCAGCTCCTGGAATTACTGTGGTGCTTTTGAACAAATGGACTTTCAGGAAGGGATGGAGAGAACACTCCCTTTTCCTTCCCCTCCATTCACATCTAATACTTTTCAAATGAAGGATGGGACAATCCCTGGGGTTGAAGTGTGCAATCCTTTTAACAGGCATCCCTCAAGTTAGGATTTGTCATAGTTTTCCAAGATCATTCTCCCCAAACCGAGTAAGGACACCCAAATGGAGCAGATCCTAACTTCCTGGGTGAGACTGCACCAAAAAAAGTTAAACTAGTCTTACTACATTAAGAGAGACATACTTCAGTCCTTGTCAAATTAGGAGTAAAATGTGAAAATTGGTGACCTAGAAAAAAAAAAAAAGCTCTGTATGCAGAGAACTGTGCTACATGTCAGACAGAGTCAAACTTTAGATGCAACATTGGTCTTGAACTCAAAGATTATATAGTATAGTGGAAGGGAGATCAAAGAAAACAGGAATAGAGATAAAAATATGACTTAAGTTTGTGATTTGCTCTTCATCCTTCATTTTTTAAGATGACCAATGACATCTTGAGGTGATGTCTTGATTTGCATGTGAATTGGATTTAAATGATGCAGAGTTGTGCAAAGTCATTAGCCTCTTTATGTGTCTCTTGGTCTTTCTCTGATTCTCTCTCTCTCTCTCTCTCTCTCTCTCTCTCTCTCTCTTTCTCTCTCTCTTTTCCAGAGTCATTGAAGTACAGTGACAGGACAAAAATTAATATGACTGGTGATGGCCTGGGATGCAGTGGACAATCTTGGCATCTTCAATATGTGACCAAGTTCTAAGAGCTCCGTGATGATTTTATGGCCATCAACAGTTTTTTCCTATCTCCCCATTCTGCTGAGGGAATTCTTCACATACTTGGGTCAGAGATCTCCTAATTCATTGATGGGTTTGAGTACAGTTGGTTACAATCAACCTTTTTTAATCCATCTCCCAAGACAGTTTTCCTGAGGTGTGGCTGCTATGCATCCTACAACTTCTTAGAGCCACAGATAAGATTGTGTGAAGGTAGACACCAAAGGTACATGAGCAGCTCTGAAAAGGGCACAGCAAACCCTCACGCCAGTCATGCTAGTCCTCCTCGAATACTACCATACCTTACATTTGTGGTTATTTAGTGGCCAAAGTTCAATTTTCTCAATTTCCAAAGCTTTTTTGTACATTTGGGAGGATGCACATAAAACTAATATTAAAAATTATAATTTTAAATATGTTTTTCTCTGTAATTCTACCCCTCTCCTAGATTACAAATCCTGTCTTTGAATAAAGCTTCTCTATAACTGTCATTAGTTTTAGGCTAATTCTATGTAATTTTCCATGGTAAGTCTAATTTTATGACTTGCTTTAGGGATGATAAGTGTTGCATATTTAGCTAGATGAAGAGTCATTTAAATTCCTCCTTCTATGAGTAATCCAGCAGTTGGGCAATCCCAAAACATGCATATGCAATATCTCATTGGATGGTTAACTCTCAAGGCATCTAAACTGTTTTTGGAGAATAGGATAAAATAATATGAGAACTCAAGGTTTCCAAATAAAATTATAAAAATGGAAAGACTATTTTGCTTTCCATCATTACCATCATCATCATCATCATCACCACCACTACCTCACACCACCACCACAATCACCACCATCAGCACTGGCATCTTCGCTCATATTCATATAGTATTTTGATATTTACAAAACACTTTACATACATTTCATTTGTTATAACTACTACAATGACAATTATGACAACAATGATGAAGATGACTACTGCCACTACTATTACTGCTCTTTCTCCTTCTCTTCTTTATACCACTAGCTTACATTTATATAGCACTTCTAAGTCTTGCAAAAATAGACATATGCTGTCTATTCTGATCCTCTCAAAAACAATCTGAGATAGGTATCTCCATCTTAAAGATGGTGAGATTGAAGTTCAGAAATGTCACAGGTCACAACTGGATGTTCATATTTTTCATCAGTATAATTTCACATATCTTATATCTTTCATGTACGTAAGATGACAACAGTACTCAAATTCAGAGAAAGAGAAATCTTGAGTTTTCAGAAAGCAATTTCCCAACTATACTTATTTATAAGATTCAATTATATTTTACTTATTTAGCATTGATTTTATCTAAATCTTTGTTAACCTTTTCCTTAAAATATGCATTAAAACATTATTTTCTACCCATTTTCTTGAGATTTACTTGGATGCTTTGTCATATTATCTTGCAGAATCTCATGTGATGGTTGTTTTTTTATTCCCACTCTTATATTAGGCTTCAGGAATTTGAATGCTACTGTCACTGAAAGATAAATATATTTTTATCCCAATGGGAAATCTACAAAGTGGAATTTTTTTAATGCTATTTTAAAACTAATGCATTTAATCTGTGCATTTATCTTTAAAAACTTTTTTTCTGCCACCATATAACAGGAAAAAGATATCCCAAATGATCAAGGCAATGAATTGATATGTTTTCCATCTATTAAAACATTACAAAGCTATGACCACTGACAAATTGCATTCCATATTGATCTTCTTTCTTCCATCCTATCTCATTGCTGCCCTTTCAAAGCAACATAGAATGCATTTTGCTTGTCCAGACATTTCAGGATACTGATGCCTTTGTGGCTTCCTATGTTTACTAAGCTATCAAAAACAATGGTGTCTCATAGAAGTATATAGCCTTAGACAGTAGCCTTTAACTCAGTGTTGTATTGCACGGTGAAGCCATTTTCAAATCAGTTATGTTTAAAGTCAAACTGAAATTTGATATTACTAGACACCAAAGGAAAGAAGAAAAGCATAGGTTCAGAAGCAGAATTTTTTTTCCTATTTCTCCTTCTTTAACTTCTACATTTATCTGTTTTTTAAATATGAACTGGTAACATTGACAGAGATAAAGAACAGGAAATTGGAAAAACCAAGGGAAGCAAGATTGAATAAAGGACTGAAAAAGTTGTGAGAAGGAACAGTACCTAACTCCTAGGGTTGCTGTAAGGATAAAATGAAATAACATTCGTAAAATGTTTAACATAGTTTCTGGTACATAGTAGGTACCTTATATAATCTAGTATTTAAAAACAATTGTTATAATTAATAATAATAACGGGCTAATGATATTATTTAAAAGATTGTAATCTGTGGTTTATGAGGCCTCCCCATTTAGAATTAAAGAATTCAATTATTAGATGAAATCTTTGTAAGGCACCTATTATTTCAATGGATTTGTAGAAAGTCAGAAATGTTAAAAATGTTTTTTTTAAAGGACTAAATGATGAGAATCAGATTCATGACAAAAAGAAGGTGGAGAGGATAAACTTGCAACATTGGTTTGTATAAAATATTTTACAATAAGAAATCCTTCAATATCTAAATTATCCATGATATATCTGTGTAGTTGCTCTCTCAAATAACCCTCTCCACATTTTAGTAGGTATTCTTCTTGAAAGAATGTGAATGAATTCATCAAGTTTTAGTTAGTTTGAGTTACGTTGGTGCTCAGATCACTGTTATTCTGTCTAACACTGAGCCGTGAAGCTTTTGGACTTTGTAAACAGGGCAGATTTTGTACTCAGTCAGCCAGAGTTTGTATTCAGTTGTACACAATTCAAAATCTAAGAGGCAAGGAGAAGAGAATGCAAGTAGGGAATATTGGGAAATATTTAGAAACTAATAAATGAAAACAACACTTACAATAGGGTAAAAAAATATATACTCTTTTGAGATCAATCTAATATCCTGATGCTGGTTAGCAGAAAATGAGATGGTATGTGTGTGTGTATGTGTGTGTGTGTGTGTGTGTGTGTGTGTGTGTGTATGTGTGTGTGTGTATGTGTGTGTGTGTGTATGTATGTGTGTGTGTGTATGTATGTGTGTGTGTGTATGTATGTATGTGTGTGTGTGTATGTATGTGTGTGTGTGTGTGTGTATGTATGTGTGTCTGTGTGTGTGTGTTTGTGTGTGTTGCACTTTGATTTTATCATTTCACATTAGGTAAACATAAGCTTGAATTAAGTGTTTAGAGAATGAGAAAGAATTCTTCCCAGAGAATGAATATCAATGAACGAGTGTTAGCCTAGAGGATGTAAGTGTTATTTTAAGAAAGTCAACCTTAGGTACAAGGTGATTAAACTTTTTAATCAATTACAAAGTTTTATATTGAAACAGTCTGTGTAATATTTATAAATGAGGCAATTTTCCATTGAATTGTCAGGTAATGTGAATTACACCCAGGATTGTCTGTCCAAGTAAGAATAGAATGTCAATTAGAAGTAGGCTGGGAAACTAGTAAATTAATCAGAAAGAAACATAGACTATATAGTAAGTTAGGTGACTCTGTGAATAGAATAACAGGCCTGGAGTCAGAAAGACTTATCTTCCTGAGTTCAAATCTAGCCTCAGTCAATTATCTATGTGACCCTGGGCAAGTCACTTAACTCTGATGACCTCAATTTCCTCATATGTAAAATGAGCTAGAGAAGTAAATCACAATTTCAGTATCATTAACAAGAAAATTCTGAGTGGTGTCACAAAATGTCAGATGTGAATGAACAACAGCAATAATATTTTAAAAAGGTGGGTAGAATTAAGGTAAATTTTTTTGCAAGATGAGGACTACCCATTTGAATATGGAATCTAATGATAATATGATAATTTTTTTAAAACATTTTTTGTGGAATTTAGAAATGTAAGAGGATTTATAAAGCATCTGGTCTAAGCTTCATATTTCATGGAATAAAAATTGAGGCTTATAAAGAATAAGTGATGTAGGGGTGACTAGGTGTTGCAGTTAATAGAGCACTGGCCCTGGAGCCAGGAGAACCTGAGTTCAAATTCAGCCACACACATTTAACACTTACTAGCCATGGGACCTTGGGCAAGTCACTTAACCCCAATTGCCCTGCCTTCCCCACTCCAGAAAGCAAAAACAAAAAAAGAACAAGTGATGTATCCATGGCCAATCTGGAAGTTAGTAATTGATCTGGGATCTAAAATTCCAAATCAAAAGCTCTTTCTTTTATACTGTGTTACCTTCTAAATTATCAATCACATGATGTTTAATAATAGAAAATGGTGAATTTAATACTATATAAAAAGAGGAAATATGTTTAAAATTCATTATAAAATGCAGTTAATTTTTTTTGACAGTGATAAATGCTTAGAATCAGGGGAAGAGGACAATGCTGAGTGTTAAAACACCCACGTACTACAAATAATTAGGAAAAAACACTTACCATCTCTCTGATTTCATTTCCATGCTGACAAGCAAAGGCATTGGTCTAGATAGTGAAAATTCTGTCCAGATCTAATATTCTAAGATTCTTTTATATAAATGACATTGTGACATTTATTCCATTGCAGTCTTTAATTCTGATGATGGGTATGATACAAAGGAAGAATTTCCAAGTCCCTTATTTACCTATGATGTTCTTTAGCTTTGGAAAAACAAAGTGGATGAAGCATGCTTATTACCCAGATTGAAACTTTCTATTGTATGATCAGTCCATTGAATTAATCCATAAGTATATTGCTTTTAGGAAGGTATTAAAGATAGACACTAAGCTGTCTTGAATTGAATAGAAGATAATTATCGGAGTTGATTTCCTTTCTGAAATTGTGCTATGATTTGAGTAATCCCATGCCTCTTGCTACCACAAAACACAATTTTTTCAACATTTTTAGAGCTATGAGATGAAGTGGATAGAGAACTGTGCCTGGAGTCAGGAAGACCTGAGTTCAAATTTAGCCTCAGACACCTATTAGTTGTACGAGTTGTGTATGCTACCTAAACTCTGTCTGCCTCATTTTTCTCAAGTGTAAAATAGTAACAATAATAACTGTTATCTCTCAGAGTTGTAAAGATCTAATGAGATAATATTTTTAAAGTATTTAACACAGTGCTTAATTGGAAATGCTTATTGTCTTTCTTCTGGTGATACATATCTGTGAGCTAGAAAACATGATATGCTATTAAAAAAATGACAATGAGATGGTGGTGTAGAAGCAGGAAAACTCTGTGAGCTCCCCCATAACCACCTCAAATACCTAGAAAATGTGACAAATCTCCCGCTGAAGGCAGACTGGCAGGCAGACAGGAAGGGTTCATCACTGTGCTGGGAGCCAAGACCAGCCCCACAGGAACTACACTTTTAGCCCCAGGGCAGCCAGGACCAGCCACAGCTGGAGCATTCCGGAGAGAGGATCACCAGCAGCTGTGGCTGTTTCCAGAATTATCAACCCAAAAATGCCAAAGACAAAGTGAAAGGTCAGTGGAAATAGGCTGAATTTGGGGGAGAAAGAGGAGCAGGTTCAGCCATCTGCCCCCAGAGCCAGAAGCAGCAGAAGCAGCAGCCCTACAGCTGCTTTCATGTGGCTGCTTCAGAGCTTTCAGCCTGCAGATTGCAGGGGGGCCAAGAGACAATTCACAGGCTAAGTGCTCTTGCCTTAACCTGCCTTGATCTGGATCATGGTCTTGGGTGGTGGTCCTGAGGTGAGTGACCAATGAGCAAAAGCTCATGGGAGCTGTAGAGGTGGTGGCCTCCTAATAGCTCCAGAGCCGTGAAAAGCACAGCAATTTGGAACAAACCTCTCCCCTCTAGAAACAGAGTTTTACTGTGTCAAAGAGCTCAAAAGTCAAGTTAATTGACTGGCAACATGAGCAGGCAAAGGAAGCAAAGCGAGCACAGCAATCCAACTTTAGGTTCCTTTTTTGGGGACAAAAAGGATCAAAGCATGGAATGAGAGGAAGACAACACAGTCAGAACTCCTGCACCAAAACCTTCCAAAAACAATATGAAATGATTACAGGCCATAGAGGAGCTTAAGAAGGATTTTGAAAAACCAAATAAGAGAAGTGAAGGAAAAAGTGGAAAGAGAAATGACAATGATGCAAGAAAATCATGAAAAGAGAGTCAACAACCTGACTGAAGAAAATAACACCTTAAAAAACAGATTAACTCAAATGATAAAAGGGGCCCAAAAAGCCAATGAGGAGAAGAATGCCTTAAAAAGCCAAATTTGCCAGATGGAAAAAGAATCTCAAAAGCTCACTGAAGAGAATAATTCCTTCAGAATTATAGTGGAGCATATGGAAGCAAATGACTTTATGAGAAATCAAGGTAGTATTAAGCAGAGCCAAACAAATAAAAAAAATAGAAGGCAATGTGAAATATCTCATTGGAAAAACCACTGACCTGGAAAATAGATCCAGGAGAGACAATTTAAAATTATTGGACGACCTGAAAGCCATGATCAAAAAAAGAAACTAGAATGCATCCTTCAAGAAATTCGCAAGGAAAATTACCCTGATATTTTAGAACCAGAGGGCAAAATAGAAATTGAAAGGATTCACCGATCACTTCTTGAAAAAGATCCCCAAAGAAAACTCCTAGGAATGCTATAGCCAGGTTCTGGAGTTCACAGATCAAGGAGAAAATAATATAAGCAGCCAAGAAGAAACAATTTTAATATTGTGGAAACACAATCAGGATAAAACAGGATCTAGCAGCTTCTACATTAAGGGATCAAAGGGCCTGGAATATGATACTCTGGAGATCAAAGGAGCTAGGATTAAAACCAATAATCACCTACCCACAAAAACTGAGTGTAATGTTCCAGGGGAAAATATGGTCATTCAATCGGTGGAGGACTTTCAAGCATTCTGGCTAAAAAAAACAGCTGAATAAAAAATTTGACATTCAAATACAAGAAGGATGAGAAGGTAAACATGGCAAAAAAATCATAAGGAACTTATCAAAATTGGACTAGTTTCCATGCTTACATGGAAAAAAATAATTGTAACTTATGAAACTTTTCTCAGTATGAGGATAGAAGAAGGAACTATAAAGGCATATATGCGTATGAATACATATGTGAGTGTGTGTATATATGTGTACAGGTATACATAAACAGAGGGCATAGAATCAATTGAATAGGAAGACATGATATTTAAAAAGTGAAATTGAGAGGTGGGGGAGGAATATAATGAGAGGAGACTGGGAGAGAGAGAATGGAGTTAATTATCTCATATAGAAGAGGCAAGGGATAACTGTTACAATGGAGGGGAAGAACAGGAAGGCAAAAGGGAATGGGTCAATCTTACTTTCATTGAATTTGGCTTAGGAAGGGAATGACATACACTCTAAATTGGGTATCTTGCCCTACAGGAGAGTAAGGGTGAAGGGGATGAGAGGGGGGTTGATGCAGGTGAGGGCAGGTTGGAGGGAGGGGTTGTTAGAAGCACACACTTTTGGAAAGGGACAGGGACAAAGTAGAGAATAGAACAACTAGGGGGCAGAATAGGATGGGGGGAAATATAGTCAGTTTTTCACAATATGTCTATTTTTGAGATGTTTTGTGTAACTACATATATACGGCCTATATTGAATTGCTTGTCTTCCCAGTGGGGGCAGGGGATGAGGGAGGAAATGAAAGAATCTAGAATTTAAAGTTTTAAAATCAAATGTTTAAAAAATATTTTGTTACTATTATTATTATTATTACTATTATTAATGTACATGCAACTGGGAAATAAGATATACAGGCACTGGGCTAGGGAGATCCATCTTGCCCTAAAGGAAAGTCAGCAGGGTGATGAGGGAGGATATAGGAGAGAAGAGATTGGGGGAGGGGGTATAGAGTGGGATAGCTGTGTTGGGGTGGTATGTAGGGGAAAGACAGGGAGAAAATTTGTAACTCAAAATCTTATGGAAATGATGTAAACTAAAAAATAAACAAAAGTTAATTATAAAAAAGGAATGACAATTTTAGGTGACTGGAAGGACATTAAAAAGATACACAATAATAGTGAAAGCAGACTGCAAAAGATGTCACTGATGATTTGCATGCAAATCATGCCATAACCATTTCAGTCCACAGGCTCTTACGTATTTGCTGTATACCAGGTATTATGGTGAAGATAGAAGGAAAGGCAAAAATTTGTCCCTATCTCCCAGAAGTATAATTCTAATGAGGGAGATAATATTAAATAACTAGGTAACACAAGGTATATTCAGAGTTAATGAAGGTAATAAAAAAAGCAGAGGCCTTTGGAATCTGGAATTACTGGAGAAGGCCTCCTTAAGAAGGTAACATTTCATCTTAGACTGAAGCAACTAGAGAAATGAGGTGGTAGAAATGTTGCAGAGAAGATGTGTTTGCACCTGTGCAAAGTAAAAAATAATCTATAAAACTTAAAAAACAACAACAAATACAAAAGATAGAACTTGTATTTTTGAAACTGAATATAGTTCAGAAGCTGGATCATAGTGTGTGTGGCAGGGTGTAAAGTCTAAGAAGACTGAAAAGAGAGAAAGTGGCAACATTATGAAGAGCTTAAAAAGCCAGAATGTGGAATTTATATTTGATGCTGGAGATAGTGAACCACCGAAGTTCCTTGAGTAGAGGATTTAAATAGTCACACCTACAGTTCAGAAGAAAAAAATCATCCCAGCAACTGAATGGATCATGTTTGGAGTGGAGATAGACTTGAGGCAGGGAGATCATGAGAAACTTATTGAGATAATCCAGAAATCAATGAGTCCCTGTACCTGGGGTGGTGGCTACAAGTAGGTGAAAGGGGTATGTACAAGAGATATGAAGGAACAACAAAATATCACCACATATTGGATTTGTATGGTAAATAAAGGTAGAATCATCAAGGATAGCTACATCAATATCAGTATTTATTGACATCTTTAGCAATATTGCTAAGTATATATAGATATACTATATACATGTATGTTTTTTAGGAATTGGAGGTGAGCCAGTCATGTACAAAAGCATAGGTAATGTGTAACAGTGCCCGAGTATGGCACTGTTGCCTATGAACTATTCAAAGAATCTTAAAAAGGCCAAGAATTATTAGTTCCCAAACATTTTCCTTTCTGGATTTTTATTTTTTGTTTTCAGTGATCCAAAAAATTAGCTTAAAGATAATTCCCTTCCATAGAATCTTGACATGATGAGAATATGGATCCACTAAGAACCAAAATAAAATTGTTATTTCCTGTATTTTTTAAATTAGTGATTATTAATTTCTTTACAATTTATTTGGATTTCTGGTCCTCTGTAATCATCTGTTGATCCCCTGTTTCTTTTTCCTGTATGATTCTGGAAATAAGTATTTAGTAGGAATGGGGATACAATGAGATAGGCTTCCTTCACCTATAGGGGAAAGACTTTTTGTTCCTTATTAAGCAATAATAGGAGGAGAAAAGTTTACAGGAAGAAATGTTGATCCACTGACAACCCATGAACAATTTTTGCTTATAAAGTTGAGCTGAATTGATTCCCTGGCAGTCAACCTGTTTGCATAATTTACTATAATTTGAATTTATATAATGAATTTTACTTTTAGAGGTACCTTATGTATATCATCTTTTTTGGTCTTCTTAAGTTTTCATTTGCATATTTACACATTATACATATTTATAATTTTTGACATCATCACACAAAATTTTCACAAATAAAGCCTTTCAATTTTTAATTAACAAAAGCAACTAATTTTCACTGGTTTTCTTATACTGTTTCCTTCTCTTTTATTCACATTATTCCCTCCTATTTGATTATTCAATGATTTTTTAATATATAGACCAGCATTATTTGCTTGCCCTTTATCCCCCAAATTTCAAGAATTTTAGTCCTTTTTTTTCCTTTAAATATAATTCCATATATTTTTTTCATATCAATGATCTTTCCAATCTTTTTTCTCCCATTAATCTTGTATATTGTTTCAAGTTATGTCTGGTTTCTCAAACTTGCCCTTAAGGTAGTAAGACAGAGTCTCAAAATAAGCTCCATATCAAAAGTTCAGCTTGGAGGTCAATTCTAGATAGACCTTTCATTACAAAATCAGCATCCAAATAATCCTCTCACTACATGTTCATCCCCACCAGAAAACTAATGCCCTCTTCATTGCGGGCATCATTCCTGACCATTGGACAAATAGCAGTCAAGTGATTAAAACAAAAAATACACTTTATTGTATTTTCTTCCTACTTTGTACTCATGAAGAAATGTAAAGCAATTTCCCTGTTAGTGGCACATACTGGGACCCCCAGCCCCTGTGCCCTTTTAAAACACTGTAGCCTTACCCCATTCTGACTCTTGGTTTTTTTTTTTTAATAACACAATGGTACCAAAGTGTTTCCAAACTAATTATACACCAATAATGGTAACCCTTCATTATACTTTTAAATATCTTAGATACTATATGCCTTTGAGTGAACAACACAGTTCTCTGCAATGGACTTCGCTTGGTCTCTGCTTATGGTTTGCTAATGATTATGCTAACACAAGAATTTTTTCCAATCTGACACATTTAGGAATTGTAATGCTGCATTTATTTCCTACCATAACCCACTCTATGAAAGGTACTGAATTTCTTATCATTATTATGATCACAAGATACTCACACTTTCCTAAATTATCAAAGTCTGGGATTTCACCCAATACCTAGCAAATTTGCAAATATGGAGGGGGTAGGGGAAATCAGCACTAACACACTAATGTTGTAGAGTTGTGATTTAATACAAGTGTCCTGGAAAGTAATTTGGAATTATGAAAATAAAGCCACTCCACTGTTATGGCTATATATTGAGGAAACCAGCTAACAAAATTAATGTTTATATATTATAAAAATGTTTAGAGAGACATTTTTTGACATAACAAATTGAAAGTAAAATATATGACCATTAATTGAAGCATAGCTTAAAATGGCACCTGCATATAATGGAATATTATGATGCTGTAAGAAATGAAAATGATGGTGAATAAAGAGAAACACTAAAAAAAAAACTCTTTAATGACATGAATCAAAGCAAAATAAGTTAAGCCAAGAAAACCTTATACACAAGGACTGAAACAATTTCAAATAAGAGGATCACAACCAGAAAACAATTAAAGGCAAATATTGTGAAATTACATTTATAAAAGTTTGGTTCCAAAGAAGAGAAACAAGAAAACACTCCAACTCCCACTCTCCCTTTTTTTTTTTTAACATATAGAGTATATATTCTTATGGAGAATGTTTCATAGACGTTGAATATTGAAGGTCAGATTTTTTTGAGGAACCCATCAGTTTTCCTCAGCTTCTTGTTTTAATCTAAGATAATTCTTCAAGGTACAGCTTTATAGAGGTAGCACAGGGGAATATCTAGGCAATATCAAATTGAAAAGCATCAATAAAATGTTAAAATAGATATACTTTCACTATTTAAAAAAAATTTTCTTTCTCATAGTATATGGGACAAGGTAACTTGCTTACTCCCTTTATTCATTTGTAGGCCCTAGTGAAAGAGAGTCTTAAACCCATATTAGATGTGTCTAATATAATTCATACCACCTAGACAAATAGGGATACTAAATGATCCCCAGGTCTCACATGCCATTTATTATCCTTATATTTATGAATTTCATTCTTCACATACATAATATAACCATTCTTTTTCCCCTGGGTGTAATCTCAATTTTAGTAGATAGTTTAACCCTGATAGATTTAAAACTAAAAGGCGTTGGTTTCAAATATGGGCTTAGTTGCCAACAGAATTTGCTTAACTTCTCTGATATTTTTCATATTCATATTATTTTCATATTCATATTATTGTTAACTATTTTGTAAAACTAAATATCTTAAAAATAGTTATAATTCTTTTTTCAAAAAACTTGAACTGCATAAAAGTTAGAATGCTCCAAACAAATAGCAATGACTCCATGCCACAACATAAATATTAAAAATAGAATCAAAATTCTGAAAAAAACAGAAAAAATGTAAGTCATACACTATCAGGTAGCTAGGTGGTAGATTGGAAGAGTGTTGGTTTTGGGGTAAGGAAGACACATTTGAATCTTCCTGAGACACTAGCTATGTGAGCCTGTAGAACTACTTAACTTATCTCAGCATTTGCAAAATGGAGTGAATATTACCTGCTACAAAGGATTATGGTACAGCTCAAATAATATCACCTATATAAACCTTAAAGTGCAATATGAATCCTAGCTATTACTATAAAAACAACCAATGTATAAAACTAGTCAAAATAATACAAGAATCAGAGGTTTTCCTAAAACTCATGGTAAAAATATTGAAAATCACATTTCAAAAATAGAAAAACAGATAAAATCAACTCATCAATTTCTGAATCCTCAAAATTAGAACTGGGAATATCCTAGCAAAATTCTTTTATTCTAGGTCAATGAAAAATATTATAAATGGTAAAAAGAAAAAAAAAGAAAGATTTTAGGTACCTAATTGCTACCAAACGAAGAAAAATTATTTCATAGAACTAAAAAAAAGAATAACAAAATTCACCTGGAAGACCAAAAAGTCCAGAATATCAAGGGAATTAATGAAAAGAAATGCAATCAAAGGTGTCCTAAGTGTACCAAATCTGAAGTTATATTATAAAACAGCAATCATCAAAACTATTTCGTACTGGCTAAGAAAGAAGAGTGGTAATCAGTGCAATAGATTAGGCACACAAGACAATGACTATAGCAATTTACTGTTTGATAAACCCAAAGACTCCAGCTTCTGGGATAAGAACTCACTATTTGACAAAAATCACTGGGAAAACAACAAACAAAAAAAAAAGAAGAAAAAGAAAACAAAATTACAGTATCGAAAATGAAATGGGTGAAATCACCACTTACAAAGAGGAAATTAACACAATAATTAGGAATTATTTTTGCCCAATTGTATGCCCATATATTTGACAATCTTAATGAAATAGATGAATATTTACAAAAAATATATGGCGCCCAGATTAACAGAAGAGGAAGTAAAATACTTAAATAAACCTATCTCAGAAAAAGAAATTGAACAAGTCAACAATGAACTCCCTAAGGAAAAAAAAAAATCTCCAGAGCAATGGATTTACAAGCAAATACTTTCAAACATTTAAAAAACAATTGATTCCAATACTACATAGAGTATTTGGAACACTGATGTAGAAGGAGTCCTACCAAATTATTTTTATGAAACTAATATGGTACTGATACCTTAACCCAGAAGAGCCAAAGCAGAGAAAGAAAATTATAGACCAATTTCCCCAATGAATATAGAGGCAAACATTTTAAATAAAATATTTTAAAAAATGATTGCAGAAACTTATCACAACAATAATACACTTTGATCAGGCAGTATTTATACCAGGAATGCAGGGTTTGTTCAATATTATAAAAACTATCAGCATAATTGACCATATCAAAAACAAAACTAACAGAAACCATATGATTATGTCCTCAAATTGCTGTTAACACACTAGAGAGCATAGGAATCAACGGAACTTTCCTTAATATGATAAGTAGCATCTACCTAAAATCTTTGCAAACATTATATATAATGGGGATAAACTAGATGTACTTCCAGCGAGATCAGGGAGTGAAACAAGGATGTCCATTATCACCACTATTATTCAATAGGGTTCGAGAAATGCTAGCTTTAATAATAGGAGAAAAAGGAATTGAAGGAATTAGAATGGGCAAAGAAGAAACAAAGTTATCATTCTTTAAAAATCATTAGATGATATACTTAGGAAATCCTAGAGAATCAAGTAAAAAACTACATGAAATAATAAACAACTTTAGCAAAGTTGCAGGATATAAAATAAATCCATATAAATCACCAATATTTCTGTATATCACTAAGAAGGCCCAACAGCAAGAGATAGAAAGAGAAATTCCATTTAAAGGTATTGCAGACATTATAAAATATTTGGAAGATTACCTGCTAAAACAAGTTCAGGAACTATATAAACACAATTACAAAACACCTTCCACAGAAATAAAGTCAGATATAAATAATGTAAAAAAAAAACAACAAAAAAAAACCAACACCAGCAATTGCTAGTGGGTAGGCTAAGTTAATATAATACAAAGTGATGATTCTCCCTAAATTTTTTTTCATTTTATTGTAGTTTGCATCATTAATTTCCACAAGATTTTGAGTTACATATTTTCTTCCCATCTTTCCCCCACCCACCGCCCCAAAACAGCCATCCCAGTGTGTCCCCCCTCCCCCAGTCTATTCTCTCCTATGTCACTTTTTGGTAGGGCAGGATGGATCTCCCAACCACAGTGCCTGTGTATCTCAAGTTCCAGTTGGATGTAGCCAATAATAATAATAATAATTGCGTGTGTGTGTGTGTGTGTGTGTGT
>CM053581.1:150178598-150203985 GCA_028627135.1 Pseudochirops cupreus
TTTGTTTTCATCCCCCAAACTTAGTATAGATCCTGATATATATTTAGTGCTAAATTTCTCTCTCTCTCTCTCTCTCTCTCTCTCTCTCTTTCTCTCTCTCTCTCTCCCCTTCTCTCTCTCTGTCTCTCTGTCTCTGTCTGTCTGTCAGCCTGTTTGTCTCTCTCTTTCTGTGTCTCTGTCTTTCCCTCCCACCCTCAATAAAACTGTCTGTCACTTAATAGGTAGTCAACTAGGGTTTGGTTGATTAGTTAAATTCTTTTTCAGAGTAAATAGCTCGCCTTGCCCTTCAGATAGATTGTATATGATCTGTAACCTGCCTTATCTCCCGCTGCATTTTCATATATGTGTTATAATACCCCCAAACTGAAATTCTCTTGTTGTTCCCTTTATTTATTTATTTCCTCTACATTTGTATAAATTGTTATCATTGCTTGGAGTATCATCTCCTCAAACACCCAATTCTACCCATCCCTATCCTATTCCTCATTGCAAAAACAGAAGAAAAAAAAAAGAAAAAAAAAACAGCTCAGTTGCTAACTTTTTAAATAAGTCTTCTTTAATTCCTCTTCCCAATCCCAATATTATATTTGGAGATAATTACTCCTGATTCTGAGTTACTACAACAATTTGTATTTCTCTTATCTTACTTCTTTCACATTCTACCTCGTATTAACATTTATCTCTATGTGTATCTCACTTCTCCTAGATAATAGCCTTTGTTAGCATGTGGACTTTATTTTGTTTTACTTTTTCTCTTTCTTTTATACCACCAAATATATTTGAGGTATAATAAATGCAAACAATTGTAGTAATAAAGGTCTAAACAATAGTCATAATCCAGGAGATCATCCCTACACCAAATTCCACCTCCATGCTTCCCCCCGGCCAGATTTATATCTAGGTCAATGAGTGATCCAATCTCTGACCCTCCCCCCCAGACATCTGAAAAATTGGTCATCTGCCCTTTTGTTCCAATGTCATTCAAGACTAGGATTGAAACACTTTCGTTTGACAGCAAAACAGAAGTATTAATTGAATATGATAGAGGCTGCAATTATTCAGTAATGTAGCAGTCTTCTTTGAATGTATAAATACTTTTTATTTAGAATTTATTGCTAGAGGGGCTATCTTCAGTGTCCTAGCCACAGCAGGAGAACAGGAGAGTGAGCTAATCAGAATGTGAGTGTTTTATAATAGAATCTCTGTTTCTGTCAAATGGAAATTGGAGATTGGACATTACATCAGTTTATTTTATCAATAAGTAATCATTAGTCACTTGCTATGTGGCAGACGCTCTAGAAAGTTGAGAAATCAAAGAAATAAAAACATGCATATACATATATATACATATGTGTGTGTGTGTGTGTGTGGTATACACACACACACACACACACACACACACACACACACACACACACACACATACACAGAGTACCTGAAAGTAATATTAAATGGAAGTCATTGGGAATGGAGAGGCAGTGAGTGAAGGTGGAGATTTCCCCTGGTATTATCATTTCTCCCCCTCCCCAAGAGTCATGCGATATGCCAAAAAATATTTCAAAAAGCAAAAGAAAAGGAAAAGAAGAAAAAAAATCAGGAAACTGATCAATCCGTTAATACAGTCTGAACATACGTGCAATATACTAGGTAGGGGGAAGGGAACAAAAATTTATATAACTCCTATTGTGCATCAGGAACTGTGTTATTTACTTTTTACATGTATTATCCCAATAGATCCTTTCAACAACCCTGCAAATTTTTGTTATTATCTATGTTATTACTATCCCCACTTTGTAATTGCAGAGACTGAGGCAAGTAAAGTTTAAGTGACTTGCCCTGGGTCATATAGCTGGTAAGTTCCTGAAGCCAAATTTGAATTCAGGTCTTTCTAACTCTATGCCCAATACTCTATCAACTGCACCACTAAACACACTTGAGTACTTCTCACCTCTGCAAAGGGTGCAATGAAGGGGATGGTGGAATAGGGAACAACTCTTCTAATATTTCTTTTTTCAAGTCAAGATTGTTCTTTAAAATTTTTTACTTTTGTGTGTGTACAATTTTTCTTTCAATTTACGTTGTTTTATTCAACATATATATTGCTGTCCTTCACTGGTTACTTCACACTGTTTTGGGTTATGTAAATCTTTGCATGATTCTTTGAATTGTTCACATTTTTTAATTTCTTACAAAATAACAAAGATAAATTATATTCATATAGCATAATTTATGTCATCATTCCCCAATTGATGGTCATCTACTTTGTTTCCAATTCTCTGATATCATAAAATTGCTGACATATGCATGTATATATGTGTATAACATACACACCTATGTGTATGTGTGTATATATGTATATGTGTGTATAAATACATATCCCTCCTGGAACACATGGTTAGTAGTAGAATGTGTAGGTCACAATTGCCTAGACATTTTAGTTACTTTATTTGCACAATCCCCAATTGCTTTCTAAAATGGTTGTATTGATTCAAAACTCCATTAGCAAGGTACTAGTGTGCCTATCTTCCCACAAACCCCATAACTTTGACTATTCTCATCCTTTGTCAGTTTTTGGGATCTGAATCGAAACATCACGCTTATTTTTCATTTTCATTTTTCTTATTTTTAGTGATCTAAATCACTCTTTTATATTTTAAGAGTTTATAATTTTTAAAGAATTATTTCTTCAAGGGTTTTGGCCCCCTTTTCTACTGGAGAATTGCTTTTGTATATGCCTGTATATTTATGTTTATATACACATGCATGCATATCTGTATTGTATGTATATATGTGTGATTATGAATGTGGATGCAAGTACATGGATATCTAACAATTGCTTATATGCCTTGTATACCAAACTCTTGTCAGAGATACTTGATAAAAATATAATCCCATTCAACAACTACCCTGCTTGTTTTAATCACATTAATTTTGTTTGTTCAGAGACTTTTCAGTTTTTTGTAGTTATCTATTTAACTTTTATTATTAGCTCTATCGCTTACTTGATTATAATATATCTTTATCCCACGTGAAAGAGTGAAAAGGTGTGAAAAAAATGAAAGCTGTGAAAGGTATATGAGCTGTTTTTCTACTACTATAAAAAATAAATTGGTCTTTAATATTCAGATCATTGAGCTGAGACTTGAATGATTCCAGAAAAGATAAATGGTTGGGGTAAAAGGATAGAATATATTACATGTGTGTGAAAGCCAATGAAAAGACAGTCAGGAGATCAATTATCATGTTAAATAACAAGTAATTCAGAGTATCTGGATGGAGACAGTATGTGGAAGAATAAAATGTAAGGAGACTGGATAGTTAGGAAGGGGTCATGTTGTAAAGGGCATTAAATTTGAGAGAGTTTTTTTTTTATTTGCTCCAGAACCCCAGGAGTTTATTGACTAGGGAAATAGCATGATGAGACTCATTCTGCAGTGAAATCAGTTTTGCAGCTGAATGGAGGAAGCAAACAATGATTTGCATCATGGAGCTTAATGAACATGGTAGGTCTGCAGTGAGAGTTTTTACTATGGTGATAGATAAGACAATGGAAAGACACAGAGAATATCAGAGTTGTTATGAAAGTAAAAGCAATAGTATTTGAGCAGAGTTTACATATATGGAGTCAGTGTGAGTGAGATGTTGAAGATGATACTAAGGTTGCAGGTCCAGGAGGCTGAGAAAGTTGCAAAGTAAGGAGTACAGTACAGTACAGTACTCTCAACAATAATAGAAAGCTTAGGAAGAGTTTGTGAGAAGAACGATAATGATTTTGGTTCTGGGTATGGTGAATTTGAGACTTTCTTTTGAAACATCCAGTTGTCATAGATGTACAAAAGGCAGATGGCAATGTTGAACAGGAGCTCAAGAGAGAAAACAGAGCTGGATATATAAATGTGATAATTATTGGCATAGAGATAAAAGTAAAATCCTTGTTGGGGTGGTAGATACTATAGAATTTTTCATTAATTTTCGTTGTCAAAGCTTAATGGGAAATTAGGAAGAAGTGATACTTCTCCAGTATCCCAGGAACTCTGCTCTAATATCAGACTATATTTATGTTTCTTTCTGAAACCCCAGAACTGAAATAGAGTATTTCTCAAATGCTCTAGTCCAGCACTTCTTAAACTGCAGGTCGTGAGTCCATATGGGATTGAGGAAAATTTGGCAAAAGTAAAAGGCTTCTGAATGTGTAATATTAATAAAAATAATAAAAAAATCAAACATGCAATGAATTTGAGGTGTTTCTGGCAGCACTTGCCCATGTTGCATCAGGCAACTTCACTGCAGCTTTGGTTCTGAACATAAAGAACATACACTTTCGCTATGCATGCTCTTAGGCCATTCAGTGCCAAAGATGCTGCAGGAACATGAAAAGGGATTGGGAGTAGAAACAACATAAGAAACTCTGCTAGAAACTCAGCACAAAGAGTGCCACTTGACTGTTTAAATGTAACACTAATAATTCCAGTGGGATAAAAGCTACCACAATGTTTATCTCTCAGGCCTTGCCTTTCACTTTCAAAATGTGTGCATGCGTGTGTGTGTGTGTGTGTGTGTGTGTGTGTGTGTGTGTGTGTTACCATTGTTTCTCTCAGTCTTCCATATCCCAGTACAAAAATCAGGCAGAGAAAGCTACACTCAGATTTGGCAATGGAATAAAGGCATTGTAGCATTGATGATAAATATTTTATGAATAGATGGACTGATGAATAAATGAAAGATATTTTCGCATTGTACTTCTTCAGTTTGGTATTTTACTTTTCACCAATTACATATAAAATATTTTTAAAATTTCTTTAGTAATTGAGTTCCAAATTCTCATCTCTCTTCCTTGCCTCTCCCACTCCCCACCCCCACTAAGAAAGAAAACAATTTTCTGAGGAGCCAAGGTGGCTGCAGTCTTGGGTGGTGGTCCTAGGGCAAGGAGTGCTGGTGTGGCAGAGCTTGTTGCGGCCGTTGAGAGAAAGTCCTCCTCACAGTTCTGAGGCAGGTACTTCAAAAAAACTCTGACTACAGCTGTGAAAAATCCCACAAATTTAGGACACAGCATTCTCCATTCTAGAAGAAGAGATCTACCATGAAAAAAAGAGCTCAAAAGTCAAGTAATTTCTGGGCAAGATGAGCAAACAGAGGAAGTGGGAACAGACTACAGAATTTTTTTTGGGGGGGGGCAAAGAGGATCAGAATATAGAACCAGAAGAAGAAAACAAAGTAAAAACTCTTGCATCCAAAGCCTCCAGAAAAATATGAACTAGTCCAAGATCATGGAGGAACTCAAGAAGAATTTGGAAAATCAAGTAAGAGAAGTAGAGGGAAAATTGGAAAGAGAAATGATAATAATGCAAGAAAATCATGAAAAATGAGTTAAC
This sequence comes from Pseudochirops cupreus, assembly GCA_028627135.1. Classification (NCBI taxonomy): domain Eukaryota; kingdom Metazoa; phylum Chordata; class Mammalia; order Diprotodontia; family Pseudocheiridae; genus Pseudochirops; species Pseudochirops cupreus. Next base: position 150,183,971 of record CM053581.1, read on the forward strand.
AGCCTGACTGAAGAAAATAACACCTTAAAATAGACTAACTGAAATGCAAAAGAGGTCAAAAAGTTGATGAAGAGAAGACTGCCTTAAAAAGTAAAACTGGTCAGATGCAAAAGGAATTTAAAAAACTCACCAAAGAGAATAATTCCTTCAAAATCTAATTGGAGCGAATGGAAGCTAATGACATTATGAGAAATCAAGATACTGTAAAGCAGATCCAAACAAATGAAAAAAAAAATAGAAGGCAATGTGAAATATCTCATTGGGACATGGCTAGGTGGCACAGTGAATAGAGCACTGGCCCTGGAGTCAGGAGGACATAAGTTCAAATCCGGCCTCAGACATTTGACACACTCACTAGCCATGTGGCTTTGGGCAAGTCACTTAACCCCAATTGTCCTCCAAAAAGCAAAAAAAAAAAAAATCTCATTGGAAAAACCATTGACCTGTAAAATAGATCCAGGAGAGATAATTTAAAATTTCTTGCACTACCTGAAAGCAATGATCAAAAAAAAGAGTCTAGACATGATCTTTCAAGAAATTATCAAGGAAAATTGCCCTGATATTCTAGAACCAGAGGACAAAATGGAAATAGAAATAAATTCACCAATAACCTCTTGAAAAAGATCCCAAAAAGAAAACTCCTAGGAATATTATAGCCAAATTCCAGAGTTCTCAGGTCAAGGAGAAAATATTACAAGCACTTGGGAAGGAACCATGTGAGTATTGTGAAAACACAACCAGGATAACACAAGATCTAGCAGCTTCTACATTAAGGTCAAAGGGCCTGCAAGATGATATTCCAGAGGTCAAAGGAGCTAGGATTAAAACCAAGAATCACCTACCCAGAAAAACTGAGTGCAATGGGTCAGGGGCAAATAGGGATATTCAATGAAATAGAGACCTTTCAGGCATTCTTGATGAAAAAAAAAAAAAAAACAGAACTGAACAGAAAATTTGACTCTCAAATACAAGAAGCAAGGCAAGCATGAGCAGGTAAACAGGAAAAAGAAATCATAAGGAACTTATTAAAGATGAACCATTTACATTCCTACATGGAAAAATGATGATCGTACCTCATGAGATTTTTCTCAGTATGAGGATAGTTGAAGGGACTATGTGTGTGTGTGTGTGTGTGTGTGTGTGTGTGTGTGTGTGTGTGTGTGTGTGCGCGCATGTATATGTATATGTATGAGTTGAATATGAAGGGATGATAACTAAAAAAACAAAATTAAGAGGTGAGAGAGAAATATATTGGGAAGGAGAAAGGGGAGATAGAATAGGGTAAATTATCTCCCATAAAAGAAGAGCAAACTGTTTCAATAGATAAAGAAGAATGGAAAGGTGAAAAGGAATAAGTCAAACTTTTTCTCATTGGATTTGTTTTAAGGAGGGAGTAACATACACATTCATTTGGGTATTTTACCCTACAGGAAAGTATGGGAGAAGGGAATAAGTGGGGGAATAATAGAAGGGAGGGTAGATTGGAGGAGAGGGTAGATAAAAGCAAACACTTTTAAAAAGGGATAGGGTCAAAGGAAAAAATAGAATAAATGGAGTTGGGATAGAATGGGGGGAAATATAATTAGTCTTTCATAATATAATTACTATGGAAATGTTTTGTGTAACTACACACTTACAACCTACATTGAATTGCTTGTCTTCCCAGTAGGGTTGGGTGAGGAGGGAGAAGGGAAAGAATCTGGACATCAAAGTTTTAATAACCAGTGTTAAATTTTTTTTACATGCAACTGGAAAATAAGATATACAAGCAATGGGGTATAGAAATCCATTTTGCCATACAAGAAAGTAAGGGAGATTGGATGAGGAAAGACATAAGAGAGAACAGATTGTTGGAAGGGTTATTCAGTACATTTGATATCTTGGAGAGGACAATAGTGGAGAAATGGGGAGGGAATTTGTTACCCATTATCTTGTCAAAATGAGTGTTGAAAACTAAAAAAATAAATACATAAATGTATTTTAAAAGGGGGGGGGGGGAGGGAAGGACCCACATGTACCACAAAAAATATAGCAGCTCTTTTTCTGGTGGCAAAAATTGGAAATTTAGGGGATGGCCATCAATTGGTGAATGACTGAACAAATTATGGTATGTGATTGGAATGATATATAATTGTTACATAAGAAATGATGAATAGGTAGATTTCAGAAAAAGCTGGAAAGACTTGCATGAAATGATGCTGAGTAAAGTGAGCAGAACCAGGAGAACAGAAACAGTAACAGCAATTTTGTACAATTACTGACTTTGGTGGACTTAGCTCTTCTCAGCAATACAATAATCTAATACAGGGGTAGGGAACCTGTGGCCTTCAGATCTCATGTGTCCCTCTAGTCCTTCAAGTGTGGTTCTTTGACTGAATCAAGTTTCACAGATTAAACTCCCTTAATGAAAGGATTTGTTCTGTAAAATTTGTATTCAGTCAAAAGGCTGCACCCAAGGATGTAGAAGACCCTACGTGGCCTCAAGTTTGTGGGCTCCCCTACACTGATCTAAAACAGTTTCAAAAATGCTATTCATACCCAGAGAAAGAACTAAGGAATCTGAATTCAGATTTAAGCATGCTGTTTTCTCTTTGTGTTTTCTTCTCATTGTTTTCTCTTTTATCCTGATTCTTCTTTTACAACATGTCTAATGTAGAAACATGTTTAATATGATTCTACATATGTAGTCTATATCAGATCGCATGACTTTTTGGAGATGACGAAGAGGAGGGAGGATGGAAATTTACAACTCAACCACCTAGAATTCAAAGAAAGATTCCCTTTATGATATTCTGATTTTTTTTTGGCATATCATATCATGTAACCATTTTCTCTAGGTTCCATGCATTTAGAATGTGATGAAATTTTAGTAGTGATCACCTTATAAGACACCACATTAGAGAATGATAAGATGGCATTAGAATAGTCATCTTGCAAGTGAAATTCTATTACTCTTATGGTTTGTGACAGAGGTTTTTGTATTATCAATCTACATAAAGCCAAGCACGTGCAGCTTTCCAGAGGACTGCTACTGTGAATAGCTTTAAGATTCTGATCACATAGTATAGTGAACTCTCTTTTTATTCAGCAGTAAACGAAAGCAAAACATTCACAGAAACCAATATACAACATTCACAATGATATAACATAACTACTTATCACTAAAGTGGCCACATAGTTTTATACAAAACATATCATTCAGTAAGTCCTTAACTCAATCATCCTTAAGGAGCAGTCCTCCTTAAAAGATAGAAAGTACAAAGATCTCCCACCCCCTAGGTCACCTTTTCTTCATCTCTCCAGCTAAAAAGTCTCCTTTCTTCTTGATTGGAGATTAGTTTCCAATCATCCTTAAGTCAATCATCCTCAAGGGGTACAAGGTACAAAGTACAAAGTTCTCCTACCCCTAGGCCACAGTAAATCATGCCCTCCTCAGTCAGCACTAAGTATCCAAGGGGAGGTCTTTTCATCTTGACTCAAGGCTGGCTCCCAGATTCCATGGTTTCTCTTCCATGGGTCTAGCTCTTGACTGAATCTACCTGTCACCTGGATTCACAGGCAGGCAGCTCTCAGTTCCTCCTCCAGCTCCTTGTCCAATTCCTCATCCAACTCCTGTTCCATATTGAAGCTCACAATATCTAGTCCACCTCAAGTCCTTCACAGTTTCTGTTTCTGGGAAGAAAAGCTTAACAGAGCCAAAACAATATTCACAGACATTACTGGAACCTCATCAATTCTCTATCTGCCTGTGAAATCAACACAGACCCACAGACAAGGTAGGAGAAGTCAGCACAAATCATCAGCATAGTCCTAGGACCTCAGAAACCCTGCTCCAGGACTTGTGTAAACAAACAACAAGAAAATCCACTTTCAGGGCTTACAGTAAGGTCCCAGGGCTTCTGTACAAAGTATCCCAAATACAAATTAACACAGAAAACAGAGTGCTGGCCACCACAAGTGTTCCCTTCTTAGTTCTGTTCAATTCCAGTTGTTCTTGAAATTTTTGTCTGTCATTAGCTCCCCCCTGTTCTGCCCACCTCTTACACCCTTCCTCTTCCTGTCTTTGGCAAGTCCCCCCCATCTTGGGATTCACAGGTTCTGTTTCTAAACAAAGACTTGATATAATCAGAGCAAGGCTCAATGACACTTGAACTGAATCCAGATAAATAAAAAACAGAAACAAGATGTTAATGCTTCTTTGCTTGCCATTACAACCTATTTAACACTTCAAATATATACATATACATACACACACACATGTATACATACATATACACACACACATATATATGTATATAAACAATTTAAACACTGCAGGTATCTTCGAGAATAGAGGCAAAAAAACCAACAACATGGTAATCCGTTTTTACTTAAAAATAAAACTGCAATTGGCACAAAATTACAGTATCACTGTGTAGTGAAATGAAAGGTTGTAATGTAGTTTTCCCTTTGTTATAATGCTGTAAACCCTAACAGTAATGTTTCAGTTGGGGATAAGGCAGATCTGTGTTGGAACTCATTCAAAAGTGTTTACGTCACAGAAACACCAATAAGACTTTAGTTTGAGTTGGTTTCATCTATATGGTAGTGAGGAACACTGACCAAAACCACGGTAATACAATCAGGATTTTAGACCTCTCTTCAAAATGCAATTTCTCTCATTTAAGTTCTACAAAAGAATGAAATGAAAAAAAAATTATCATGAGCAAAACTAATTGGCACTATACACGATACAAGAAAAAAGCTTTGCATCTAGTGACCACAATTTAAAATGAATTATAGGAATCCATGATTTTCAGGAATCCATCTTTCCAGTATGATGTATACATACATATACACACATACATATATACACACACATATATACATATATATTATATATACATATACATGTACACATATGTATATATGTGTGTGTATATATACATATATATGTATATATGTGTGTATGTATATATATATATAGTCATCTAATATAGCCCATATCCCCAAAATAATTCCCTCTACAACATCTCCAGCAAGTGTTCTACCTTTGGCATGAAAATCTCTAGTGAAGGAGAACACATTGCTATAACATATTATAGCAAGACATCCTTTCTACCTAAATCTTATCATTGTTAATTTTCCCTTCTATCAGACTGAAATCATCTTAAATACAATCATACTGGGGTAGGCAAGTCATAGGAGGGGCAACTAGGTGATGCAGTGAATACAGCACTAGTCCCGGAGTCAGGAGGACCTGAATTCAAATCCTATCTCAGATACTTGAACTTACTAGCTGTGTGACCTTGGACAAGTCACTTGGCACCAATTGCCTTGCCTTCTCTCCCCTGCCCTCCCCTGCAAAAAAATTAAAAAAAAAAAAGAAATGATGAGCAGATGCACTTCATAATAACCTGGAGAGACTTAGATAAACTGATGTTGAGTGAGGAGAGAAGAAACAGTAGAACTTTGTACACAATTACAGATACATTGTATCTGTGACAACTAACTTTGATAGACTGTACTCTTCTCAGCAATGCAAGCTGTTGGAAAAGTATATCATATACAGAGAAAGAAATGCAGAATCTGAATGCAGATTGAAGCAAACTACTTGCTCCCTCTCTCTTGAATTTTGTTTTGTTTCATTCCTTTTTCTCGTTGTTCACTCTATTGGTTAAATGTCTTCTTTACAACTTGACTAATGTTTATTGTGAAGATATGTGTAGAACCTATACCTAATTGCCTGCTGTCATAGGAGGACGGGGGCATGAGGGCAAGGGGGAGAAAATTCAGAACTCAAGGGATTGTGGAACTGAAGATTGTAAATTAAAAGTAAATAAATAAATTAAAATTAGATTATATTAAAAAAATAATTAGTCTTCTGCTTTCTTTGTTTGGAAATCATGATTCTATTAACACAACCTAGATTGTAATCTCTTTCTTAGCTGCTATGTCACACTATATGCTCATATTAGAAGTGTAGTTCATAAAACCCTTCAGATCTTTTTCATACAAACTGTTATCTAGACATGTCTTTTCCTTCTTGTACTTAACAAGCTTATTTTTGTACCAAAATATAAAACTTTATATTTATCCCTAATAACTGTTATTTTATCACCATTAGCCCAAACATTTTTGGAGCTTGGAAAGATCTTTTTTTTTTTAAATTCCAGATGTCATTTCTCATGTTTGCTTCTTCTCAAAACTTTTGTGTCATGAGAAAATTCATGACATTCATTACTTTATTCAAATCATTAAAAAATGTTTATAGTGTAGGATCAAGGATAGATCCACAGGGCAGACCACTGAGGAGCTCCTTTTAAGTTGACATCAAACCAATAATTAGTACTCTTTGGTTTCAGAACTTTCAACAAGTTCTAAGTAAATGACTTAATAACTGAATTGAGGCCCAGATTGGAGAAAAGTTAACCCAGAGGAAAAAGCATGGCTAAGTCTTATTTTTTTTGGGGGGGGGGGGGGTGTAGAGATAACTGACAGGGCAATTCAATGTATAACTATGAAACTTACAAGCATAAACTCCAGGATTCCTGCAAAAAAAAAATGAGGAGAGGCAGTGAAGAAGTATGGTTAACATGGTTTAAATGGAAAGATACTTGGTTTAGAATGAAATAATGTACATGAGTTTATGACTCTGTCACTACTTAGCCATCAAATAAACCCCTTTCCCCACAAGACTCAATCAGTGAAATGAGGTGGTTGAACTGGATGTTCTTTAAGCACTTTTCCAGTTCTAAATTAATGTTTTTTCTACATTTGGAGAAATATGAGATACCTGCTATTATTCCATTAGAGAAGATAAAGTCACATCAGTTTTACCCCTAGGAAATTTTAGAACTGTCTTATAGTATTGTTGAAACAAAAATATTCTTACCACCCTGAAAAATAACAGGATCAATTGAGATAAATGTTTGATGTCAATGCCTGCTCTCCATTCTGAAATACCTCCTCTCCCTTCTGCTTTCCTCCCCTCTTCTCCTGTGTTTTTCTCTTCCACTAAATATTTTCTTTTACAAGTAAAATGTCATCAATTCCTTTAACTTCTTTCCTATTTTCATCTGAATTCCCCTTGAGCCCTTCAGGCCATGAACCCTACCCATCTCTTGTCTGAACTCTTTAAAATATGCTCTCCTAAAGTGGAGGGCACAGGGCAAGCTATTCCTGCCTTCCTCTTTCTTATATAATCCCAACACTCTCTTTCTCTCCTCACCTATCTTGCTGGTGTCATTCATATTAAGTTGTGAATTAGATAACACTGTCCTTTACATCAATCCACTCCTCCAGAAACTTTTTATGGAAAGGAACCTTTATATTTTCCCCCCAGAACCAATGGTAGTTGAGGTATTCCTTACCTTCTGATATAGCCTATGCCACTCATTGACATACACTGATACTGTTGACATATTGACATACCATAAGCTGTTATTCTTTCCTTCTCTGAGTTTTCATTTCAGACTTTGTCTGCTCTCCTTCTTGCTGTCCTTATTCTCTACCTTATATTATTTGTATAAAACTAGTATCATCCCAATAGGAGAGAAGTTGGAATTTATATCCATTTTTTGTCTTTATATCCTAATGGTTAAAGAAACTCCTCACTGAGAGAAAAACAAAAGTGGGGCAAGGAAAGAGTCTCAATCCCTACCTATTTTTGAGCAAAGTTTCATAAATAGGTGACTAAACTATCATGAATGTAAAGATTTTACTTTTGTGTAACAATCTCCTGCAAGTGGTTGGCTAGTCACAAAAACTCTTGAATTAATACTTCTCAGTTTGTGAAGAGATGAAACTAAAAAAAATCCATCTCTTATAAAGGACAGATGAAGGTTTTTGTTTCACCTATGGGTTGTTATGAGAGTTTTGGGGTTCCAGAATAAGACGTGAGGAGAAATGAAAGGTGGAAGGCATCTCATGACAAGATAGCTACTATGGCAATCAGGGACTTCTACATCTGCCTTTTCCTTCTCTAATATGATGAGAGAAACTTGCTAACTAGTCAAGAAGAAGAAGGGTGTGTGTGTGTGTGTGTGTGTGTGTGTGTGTGTGTGTGTGTGTTGTGTGCGTGTGCACATTTTTATCTTGGACACTCATTTCAGTAGCATGAAAACTGTAAAAAAAATTTTTAAACTGGGTAAGTAGATGCTTTACTTCATCTTAATTATGTGCATTTTTATTCTGTTAAAACATATTTGCAGATTTGATTTTTCATTTACTGCTCATAAATACCTGTCATGGACCTTGTCCTTTTATTTCCTATTTTCTCATTGTCTGTGGCATATGAATACAATGGAATACAAACAATAGAGAGGGATCTTTCCTGCTATAAGGCAGAAAGCTCTGTTTTCAGGCACTGGCAAAAAACAAACAAACAAAAAAGAACATGCCTCTTGGGAGATGGTTAAACAGATTGTGGTACATGAAGGTAATGCAATATCATTGTGCTATGGAAAATGATGCATGATAAAAATAGAGAAGTATAAGAAGATTTACATGAACTGAAGTAGAAATAAATAAGTAAGGTTAAAAACAAACAAACAATATACACAATAATTTCAAGAATGAAAATAAAAAGGACAACCATACCCAATTTTTTTAAATGAATAAAACATGATTCAAATGAAGACATATATAAAGACACCCTCAATCAACCCTTTCATGGAAGTACTTCACAAGCTTTATACACTGTACATATTTTTGGACTTTTTCAATTTATTGATCAATTATACTGATTTATTTTCCTCTTTTTTGTCTCTAAAAATAGCATTTGTTCTCTGCAGTGGCTCCATAGGAGTAGGTGAGGAAGCAACATTGGGGATGAATATAATCTAAAAAAAACCAAAAAGAACACATTAAGAAAACATTTTGAAAAATGTTATGGACTATAATGGGAGTCATAAGATTAGGCAATCTAATAACTACATATTCAGGTACAGAATAACTATGAGTCATATTTATAGATCTTGAGCCTAAGAATAACATCTTTTTTTTTCCTATGGATTTTAAATTTGTCACAATACAATTTCCAATCATTGCTTTGAGTTCTGTCCTCTAGAGCCAACCTGATGGATTTAATTCTTTTTGCATGCAATAGTCATTCAAATACCTAAAAATAGATACCATGTGCCACTTCACCTTGACCCTCACTCCTAGTCTTCTCTTCTCCAGGATGAACATCCTCCGTTCTTTTTACCTTTCTGCCCTTTTACCCTTCATTTTTATATCCCTAGCCATTAACTCTATATATCTTTTAAATGTGCTCTCCTAAAGTAGGGAGTACATGTCAGACTATGCCTGATTTTCCCTTTCTTATTTTTCATGAACTTTAAAATGACATGATTATTACCTCCAAAGGTTTCCATCATTTTCACTTCACCAACCTTAACAACATTTTTAAACAGAGATTTAAAGTGGTTTCATCATACTGTGAAATATTGATTAAATGAACTATTCTGAGACTTGATTTACGAAAAGGAAAGTTATAGGACTCTTTCCCCAAGCGGAGTAAAGAAGTTGACCTGGAAAGTTCTCACAATATTCAAGAGAAAGAAATGGGGTGGGGGGAAGGGACAGACAGAGCTTATTATATTACTCAGTTCAAATCCTAGTTTTAGAAAGTGATGTAAAATGGAAAAGAGTTGTAATCTGAAAGGATGGAATCACTGCATTCAAAAGGGAAGACAATAATGACAAAGAACAAAAGCCAAAAGGAGGTAAATGGCAGCAATTATATGAAATAAAGTAAATAGTAGATTTTGAGATCAAAATTAAGAATAAATCAAGAAAAAAGAAAGTCTTGGTATGGTTATAATACTGCAGTGATGTGGGAAGATTTAGGAATGCCTGAAGAAAATCATTATGCAGTAATACAGCTAGTGAAGAGGCATTACCATAGTAAAGATGAATGAGCACAGGTAATGATTTTAGCATTGAGAAAAAATTATTTTGTAAAAAGAGAAAAGACTAAATTTAGCGTCTGTGCAGCTGAAAATAAAATGTTTAGCCCAAAAGCTTTTTGTAATGCAAATTTCATTACTTTATCTTCTTCCTGAAGTATAAAAAAGCTGTAATAATCTACCTTTATTGTACAGATAACAAATATCACAGGGCCAATGCAGGAAGTTTCAAGTCATTTTCTTTTTTTCCCTTACTTGACAAGTGTTCTCCTCTGAAGGCTGATGACAAAGTCCCCTGATTAGGTCATGATTTACTTAGTTCCAACAATGAGTTGAAGGACAGATATTTTAGCTTTGTTGGATGGTACAGTAAACAGATTTCAGAGGATGATTCTAGACTAACATTCAGTTGAATTATATTTAAATAAAAGTGCAACTCTGCATCTTTGGTTATAGCTTTTTAAACTGTGGGTCACCACCCCAAATCTGAGGTGGTGACCCACTGTTTAAGAAGCACTGAAGGTGTCACAAGTGGAAAAAGTTTAAGAATCCCTGAGGATAGTTGGCCAAAACAATGATTGAACCCTTTCAGCATGTAATGAAAAACATTAAGCACCTAATGCTTGTGTGGCACTAATATGACAGTATGTTAGTTATATATCTAAATATAGGAAACAAGTGGTCAATAATGTAATAATAATGTCTTATAAAGTAGGTAGACTAATTGATAGCAAATTAGAATAGTAAACATGAGAAGATTTGGCTGATATTTGAGCCAGTTTTCAGCTGATCTATTTAAATAAGTTGTTTGAAGTGGAGAAAAATGGATACAATTATTGATTTTGATGCAGAAATTGAGGCAGTCCATTTCTTTTTTACATTCAAATAAAAATAATTTTTTAAATCAAACAACATGATTTCATTGTTGTATAGTTCAGAATGTTACCCAAGGCACTGTCTCTTCACAATTACTACTTATAAAAGAAAAAACAACAACCCGAATTTTGCTTAAGGAAAAGAAACACCAGTAAAGCTACATTAGAGATCAGACATAATAAAAGAGTCTATGCAGCACATGAAAAATAGTTTCTGCCAATTTTTTGTTACACAGGTATTTTGTTCTATCAGCTAAAACAGTTTGGATTATGCTGATCCAGGTGATGCAGGTTGGGGGAAGGTGTTTTACTTTTACTTTCCCCAAATGTTGTCTCACTAGGCTTTAGGGGCCTCTGAGCTACCCATGAATTGTCTTATAAAGAATTTTTGCTATAGGAAATCTGTTCTTGAAAGGTTTTACCACCACTAGGGATAATTCTCTCATTATGTGCCAATAACTTTAAACAGAGGAGAAGCCATGGCACTACAGAAGGCTTTCCCATTTGATGAAAGAGTAGCTTGTCTTTTTTTGGTCGCAGTTAAAGATGTCTAATATATGTTTCTACAGAACTTCGTTAGGTCTTCAACACACTGGACTGGTGAATAAGCTCTGCTTCTGATCCAAGCAATATGTTCAGTATATAGAAATACCTGCTTGAGTCTGCATCCACACTGGAGAAACACTACCTTGGAAAATACATGGCCTTTTTGACTGTAGATAGAGTTTTAAATTTTCTTAAAAGTTTGGTTTGCACTTGAGTAACAAGATGTAAATGAGACATTTGTCTCCTGAGTTCCCAGTAGGCATGTTGTATGTTCTTACTTGAAATGTTGGCTTTTGGAAATCTGTGTTATTAAGATTGTCTTCCTGAGGCATCCTTGTTTTTGGATTTTTGCAGTATGTTCTTAGACTAGCGCATTCCCTTTCTCATCAATTACAGCTCCTGTTACAAACCATGAATTTTCAGGTCCTTTCCTTTCAGTTAGACAGATGAAAGTCAATTTAGATTCCTCATCACTTGCTTAGTCTCAACCTAGGTCCTGAGCTGGAGAAGCTCTGCTTCTTTAGTATGTAGTTATTCATATAATAATTTCGAAGATTCAGGGTTGTCTTTGTTCATTTTATCCAATTTGCTTTTCAAAGTATCTGTCTAGACTCTAGGCAGACCCTCCAATAAGTAGACCTTGCTTACTTGTTCTTGCACTACTCAGTTTGTTTCTTCATCCAATTGTGTTTCAAAAAATGTTTCTTCCTGAAATAGTATTGTTTTCTTTAAGAGGGCATTCTTCTTCTCTGAATCCTTTAGTCTCTTTTTGATGTCCTCATATGTAGCAATAAATACACAGTGAGAAGCCATAGACTCATCTATATACATAGGAGTGATGGTATTTCTCATCTGAGTCTTTTCATGGTTCAGAATACAGATGTCATCATCTTCCATTAATGCAGTCATGATAGTGCCTTGTCTGTACTTTCAGTTTCCCCAACATGCTGAAGGAACTGAGAATACCCCAGGTTAGCAGGGTCATGGTGGGCTTTCAGCCTCCACTAGACTATACATAGAGCAGCCTCAGCTGAGACTGGGCCAACTGATCCCCTATCCCATGCCTTCTGGGGTCCCTCCTGGGGCCTTCAGTGGACTGACCTCTGCCTGTGGGGTTCTGAGAGCTAGGCAGTCCATTTTCAAAGGAACTTAAATAGGCATGAATTAATTGCCACAAAGATACATCAAAAGAGTTTAGAAAATGTCTTATTTAGGAAGCACTTGATCTTGTTGTCATGTGTAGCAATTATATGGCCAAAGATAACATTAATTAAAGACATAAATATGCTTATAAAACCTTATAGAGAAGGATGTTGAATGATTGTTATAAATACTGCTATCTTTAAAAATGTGAGAAGCAGAAGGAAAAACACCTCCCCATCTCCCCAGAAAACTTGGTAGTAGAATCCAACTATGTGAGATCATCAAAAGGCAATTAAATGATAAAACTGAGAACAACACAATAAAAAAGAGGGAGGAAAATCTATAAAGATTTCCTTAAGAAATTCTTTTTCTCATCAATGACAATAGAACTAACACATTCAGAGTCTAACATCACCATGTCCAGTATGATGGATGAGAAAATAAAAATAACTAAAAAGGAAAAAAATATAGAAGGAACAGATGGACTAAAATTTATAGTTTTATATGTGGGGGTCTAAGTTAATTTTGTACAACTCATAGAACTGATGTGTGGGTGGATCTAGTCATAGATATGTGCATATCTATATAACTTTGCACATACACTATATTCCAAATGCATATACATGATATATGCATATATGGTTACATATATAAAAGTGTCATGTACATAAAATATACATGTGTCTGTGTATATATGTATGTGAATATTTTTGCATAGTCCTTGTGTAGTATTGTATACATAACACATACATATAAATAAAATGCATATAAATATATAATATATAATATTATATATATATAAACATATGTATGTGTGTGTGCATGTATATCTGCATATGTGCTTGTATGTATATCACCCAAAGAACAGTGGAGATGTGGTGTCTAGTCAGCATCAGTATGCTTGATATACTTCAACATATTTCCAATAAACAATTGCCAAGGAATAACATAGCATGGGCATTTCATCAGAGAGCTTTGTGTCTGGAAAAGCAGGGATAAATTTTGTGTTACATTGATATCCATATAATTTAAAAAGATCCAGAGGAAGAATTTCAGAATTTTGGGTAGAATCAAGGATTTAACCAAAAACACAGAACAGAGTCAAATAGGATAGGATGAGGATGGATTACAATTTATACAACTGGAAGGAATGCTAATATATGTACCAGATTCAGCAAAGTATCAAAGTACATTTGAGACATTACGATAGACCCAGGTTATATGAAAATGAAAATGATGTGTTACTTATTCTCAAAGGTCTCATCTTCTACTTGGGTGCTGTTGGTAGCAGAACAGAAATGAGTATCATTAAGGTATAGAGTGATCAGGTTAGAGGAAAAAAATATCCACTTACATTGGTCTGAGAATGTTGGATGAAGGGGAAATCACTTTCAATTGGAAAAATCAAGGAAGGCTTCATTGAGGAGGCAGGATCTGTTTCACTAAATTGGAAAAGAAAAAGAACTCTAAAACTGATCATGAAGGTGAAGTGCATCCCAAGCACAAGGGAGAGCCTGCAACAAAATGAGGATGTAGGAGATGGAATAATTAATTATGAAATCAGTGAGATGTAGAGTCCTTATGGATTCTACCCTCTCAGTCTCTATCAATTTCATCTTATTTTTCCCATTGCCACCATCATACTTTAAGTACCTCTTTCTTGTCCTGAAGCAAAACTTTACTTGATTTCTCTACCTGTACATATTCCAAACTTAAGACTATTTGACAAATGAAAGTCAATATCACCTACTTAATATATAGCTCTGAGCATGTAAGAACTGCACTCAAAATCTGTCACTATCAGCTATAATTCAAATTACTTATCCAAGCTATCTAGGTATTGTACTTTTTGCTTTTGCAACTTGACTTACACTATTCTCTGTACGTACTCTATATTTGGCCAAATTACATTACTCATAATTTCCTAATTTCAGCGATGTCTTTTCTTCCTGGGTTCATTGACTTAGATGTCTCTTATGTGTTCAGTGTACTCATTGATACTATGGTGTCTTCCCTAGCACTTAGTACACATATACCATTAATACAAGTTAGTAGGATTGACTTAAATTGTAGTGTCTTTCTTCTTCCAAACTGAGGTTTATCACTTTCACCACAACTTACTTTTTTGTGAGTTTGTAAAATCTCACAAGTATAAGAATTCTAAGTGTTATGGAAGTTAGAATAATTTGATCATTGGAAAGTTTCAATCTGACAAAGATATTTTCACCTTCTGGTGAAAATTTAGCAAAGTATTGTAACTCCAAATAATTTTAATCTTATTATACAAACCAAAGGAATATAAAATTGGACTTACTTGGGATATTTATCTCTTAAATGATTCAATGGTACATTAAAAATACTCTTTTAAAAAATTCTCAACACAATCTGTCATGAACTGGATTGTGTCATCAATGTAATGTTAGAAACAAAGAATAATCCTTTAATTCATACATATTGTCAAGCACGAATGATTGAGAGTAACTATAATGTAATGATCATCATGTCTTACAAGGTGATATGCAAAAGAAAATTTGACAGTGATTTTTTAGAAATATAAGAAACTAGCTTGCCTATCATGACCTAATCTTTCCAAGGCTCAACAGGAGTCAGAAAACTATGTTCAAAGTTTAACAGATATCACTGTTAACAGATATCAGTAGATAACATACCTACCTAAACCAAGCTCATGGAACCAACTGGATTATAGTCAGAATAAATACAGCTCATCAAGTTTCCCACTAGGGATACTACAGTGATAAATGATGATATCAGAGGGACAAGAAGAAGAAAAGTTGTGAATAAGGGAAGCCTACTATATCTTTGCTAGTCAATAATGAAAAGTGATCAAGGCATCATACTTTTAAAAGTATATCCACAAGTTGAAAAATCTCTTACATGTAACAGATGCTTAATAAATATTCAATTGAATTCAGTTGTATTCAAAAGCCAGAGGATGTTTATGTATAAAACTTGTAGGGAAGAGAAATTAAGAAAAGATGGGTATTTTTCATTGAATTAAAGAAGATTACTCCATTCACTATATTCAAATTAATTTATGCAATCTTTAATTCAACAATATGTATTGAGTACATAAACCTGTGAAGTGTGTAGTGTTAGAATTATTATTGCTATTTTGTAGATAAGGAAAATGTATGTTTAATGAGGATATATGACTTGTTTATGATTACCTAGCTAGTAAGTGTCAGAAATCTATGTTTCCTGACTCCTCAAACACTGAATTCTGCTTGATTGTGGATATTTTGATTGTCATCCTTTTTTGTGGGGCACAGAATGTTTGCAGAAAGACTAGTATAGGGGAAAGCACATTAGGTTTAAAATCACAAGATTCCTTGTAAAATCTGAAATATTAACTTTATCTTTGTCTCCAGAATCATTTTCAAATGTGAAATGAAATGGATCAGTCTAGACACAGACTATGGTTCTAAGAAGATCAGCTATGAAGTGCATGTACACACTAATCATTCTTTCTAGTAGTCATTTTTCCACCCACTAAATCATTGCTTTCATTAGCAATAATTAGAACTAAGCCTCAAAGCTGGCAGAGCTGGAAAGATTCTCACATCTTTTTAATGAATGTAGTTCTAAGGATCCTTCTGGGAAAATGTAATAGCTTAAGAACTGTTTGACCTTAGGGAACAAAGAGAGTGAAGGATGATTAACAACATGTAGTTATTGGGGGGAAGATCCAGTCATGTGACTATATAAGTAAAAAAATAAATGTAATTCTTAACATCCTTCTATTTTTATGGCATGACATTGGTATTTGAAGATCAATTGAGGCACTATAAAATATAAAAAAAAATCACATAGTAGGAGGTACTGCCAAGGAATTGCTCACATCGTTTGGCTAGAGTAATGGCCCATATGTTTGACATCCTTTATGGAACCCAGTGCTACATCATTAATCTCCTCTTCATGCCAAGATCATTGGCAAGCCTCTTAGAGAGTGACAAAACTACCGTGTCCTAAAAATACTTAATAAAATAAAGTGAGATTTTCATCTATCTTTGTAATCTAATACTGCAAACAATTCATAGAAATGAAAACAGATGTGCTACTATGAATGAGGGTCCATATTTTGGAAGCTATATGTCAACACTTCTGGGATTTGTGATTTTGCTACTGTGGGCACAATGTATCAATGTAGATTGTATGTGTATCATGCTTTAGTGGAATTATTTTTTTTTGAAATTCTGTGTAGGAAAAAAATCTTAAAATAACTTTTGGATCATTTAATATTCCAAGAATATTTTAGAACCCTGACATTTCAATTTTTCCTTTATTTTTACATGATTTTCACTTACAAATCAACCCTCCTACTCCAAAGAATAATCTCATGTAATGGAGATATGTAGTGAAACAAAACAAATTGACACAAAGGCTATGCAAGACCACATTTATTTGATTTTTCACATATAGTTCATTAATGTCTACTGAGAAGTGGAGCCATATTTCATCTTCAGTCTTTTGCAGTTATCATTGGCCATTACATCTATGAGAGTTCTGACTTTTTATTTCTTAGTATATCTTTCCTTTCCATTACGGTAATCATTTTAACATCATTTCATACAAGTCCTAAGTTTCTCTAAATTCCTCATGTCTGTCATTTTTGTAAAACCAAAAATTACTTCTTCATTTTAAGCAGTCATATGGCTTAGTGGATAGAGTCCTGGGGCTGGAATCAGGAATATATGAATTCAAATCTGGCCTCAGACACATACTGGATGTGTGGCCCTGGGCAAGTCACTTATCACTGGAGACATTAACCCATTGGAGAAGGAAATAACAAACCACCCTAGTAAATTGGCCAAGAAAATACTATGGACAATATGGTCCATGAAGTCACAAAGAGTTGGACAATACTGAATGAATGAATGAATGACAACAATGTTTCATTGCTTTTATGTACTGTTGTATGTTGACTTTCTTCAATTTTTATGTACTTGTTTTGATTTTACTTTTTTTTTTTGGCTAAAACAAAAGCATAAAATCTTATTAATATTTTGGTGTATATCTTTCTCTCTATCTCTAGCCTTCTTGGGACCTATTTCTATATGTGAGGTAAAGGGCAAAAGAGGATATCAGCTTTCTTACTTTTATGATATGCACAATTTCTTCTTTTAGGTATATATCTTTAAATAAATTAAACATTTCCACTACTGCATTTCAGTGGAAAAAAAAATCTCTGGCACCCAGGAGAGTGCTCTCCCTGGAATAATGTATTTTGAATATTAATAGCTCATTCCATTAAGTTTCATTGTGTTGATCTGTAAGTTTCACATTAATTATTAAACACTTGGGCAAAATGAGGAGGAAGAAGAAAAAGAGACCAATAACAATGGTGATAGTTGACCTCTAAATAGGGACTTAAGATTTACAAAGACTGTTTAACATGTAGTAAATTGTTTAGCTCAAAACAATTCATCAGGGTAATAACACTATCATCATAATGGCTTTATATATATGGAGAAACAAAGGCTCTGAAATATGATTGATTTAAGGCAATATTACTTGTTCCAGAGATAGGATTCAAATAAAGATTCCTATTTATTAAAAATCATGCACTATTTTTACTAAATTATATTGTTTTTATCTGCCAAAAATAAAGTCCATTGAGCAGGTAACTTTTCGGTCAAGTAGAAGTTTCTCTCAACAAGGATTATCAGAGATCTCTAGGAGTGGAACACGCGAGAGAGGGAGGTAAGAACAAAGGAAATGCAATCTCCTATGTGTGTTTTGTCTTTGAGTTTCCAGTGCCTAAGCACTCCATTACTGGGACACAGTAATATTATTGAATGATTAATTGATTTATTAGAATGAAGAGCAATGGTGCCAACAAACTGGGTCAAAGTATCAGGGATATCCACTTTCTGAAAAAAAAATTAGGTAAGATAAATGGAATAAAATAAATGTACTAAACAAGAAAGAATAATGAGTTTGGAGTCAAAGTAGCCAGGTTCAAATCTTAAATCTGCTAATTACTACTTATGACTCTACTTAAATAACATCTTGTTTCTGAGTATGTTTCCTCATCTACAAAATTATTGGACTTTATTAGAAGGTATCATGGTTGATCATCACACAATGCTGCTTTTACTATGTACAATGTTCTCATATTCACTTTATTCATCATTGGTTCATATAAGTCCAAGTTTTTCTGAAATCAACCTGCTCATTCTTTTTATAGCAAACATTTTCCATTATATCTATCTAATGCAACTTGCTCAGCCATTCTTTGTCAAGACAAAGAGAGCTGTTAAAAATATTTTGGTATATTTGGGTCCTTTTCCCATTTTTAATGACTTCTTTGGGATACGGACCTTGTAATGTTATGGCTGGACCAAAGGGCATGCAGAGTTTTATACATCTTTGGGTATAGTTCCAAACTCCTTCTCAGAATGGTTGGATCAGTACACAACAACAACATACAACAATGCATTAGTATTTCAATTTTCCCACATCTTCTCCAACATTTATTGTTTTCTTTTTTGTAATATTAGCCAATTTTATAGGCATGAGGTGGTACCTCACAGTTATTTTAATTTGTTTTTCTCTAATCAAGAGAGATTCAGAGCATTTTTTCATATGACTATAGATGGCTTTACTTTTTTTTTTCTCTCTGCAAACTGCCTGTTCATAGTCATTGATCATTTATTAATTGGGGAATGACTTGCTTTTTACAAATTTGACTCACTTTTCTATTTGAGAAATGAGACCTTTGTCAGAAACACTGTCTATAAAACTTGTTTCCAGTTTTCTGCTTTCCATCTGTAACAATAATCCAATATTCATAACACCCATGGTGGTTATGAATATGCTGGTATAGTTGCGAATCACAAAATGTAGCAGACTTTCCACATGGAGGGTGAATTCACAGCCTTTATTCAAATACAAGAAAACCAAGTCCCAGAACCAGAAAGCCAAAGTCATTATAGTAGCCATGAAGTTGATACAAATGGTGAATGGAGTGAACACCCACATTCCCAAGCCTTCACAATGAAAAAGGCTCCCTCAATCAGGGATCCTCCTCTCTCACTTATCGTAGTTCCTCATCCTGGTTCTTGGAAGTTCTTAGTAGAAATTCCCAAAGGAAAGGTCTCAGCAGAAGTTCCCAGAAGAAAGGTCTCAGCAGAAGTTGCAGCCTTCAGATGCTCACTGAGAGAAATTCTGACTGTCCTGCTGGTGCTCTTCTTTATTTTATTCATTCATTCTTCTTTATATACAGTATAGCTCCTCCTAGCTCCTTCTACCCCTTCCTGTTACATCAACAACTTCCTTCCAAGGTGTTAATTACTTCTATGTTAATTCAATAGCTTAAACAAGGTGTTAACTTGAAACAGGGTGCTAAGTACCTGCTCACTTGCCAATACAAAAGAGCATTCAATATCTTCAGATTCTATTAATATTCATCTATTTCACTTAGATTGTCAGATTTATTGGCATAAAATTGGGGAAAAGATAGTCTAAATATTGCTTTGATTTCCTTTTCATTTGAGATGAGTTCACTCATTTCACTTTTACTACTGGTAATTTGGTTTTT
>CM053581.1:150204485-150215665 GCA_028627135.1 Pseudochirops cupreus
GCACAGGGTCAGAGGTGAGAATAGAATAAATAGGGAGCAGGATAGGATAGAGGGAAATATAGTTAGTCTTTCACAACATGACAATTATGGAAGTGTTTTGAATAACTACACATGTATAACCTATATTGAAATGCTATCCTTCTCAATGAGGGTGGGTGGGAAGGGAAAAAGGGAGAGAATTTGGAATTCAAAGTTTTAAAAACAAGTGATAAAAATGGTATTTACACGCAAATGGGAAATAAGGTGTACAGGCAATGGGGTATGGAAATCTATTTTGCCCTACAAGAAAGTGAGGGGAAGGGGGATTGGAGGGGTGGGGTGATAGAAAGGAGGGCAGACTGGGAGAAGGGGTAATCAAAATGCCTACTATCTTTAGGTGGGAGGGAGGGGAGAGATGGGGAGAAAATTTGGAACTCAAAATCTTGTAGAAATGAATGTTGAAGACTAAAATAATAAATTATCCAAAAATAAGTAATTCATTCATGCACAAGGACATTCATTTATCTCTTCATTTATTAAAGTATACTATGTGCAGAAATTTTTCAAGCACTGTCACCGGACAATCTCTCAAATAAATGAAACGATATAAAATTTAGAAAAGACACAGCCCATGACTTCTAGTGTCTAGTAAAAGAATGATAGGCATAATTATAATATGCAACACAATTATAAATATAGTTGAGAGGTAAAGAAGAAAGTATTACTGTATGTGAGATTTGAACTGGGAAATCCTCAATGACTGATGTTTGGGGGAGAAAGGAAGCCTTTATGAGAGAGGTGATTTTTGAGTTCACTTTTATAGAATAGATCAGAAAGTGAAGAAATAACATTCTAGATATAAGGAACAACGTGAAACAACAACAGCAACATGAGGGTGTAAAAACATAAGACATACTTTTTATCAAGCAATTTCCTGTTTTTCTGTAGCATATACAGCTCAGAAAGAAACAGACGTGCAATAAGGATGAAAACATAGAATAGTATCAGATTAAGCATATCCTGAATCAAGTAATAGGCATTACTGTGGTTCTGAAGATGTTAATTGTTAGCAAACTCTATACAGTATAAATTATTATTGCTGAAACTTTTTTGTGGTACCCCAGAGCTAAAAACAAAAGGGGTGCACATTGATTAGAGAATGGATGGACAAATTTTGATATTCAGATATGATAGAATATTATTATTTTTTCAAAAAGATATAGCAAATTATGAACAGTTCAGCAAAACATGAGAGGTTGTATGAAGTGATAAAGAACAAAATCATTACAATAAGGGGAAAATATGTACACAATTATTTCGATAATGTAAATAAAGAGAAAGTGAAAAGAAAGTCAACTCTGTAATTATAATGACTAATCTTGGCTTTAGAGAAGAAGTGAAGAAATACGTGATCATCCTTTCTTTTTAGAAGTGTGAGACTTTGAGTCTTCAATATAGCCTATGCTGTCAAACTCGATTATGGTATTCAGTAGTTTTATTTAGCTTTTTCTTTGTTATAAAGGAACAGTAACTAAAAGGTAATGGAGTTAGTACATTCAGACTTGTATGAAAAGCAAATGACCAAGAAAATATTAAATTTGAGGAAAAATAGGTTGTTACTGGAGTACCTGGAATATATGGATGTTGATTCATCAAACTAGGTACTTCCTCTATGAGTGAAGAGTATAAATACAATTTCTTATCTTGTGCATTTATCGTGAAGTCTGTACCTTTTAGTCATTACAAATTACAAGATGTTCATGGAAACATAAGAAGCTTTGACACTAAAATAAGAAAACTTGCATAAGAAAATAGGTTAAAATGCAATAGGTATGTTATATTGGGCATGCTATTTAACCTCTGTAAGCTGTGTTTTCCCCAATCGTAAAAAATTAGGTTTATCATACGTGTTGGAGATAATTCAATCTTATGTCATTGAGAATGTTTTTCAAGATATATTAGGGAAAGAGAGAAACATTCAAAGCATAGAGGGAAATGTAAGACAAATTTATTACTCCCCCCCTAAAAAAAAAAAAAACATGAAGAGAATATTTGGCACTGATAGAAGGAATTCCCTTAGTTGATGTTTTGTGTGCTACATTCAGAAATTGTGGAGAGTTTTGTTTTTTATCATTTTTTGAACTATTTTATGCAGATTTTTATTTGTTACATTCTTTTGGCAGACCTATGATCTATATATTAGCTATATGTATGCTTTCTTAAATGTACTAATATTTTTGGGATCCAACCAATGCAGTACTTAGGGGAAGGTTTATGCCCCTAAATGATTACTTTTTTTGTTAAAAGGTTACGAGCAAATCAATGAATTGTTCATGCAATTTTTTAAAAAGCTAGAAAAAGAGGTAATTTAAAATTTTGAATTAAGCATCAAAATACAAAATCTGAAAATCAAAGAAGTGATTATTAAAATCAAACGTTAAATTTTGAAATAATAAAGCTAGAAGCTTTTTTATGGAAAATGTCAATAAAATACATAAACTATTGGTTAATTTTATTTTTATATGAAGGAATTCAAATAAACAGTATCAAAAATGAAAAGGGTGAATGTGCCAATAATGAAGATGAAATTAAAGTAATTTTAGGAGCTATTTTGCCCAATTACATGCCAACAAAACTATCTAAGTGAAATGTGTATTTGTAAAACTGTAAATTCCCTAGATTAATAGAAGAGGACCTAGAATACTTAAATAATCCTATTTTGGAAAACAACGAACAAACCATAAATAAGTAACCTAAGAAAAGAAATCTCCAGGATCAGATGGTTTTACAAGTGAATTTTATCAAATATTTAAAGAATAATTAGTTCTATTACAGTATAAATTATTTTAAAATAGGCAAAGAAAGGGTCTTAGCAAATTCTTTTTATCAACACAAGTATGGTTTTGATACATAAACAAGGGAGAACAAAAATTGAGAAAGAAAATTATAGCCCAGTTTTTATAACAAATATCAATGAAAAAATTTTAAATGAAACATTAGCAAGGAGATTATAGTAATGTGTCACAGATATCATTCTTTATGACAAGGTAGGATTTATACCAGGAATGGAGGACAGCTTCAGTTTTAGAAAAAATCTAAGCATACTTACCCCAAACTGGAAAATTTCATTTATGTCATACAGTGATATGCTTTGCTCCTGTTAGGATTGATCAATGTTGAAAACTTCATCAAATTATTATTTTCTCGTCCTATATTCTTGCATTTCTTCCACAATTCACGGAGAAAGTAACATTACTCTCTTCTCTGTGATCAGATTTAGGTGTTTTTGTTGTTGTTGCTTGTTGCTTGGTTGGTTGATTTTAATATTTCCTTAGCCCCTTGTGCTCCTGTTGATAATTATGACTTGCACCAGGATCCATGGTTGAACATGTTTTCTCCTCTATTACACAAACATACACACATGCATACATATAAACACGCACACACACACACACACACACACACACACACGCACACACACACACACACACACACACACACACACACACACTGATTTGCTAAAACATAGTATAGTACAATCAATGAATACCACATTTGGAGAAAGAATGAGTTTCGGTATTGACTCTAATTTAGTAGCTCTGTAACCTGGGAAAGTCACTTAACATCTTTGATCTTTAATTCCTCATCTTTAAAGGGGAGATAATAATACTTGTGCTACTTGTCTCACAATATCATTTGGGGAAAGAACATTATAAAGTATAAAAAAAGGCATAAATTACTATGAATTATTATTATGTAGAAGTTGTAAGTTTTCTTGCATTTCTAACATTTGTCAGAGATATGTATGAATAATTTAAAATTAAAGAGTGACAGGAAAATTCATTCACGTATTTACTTTAAAATAATTATTCCCTAAGTTCAAAATATAGAGTACATTCATCTAAAACTATACAATAAAATATCTACTTTGGTTCAGAGACTGATTTAAGAAAAATCCAAGCATAAAGAACCTGAACCAAAAGCTACATCAGAAAGGATTATGTTTATATAAGAAAGAGATGGTCAGTTGTTCAGATAATACATGAATTACACACCACCAATCAGAATAATTCATCCTGAAGGAGAGTTTTTGAGGGAAGATTTAAAAATCAAATTTAAAGTGAAAGCATTTCTCCCTAAATTAACTAAACAACTCGTTTTAATATAGTGTAGGAAGTAGAGCTGTGCAGGAAAGAAACAACAAAAGTCAACGGCCTTAAGGAGGGCCCCATGCTTCTTCAAAGAAGGAGATGATGATAATAATGATGATGATGAGAAAGAAAGAGAAAGAAGGAAGGAAGGAAGGGATATAGAGAGGAAGGAAAGAAGGAAGCAAGGAAATAAAGAAAGAAGGGAGGGAGAAAATGGGAGACAGGAGAGAGATGAGAGGGGGAAGAATGAAGGAAGGAAGTAAAGGAGAAAAAGAGAGGAATAAAGAAAAAGGAAAGAAGAGGAAAAAAATGAAAAGAAAAGAAGATAAAAGAAATTGTGTCACTGGTTGAGCATCCTCTTGTCAACAGATTTGGTAGACATTTAATGTCCATTTCACTTGGATTATCTACAAGTTTATCCCTTTTTCTTTTATGTTGTTTCATAATCATAAGAAAAATCTTACAGATATCACAAGTAGAGTGTCATAAAGTTGGAAAAACACTGAATTTTGAAAGCAGAGGACCCAGAATATAAACTCCCTTCTTTTACTTGTGACTTTGGACAAGATGTTTCCCTTCTATAAACATTAGCTTCCTGTTTTTCATATGTTGAATAGTATACAGCTTTGGAAAGGCCTGAATTTCTTCCCTAGAGTCTTCAGGCAAAAGTTCAATGAATACTAATTAGATAGATAGATAGATAGATGTAGATATGTACACACACATATTTATATATACACATACATACATATACATGTGCACATACACACATGTATAAACACATGTGTGTGATACATGCACGCAATACATATATCCTTATATAATATTCTTGTTGAGATATAGGTTGAAGTAGATGACCTTTGAGTTCCTTGTGAATGCTGAGACTGTTTTGATGGAAATGATGAGGAAATTCAGAAACTGCTAAATGAAAAATGAGAATTCCCCAGGATTTATCAGCAAGATAATTCATCCAGCTCTAAGAAGGTAGTATTTCATGCCATCAAAAGTAAAGTATAAGCAAAGCTTAAAAAGATGCAGGATTCTTGGCTCAACAAGAAGGCAGATGAAATTCAGTTTTATGCTGGTAGTAACTATCCAAAGTGCTTTAATGATGCCTTGAAGGCTCTTTATGGGCCAAAGACCTATGGTGCATTGCAACTACTCAGTGCTGATGGAACCACATGTATTAGTGATAAGGATATGATCCTAGAGAAATGGGCTGAACACTTCCACAGCGTTCTCAACAAATCGTCATCAATCAATGCTGAGGCCATTGACTTCTTAGCACAGAATGAAGTTAATCCCTCTTTAGCTGAAGTTACAACTGAAGAAAATGTTTATATTGCCATTAGACTCCATTTATATGTCAAAGCACTTTTCCTTCAGAGCTTATGTGTACATCCCTGGAAAGTACACTACCAAGGTAAGTGAATTTATCCACAGAATTAAAAACTTACTCAGTTTGCTGTTACCAATGGTTCCATGTATGGATGATATGGTGGTGGCTGATGGAGCATCTGTGTTTTCTTGGTGGTAATTGTTAAGCCAAAATTAGCACAAGCAGCAGAGATTGATACATACTTTGTTGCAACCCAGCTTCTATTCTGTTCTTCTGATTCTATTCCAGCTGAGATTTACAAGGTAGGAGGTTCATTGCTCATAAAAAAGTGACTGAAATTTTCCAGGTTATCTGAGAAGAAGAGG
This sequence comes from Pseudochirops cupreus, assembly GCA_028627135.1. NCBI lineage: Eukaryota > Metazoa > Chordata > Mammalia > Diprotodontia > Pseudocheiridae > Pseudochirops > Pseudochirops cupreus. The sequence goes on from CM053581.1 coordinate 150,210,320, forward strand.
TTATGCCACAGGAGTTCAAGGACATCTCCATTATCCATCTCTAGAAAGGTAAAGAAAATAGATTGTCCTGTGATAATCACAGAGGTAGTCTCTCTATTAGTCACTGCTGACAATAGTCTTGCCAGAGTTTTCCTTAATAGATTGATCCTTCCTTTGGAAGGTGGTCATCTGCCTGAGACCCAGTGTGGCTTCAGAAAGGGCCGAGGAACAGTCAATGTGGTGTTTGCTGCCTGACAACTCCAGGCAAAATGCCAGGAGGAGAAGAGAAGTCTATATACTATGATTGTACATCTGACCAAGGCTTTTGATACTGTTAATTGTGACAGCTTGTTGAAAATTATTGGTTGCCCAGAGAAGTTCATCAGCATTGTATGTCAATTTTATGACTGCATGCTTGCCCAGGTTCTGGTTAATGGACAATGCTCTCACGCTTTTCCAGTCACCAATGGAGTGAAACAAGGTTTTGTGCTTTCTCCCTTGCTTTTTAGCATAATGTTTTCAGCCATGTTGTCAAATACTTTCAGTGAGGATGAACATGGCTTCAAGGTCAGCTACCACACTGAAGGTAAATTCTCCAACTTGAAAAGGCTACAAACCAAGACAAAAGTAGAGGGAGTGTTGCTGCATGATTTTCCATTTGCAGATGATTGTGCACTCAATGCAGCCTCTGAAGCTGGGTTGCAACAAAGTATGTATCAATCTCCACTGCTTGTGCTAATTTTGGCTTAGCAATTACCACCAAGAAAACACAGGTGCTCCACCAGCCACCACCATATCATCCATACATGGAACCATTGGTAACAGCAAATTGAGTAAGTTTTTAATTCTGTGGATAAATTCACTTACCTTGGTAGTGTACTTTCCAGGGATGTACACATAAGCTCTGAAGGAAAGTATGGGAGAGAAGAGTTATTAGGCTGACTACCAAACTGAAAGTCTACAGAGTAATTTTGCTGACCTCCTTGTTGTATGCCTGTGAAACCAGGACAGTATACTGGTGCTGAAGTGAAGGGGCCAAATTGGCCCAAGTTCCAGGAAACCGCACCCCCACAAAAGGAACAGGAAGGACCTGGGGCCCCTACCAAAACACCAGGTGCAGGATGTTTATGCAAGTCTGTACCCTGACTTTTTTTCTTCCTGATATGTTTGTGATTTCCTGATATGTTTGTGGTTTCCTGATATGTTTGTGGTTTTTGCCTTTAAATACTCTGCTTATATCACCAGTTGGGGCAGATCCCAGGGCTAGACTCTGGGATTGTCGCTGGCCAGCTAATAAATGCTCCTTAATTTGTTCAAATTGGCTATTTCTGTTTCTTCCTATTTGGTGTCCATTTCACTTGGAGGTCCTACCGAGATTAGGCCTTTGGCCTCTGGCCAGGATAGGTAAGGGCACGGTACCCAGGAGGGCCACTTCCCTGACAGGTCGTGTGTGAACCAGGACCGTCACCCCCCCTGCCCAGCAACTGTTCTGAGAAACGGAAACCTTAGAAGGCTTTGTGGGTTATAGACGGGGTGGCCACTGGTCTGTATTTCTGTTTTTTTTTTTTACCGGCCTGCTGTTTCCCCAGACTCCTGAGGTCCAAATTGTTCTCTAAAAAGTTTTGTTTTGACCGGAGTATCTGATTCTGTGTCTGGTGAGTACTCTCTGTCATGAGTGCACAGGGCCGGACGGCAAAATCCTGTCCTCACTGCCTCACTCCAGGATGCTTGTCGTGAGTGCCTGTTACACTTATCCTCCCTCATGAGATGCTTTCTGGGGAGGTTTGTGTCTGTGTCAGCTCTCTCCTGTTCACTTTCTGTGTCTTGTTATTCTACTTTCTGTCTCTTCATTGTTTCCTGTATCCGAATTTCAACTTAGCTGTCGAAATGGGACAGACTCTTTCTCATACCCCTTCCCCTCCATTGTACCTGGTCCTTAAGGATTTCTCCACCTTCTGGAGGCTTGCTAATTCCTCTGGCCTTGTCATGAATAAGGTTGTCCTTTCCCATCTGTGTCGGAAAGATTGGCCAGCCCTGACTGTCGGTTGGCCTCCAGAAGGTTCCTTTAATCTCCTCCTTATTAGTAAGGTCCAGGAGATAGTTGTGGCGCCTGGCGGACCCTCCACTCAGATTCCTTATATCCTCACCTGGCTGGACTATGCCACCCTACACTGCCCCCCTCCCCTGGTCCAGGTCCAGGTGGTAGCAACAGTCCAGCCCCCATCGAAACCCGATAAATCCCCTCCTCCATACCCTGTCTTACCTTCTCCTGAGACTCAGGAAGACATTGTGGAAACTCCCCTTCTCCCCTCAGCACCATCACCAACATATCCACTCCAGCCCTCACCATCAGTTCCCCCTTCCATTGACCCCCTAAGTCCTCCCCATGCTCGGGGAGGGGCGCCTTATGGTCCAGACCCACCTGTTGTGTCTTCCTCGTCCAGTCCAACCCCATTATACCCTTTAAGACAAGCCCCAATGGTGGCAGAGCCTGGGCAGCCCCCCTTTATGGTATATGTTCCCTTCTCCACCAGTGGCCTTTATAATTAGAAACAGCAAAATCCTCCCTTTTCAGAAAAGCCCCTAGGTCTGATTTCCCTATTAGAGACTGTATTCTATACACATCAACCCACATGGGTTGACTGTCAACAACTTCTTAGGGTGCTTTTTTACCTCAGAGAAAGGGGACCGCATTCTCATGGCAGCCCGAAAGGGCGTACTCGGGCTAGATGGACACCCGTCTTCCCACCCACCTGGTGAGGCTAGAACATGTATTCCCAGACAAATGCCCAGATTGGAATCCCAACATCGACCAAGGTAAGGAGGCTCTTGAAAATTATCGCCAGCTATTACTGGGAGGATTGAGGGCAGCGGCTAGGAACCCTACCAACATGTCTAAGCTTAGTGAAGTTAAGCAAGGGAAAGATGCCAAAGATGGAAAGAAAGACTCCAGTGCTGCGCAGCCAGGTGTGGCTTTTTCTGTGGACAATACTATCAAATGCCCCAATCCAGCTCCTGGGACTCAGAAAAAATCTAGCAATGCTGAAGTAATTAAAGAGCTAAACAAACGCTGGAAAGAGAATTCAATGTGATTGGACTTATCTAAGAGATCTATACAGATGCTTCCTTCATCAAACAAAGAATTGACCCAGCTAACAGAACTTTATTTATACAGTAACAAATTACAGTCTCTCCCAGCAGAGGTAGGCTGTTTAGTGAATGTAGTAACACTGGCCCTGAGTGAAAACTCACTGACCAGTTTGCCTGACTCTCTTGATAACTTGAAGAAGCTTCGTATGCTTGACCTACAACATAACAAACTGAGAGAAATTCCCTCAGTGGTATGTAGGTTAGATTCTCTCACCACTCTTTACCTTCATTTTAATCGAATCACTACTGTGGAAAAGGATATAAAAAATTTCTCAAAACTCATCATGCTTAGCATTCGGGAAAACAAAATCAAACAACTACCTGCTGAAATTGGTGAATTATGTAACCTCATAACCTTGGATGTGGCTCACAATCAACTGGAGCACCTTCCAAAGGAGACTGGAACTTGTATCAAATCACCAACCTTGACTTGCAGCACAATGAACTGGATCTTCCTGAAACAATAGGAAACCTGTCGAGTTTAAATAGTCTTGGACTGAGGTATGACAGACTGTCCGCAATACCAAGGTCATTAGCAAAATGCAGTGCACTTGAGGAGCTGAATTTAGAGAACAATAACATTTCTACTTTGCCAGAGAGCCTTCTATCAAGTCTTGTGAATCTGAATAGTTTGACACCAGCTAGAAATTGCTTCCAGTCATATCCAGTGGGTGGTCCATCTCAGTTCTCCACCATCTATTCCCTCAATATGAAACACAACAGAATCAATAAAATTCCATTTGGAATTTTCTCCAGAGCAAAAGTATTAAGCAAACTTAACATGAAGGACAATCAGTTAACCTCCCTTCCTTTGGACTTTGGGACTTGGACCAGTATGGTAGAGTTGAATTTAGCTAACAATCAGCTCACAAAAATCCCTGAAGATGTGTCGGGGCTCATTTCTCTTGAGGTTCTAATATTATCAGATAATGTTCTGAAGAAGCTCCCTCATGGCCTTGGAAACCTTCAGAAGTTAAGAGAATTGGACCTAGAGGAGAACAAACTAGAATCCTTGCCAAATGAAATTGCATACCTTAAAGATTTACAGAAATTAGTCCTAATGAACTACCAGTTGAATAATCTTCCCAGAGGAATTGGTCACCTTACCAATCTTACACATCTTGGCCTTAGAGAGAACCTACTTGCCCATCTTCCTGAGGAAATTGGTACACTGGAGAACCTAGAAGAGCTATATTTGAATGACAACCCTAACCTTCATGGCCTTCCATTTGAGTTGGCTCTCTGCAGCAAACTGTCAATCATGAGTATTGAGAACTGTCCACTCAGTCCCCTTCCACCTCAGATTGTTGCAGGAGGACCACCTTTCATCATTCAGTTTCTAAAGATGCAAGGTCCGTATCGTGTCATGGTCTGATGCAAATCAGTCAGTCCCATACACTGTGAATTAATGTTATCTCATATCTATATCTGTATCTCTGTTTGTAGATGTTGATATATATATAGCAGATTTATTAAGACTGCTTTATGTGTTTCTGCTAATAGAGGAATCATAGCCATTTAGATTTTTTTATTCTGTACAAAATGCTTGTTTGAGTTTTCTTTGCTGAATTTGATGGATTTTTGTCTAATGAGTCATATGTAATACCAGTTCACTTAATACATTTGCCAACAAATTTTAAAAAAAATTATTAAATTTAAGGGACAAAAGTAGTATTGTTAGATAGATTTTCTATTAGGAAAAATAATGTATGTGCATAAGGCAGCAGCCACTGCAAAACGGATGCTGACCCAGCCCCTCGGACCTTGGAGAAGACCTGTGGCTTATCTCTCCAGACATCTTGATTCGGTGACGTCCAGATGGCCTCCCTGCCTGCGCCTCATGGTGGCTATGGCTATGCTGGTGAAGGAGGCTTCCAAGTTGACTTTCGGCCAGCCTGTTCTGATTCTCGCCTCACATAATCTTGAACAGCTTCTACACTCGCCTCCCTCCAGGTGGATCTCCAATGCTCGCTTGACGCACTATCAGTCCCTCCTTCTAGATGAGTCCCGTGTCTGCATTGTGACTATAGGCCCCAAAGTTCAGGTCAAGTGGAGAGAATAAATAGAACCCTGAAGGAATACATAGCGAAACTTAAGATTGAAACTGGCGATAATTGGGTGAGCCTCCTTCCCTTCGCCCTCCTGTGTGCACGCTGTACCCCCGATTCCTTTACTCTCTCTCCCCTTTTGAGATTATGTTTGGTGTTCCCCCTCCCA
>CM053581.1:150215765-150231506 GCA_028627135.1 Pseudochirops cupreus
ACTGGCAAGCCATCCCTTTCTGTCCAGCCTGGCGATTGGGTGCTCACCCGTAAGCTGCCAAAAGGCTCTTCTCTAGACCCTAGGTGGACAGGCCCCTACCAAGTCATCCTCAGCAACCCTTCTGCGGTAAAAGTGGCTGGACACAAGGCATGGATTCACTGCTCTCACGTCAAGTTGACGGAACGCCCACAGGAGTGGTCAGCAAATCCCTCTGTTGATCTACGCCTCAAGTTCAAAAGAACATGAGCCGCCACTCCTGCTGCTGGAGCAAACCACGGGGACCGAGATGCAGTTGCTGCAGAAGACCCTGAGTCTTCTGGCCTCCCCCCCCCAACTTCCTTCCCTCACCTAGGGCCCCTACTCTCCATTTCATCTGGCTCATCATGAATGGTGCTCCTTCCCCTGAGGATGGGGCTTCCCTTTCTCCTCCCCCTCTGCCACCACCACCACCACCACCTCCCCCAAATTGGCAGGAGTTCTGTGAATCCCATGCTCGGGCGGCAGCCCTGGACTTTGCCAGACGCTTCCGCCTCTACTTGGCTTCCCATCCCCAATATGCAGGGCCTAGGGCTGAGGCAGCCTTCTCCCGACATTTTGCTGAGCTCTTCTTGCAGAACTTTGAGGCAGAGGTGGCCCGGGCCTCAGGTTCCCGTTTATCATCTGGTCCAATTCCCCTGAGTCCTGGGATAGAAACCCCTGGAGAGCTGCAGGAACAGTGGGCCTCTGACTGTGTTGGGTCCTTCTCAATCCTCTGAAGACCTGGCAGGCCCTCTCCCTCCTTCAATCTCTTCATACTCCTCAAAGCCTAAGCTGAAGAAACATTTCTCCCTCCGCTCTGTGGGCCAATCAATACGAGGCTCAATCCGAGGGATCTTGCACTGGTGGGGAGCTGGTGATCCCCCCTCTCCAGTGGGACCCTTGGACACCTCTGCCTCTGGGCCACCTGTCCTGGGTGGAAACGGCAACTCCAGCTTCTCTGGTGGGGGTGGTAGCACCAATGTGGGGCCAACTAGCAGTGGGACATCCCCTGGGGAAAGATGGCCACACCACTTTGAGACCACAGCCCTGGGGATGCCTGACAAGAACACAGACAGCCTGGACCTATCCTGCCTCAACCACTCAGAGAGTCTGCCCAGCCAGGAGCTGCCCTTGGGACCTAGCAATGAACATCTGTCTCAGGGGGTATATGGGGGCCTCTCTGATCATCCCTCAGCTTCTGTCTCCCCCAGCTCTGCTTCTATTGCTGCCTCCTATTTTGATTCAATGGAACTACTGCCCCCAGAGTTGCCCCCCCGAGTCCCTACTGAAGAAGGGCTCCCAGTGGGGACAACTTACCCCCCTCTGGACACTCCAGACACCACAGGTTCGTTCCTGTTCCAGGAGGAGTCAAATGGAGGTGATGGGGACCATCCCCTTTCAGAGTACCCTTGGTTCCATGGGACCCTCTCCCACCTCAAAGCTGCTCAGCTAGTGTTGGCAGGGGGGTGCTGGCAGCCATGGTGTCTTCCTGGTATGTCAAAGAGAGATGAAGAGGGAGGGAAATGTCCTCACGTTCAACTTCCAGAGCAAGGCCAAGCACCTTCATCTGTCCCTGAATGAGGATGGTCACTGCCGGGTGCGGCATCTCTGGTTCCAGACGGTCTTTGACATGCTGGAGCATTTCCGGGTCCACCCCATTCCCCTGGAGTCTGGGGGCTGCAGTGATGTTACCCTCGTCGGCTATGTTGTGGCCTCCCAGAGGCTACAGGGCAGGGAACAAGCAGGGAGCCGAGCTGGGCTGTGTGAGGGAGTCTCAGCCCTAGTTAAAGGGGATGCTGTTTTCCATTCTCTCAGTGCCCAAGTTGACACCGATCTCTGCTTCCTGCAAAGGATGGTGTCACACTTGGAGACCTCCCTGGATTCTTTGGCAGAGGTAGTATTACAGAACCGTCATGGACTGGACCTCCTGTTCCTAAAACAGGGGGGCCTGTGCATGGCAGTTGGTGAAACTTGCTGTTTTTATGCCAACTGATCCGGGGTCATTAAGGGAATCCTTGGCCACACTACTCAAACGGCTGGATGAAAGGGACGCTGCTAGGTGGTCATCTGCCTCTTGGTATCAATCCCTTTTGAGTGGTCCCCTTGGCTTACCACACTCCTCTCGGCCATCTCTGGTCCCTATTGTTCCTACTTCTATGTCTATCTGTGGGTCCCTGTATTGTCAGGTGGCTGAGCTCGGTTGGATGCAACCAAACTATTCGCTGTCCGGCTGTCCTACTTGTCATTGACCACGGAGGACGAATCCTCCATACGACCTAAAACAGGGGAGAGTGAAGGGGCCAACTTGGCCCAAGTTCCAGGAAACTGCGCCCCCACAAAGGGAACAGGAAGGACCTGGGGCCCCTACCAAAACACCAGGTGCAGGATGTTTACACAAGTCTGTATCCTGATTTTTTTTCTTCCTGATATATTTATGGTTTCCTGATATGTTTGTGGTTTCCTTACATGTTTGTGGTTTTTGCCTTTAACTACTCTGCTTACACCACTGGGGCGGATCCCAGGGCTAGACTCTGGGATTGTCACCAGCCGGCTAATAAATGCTCCTTAATTCGTTCAAATTGGCTATTTCCGTTTCTTCCTATTCGGTGTCCATTTCAGTGCCATGCCAGAAAACTGTATCACTTCCATTTGAATTGTAAGACAAGATTCTGAAGATTCTGAAGATCACCTGACAGAATAAGGTACCAGACACTGAGGTCCTTTTTCTAACTAAACTGCCAAGCATTTGAATTCTGCTTTAAGCACAACTGTGATGGGCTGGCCACATTGTTCAAATGCAGAATGTAAACTTGCCAAAAAGACTATTTTATGGAGAATTCACATGGGGTAAGTGTTCACATGGTGGTAAGAAAAAGCAATAAAATGACATTCTCAAGGTGTCTCCTAAGAACTTTGGAATTGATTTTGTGACATGGGAGACACTGGCACAGGACCACTCAGCATGGCATGCCCATATCAAAGAAAGTGCTATGCTTTATGAGCAAAGGAGAATTGAAACAACTCAAAGGAAATGCATGGTGCACAAATTTAGAGTATCTACCCCAAATTTTCACATGGACTATTTGTACCTGACCTACTGTAGAGCATTTCAAGCTTGTACTGGTCTTATCAGCCACAGTTGGACACATTGAAACATGACTTTAGCGGAGTAATATCATTTTGGTCCTCTTTGAGAATGAAAGACAACAACCAACTACTTCCGTAAGATAAAAACATTCAGTCACTTCAGTATAGGAAAAAGTAGAGTCATAGATTTAGGATCATCATGGTAATGGTTTTTAGTAATAGTGGTGGTAGTAGTGGTAGTATTTGTTGTATAGTGATGGTGGTAGTAAGAGGAGTTATCATGGTAGCAGTATTTTACCATGAATAGATCTTCATGTATAAAGCAGACTATTTTGGTCACATGTTCAAAAATATTCAGCTATTTCCCATTGCTTGCTGAATAAAATTCTAATTTCTTAGATGGACATTACAGCTCTTTAATATAATGTCTCCAACTAATCTCTGCAATTTTATTTCTTAATAATTCCCCTTCAAATACTCTATATTCCCATAAAACTTGAGTATTCTGCAGTCCAAAAACATACCCTTCATTATCTACTTCTGTACCTTTGCTATCCCATTACCTGACTAGAATAGCCTGCTTTCCCTTATTTGCTGGTTGAATTCATGCCAATTCTTTAAAGCTCAACTCATATGGCACCTTCTTGATGATGTCTTTTTCAATCACCTTTTTCCCTGATTCTTTTTTCTTGTCTCTCTCTAAAAAAATATTGTGCGTGGTTTTATTCAAGTTGTCTGTGTATACAGCATGTTCTCTTATTAGGATATAGACTACAGAAGTGCAGGAAAAGTGGATTGTCTAAACCAGCAGTACTCAACCTATGGGTTATGTTCAATTTGTACCAATGAAAATAATCCTGCATATCAGATAGATTCGTAACAGTTGCAAAATTACAGTTATGAAGTAGCAATGAAAATAATTTTATGGTTGGGGGTCACCACAACATGAGAAACTATATGAAAGGGTTGTGGCATTAGGGAGGTTGAGAACCACTGATCAAAACTGTTCTGCACATAATAATTTCTAAGAAAAAAATACTGATATTATGTTATTCCAAAAAGGATAAAGGAGGGCAGGTAAATCTCAATTTAATTCATTTTGCAAATGAGAAAACTGAGGACCAGAGAAGGAAAGTGAGTTGTCCAAGTGGAGTCAAGAGTAAAACCTAGTCTTTGTAATTCAAATGCCCTCTCAAAAAAAAAAATAGGAGAATGGAAGCTTTTTGACAGGTGTGGTAAGTAAACCTTTATAGGAATGTTTATTTTTGAGTACATATTTATCAAGCTGTTCAGAGCTCTCTATAGAAGAGGGACTCTCAAACGAAAAGAGACAACTTGGAAGGGGCTCAGATCCCTTCATTCTTCACATTTGAATCAATTCTTCTGGGATTGTATAACTGTAAAGCAATCCCTTATGTCTTTGAATACTAAAGATTTTTTTTCCTGTATTGTACATTTTTCTTCCTTTTGATTCACTTTGTAATACCCTGCAATCTACTACAGTGGAATAAGAAGGGTTCAAAAGGAAATATTTTGGCCAACTAAGCTGAGATGTATTAATTTGATATTCCAGCTTCAATCTGTTGGATGCAATCTTAAGTGAGAGAGCAAGGGATTACTCTTTAAGGAAATTAAATTGTTATCATGAAGTTATTGCCAAAAGTGACTTGAAAGCTTGAAAGATAAGTGTTCTTGACATTTTTAGTTGATTCCAGAATGATCTTAGGTATGATAAGTAATGGAGCTGTCCTTGTCATGCATCTAAACTGCCATCTACCTAGTGTCAGGAAACAAACTCCTTTAGAGGAAAGGGATTCAGCCAGAAGTCCCAGAGCAGCTAAGGCAGACTGTGACAGTACTTTTTAAGGTTATCACATCCTTCACTGATCATGCAGGGCACCCAGGAGCTAGATGTAAGGTTCCCTTTAGTGTTAAGATTTTTCAGTGTGATAATTAAGACAGCTCCGACCACAACATCCTGAGGTATCTTACCCATATAAATAGAACTTGACATGATGGCTTAGGATGTCTTGGAGTTGAGTACATTTTCTCCAGGGGACAAATGTCAGGATATAAAGGATTAGCATTTTGAATTACTTTTAACAAAAGGAAGAAAATACCTGCAGACTTTGAAGCTGAGAAATGAAGATCTGATGTACAGAGAGTGATTGACAGTCTAACAGTTTCAACTGCTACATTATTTCATTGGATTAGTGGCCTATTACCAGGTCTGTGCAAGTTAATAAATTAGATGCATTTAAGTCCCTTAAATATAAGTAGTATAGAGTTTAAGGTTTTGATCAGTTGACATTTTTCATTTTACCTTTTGCAATTTACCCTGTTTTTGGTTATCTATACATGAACTAAAATATGTCTAACCTTTCGGAGACCTGGCTTATATCAAAGCTACTTAGATAAGAATGTGCTGTGAACTCAATGTGCTCAGATGTTTTTCTTGTTGTTATTTTTTTAAAATGAGTTTTAGTACACAATATTGAGCTTGTCACCAATTAACAACTTTTAAATACATTTTATATACAAAATGCTGTCACTTTCCATGCTGAGCTGAAAATGATTGCCAATTATGCAAGTTATGTAAATAAGTGACTTGTATATTGCATAGCAATAGAAAATGTCTTTGTGACCTCAAAGATGTTTCCATGGCAGCAAATTCATTCCTAAGGAGCACAGCACTTTGATTTAGAGTTGGTCAAAGAGAAGCTCCCAGTTTATATATACTAAGAAGTTAATTTCTAAAGAAATGATAGGTTGGATATATTGTAAGACAAGATTAAGGTTAAGTTAGTGTTTTTAATTTTAATGATTATGTCTTTACAATTATGGTCTTTGAGTGGCTTTTTTATCAATAAATGTCAACTGGAAAATATTTAGATCAACATAGTTGTGAGAGCTGAGCATGGGGAGGAAATGGCAATTACCCCCAGGATTTCACTTATGCTGCTCTCTGAATCCCCATCCCACCATTGCATTCATAGGCCCGTAGAAAACCCACTAGACTTAAAGACCCCAAATTTAAGTCCTAGCAAATCTTAATATACTTATTAACCATGCAGCCTTGGGCAGTCACTTAAGTTGATTCAGTCCTAGTTTCTTCATCTATAAAATAGGGTTGGTAAGACCTGTCATCCCTGCTTCAAAAGATGATTGTGAGGATCAAATGAGATAAAATTCATGGAAGTCCTTTGTAAAGTTCTATAGTTAGATCATTTGGTACTCATCTTTCTAGTTTTCTCCTTTAGATTATTCCCATCTTCCTGCCTGCCTAAATCTCCTATCCTAGTAACAAGAATGGCAGTACTAGGTGTTGGGCTGTATGACATTCAGCTGACATAAACTTGAATCAGCAAAGGACTGTGTGGGGAGAGTGAAAACTTCTCAGACAATTTTGTATTGTTAACTTCCCTCTTCCTCCTCTGTTGCTACTGTCAACCAGCAGCAAGCCCCTTCAGGAATCTTTCCACGCCCACCATCAATCTTTTGTCTGCTTTCCTCACCTCTGTGGGCCCCTCCTCCCAGCCAGTGGGAGTCAGGGACAGCCCCAGCTCGCTCCCCCAACCAATGGGAGGGAGGGACAATGGGGGAAATATGACCCTGCTGTGTTAGGGTTTAAAAACTTTGTTCCCGGACACCTTGGGGCCTCTTCTTCATGATGAGTCATGAGGAAGACCGCTGTCTTCTTCTTGGGAAGAGAATAAACTCCTGTTCTTATCCTAAGAAATCTCTACATTTGTTTTTTTATTAAATTATGGATGAGGTTTTTTTTTTTCATCCCAAACAGGACTGAGGATGAATGCTGAGGAACAATGCCTCAAACTTCCATTTAGTAGATATTTTCTTATACCTCTTAGATACCAAGGATAGGATGGCTTATTCTTGTGATTTCAGATTTAAATTGTCTATCTCTATTCCTGTGTATAAATAATTACCTCAGCTGCTTACTACTTATTTGTAGTTGCATCCACTTTCCCTGACCAATTCAACATCAGATTCACACCATTTCTCCTTCATGTTCCTAGATATTCACCTTTAACTGATATCAGCTGTTCATTATAGAAAGATGCTGTTGACCTTTTCATGGCAAGGAACTGAGCAACTGAAAACACCAGCAACACGCAGGTACACAACCTTCATCCTTGCTTGCAACCTCTTTTATAAGACTAATTCTGTGAGATTTGCCCTCTGCTTTCAACAGTATTCTCATTCTCAACATCACATACATGTCATTGGTGACATCCTTGATATACTGGATTCTGTAGGCCTAGAGCATGTAGAAAAGGAGAATGAAGGACCTGAAGACTAACTCTGACTATGTGACAATTTCACCTTGAAATGGCTTTGCCAGGTACAACAATCATCCTACAGAATAATACTGCCCCTCTATCACTGATTTCTTGACTTACTTCAAATAGCATTTTCTTAAAACCTTCGCTTCTCTCCTAAGACCACCAACACTTCCTCCATAACACCTTCATTTGTAGTCAATATTGACCTCACACCTTCCTTCACTGAAATGTACAAATCTGACAATATTTCCTTGCACCATCTCAAAGAATCATTGAAACCCAGAGTTCAAGGAACCTCTAAGGCCATTTTATTGTACATTTTCCTGCATAAGAGACAGACACATAATACCCCTTAAAAGGGGCCATCTAATTTCAATTTAAAGACCTCTAGGAATGCAAATTTCATTACCTTGCAAAACAATACATTCTTCATTAATCTTCATTAGCATTAGCTATAAGGAAGAATTTCCTTACATAAAACTTAAATCATCTTTTTCAGCACCTTCCACCATTTACTTCTAATTCTGCCCTCTTGGGTTCAGGTAGAACAAATTTATTTCCCTTTTCTATATGACAGTGCAGTGTAGAATAGTTAAATAAAAAGACTACTAAAACTCAAATCAGGAAACTAATCACATATCTGTCATTTACTATCAACCAGGAAAAATGTTAGAGAAATTCTAAGATTCTCTGTATCTCTGGTATCCTATTACCTCAAGGAAGCCACTCCTCTGCACAAAAAGATCTTCAATATCTCCCTATTGCCTCGAGGATAAATGGAGATTTCTCACTTTGAAACATAGTGACCTTCATAATCAATCTCCAATATATCCTTCCCTGGTTTGTCACACAATACTCTTTACACATTTCACATTTTTCCCAAACTGGTCTACTTGTTCTTCCTTGCACAAGATATTCCATCTCACACCTCCTTGTCATTGTTTTGGCTGTCTGCTATGCTTGGAATATGTAGTTAGCACTCCTGACTCATCTTCACCTCTTAAAGTACTTACTATTATGTTAAAGAAATATCACATTTTTATAATAAATATATGACAAGTTCTGCACATGTTGTAATGACTTCATTGTTTAATGTGAGAAAAAATTACAGCTTTAGTATCAATGGCATAGTCTTAGTGTGACTTACTTGAATAAATTTGGGGAATATTAAATATTTAACTATGCATGACATATATTGGATGAAGTTGAATAGCACTGTATAATTTTGACCCTTTGTTACATTTTCAAAATAATATCTTTAAATGTTCAAATATAATAAAAATATTATGTTAAAAAACTAGAGCTCCTCAAAAAATACAACTCATATACCTCATTAAACATGAGACTTTTGACTCCCCCAACTTTCTAGCTCCCTGTGAAAATACTTGGCATATATTTTTGGTTTATTTATTTATATGAACAGATGCTCTTTCCTCAAATAGAATATAAGAAACTTGAGGGTAAATACTCTTTTTTTGTCTTATTATCCACAGTTCTTAACATAGTATCTGGCAAATAGTTGAGTCTTGATAAATGTTTGTTCAATGAATGGATGAGGAGATGGAAGCATTTGACTTCCCTTACCCTCATTTTCTTTATTGGCAAAACTATTATATTAAAAAAGAATCTACTTCACAAGATGACTGAAAAGCTCAAAACCAGACATTGTCTGTAAGAGTGTTAATAAATTTCACAGTTTCAAACCCATATAAAAGAGTGACCACAGAGTAATAAATAGAGGACTGAATTTGAAGCCATAATTACCTGGGTTCAAGTCCAGTCTCTGAAATATACAAACTACTGCTCTCCTGTTAAGAATCTCACAGTCTCAGGAAAAACTCTAAGACTGCAGGTTGTAGGAAAATTACCCACTTGTATCTGCGTACAGATTTTCCACACTGGGAGCTCCTTACACTAAATAAAATACAACACAATACAATATAATACAATACAATAAAATAAAAAAATAAATAAAAACAAAAAAGGGTCCACCTCCCTCTCCTCTCCCCTCACTCACCCTGCTTCCCCCCCCCACACACACACATTCCATCTAGGCAAACATACTCTCACAGTAAACAATAAGAGGCATGGCAGGTAAAGGATCATTATAAATGTTGTCCTTCTTAGTTTTTCGGTATAATATTTTCCCTCCATATTATTTCTAGGTTCCTTTAGTAAAGAGACCCTTTTATTTTTACTCAACTATATGTATGCTATAAGACATTGCCATGAACATTGCCATTGCAATGGAAAAAGGAAAGAAAGCAGGTGTCATTCCAGGCTTTATTGTAAATAATAAGGCACAATAAAAATGGCATTAATGCTTGAAATAAAATCATTATGCAGTCAGGATTTAGATGGAGTGTAAGGCTTGAGAGACCCGGGTACTTGGGGACTAGGATTTTCTTGTCTAATTCTAAACCTTTAAGAAGACTGATGGGAAAAGATAAAGTTTCCTTGAGCAGCACTGTAAGTCTTGTCATTCTTTTTGTGTGTGGAAGAGTAAAATATGTGGGATAACAAATAATAAGGATTTCTCTTAGGAGACTAAATGATTGTTTCAGTTCAAAATGAATTGGGACATGAAAAAATAAACAGTCCTTATAAAATGTAGATTTCCTGTGTTGATTGGTGGCTTTTATTTATTACCTCCAACTATCAGTATTTCTAACAGTTTTCCCATCCCTAGCAGGAACATGTAATTACCAGTCAAACAGTGCCAGATAAAGATGCCTGAATTATAGTGGAAAGAGGTCTTGAATTGGAATTAAAAAAACCTGGGACCTGTCCCAGAGAGGGTCTTGCCTTTGCCACTTTATATATCATCTAATCCTATACCCTCCTTCTATAGGTTAGGAAACTGAAACCCAGAAAAGTTTTTCACATGCACAGAATCAAAAATAGAATTATATGTATATATATATATGTATATATATGTATATATAATTTATTTATATTTTTATATTTATATATATTTATTTATATTATTTTATTTAGAATTATATATATGTATATGTATGTATTTTTTCCTATGTATCTACACACAAGTATTTATGCACATCCAAAATATGGAAGAAATCTTAGAGACCACTTAGTCCGATTCACACTTTAACTGGAGTCCCCTCTAGAATATCTCTCACAAGTGATCTTCTTGTCTCTGTTTTAAGACTTTCAGAAATGAGGAAATCACTATCCCCTGAGGTAAGGCCTTAGACTTTGGGACACTGGTAATTGTTAGGATGTTATCTTCCCATCCACTCCCCCTTATGTGAATTTGAAATTTGTCTCTGTAACTTCTACCCATTGTTCCTTGTTCTGTCTTCTGGGATGAATAAAAAAAATCAATTCTTCTATATAATTCCCCTTCAAATACTAACAGATATCATATCCTCCATGTGTCTTTTTTTTTTCCTCCAGGCTAAATATTTTCAGTCCTTCCTATTGATTTTCCTCTAATCTCTTTACTATACTGACTTCCCACCTATGAACATTGTCTGGTTTGTCAATGCTCTTAAAAGAAAAAAAAAACTATTCCTATGCTTTAACACAGTCCAGATGAAGTCTGCTAATAGGAAAGAAAGCCACCAATATACTTCAAGCAGAAACTATTGTTGATAGTGAATCTATGGAAATCGTACTCACATCACATCAAGTTCTTCTACATCTGGAAAATTATGTCACATACCCATTTGTACACTTCATTTCCCTACCTGCCATCCACTCTCATGGTCAGCCTTCAGAAATATGCCAACTGTATATGAGAGGAAAGAAAGAAATTGAATACTTTACTAGGCAAAAGGATGAAATAAGTGTATGCTACATCAGTAGAAGTCTCAGGAGAGCATGATGTTAGCAAAAGTGCTAAAGGGAATGAATTAAGATAATATAGAGTGAACAATGCCAGGAAGAGACAAGTTTGAGTCTAATGTCCAAGGTAGAATAATTTAAAATAGTGAAAACTTCTGAAAAATTAGCTCCACAAGGGTGAAAGCAGTAACCCCTTCTTTTAGGTAATCTTATATAAATAAATAATCTTTACAGTCCTTTACATATTT
Source organism: Pseudochirops cupreus (assembly GCA_028627135.1). Taxonomy (NCBI): domain Eukaryota; kingdom Metazoa; phylum Chordata; class Mammalia; order Diprotodontia; family Pseudocheiridae; genus Pseudochirops; species Pseudochirops cupreus. Next base: position 150,227,230 of record CM053581.1, read on the forward strand.
CAGAACACTTTTACATCTGATATATCATTTATTTCTGGCCACAACCTCATGAAGAAGGTATTAAACTGCATTTGATAGATAAGGAAACTAGGGTACAGAAAAGCTAAGCAACCAGCCCAGCATCACACAGGGAACATGGTTTCTTGATTCCTAGTCTGGTTCTTCTTTCTGCATCATTAGACAGACTCTTATTAAAGGATAGATAGGGAGAACTCTAAGGACAATGATGATGTATTCTTACTAGAAAGAAATCGAGGTCTCTCTTTTGCTTCTTCATCTCCTGTGTTTTTGATCTTTGTCCCTTTACTATGTGACATCTTCTTCTTTGTATCTGTCAGTGCCTACCTCAATGCCTTACACATCACAGGTACTAAATAAAAGCCAAATGCATGAATGAAAGCACTAAACTTCTGATCCTTCTTCTCTGGTGTATTTATGTGGGCTTCTTTCCCCTTTCCAATCTCTATGAAGCTACCAGAGTGATATTTGTAAAGCCCAGTTATGATCATAACATTCCTGTTCTAAGTCCCAGTAGCTCCCCATGATCCTGGGAATCAGATATACATTTTTCTTATATTATTTAAAGCCCTCCTAAATCTGACTCCAAGTTGCCTGTCTTCACTCATTATACATTATTCTCTTCATATATTCTACTGTTCAATGGGTTTTGCTGCTCTTCACAAAGAGCACTATTTCTCATCTATGTGCCCCTGCAATAGCTATTCTCCATATCTGGAATGCATTTTCTCCTCATCTCTGACTATTGGAATCTCTAGTCTTTCAAACTTTAGTAGAAACATCACCTTCTACTTGAAGCCTTTCCTGATCTACCTAGTGATAATACTTTCACATGTATTTGTATATTTGTATAAATTTTTGTCTCCTTGGATGGAATGCAAGCTCCTCAGGGAATTTTTTTTATTTTTGTTTTTATAACTCCAATGTCTAGCATATTTAATATCACATAATAGACATTTAATAAATACATATTTTTTATTGCTTGTTCGTCCAGTTTTCTCTCAATTCCTAACACTTTTTGTCTTTACCTAATCTGGTTCTCCCATTTGATCATTTTATTACAAAGGTTTAAAGAAAGCAAGGCACCAGATATGGCTATAATGTGATACTTGTTCCATTTTGAATGTATGAAAAAAAAAACATTTATTTCACACTTACTATGTACTGATGTTTTCTGATTTATTGATTAAAACATATATGATCCACAAGTTCCTTATGATCTAGGGTTGGAAAGGAACTTGGATATTTAATCCAGTTCCTAACGGTCAAGTAGCACAATGATAAAGCACTGACACTTAAGTAAAAACAAAACAAAACAAAACAAAAACCCTGAGATGAAATCCAATCTTAGACATTTGGCAACCTTGTGAATCAAGTCAACTGATTTTCTGTCCAAGTTTTATGAATTATAAGATGGATGTTGGAGGTAATAGTACCTACCTCACAGTTTTGTTGTGATAATCAAATGAGATACTATTTATAAAGTGCTTAGCATGGAACCTGGCACATAGTAGATGCTTAATACATATTTATTTCTACTCAATTTCTATTCAGACATTATTAATGATTGTATATTTTATAGTTATAGTTATAATATATATACTAAAAAAAGGTTCTAGATTCTGAGGATATAAAAACAAGATCAACAAAAAGAAAATGGGTCCTGTTTCAAGGAACTTGCATTCTACCAATAGGGTCTCTTGCTTTAAAGTAAAAGAATCTGAGACCAAGGGAGGTTGTAACATGTCTAAGACAGTAAGTGATAAAGCTTAGATTCATACTGAGGTCCCCTGAGTGGAATTCAAGTGCTATTTATGTTACACCTTTCTCTAGGAAAGACTCTATGTAGGGGGTGGGGGAACAGGTTCCTCTTCAACAGATGTGCCCCTGTGAAGAATTGAGATCAATGTATTTTTTTTAATGTCATCAATCTCTCCATGATCCATTCATCCAACTTTCCAGCCTCACAGAAACTTGGCTCTCACATAGTACTAATTATGATATAAACTGGGGGCATGATCAAAGAAATTAAGGAGATCTTTAAGAATGACAAGGTGACTTTATTATTTCAAAGATCTATTATTTCTTCCATGTGAAAGTTAGGTCACACAGTCAGTAGAGTTTTTGTCTTGGATTCAGGAAGGCCTGGTTTCTATTCTTCCCCTAGACTCTTAATAACTCTATGACACTAGATAAGTAACTTAACATCTCTTAGTCTCATTTTTCTCCTCTCTAAAATGAGGGGAAATGATAGCACTTATCTCCAAGTATTATTATGAGTTATGTAATGAGCTTCCTCCACTCTCTTAATTTTCCAAACAATCCTCTACATAGCTACTATCTTGTTATTACTAAAGTACATCTCTGACCATAATCTTTCCTCCTGAAGTATCAGTGGCTTCCAATTGGCCTTAGGATAACATGCAATCTTTTCTGTTTGACATTTAGAATCCTTTAAGTTTGGCTTAACCCTATCATTCCAGATTGATTTTATGTTATGTATTCTTATGAATGCTAAAATTAGGCAAACCATCCTGAATAATGTTCCCAGTGGAGGATGTCCTATTTTTTACCTCTGTGAGTTTTCAAAGGTGGTCTGCCATGCCTGGAATCCCTAGTTCCCTTCAAAAATCAATTCAAGTGCTTTCTTCCACTTGAAACCTTTCCTGCCCCCCAAAGTTGTTAGTATAATCCCTGAAATTATTTTGTAGTAATATGTAAATTACTATATCTACATATATATATATGTATATAGACATAGATAGAAAGAAAGAAAAGAAGGAACAAAGAAAGGTAGAAAGAAAAGAAGGAACAAAGAAAGAAAGAAAGAAAAAGAAAGAAAGAAGACAGACAGACAGATAGATAGATAGATAGACAGACAGACAGATAGATAGATAGATAGATAGATAGATAGATAGATAGATAGATAGATAGATAAAGGTTGTATGGACAGGTATGTAGCATGGTGGATGGGGTTCCTGACCAAGATCCAAGAAGATATAACTTCAAATCTGGCCTCAGACATTTACTAATTGTGCAACCCTGGGCAAGTCTCTAAACCCTCTTTGCCTCAGTTTCCTCATCTATAAAATTAACTTGAAAAGGAAATGACAAACCACTCCAATACCTTTGCCAGGAAAACCACAAATGTGGTCACAAGGAGTCAGACATGAGAGAGCCATGACTGAAAAACAACATATGTAATATTGATTTATCTTGACATATGTTGCCCTCCCTCCTAGAATACTGTAAGATTCTTGAGGACAAGTACTATAATATTTATATGCCCCACTTAGCTAGCATAGTTTCTTTTTCAACTTAAAAAAATATTTTGTTAGATATTCCTCAAATTACATGTAAAAATTAATAATCATTAAAAAAAAACTAACTTCTAAATTCTCTCTCTCCCTCTAGACCCTTCCCCCTTTGAGAAAGCAAGAACTTTAATTCTTTTTCATTTTTTCAAATAGTATTTTATTTTTTTCCCAATTCACAAAGACAATTTTTAACATTCATTTTTACATGATTTTGAGTTCCAAATTTTTTCCCTCTTTTTCCTTCCTCTCAAACTCCTAAAATGGTAGGCAATTTGATATAGCTTATACGTGTGCCATAATGTAAAATATATTTCTCTATTAGTTACAGTTGTGAAAGAAGAAACATATTAAGAGAATATATGAAAAAGAATAGATTTAGTGGGGGGAAAATGTATGCCTCAATCTTCATTCAGAGTCCATCAGTTCTTTTACTGCATGTGGACAGGATTTTCCTTGGCAAGTCCTTTTTATTTTTCTTGGAACATTGTGCTGCTCAGACAAGTTGAGTCTCTCATAGTTGGTCATCATAAAATGTTTCTGATACTGTGCACAATGTTTTCCTGTTCCTTCTCATTTCACTTTGCATCAGTTTGTACAATTCTTTCCAGATTTTCTAAAATCTATATTTTCATCATTTCTTATTTCACAGTAGTACTCTATTACATTCATGTAGCATAGTGAGTTCAGCCATTCCTCAATTGATGGGCACCCCCTTAATTTCCGTATTTTGCTGCCACACATAGATCACTGTATCAGCAATGCAGTATTCACAATGCCTACAGTAACTATAAATATGCTGATATAGTTATTAATCACAAAATGGAACAGGCTCTCTACATAAGAAATATAGATAGTGCATTCATTTAAATACCAGAAAACTGAGTCCCAAAACCAGAAAGTCAAAGCCAACCCAGTAGTGATGAAGTTAGCACATGTGGTCAA
>CM053581.1:150232006-150324626 GCA_028627135.1 Pseudochirops cupreus
GTGTGTGTGTGTGTGTATCTATAGTTATAGAGAAACACATACAAACTTTATTTTGACCTTCTGGGGTGGCCGGGGGAGGGAAAAAAGAACAAAGTAAAAAAGCACTGCAGAAAAGAAAAGAAAACTCACAAAGGAGAAAACAAAAAATGGACAATTCTCAACACAAGTATTATTTTTCATATAAGTTTTCTTGTAATGAAAATTTATTGTTACATATTTTGAATCCTCTTATGTTCTGCTAAGCACATGACATGCTTTTTCCCTTTCTAACTTTGAACTTAAGTTCCAATATTTAAACTTATGATAAGTTTTTGTTTCTTTTCTCTACCCCATATTTGTGTTCTGTTGTTCAAGTGTAAAATAATATTTGGGGGGAAAAAAAGAAGCTGGAAACCAGAGATAGTAGATAGCAAATCATCATTTCTATTAATTCATAAATCTGCTTCCCATTGCCAACTCTCCTGGATTAAGCTTCTTTTTTTTTTTTCCTAAACGGTGTATATTATTTTGAAAAAAATAAAAGAGAAACATCTGGATGCTATTTTGATGCTAAAGACTTCCTTTTGATTATGACTTTCAGGTAATCCAATGATTCTGACATTGTCTCTTCTGGATGTTTTTTTTTTAGGTCAGTTGTTTTTCCAATGATATACTTTATAAATTCTTGTATTTATTTCATTCTTTTGAATTTGTTTGATTCTGTATTTCTCACAGAGTCATTAACTTCCATTTGGTCAATTTTAACTTTTGTTTCCCTCAGTTAGCTTTTGTACTTCCTTTTCCACTTGGCCAATTTTACTTTTTTAGGAGTTGTTTTCTTCAGTGAATTTTTGTATCTCATTTTTAATTTGATCAAATCTACTTTTAAAACTTTTTTTTCTATTTCCAAGGTATTGGTACTTTTTTCATAATTTTCTTGCATTGCTCTCATTTCTTTTCCAATTTTTTTTCCAGCTCTCTTATATGATTTTTTAGTTCCTTTTTGAACTCTTCTATGTGCTCTTTCTGGGCTTGAGAGCACTTCCCATTTTTCTTTGGGGTTTTGCATATAGATATTTTGACATTGTTGTCCTCTTCTAAGTTTGTGTCTCCATCTTTGCTGTTGCCATAATAATTTTCTATGGCTATATTCTTTTGATATTGTTGTGTTTTGCTCATCCTTTTTTGGACTTTTTCTCTTTCTTTTAAATTTGAGCTCAGTTCCTGAGGTGAAAGGGAGATTGTTTCAGGCTTTTAATCCCAGGAGCTGCAGTCCTTGGATGTTTACTTAGTGCTGTACTGATGTTGTTCTGAGGCCAATGTTGGACTCTTGTGTCTGGTGCTGAGCTGAGGGAGTGGGACAGGGGGTGGTTATTATTGCTGACAGCCATAGAGGTCTGGCAGTCATAGTTTCTTTAACAAATAAATTTTCTAATAAACATTATTAAAAAATTTGGAATCTTCAGGAAGTTCTGAAGTGTGCCCTGCTTAGACAATACTACATATCAAACCAGTGCTTCCCCATCCCCATATTAGATGTTAAATTGTGTATTTTCAGCAGCATTGTGGAAATATCAATAATTTAGAAATAGAAGAAAGGTTTGGATTCAGGTTCTACTACTACCTGTGTGACCTTGAGAAAGTCATTTGCCCTAATTCCCCTTACCTACATAACAAAATAAGGGGATTTGACTATATCTCACAAGTACCTTCTCAAAGTTTGGATGTTTCTCTATAGGAAGCATTTCCTAAAATCCTATGATATACTTCATAGGAGAGAAATCATCATAGAATATGTTTGTTTAAATCAATTTGTGTAAGAGAAGCTTGGCAGGAATAAATCATGAATGTATTGGAACCTTAAAGAATTTCCAATGGAATTTCATAAAACTGTCCTTGCATAATAGGTTCCAATTGCCTTGGATAAAAACAGTTTCATGAGATAAAAATTAACTTAGAAATGATAAACAGGAAAAAATGGCTAATATGTAGTAACATTGTGTTGAAGAGTTGTCCAGAGGCTACTTTTAAGGTTTGTGGTTCAATTGTAAACCATCATTAATTATCTACAGAGGAATAATAGCTTGTTGAAGATGTTATCAGATAATTTTAAATAGATAGGTATACAGAAAATAGTCAAATCATATCGGACAAGTGCAAACTGATGCAGAAGGGGAAACATGCTTATTATATGGGAGGGAAGAACTTGAAAAGTAGCAATTTTGAAAGCAACTTGGGATTATAGTGGACAACAAATTTGATGTGGGTTTACATTGTAAAAAAAATCACTTTCTTAGAAAACTCCTAATTCTTAAAAAATGGTTTATTATTCTCCTAAAAGGGAATTCTTCTAGAATTCTTTTTAGGGAAATTCTAGTATTGGAGAGCAGATATACTGATGAGGAGGGTAAGGTGCAGGAGAAAAACATAAGGGAGATAATATTATTGAGAGAAAAGGGCCCTGAATTTGGAATGAGAAAATCACTTCAAATCCCAGCTGTGCTACTTATTTATTTGACCTTGAATAAATTCTTTTCTTACTCTAGGACTCAGTTTCACTGCATGTTGAAATGTGAATTAGACCTAAATAATGCCTAAATAAGGCCTCTTTCTGTTCTACATGTAAGGTAAAAAATGATGAAATGATCAAAAAGAGGAGTAATTACTTTGGGAAACAGATAAAAAATCAATAAACTATAGCTTGGGAAAACCATGGCTAACGAAGGTAATTGACATAAAAATCTGTATACATCGGAGATAATAGGGAGAGAATCTTTAGGAAAGAGCCAAAGAACACAATAATTTTATAATATATGTCTTGGAGGATGCTGTACTTGGTGACATCACTTCTTTTGTACTTCTTTCCAGCTGTGGTGTTTTTATGATAGGTATAGGTCTTTGTCATCTCATCCACAATCTCCTACTCTCCCAACTCCCAGTGCTCTGAAGTTACCTAAGGCATTATGACTGGCAGAGGTTAGTGTACAGTCTGTGGCAGCTGATCGAGGAGTCCTTCTGTGCCCTCAGTAAAGTTGAGGAAATGGAACTCCAGGCTGAATATCAGGACTATCCTTTCACAGTAAGATAGATATACCAGACCGGAAAACAGCTTCCTAATAAAAGTGATGGAAGCTCAGTCACTCTGACATTTAAAGCTAGACTGTACCAAACACTAAAATTGTGATAAAGGAAAATCTTGCTCTGGCAGGCAGGAGGGATTAAATAAATAAACTATAAGGGTGGTAGGGGCGTGTGTGGGGGGGGAAGCAATCATTCTCTTTGATGTTTCTCTTAGGTTGTTTATTCACTAACAATGTGACATGCATTATTTGCAAAAATCTGTAGAGTTCTGTTTTTTTTTTTTTTGCTTTATTAGTATAGTGGATTACTTGCATGAAACAAAGTATGCTTGCCAGTGCTTTTGTTAAAGTCATCCACCTAATTTTAAACCATGCTTGGAAAATTAACTTCAGTTTAACAGGATGAAAAGTGTCTTGAGAACTCTTAAATGATCAGAATCATAATATTCCAAGACAGGGCACTTATAATATTCACATAAATTTGTGTAGTTATCTGACATCTGAATAATAAATTTAACTGTCTACATAATCATATGCCAAGTTAAATATGCCAGTAAGGTGCATAATAATCACAACAGATTGGGATTCTGTAGATCTGGTTCCTTGTTCTGATTAAGTTGCTAAGAGTTATCATGTCATCATGCAAACAACTGGCATGTGGATTTAGGAGTTCAGGTTCTTCAATAACTTGAACAAGGAACTGTCCTACTGTAGGGTTTAGTTTCCCTGTAAAATGAGGAAAGTGGAACTCTCAGTCTCTGGCTTCTTTTAGTTTTAAAATTTTATTTAAAAAAATAATTAACTTTTCTGCACTTTAATAGTCACCATAATAGTACTGGGTAGTACGTGTACCCCTTGCCTGAAAATTATATTCCCCATGACCCACAAGAGAGCAAGAAATTTTGTTTTGCTCTCGTTTGTGTGTAGCAATGCCTGGTAATACAGTAAATGCTTAATAAATGATTGTGTATCGACTGACTAAATATATCCATATATATGTATATTGTGTGTATGCATTCCCATTTTGTAATATTTGAATTGATAGCAAGAAATTACCTAAAATATTCTTCTTATTATAATAGGGCTAAATGCTGAATTCATACATAAATATGGGCCTTCCATTAAATCTTTCATCAGTAGATTTCACCCTGTTGAAGGAGGCATTTTTAGATGGAGATTCTTACCTACTCACTCTTCCAGCGAATTCAACTAACAATTTATTTTAAAACTTTACTGGGATGAAATAACATCATTGCACAGTTCTTAACTTAACCATTTGGTTATGGCTTTAAGACTATTTGAATGTTTGTTTGTTTTCTTGTTTTTCACATCTATTCTGTGAGGAAAGTGGTGCCAATATTAAACTAATGAGTTAGTCAAAGTTCAGAGAAGAAATATGACTTATCCATTGCTACACCACTAACAATTGTTGGACCTGAGATATGAACTTACATCTACATACTCATAGGTCTAGTACCATTTCTGCTACGTTATCTTGACCCAGCTTTTAACAGGGATTATGTTGACAAAGATTTAATAAATATGAGAAATTATTGTGATGGTGGGCAAAGTATTTAAAGTAGAATGACACATCAGCTATTCTTTTTTTCTTAATAATAAGGAACCACCAAATCCTACAGGATGACATTGGTGTGTGGGTTTTTTTTTTTTTTGGTATTCAGATCAGATGCCCTCAAAGGACTTCCCCCCCTCACTCCCCTGCCAGTGTCTGCAATATATTTGATTCAGATAGGATGATGTGATGGATATATAATAGGATCAGATCTAAAGCTAGAAAGAAACTCAGGGTTCATTTAGTCTAACCCCCTTTATTATACAGATGAGGAAAGCTTGTCCTAGGGAAAGGAAGTGATTTACCCAATGTCACACAAGAAAAGTGTCAGAGATAGAATATGAATGAAGGTCTTCTGATTCCGGATCCAGCATTCTTTCCACTATGTAATAAATAATACTCTTGAGAGACTGTGACCTAAGCTGAAATAAAGCACTGTAAGGGTTAGCTAATAAATTCTGGGGACAAAAGATGCCTGTATTATATGATTTAAGGAGAATCAGAAAGGGATCCTGATGAAGAAAGCATACTCTTCACTAACAGAACACAAAAGTTTGAGATATTCATCCCTTTGGCCTGTCACTTTGATATCTGTTAAGGTAGACTCTGCCTTGAGAGATGTAACATATTTTGCCAGAGTATCATATTATTATAATGTAACATATTATTGTTACATGCAATGTACATATTATTATGTATATTATTGTATTCTATCATATAATGTATATTTTATATTGTATTATTATTATAATGTACGTATCATTATTTAATATATTATTGGACCCTAAGATCAACCAAAGTATATTAAAATGTATTTGGGAAGTATTTAACATATTTAACAAAAAAATAAAAATACAATAAAACATTATATTTTAAAACTAAGGGAATGCACAGCTGGTAGGGATCTGTTTGCATTTGACACACTTGTATTATATATGTCAATTGTACTTCAGTGTGAAGGAGTGCACCAAGGCCTTTCCAGAAAGTAGATTTTGACTGGAGAAGGTGAAAAATTTAGTTATTTCAATGCCTGATGTTGGAGGAAGTAGGGAAAAAAAAACTAAGGGAGTTAAGAAGTACAAATAAGGACCACAAAGATACCATAAGCAGACTTCATCTATTTCAAAATTTCTCCTTATGCTAAGTACAGTTTATTCACATGCTTTACCTTTAAATTTTACTTTCAGGTTATATCCTCATGAAACTCTTGAATCACTTGCTGTCAATTAGTATGTGAGAAGGCAAATTAATTTTTAATAGTAATCATACTTAGAAAGGTAAATCTGTGGGATGAAATCATATAATATATTCCAAATTAAACCAAAAAAAATTTGCTTTTTCCTGTCTTTGCTAACATTTCTTACATGAACTCCTTCTTCCTCCCAGGACCTCTTTCACATGATTAAATCATAGGATTTAAAGCTAAATGAGACCATATAGATCATCTAGTTAAAGTCCCTCATTTTAGAGAAAAGGAAACTGAGGTCCAGAGAAGGGAAGTGATTTCTTCCAAATCACAGGACTAATTATTGAAGTGTCATAATTCAAATCCACTTCCTGAAGTTCAGGGCACTTTCTGTTTGTTGGATTCCTAACCTCCTTTGCATCCTTTTCTAGAAAGAACTCAGAATTTGAAATAAAAATATCCAGCTCTTCTACTTACTGTTTCTGTGAGCCCAGGCAATTCAAGTCACCTCTGTGATTTTCATTTTCTTTTTCTGAAAATAAGCATTAGGTACTAAATGATCTCTTAAATCTCTTCCAAGTGAAAATTTGAAAGTCCTGATTACTTTCAAAGGTACAACCACCCTGCCAGTCACCCATTCTTGTGTGACATCCTTGGCTCCTTACTTCTCACCTCCCCTACATCCAATCTGTTGCCAAAATTTGTCAGTTTTATCTTTTTATCATATCTTGTATACTTCTCTACAACTTCCAGTACCTTGGTGCAGGCTCTCATTACATCATTTATGGACCATTTCCAGAGCCTGCTGGTGGTTCTTCCTGCCACAACTCCTTCCATTGTACTTTATCTTACATTTAACTTTCAAAGTGATCTCTCCAAAGTGTGAGTCTGACAAGACTACTCTCTTATTAAATAAACTGGAAGGACTACCTATCATTTCCAGATTCAATTATATAATCTTTAAAGTCCAAAGCCATTTATAATCTGTTTCCCCACTTTTCACCTTTCTCCATCTTCTAATATCGTATACTTCTCCCTCCAAAGTACTCTATCATCCAGTGACTTTGACCCTGTTGTTTTTCAAACATGACACTCCATATTCAGACTCCAGACATTTTCACTAATTAATCTCTGTGCCTAGAATGTTCTACTCCTTCTAACTTCTCTGACTTTCTCCAAGTTTCAGCCAAATGTCCACATTCTACACGGAGCCTTTCCCAGTCCATCTTAATTCTAATGTATTTCTTTTGTTGATTACGTCCAATGTATCCTGTATGTAGCTTGCTTGCACATTAGTGCTTACACGATGTCTCTTCCATTAGATTGTGAGCTCCTGGAGATCCGGGGTTATGTTGTGTGTGTGCATGCATGTGTGCATGCATGTGTGTATGCATGTGTGTATGCATGTGTGTATACATGTGTGCATGTATGTTTAGATATATGTGTAAGCATACACATGTGTGTTGTGCATATTGCCACATGTATATGTATGTGTGTGCATATGTGCACACATATACACATGCACACTGCATTGTGTGTGTTTATGTGTGCACGTGTGTATATGTATACATCTGTGCACACACAACATATCTGTGTGTATATGTGTGCACATGTGCATGCAATATACACACATGTGCATGTGTGCATATGTATATGTATGTGTAGATGCATATGCACATGCTTATGTATATGTATACACACATTTCCAGTACCCATTACATAGCAGGTACTTAATAAATATTTATTGACTGTGTGACTAACTCACTCCTCACAAAGAGGCTCCTACTTTCACTTTCTACTCCTCTTTTCTTCTATAGAATGAGTGGTCTATACCACCAATTTGAAATAATGTGGTGTGGATTAAGTGTGGTGTCATGGAAGGAGTATTTGATTTGGAGTCAGGAAATCTGCATTATATTTCCAGTTCCAATACTTTCTAACTCTATGATATGGCAAATTTAAGAGATTTCCTTGGTTGTAAATAGGGATGATAATACCTACATTATCTTCTTCATGAATGTGGCGCTAACCTCTGAGAACTTCAGGCACTAAGATAATAAGCTAAAGTTGAGTTGCTGTACTTCATTACAATAGGAATTTGCTGCACCTCAGGTTTTCAAAAATTAAGTTACAGGTTTGAACCAAAAAACAAATAAATAAATTTAAACAATTTAAAAAGAACTTACATCAAAAAATTGGTTTGATGGCAAAAATGAGATACATTTAAAATGCTTTGAAAAATATATGTGATATATTATCTCTTAATTTCAGTTGTCCAAATCTCAAGAGTGCTCAGGATCTTTGGAACTTTTGACAAAACTTGTCTTTCCAAGTTTATTTATTCTTCAATCTTTTCCTTGCTGCTTCATGGAATCCTTGCGAAGATAGTCTTCAAGGAAAGCAACATGAGAAAGGTAAGGTTCCATTCAACAACTAAAACAAGATAAATATGTATCCTTGCCCTGGGGCTCTAGCCTTGAAACTGTGAGCCTAAAAAGTGTTTGCTGCATACTACCCCTATTCCACACTGAAGGGACAGTGATACAATGAAAGGTTGAATAACTATCAAAAATCTGAACTATTTTTTTATTTCAAATTATACAGGGACTATTTAGTATATGTGACTAAAATGAGAAAACCATGAGAATTCCTCAATTTTATCTCAGATCTTAGTAGAAGCAGGACATTTAATGGAGGAGAGGAAATAAATGTGGCCAAAATTGCTTCTCTTGAAAATCAGTCTCAATAGGTATTCAGAGGAGAGATGATTCCTCACAATTCTAAAGACATGGTAGTTTGTTGATTGCACAGTGAAGATGTCAGCAAGTAGAACTTTTGGAATTAAAACATGTGATTTTAAAATCTTATGATATATTGAGATGGTACAAAGATTTTTTTTAAAAAATAACAGCTAGAAACAAAGGCAAATATGAAGAGTACAAAGTAAGTACAGAGAAACATAGGGTATGTTGAAAATGGAGGATGCAATACTAAAACCGCCAAGACTTTTTCACTTGGATGTGGATATTTTCAAAGAAGCACATATAAGCAATACAAGGAGAAGGAAAAAATAAAAAAGCTATTTGACTTCTTTAGCACTTTTACCCTAGAGAATTTAATAAACCAAATAAAGATGAAATCTTAGAATACTTCATGCTTAACACAGATAACAAGGAACAAAACTAATTTAATCATAAGAATAAGAACAACAACAGCTAATTTTTAATATATTATTTAAGGTTTGTGAAGCGCTTTACAAATATTACATTACTTGTTTCTCTCATAAAACCTGCAAAGTTGGTGCTATTTTTAGCTACATTTTACAGGAAAATGAGACAGAGAGAGAGACAGAGAGAGAGAGAAACAGAGAGAGACAGAGAGAGAGAGAGACAGACAGACAGACAGACAGAGTTTAATTAGCTTGCCCAACATCATACAGCTGATGTATCTGGAGCCAGATTTGATCTCAGGTCTTCCTAACTCCAGGTCCAGTACTTTATCTTCTCTGTCACCTAGCCGTACAAAATTCCTAAAGAAATAGATATGAGAAATTACATGCAATTATTAGATCACTCTTTTAGGGAGACTATAGCCCAGGACCTATTGGTGTTGCTGACCAGATAGAGACTTGCTAGTTTCACAATAAATTCTCAATACTTCAAGATTGCCAAAAATAAATAACTGAAGACTTTTCCCAAGTCACAAGTTTTGAGGCCTGCAGTATCAAGTTATGTGGGTATCTTCCTCATTTCTGCTTTTAGATTTTCCTTACTAATGAGAAAAGCACAATATTGTTTGTCTGTGGTTTTTTGCAAGTATATTGATATTTCATTAGTCAGTTCTTTAAGTAGGATTCCTCCTCTCTTCTTTTCCTGCAAAAGAATGAACAACGTGTTTGAAATAAGTTGGAGAAGGATGAGGGGAGATTTCCATTTATTCTTTCCCACTTCTTTTCAGTTCTTGAATGGTCTGTTCCTCTAGGACTCTTAGACTTTGCTTTAGAAAAAGGCATTTCATCAAATCACGCTCCTCCATTCTTCCTACAATCTCCCCTCCCACTTCCTAACACCACTTGGTCTGTTTGAAGCCTAGCAATAGCGAAAAAAAGACAAAGTGGCTAATGCTAGCTATTCCTCTGATAAAGTTTTGAAGAGTCTGTAGAAGTCCAAACTGATCCTGCGCTTTTCCTTGCTCCATAAATTCTAGGTTTGGCAACTAGGATTAGCTCAAGAAAGAGGTCTGAATCTTCAGAGACATCAGTTTCACCTGCTTTCCATGTTCTCTATTTCTTCCCCCTTCCTTCTCTTTCCCCTTCTCCCCGTCTCCTTTCCTCTCTAATCTTCTCCTCTCCTCCTTCTCTAATTCTCTCCTCTCCTCTCTTCATAGGAAACATTCATAGTAAGGGGGGAAAATGTCTATAGCAATTGTAAGCCTGACCCATTCTAAAAGAGGAGAGTTTTTCCAACCCCCTAACTATGACCTTCCAATACTAATGATTTTTTTTAAATAATTCGATTCTTTGTATTTGTATCACTTACACTTCTAAATGTGTACCTTCTTCCTCCCTTTCCCAAAGAGCAATACTTTATTTAAAACAACAATAAAAGTGTGTGTGTGTGTATGTGTGTATGCGTGCGATGAAACTAGGCAAGAAATTGAAAAATTCTAACATATACAAGGCTCTGCTCATTTTCAACCTCTACAAAGATTCTCGAGGAGAGATCTTAGCTTTCTTCTTTGGAGTCAAGTTTGATTAAAATTTCATAACATTCACTATCAATTATTTTGTTGTTACTCTTCTATTTATATTTTTGTAATCATACCTTATCAAGTTTTAAATCTCCTATCCAATAGTACTTCTGTTACCCTTTGCATATTTCTTCTGTTATCAACTATTGCATGGCTACTAACTTCATATTCCTAGATTTGGGGCTATGCATATCAAGAATGATAATTTGTAGTCTTAACCAAAGTGTTCCATTTCTGATTTTACCCCCAAAGATCCTCCTGAAAGAATTGCTTGCCTCCTCCTTATCTGCTGGAAGTATTCAAAAATCCCTCTCACCTCACTCTCAGGTGATTGCTTTCCAAATGTTTGCATATTCTTTTACCCATTCAGTTCTAATTGTATCCAGACACCAAAATTTGTATCTATACAGCTATCTTCCTAATAATCCATTTTTCAGGTTTTTTTAAAATCCTTTTTGCTCTTTTTTTTCACTAAAATATGTCTGAATCTCATATCAGGATCATTATCCCAAACATTTTTGGCATGGCCTCGTCAGAATCCTGTGTTCAGGAACTCTGACATCTCTGTCTATGGATTACAGTTGAGAAATGCACTGCAATAGTGAAGTGTTCTGGGTATAATACTGGGAAACATTCAGAAAGCAACCTGCAGAGAGGTAGTTTCAGTGCTGAATCTACAATAACCCTTTTGAGTGAATACCAAGCTAAGTCCCTTGCATTAGCATCATGGTATACGTGGAAAATCTTCCTTTCCCTTTACAATTTGAAGAGAAAAAATACAGTTATACTATCTGATAGACTCCTATTAGATGACAATTTAAAAGACAGAATAACTTTTGGAGATGTCACTCACAAGCAGGTTCCGCATCTCAAAGAAGAAATAAAGGGAAAGCATTACATCAATTTCTTTGCAAACAAAACTAGAAAGTCTGGCCACTAGATGGCAGCAGTGCCACATCTTTCTTTTGCAAATTAACAGGGCCTTGAGATTCTGGGTAAAACCCACAACATTAATACACAAGTACAAGCATATTACAAAAACAGCCTATCTCATTTGATGGCCATTCCCTACATTCCTTAGACTCAGAAAACAAATCTAGCATTTAAAGAACAACAACAACAAAACAATAACCAAGGAATCTTAAAGCTACATAGATACCTATGTGAATAACCTTGAATTACATCCTTCTGCTTCTCCTAAAGGGTGACTGCAGGAAATAGTCTGCATTAAGTATGTAGCAAAGGGCCAAGAGTCACTGATTGTCTTGATTTTTATTTTTCATGGATTTGAAATAAACAGATTTTGTCCTCTTTCAGGTTTTCTTACACAGTGGACAAAGGAAAATTTCTACTGGATGCTTTAAAAAAAAATCATGGGGCAGTGGAGTTGGAGTCAAATGATCTCAGTTCAAGTATTGTCTCTGAAGTTTACTACAACCTATGTGACCTTGGTTGTCCTCAGTCAAACAACTTCCCTTTCTGGATCCAAATTCTCCTCTTTATAAAATGAGTGTAACCCTTCAAGGTGTAATATTTTGTGTTTGGAGTGGGAGTGGGGGAAATGTCCACTTTTCAGTGTACCTCCTGACACTATTGAATTACTTCATTGTTAGTTGCCAGAGTGGACTTTGCCCTGGGATCCTTGAATGCTACTGATTGAAATGATATTAAAGTAAAAATCTTTCATGAGCACTAACCCAGGATGGTTGGGTTTTAGAAATGTTTTTTAATGGCAGAAATCCTTCTTGGTGACACGAGTCATTAGGAATGGCAGTGGAAAGACAAGACACCGTTTCTCAAGGAGACTTCAGCTCTTTAGCTCCCAAAGGAGATCAATTTGTTCTGATGAGAAACTTGAAATGAACTATTGGAGCACTTAATGGGTCTTAAAAAGCATTTTCTTTCAATTGCTGAGCTATAGATACTGCCCAAGGTCTGATTTAAGATCATAGAGTGGATGACCCTCCCCCATACAGAACTAGTCCAGCTATAAGAACAGGACTCGAATTATATGCTGTGAATTCCATAGGGATAGATTGAGCTGCCCTCTCTTCTCATTCTCTCAGTAAAAGTATCAGTAATAACTTCAGGCTACATATTAGAAAACCTAAACTGATAACTAAGGTTATATATTTCATAGCTGAGAAGTCCCTTGTTTATATCTTTCTTCCCTTGTTTATCCTTCTGCTTCTATACCACCCCTACACCTCAGGAATATCCCCCTTGCATATATTTTTTTGTGTGTCTTCAATTATTTGTGGCAGGATAGGTGAAGACTAACTAGCACATTGGAAAATATTTCTTCTTGTGAGAAAAACCCTCTATTAGCTGTAGAATAAACTGAAGTTAGCTACTATTTCACTTGTCCCCACCCCCACCCCTCACATGGAGAACACAGACTTTAATTTCCTGGCCTACCAATATTAAGGATATGGGTTAATGATAATGGATAATCAAGATGAAAAATACAATGGAAAATATTCTATGTGCATTTAATTATTACCTGCATACACTCCAGACTTTGTGTTTTGTTATGCTTTTCATATAACCCATATATTTTCGCACTCATCATAACCCTACCCTGCAAAAAAAGAAAAAAACAAAGTTTATTTTAGTTTTAATTTTATAACCAAACTTCAGGGGGCATTTCATTACAGTGGAAAGATGGGAGGGGGGGGGTGACTTGTTGCTTGGGAATATAATGACCAATAGAATAGCTATGTTAGCACACTAGTTGTATTGTTTCTGTTCTTATGGTCTAGGGAATTGCTTATCTTTTAGTTGAACCTTCTCTAGTAAAGTAACCTGCACTTTGTAGGACCTGGCAATCTCCATAATTCCTCATGCCTTGGTTTAAAAAAAAAAGTTTTGCCCTGGAACTATCTTTACTATTTTGTGCTTATAGTTTTGTAAGGTATTGTAGATTTCTCAGCTTTCATATAGCTTCCAAACTAATAAAAGTTTCCCAATTTCTCTATTAATGCACCAATGAGTTTTTAAAATATCCTTATCTACTATGCGTTCAGAGCATTTCTGTATAAGCTTGCCCTTTAGGTGACTTCAGTCAATTCTAATCAATATTAAAAGTGAAGTCCCATTATTCCATCTCACCCCTCTCATCTGTTTTAACTCTTCCAGTTAAAGATTTTTTGATATTCCATGAACAGGAGTAACCAAAGGCTCAGTGTATTTTTCTATTCTGGCCATTTCCCATTTTTCTTTTGATAAAAAGAATTATACTCAAATACCTATACAATATTTAAAAAGACAGCTTTATAAATGATATTTTTTCAAGCACACACTCTCTCATAATTAGAGAAAACACACATGCCAGTCTCAAAATAAGGCCATAGGATTTCAAGCTAGAAAGAGATCTTAGGGATGTTGGGGGTAGTTTAAGATGAATTTTAAGTGAGACAACTAATGTTCAGGAAGGCAAGAAAATTGCAGAAGACATTAGTAAAAAATAATTATTAAAGAGCAAGGAATTGAACCTGGGTTCTAAATTTCAAATTCAACATCTTTTCAGTTTAGGTGCTGGCTCTTTTATGATCTGAGCCATAGACTTGGACATTTAAGGCGCCCCAAGTAAAGAAGTAGAAACACATGCTGAGGCACTACAGTTAGTTTACCTTCCCAAGAGGTTAATGCCAAAATTCAGAACTAATTACAAAAGTAAAGTGATGAATGGGGTCAAGGGTAGACAATTTAGTGATAAATATTTATTTTCTTTTGCTTTGCCTGGATAATTTCTTTCCATTCTCCACTTCTCTAGGATAGCAGGGAACTGTCCAGCCTGGTTTCTTTTCTCCAACCCAATGCGCCTTCATTCTTTTGTTGTAACTTAAGAGAAGACAGAGTCTACACCTCTGGGCAGAGGTGTAGCAGGCAAGGAATCTCTAACCTCCCAGAACTCCTGTAGTTGCCTTCAGTCACTGATTCCATTGATTATCACTTAAGGGTATATGTTTTGAAAGTCTATCCCTTTGGAGAAGCCAACAAGTCTGGGTTCTTAAGTGTGGTAACTAGCTACCATTAAGTAGAATAGAAAGCAATGTGTAGCAGTGAGCACAAGGACTCTTTCTAAGGTTAGGTTTGTTTGTTTGGGATTGCTGTGCCTCTCCCCCTCCCTTTCCCCTCTCTGTGGGAAGGGATGGTTGAGTCCAGAATCAGTAGCAGCTCCTTGTACTGTTAGCAGTCTGTCTACTGTGCTCTTTGCCGTGTTCTCTCTAGTCTGGATCCATCCCTCCCCCTTCTGCCTTTCTCTCTCTTCTCTCTCTCTCTCTCCCTCTCCCTCTCTCTCTCTCTCTCTCTCTCCCTCTCCCTCTCCCTCTTCCTCTCCCTCTCCCCCTCCTCCTCGTCTTCCTTCTCCTCCTCCTCACACTCACTGGATCTCTTCTCCTGGTGCCTCTTCTATCTGCCTTTCCCCCTATCTCTTCCTTTTCCCTTCCCCACCTCCCCACCCGCCCCCATCCATCCTCAGCCTCCTCGCCTGCGTGCCTCTGTCCCTCTCTCTCCCTCTGCTCTTTCCTTTCCCCGCGTTGGACCCTGCCAGCTACCTAGGCTCTCCCTTCTCAGCTCTCAGCAGCTCAGCCCTGCAGTGGCTCCGGACTTGATGCTATGAGAGCAAAGCTAGCCGAGCGCCCAGTCCTGCAGGAGGCGTTGGATGCACTGGCGGTCTCGGGACCAGGATCTCTCTTCTCCTCGCTTTGCCCTTTGGTGATTATTTGGCAGCGGTCTTAGTCCCACTGTTCCTCGGAGGAGACGGTCATATTTGAGGAGAGCCATTGGTTTGTATGTGTGGAATAACTGCAGACATGACTACGTGGAGGAAGACCAAGTCGCTGCCGCTGCTGTTGCTAATGCTGTTGCCGCTCCTGCTGCTTCTGGGCGCTGGGCTTGTCACTGCAGCGAAGGGTAAGAAGCAGCTTGTTGTTATTGTTATTGGGGTAGGGGTTAAATCCCACAAGGGGAGTCTCCCCAAATGCAAGTGTCTTTTATGATCGCCGGGGTGGCAAGTAGTGGTATACGCTGAATAGCTCCCTGTCCCTGATGCCGGTTAAATGCAATGACCAGGAAAAGAGCTTGGAGCCTCATTTTCTTCCTCTCTCCACCTCTCCATTCCTCGCTTCCTGCCTTCTTTTGCCCTGACTCCCTTACACACACACACACACACACACACACACACACACACACATACACACACACACACACCTGCCCCCCACCCCCATCCCACTCCTGGTGTTTGGGCTTAGAAGCATTTCTCTTAATTTGTTGGTGATGAGTTGTCCAAGAGAATGGAGCCAAACACGAGTTGGATAGAAACTGCGCTGTCTCTGTGCTCTAATGCTTCAGGGATGTGCGCTGAAACGTTTCAGGCTACACACGGAGGTAGTTTCCCAACAGTTTCCCGGCCCTCCACACCGCCACCCCACCCTTGCCCCGAGTCCGTCAAAGCACCTCCAATTGCGCCGTCAAAAGCAGTCGACCTTACAAGTTCTTATTTTACGAAGGTGTTTTTCTTTTTTAATAGAGAGCCATCCATTCCGGCTTTGCCTTCCTCATCCTTCCCACCCCACTCTGTTTTCTCTCTGCTGCTGTTACTGCTGCTGCTTCTCTATCTCCCTCCCCTTACCTCCTTTCCCACCTCCAACGCACCGGGGGTGCGATGTGTAGCTAGCTATGCAGAAAGTCGCCCCCAGCTTCCTCTATCCAGACTTTCGCTCCTTCTAAGTTGGTAAAGGTGAAGTGTGTGAAGGAAAAAGGGGGCCCCAAGAAGGTTTTATCACACTCCAGTGACATAGACTTGAGCTCATTTATTAATGTATTTGTATACATCTATATATAAATTAGAGAGGGAAAGAGAAAGGAAGAGAGAGAGAGAGAGACAGACAGACAGACAGAGAGACAGAGACAGAGACAGAGAGACAGAGAGAGAGGGAGAGAGAGAGAGAATCCTAATGCCAGTTAAGAGAAAGCAATCTCTCTTTCATCTCGTGGCTAATGCTATAGAGAACTTGATTTTTTTTTTTCCTCCTTAAAATGAGTTAGGGGGGAAAATACCTAAGTGAGCTGCAACTTGGACGCTGGCAACAATCCCTGCACTTGTCTATTAGCTGGAAAGGACAACAAAGTCCCTCTTGATTCACTTCCCCCTCCTTAATGATATCCTTTGAGAGAGATGGAGTGTGTGACTGCACTCAACTTGGGAGAGGAAGGGGGTAGAAATAGAAAGATGGGCCCATGTCCCCCATTTTAGACCCTTTTTTGATGCTTTCTCAGTATTACTCTAACTCCTATGGAGAATTTGTCCCCTACACCTAACCCTAATTCCTTTCTAATCATTTTAGACGTCGAAGTTCTCATCCTTTGAGTTTGCATTTAATTATGTTAAATTCTATTGCTCACTCATCCTCAGGGTTAAAAAATAAACCGTTTTACATAGAGGATTCTTCCATCTTATTTTCCATCCATTATCCGTTCCTCTACTGCTCCAATTTCGGGGGTGATTGACAAGGCAAAGAAAGACTATATCTGGGCAGAGGAAACTCCAAATCAGAAATGCAGGGATTTGAGGATTGCTTTTCCTCGTGCCCTCCACTCTTGTCCAGTGGGAAGGCTGGACTGCCTGACAATTCCCTTGTCTCCAACCCATTCCTCTACTTTCCAGTCCCGCCTCCCTCTCCTTACATCCCCTCCCACTTCCATTCTCTCTCTCTCTCTCTGTCTCTCTCTCTCTTTCTCTCTCTCTTCCTCCCTCCCTCTCCTGTCCTCCCCTCCCCTTCTTCTACATACACGCAAACACACGTTGTGATTTCTTAGGGGATGCGCAGTATCAGAGAAAGCGCAAAAGTGTGTGTCTCCAGTCTACATACTGCTCAACCCGGAGCTTCCCAGGGTTCCGAACCCTGACACTGGTCGAAGCTTGAAAAATTTTGCTTTCAATCCATTCGCTCTCTTCAGTCTTAAATACATCTCTGTCAGCTCCTGTTCCTGAGACACTGCCGGGGAATAGGGAATGCCAGGGCACTAGGCAACCTCTGATCTCATTTTACTTCCTGAGAATTAGTAATGAAAAAGAAAAAAAAAGGGGGGGAAACTGGAAGGGTTTTTGCTTGGAGCGTGTGTGTGTGTGTGTGTGTGTGTGTGTGTGTGTGTGTGTGTGTGGTGTGTTTTGAATGTATGAGGGAGTAACTCAGCTAGAACACCACAGTTTGGGGTTTTTGTTTTGTATTTTGAAGGAAATTTCTGCCATCCAACTCTACAAACTTCCAACCCCCTCCCTCCCCACTCCCTTCCACTAGAGCCCTGGCTTCAAACCATTGGCGCTTTCTATAGATAACTCCCAGCTCTGTGTTCCTAGGCTCCCAAACGAACTCCTATTCCACCAGTCCTTTCCCCTTCAATTAGTAGAGGTTTCTGGGGGGAGTCTGCGTGCACTTCTTGCTGCTTCTGCCACTGCCTTTGCTCTTAGGATTGGTACTGCTGTTTAGTAATCCACACACGTGTCTGTAGACACCATCCCCGGTCCTAGCCTGCTGGGCTGCTGGACCACTGTGGGGTGCATGGTGGGAGTAGGAGGGTCGATAACCGAGGTAGGATATAGCAGCTTGAGCATGGTAGCGATGGCAGAGCGGAATACCCTGACGCCAAGTCCCAGAGGAGGGAGAGTCAGGCTGAGCAGGAGCCAGGGGAGAAGCTGGTACTGAGAGGCTGGAATCTCTCTACTTCGCCCCCCACCCCCACCCCGCACACACTTGTCTCAGGGCTGAAAGCTGGATGAAGTCTATAGCTTTGGGATCGGCCCATATGTTGCCCTGAAATCCGAAAAGTGAAATGCAGACGCGGACAGGTGTGTCTTCTCCCACCTTCTTCTCTATTCAGGAGAAGAATGTGTGAGTCTGTCTGTGCTAGTATTTCTGCAATTGTGTGTGTGTGTGTGTGTGCGTGTGTGTGTGTGTGTGTGTGTGTGTGTGTGTGTGTGTGTGTATGTGTGTGAGCTCAAATTTGTGACGGAGGGCGCTGGCTGTTCCAGGGAGCTAGGACTCGCCGGGCGCTCGGTACTATTGCCAGGTTGTGTGGGGGCGAGAAGTGTCCTCTTCTTGTCTCTCACCTGGAGTGAGGCCCACTCTGGAGCCTGACATTTCAGTGATCCGTATCTGTGACACAGAGGAAGAAAAAAACCCAAAAACCTGTGTGCTCTCAAGTGTGCGTGGGGGGGTGGGGGTGGGTGTGTGCCGGGGTGCCAGTAGCAGGAGTCCATACAAAAACCTAGGCACTGGGTCACGATCTTTGTTGGGCTAGAATGGCAGGCGGAGACATAGCCAGCTGGCTGACCAAAGTTAGGATAGATGAAACCTCTAACGCATTCCTCTTCTAGTTGCCACTGCCGGGGTCTGTTCTCTGGCTTCTATCTGTGGAAGAATCTCAGCTACTCTCTCGCCTGCCCAACGTTTGCCGGGCAAAGATTTCATTGTCGTGGGAACCCCAGTCTGTACTACAGGTTTACGCAAGGACCGGGGTCCCCCTGGGCTCAGACTGTACCCTGCTGGGGCGCCTACTGAATTGACACTCTCGATGTCAGGCCAAGAGGGAGCGAAATAGAGCTAAGCAGGGACTGTCCAGTCGACGAGACACCTTTTTCGTGAATGCTGAGATCCTGGGCAGCAAGGGACCTGCCTTGTGAGCTTTGAGGAGCTCAGTTTGCCTTGAGCTGGCTGCAGTTACGATCGCCCAGAATACTTAGTATTCTTGTGAGCATCTCCAGTCCTGTCTTTCTGAATGTTTTGTACCCATCCACAAAACCTAGCAACTCATCTAGGTAGTCTTTTTTTGTTGATTTTGAAGTGTGTGTTTCTGTGCGCGCACGCTCTTCTGTGCGTGAGCACGTGTGCGTGTGTGTTGAAAGGGAGGAACATGTTGTTTTACTTCAAAAGCAAAAGTCATGAAACACCAGTTTAGCTCCTTTTATATTTCATTCTCTCCCATTTCTAAATCACCTATTTACAAGGGGTGAAGGGCAGGAGGAGAGATTACAAACAGAGGAGAGGATACACACACACACACACACACACACACACACACACACACACACATGCTGGTATACTGACTGTATTAGCAAATAAAATTTGTTGCTCGCTTGTCCCTTGTCTGTACAGAGTCGCAAGATTTCAGTAATTCAGAGGCATTGCAAACTCAGAACTCCAAATAGGAACAGATATCCTGTTCACCTAAAGCAAACCAAAATCTAAGCTACATCAAGCCCAGAGAAAGCATAGGAAAGATATTTCCTTTTCAAAAATCTTATTTAATATTTTACTTTTCCCCAATTACATGCAAAACCAATTTTAACATTGCTTTTATTTTTCAAATTTTGAGTTACAAATTCTCTCCCTCCTCCCTGGTTCCATTGAGAAAGCAAGTAATTTGAAATAGATTATACATGTGCAGTCATGCAAAACACATTTCCATGTAACTCACTCTGTGAAAGAAAACATAGACAAAAACAACAAGAAAATAAATAAAGAAAAAGTGTCTTTGACCTGTATTCAGATTCTACCAGTTCTTTCTCTGGAAATGGACAACACCTTTTATCATAAGTCCTACAGAATTGTCTTGCATCATACTGCTGAGAATAGCTAAATTATTCATAGTAGACCATTATGCAATATTACTATTACTGTTGTACAATGTTCTGTTTTGCTCATTTCATTTTGCATCAGTTCATGTAAGTCTTTCCATGTTTTTTGAAAGCATCCTGCTCTTTATTTCTTAAAGCCCAATACTAATACCATGACAATCATATATAACTTGTTCAGCCATTCCCCAATTGATGGACATCCCCTCAATTTTCAATTCTTTTCCACCACTAAAAGAACTGCTATAAAAACTCTTGCACATATAGGTCCTTTTCCACATTAAAAAAAAAAATCTTTTTGACATATCGACCTAGTAATGGTATTGCTTGGATAAAGAGTATGCAAGTTTTTTGTAGCCCTAAGGGCATAGTTCCAAATTGCTCTTCAGAACAGTTGAATCAGTATACAATTTCACCATTAGTACGTTAGTGTTTTAATTTTCCCAAATCCCCTCCAACATTTGTCATTTTCCATTTCTGTCATTAGCCTGCTGAAAGGTGTGAGGTAGTAGCTCAGAGATGTTTTAATTTGCATTTCTCTCATCCATAGTAACTTAGAGCATTTTTTCATATGACTATAGATGCCTTTGATAACTTTGTCTGGAAACTGCCTGTTTTGACCATTTATGAATTAAGGAATGGGTCTTATTTCTGTAAATTTATTTGAGAAATAACATCTTCATGAGAAAAATTCAGTGTTTTTTTTTCATAGTAGTAACTATGAATTATGTTCATACCCATTTTCCCCATTTATCCTATTCTCTCTCTCCTTTTAGCCTGTCAATTCTCAAAAGTGTTTCTGCTTCTGCCTTTTACCTACCTTCTCCAAACTGCCCTCCCTTTTTTTAAGTTCTGCCACACACACCCTCCCTTCCACTAACCTTAAGATAGATATCTACACAGAAATGGATATGTATATTATTCACTCTTTGAGCCAATTCCAGTGAGAGTAAGGTTCATATGCTCCTCTCCCTGCTTTCCCCATTTCCCCCTCCACTGTAAAATCTCATTCAGGCCTCTTTAGTGTTAGATCATTTATCCCATTCTCTTTCTCCCTTTCCTCTTTTCTCAGTGCACTCTTCTTTCTCATCCCTTAATTTTATTTATTTTTTAAGATAATCATACTATCGCATTCAACTCATACTTCTGCTTTCTGTCTATGTATACTCCTAACTTCGCTAATAATGGGAAAGATTTTAGGAGTTATAAATACCATTTTCCCATATAGGAATACAAATAGTTTAACCTTATCAAATCCATTATGACTTCCCTTTCCTGTTTACCTTTTTATGCTTCTTTGGTATGTTGTCTTTGAAAGTCAAATTTTCTATTCTGCTCTGTTCATCAGGAATACCTGAATGTCCTCTATTTCATTTCATGCCCATTTTTCCCCTGAAGGCTTATACTCACTTTTGCTGAGTAGGTGATTTTTGGTTATAATCCTAGCCCTTTTGCCCTCCAGAATATCATATTACAATCCCTATGATCCTTTAATGTGCAAACTGCTAAATCTTGTGCTACCCTGACTATAGATCCATGATATTTGAATTATTTCTTTTTAATTACTTGAAATGTTTTCTTCTTGACCTGGGAGCTCTGAAATGTAGCTATGATATTCCTATTACTTTCCATTTTGGGATCTCTTTCAGGAGGTGAGAAGTAGTTTCTTTCAATTTCTATTTTACCTTCTGGTTCTAGAATATCAGAGCAGTTTTACTTGATAAATTTTTGAATGATAATGTCTAAGCTATTTTTTGATCATGACTTTCAGGTAGTTCAATAATTCTTAAATCTCCTGGAGTTGTTGTTCTAATGAGATAATTCACCTTTTCTTCTATGGTTTTATTCTTTTGATTTTGTTTGATTGTTTCTCTATGTCTCATAAAGTTATTAGTTTCTACGTGTCTCATTGTAACTTTCAAAGAAGTATTTTCTTCAGTTAGCTTTTGCACCTGCTTTTCCATTTGGCCAATTATACTTTTTTTTTTTTTTTTTGCTTTTTGGAGGGCAATTGGGGTTAAGTGACTCGCCCAAAGTCACCTGGCTAGTTTTTGTGTCAAGTGGCTGAGGCTAGATTTGAACTCAGGTCCTCCTGACTCCAGGGCTGGTGCTCTATTCACTGTGCCAACTAGCTGCCCCCCAATTCTACTTTTTAAGGAATTCTCTTCAGTGAATTTTTGTATATCTTTTTTTTCTATTTGACCAATTCTGCTTTTCAAAGTATTCTTTTCTTTACTGGATTTTTGTTCCTCTTTTATTATTTGGCTTATTCTGTTTTTAAGGTTTTATTTTCTTCAAGTATTTTTTGGTGCATCCTTTACCAAGCTTGCATCCCTCTCATTTCTCTTCCAAACTTTTCCTATGCCTCTCTTACTTGACTTTTAAAGTCCTTTTTTTGAGCTCTTCCATGGCCTGAGACCAGTTCATTTGTTTGGAGGCTTTGAATGCAGGAATTTTGACTTTGTTGTCTTCTTCTTTGTGTGTATCTTGATCTTCTTTGTCACTGTAGTAACTTTCTATGGTCCATTTTTTTTTCTATTGTTTGCTTGTTTTCCAACCTATTTCTTTAATTTTAACTCTATGCTAAAGTGGGGCTCTGATTTTCAAGTGGAGAGGGTTCTTTCCCATGCCTCAGATATTTTTGCATGGCTTTCAGAGGTTATTCTGGGGACCTGGAAGTTTTTGGCTCTTCCAAGGTGGTATTATCTAGGGAGAGTTGTGTTTTCTACTCTCCTGTACTGTTCACTGGTTTATAAGTGACCACAAGCACTCTTTTCAACCTTGGAACCGTGGCTAGGTCCTTACTTCCCTGAAGCCACAAGCTCTGGTGTACTAGTGCTCTTCCTCACACTGGGACTAAGACCCAAGACTGTGACCCAGATCCAAGTATAGGCAATGCAATAGAGTCCTACCCCTTGTGCCAACAATGGGACCCCTGTAAATCCCCTTCTGACCCATTGTCTGATCTCCTTACTGTCTGTAGGCTGAGAGGTCTGGAAACTACCATTGCTGCCACTGACTCATTTGCTCAGAGGCCTGTTCCTGGTTTGCTGGGGCCTGGTCTGCACTGGGAAGGACTTAGATGAACTGTGCTCCTCTGTCATCCTGGTGCAACAGATCTTTTCTGGAGAACTTCTATGTTTTCTTGGGGTGAAAATCTTTTTGTGGGTTCTGCTGCTCTAGAATTTATTTAGAGTCATTATTTAAACATCTTTGGAGAGGTTTGGGGGAGAGCACAGGTGAATCCTTGCCTTTACTCAGACATCTTGACTCCACCTCACATGGAAAGGTATATCAAAGACTCAAACAGTCATACACAAACACAGAGAAGTTGAAGAAATTCACCCAACTATTAATACCCTTGTTATCCACCAAAATGTGAAGCATCCCTTATAAATAAGGAAGAAAACTCATAAGGAAGCAAAGGAGAAAATACAATTCACATTTAGAAGCTCAAATTAGTTTAATCTAGCAGTTGAATCCTACATTTTTCTGAATTGCTAAATCTGAGTACTTCTCTGAGTCAGTTGCTTTTGCTAAATATACTTAATTGATCACCAAGTAGAAGGGACTGCATAATGGCCCATTTTAAGCCCCATTTTCCCCTTCTTGAAAATAACTTGAATTACCCAGTCACCCGTTTAAAAAAATCTTTTTGAAGAATTATTTCTTTATATCACTGTCTTACAGATTAGAATTTTCCAGAATGCTTTCCAGTGCTTCTGGAGCACACAACAAATTCCTGGTTTGGGATTTTAGTGCTAAAAGAAAGAGAATCAAAGGAAAGGCTGCCTTCAAGGAAATGTTTTGTGAAATTTGAACAGGTGAACATTCTGCATCACTGAACCAGTTCATTAAAAAAATCTCAAGGAATATCAAGCAAGTAGACTTTGTCCAGCTGTCAAGCATCACCAACTTAAGGCAAAGATTATGAAAAATATAATGTGAATATTGATATGCAGCAGATGGGTCAGATTCTATTAAGATAATTGCCAGAGGTATAATTGTTAACATTTTCAAATGCATAAGGTGATTTTACTGAGGATATTTTTTTCTTATTCTCTAATTTATGGTCAAAATAAAAGGTAAACTCCAAGAAGAAGACTTCAGTTCTTGAAAAGATATGATCACACAAAGGCAAAAACACAATTATTCCTACAGAGCTCAATGACTATGCTACCAAGTGACTTTAAAAAAAAAAAAGAGATTTACCCTATTGTAGAAGCAGGATACCAGATTAGGAATGACAAAGACCTGAGTCCAAGTCTTGCCTCAAACATTACCAATATTATTCTATTGATCTGTCTATCTCAGTTTCCTCACCTGTAATACATGAGAGTTGAACTCATGGTCCCCAAAATCCCTTCTAACTCTGAAGTTACAATTTTATGATATTAACTATATTAGATTAAGCTACTAGATACTGGTTTTGAAATAACTTCAATGTGTATACAGTCAATAAGTTTGTATACATAAAAATTAGAATTCATTTTCCAAATATGATTCTTTCTGTTCAGCTATAAAATTTGTGAATAATAAGAAAGTAAAACCACAATGACTTTTAATTGATTTTAAAAGAAATAATTTAAAGGACAAGATGCTGGTGATACAGACAAATAAAATTCAGTCCCTGTCTTCAAGTATGTTTCAATTTTAGTCTGAGAAGAATGTGGCATACACATAAATATAACATGGGCTAGTGCACAATTTGTATTGTGACAATGAGTTATGAGAGTTAATATGAAGATGAATTCTTGTAATGTGATGGAAGGGGAAGAACATTCCATAGAAGAGATTGCATTGGTAAAGGATATTAAAGGATGCTTAAGTTTGCAAATGACAGATATCATTGAAGAGACATGCTAGGTGAAGGGAAAGCATTGAATTGTGTACTTTTTTTGCCATAGACAACAAAAAATAATCAATTGCTGATTCAATTTCAATGGTCATAGATGCTGAGAAAGGTCAATAGTAACATTCTTGAATTCTGGATCCCCAATAATTCAATCTTTGAATAGAGTGTTGAAAATTCATCTTGTTAGTAGGTATGAGTGTATACTTATAAATGAAATCCTGCTTTTGTATTTCCCATACAACAGTTCACTTTGAGTAGGACAAATAGTTGAAATTACTTGGCTGAGTAGCGGTGATGGATTGCATTAAGTAATCCATGCTCTGTCCTCTTATAACTCTTGTAGCTAATGGTATAGATTTCAAAAGCATCAGGAGGAACAGTGTGTAGCTTATTGCTACAGAATACTTACTTGTTTATTTTTTAAATTTTCTTCCCAAAACTTGGTCTTTTACAGAAATTTTCTTCACAGAAATTGGAATTTAAGGAAATAAACTCGTGATTTTGACCTCAACACTAGGCTTTAATCAACTGAGTTGACTAGTAGGTGCCTAATAAATGCTTTTTGACTTGAATAAATGGCAGCATAAAAGACAAATAGTTTTTTCTTGATTAAAATTATTCTATTGATTGTGGGGCTTTAAGATGGCAGACATCTTTTGATTAGTGGGTCTACTTTTAAATCTGAAATATTGCCTTTACATTTGAAACTTAAAAAAAAGCTTCATATAAGAAGGATGTATGTAAAAACTATTTGTCATAGGTTATTGATAATTTTGCCATTACCAAATGGTAATGTAAGCTTTGTGGGAATAGTACATATTATTCATCCACAAATAAAATTCTTTGGATACAGAACACTATGTGAATGTATTCGGTTTTGTTATTTTTGCCTTCTTTTCAATTTTAGCTGTGATTTCCTTTAAACCATTTATATCAACCAATAATTTCTAAGAGAGGACAAATGTCATCAGTGCCTGAGGAAAGCAGGAGGATCTTACTTTGTCTTCAAACATCTTTGTTCTAGCCGGATGAAAGATTTCAGCCATCCGTGAGGAAGCCTGTCTCATTTGACAAAACCTACATTGAATATGCTATAAATATTTCACTGAGGAATAACCATTGCAACAAATTAATTTGGATTAGCCCTAGTGTTACTACATTGACCTCTGATGGCAACATTTATCTAAACTTAGAAATTGACTGTTAAATGAAAAAATACACATGAAAAACTCATACAAGATAAATACAATTTTATTCTTATACCTAATACATTTGCAACTTAGTTGAAATTTTGTTTCTGATTTACAGTGTGCTTTTAGCTCACATTTTTTAGCTCATTTTTTTTAAGCAGAGGCAGATGTCATTGATAATCATCCCAATCAAATAATTGGTGAAATAAATGATCAAGATAATATCAATGGGTGGCTAGGTGGCACAGTGAATGGCACATCAGCTTGGAGTCAGGAGGACCTGAGTTCAAATGTGGCCTCAGATGCTTGATGCACTTGCTAGCTGTGTGACTTTGGGC
The DNA here is from genome assembly GCA_028627135.1 of Pseudochirops cupreus. Lineage (NCBI taxonomy): Eukaryota > Metazoa > Chordata > Mammalia > Diprotodontia > Pseudocheiridae > Pseudochirops > Pseudochirops cupreus. The sequence continues at coordinate 150,258,594 of CM053581.1, forward strand.
AAGTCACTTAACTCCAATTGCCCTCCAAAAAGCCCCCCCCCCCAAAAAAATGGATAATATTTTAAATTTTTCTGATTTCATTGAACTTCAAATTCTCACTCAGGATATTATTAAATATTTAATAATTATTAGCTACTCAAGAAATCTTTGAACTGAAATCAAATCAGTTGGAAAGACTAACAAAATGTTATTGTCAATGTTATCCATAAGAGATGACATTTGAGAGTGTTGTAAATATAAATATTTGAGATACTGGATTTGCATATTTGAAGGACATATTCAGGATATTCTCTGGAAACAAAGCATATTGGATGTGGAATTATATTAGTATAATTTATATGGAAACTCAATGTGTAGCTTTACTTCAGCAAAGCATCGTAAAACTCAGTCAGTTAGCCTAACGACCATCATCATCAGAAAGTGGGTATTTGGCTGATAGAATGTTGAGTATATTCTCAAATTACTATATTTTTAGAAGTGTAATAGTTGCTTGTGGAGAACAGTTATTTTGTACATAGGAGGTAGTCAATGTTTGTGAAATGGAATTAAATTGATGAAATCATCTACCTGACAAAGTGATGGCTTTTTCAAGTTCAGAAAATCTTCCTGATGGCCTGACATGAAGGGGATTTGACTCGTTTATTTGGTAAAGGTCATTCAAACATGGCTCCTAAGATCAATATAATAATAATAACACAACATTCACTAGCTATTTACCACTCTGGAGCTAAACATCATGGCTCTTGAGAATCTTCAAATCAGATCGTCATAGTATCACTATCAATTTAAAGGTGTCCTTTCAACTACTAAGAGAACTTTTATTTGTCCACTCACTAATAATAATAATATTATGTTTAGGATGTTCCAAAATAATTTACTAATGTTTCCTCTTCATCATCAGTGCATCTTCAAAGTTCTATGCTGATTTGTTTCAAACAATTTGTATTGATAAAGTGAATAGAAACAGCCTCAGATATTCCACCTAATATGGAAAAAAAATAGTACTTTCTATAATTATTTCAGTAGTATTTCTACTTTGTAGAGATGAAAAATAATATATGAATATCATATTATATCTATTCCTCTGTTTAGTAGACTTAATAGTTATGTGGCCATGGATACATCTTATACAAATATATTTATACACTGATATTCATATACATTGATATATTTATAGGTTTTATGTGAAGGTAAGGTAGTTTTCCATAATCGATAGAGTTCTGAACCTAGGAACAAAGAATCCTCAATTACCAGCTGTGTGACTATTTACAAGTCATTTAATCTTCTTTAGTCTCACTTTCCTTGTTTATAAAATTAGGATAGTGTCAATAACATTTATGATGCCAAGCTCATAAAAAGAAGAAACATAATACATTAGATGGAAAGTCAAACTTGTAGTCTGGACCACTTGACTTCAAGTACTGTCTCAAACCCCTGCTGGCTATGCAAGACACTATCATTGTCAGTTTTATTCATTCATTCCTTAATCATTAGTAAATAAACTATAAAGAATTGAAGGTATGTTATATATAGAAATGGGATATATCAATATATAAAATTTATTCTGAATTCTATATAATAACTTTTGAATGAAGATGATTATTTCATATTCTTTAACTCAGAAACATTTTCTTGAATTGGAACAAGTGTCTTGGGTAATTTTTTTTAATTATTCATTTTAGCATAACGTTGATTTTTATGTGACAAAGATTCACATCATGCATATTACTTAAAATCTTTGTGTAAACTTGACATTCACATAAATTCTCATCTTGTTAATAATAAACTAGATCAGGTATTGCCAGACAGTAGAGAAGAGTCAGATTCTAGATTTTGTCTTTGAGTAAGTGTTCATGTAGTGCTTTTGTCTTTTTCTTCTTATTGAACTAGTCTAATTATTTTATGTGAGAAATTGGGCCAAGGGATGATTTCCTTAGGTATGCTCAAATTCTCTTCAAATGTATGTAACCAACCCCCCCCCCCCCCATTCCATGTTAACTGTAAAGTAAGAATTAGGGGATACATGGCACTGTAGATAGACACTGGCCTTGAAACCAGAATGATTTGGGTTCAAATTCTGACTCTGCTCATAGCTGCATGACCCTGGCTAAGTTAATTAACATTTTCATGCTTTGAACAACTGTCAATAATTCTAAGTAGCAGAGAAAGTACTTGGCTGCATTGGTAGTAGTAGATTCTTAACCCAGGAGTTTATTATACCAGTGAAATTATAGATCTAGTCCATATATTTATGAAATCTAACATTAAGTGCCTAACATCTTGCTTAGTTCATTCAGTCAAAAGTTTCTTCATGGCCTGCTTTTTAAATTTTATTTCACTTTGTTTTTGCCTTTGTATCTACAGAATCTAGCACACTATATAGCACTGAACAACTGCTTACTAAATTTCCTTGCATCAGATTGAATTCAACGGCCTTACATTATTATTATCTGCAACAAAAAAAGAAAAATAAAATGATAATGACCTACTCTTGTTGAACAGTGGAAAGAGCACAGAATTTAGAATCAGATGATTGGGGTTTAAATCCCTTTATAGCTACATATGTCCTCTATGACCTTGGAGAAATTATATCAATTCTTTGACTCTTTGTTTCTCCATATAATATTTGAAAAAAAAAGAGGGAGATAATCTGTTATGCCTTTAGATTTAGTTACTTTGGATGTGTTTCTTAAAACCAGATTTGTATAAAAGTTTAGTGATAACAACTAGATGTTATAGTTAAGAAAATTTAAACTGTGAACTTATATGACTTAAAGATATGGAAAGTTAGTATCTGTATAAAGAGAGGGTACTGAAGAATGTTTTAGATTTTGGAATCAAGACAATCAATATTTGAAATTAAAAAGGAGGAGAAAGCTTGATCATTTAGAAATTTCATTAAGGAAATCATTTCATTAAGAAGAACTTCTAATGATGTAAAACTTCTTTATTTTATAAACTAGGAAGCTAAGACCTAGAAGGCCAGTGTCTTTGGTCAAGCCTCCATCTCATGGTTGAAATGTGTCTTTAACTTTGCTTTTCGTGCTCCTAGGTCAGTACACTTTATATCGCATGACACTCATGGACAGGATACCACATGGGTTAGGAACCTGAGCTAAAAGAATTCCTAAATCCCTGTGATGCTGAAATTCAATGATTCAAACATCTAAAATGGCAAATGTTTTTTTACCTTTTGCCTCTATTATACCATACACTCAGCTTTGTGCTAGGAATCTCTGCAAGGAGGAGAGCATAGCTATCAGGGAATAATCAGATACTTGACCACCAATAGTCTTCTTCATTCAGAATTTTTATTGTTAATACTTTCTCTGTTACCCTCTGTACCACCAGCATACACTTAAGAATGATTTCAAGGCACAGGGAAATGGAAATTTTTTCATCTTCATAAAAATTTGGGTTCTCAAGAACATTCTTCTATATATTCTACCCAATAGGAAATGAGAAAAAAGTACAAAAATAGATTCGATGAAACAGCCATCAAATGTTAATATGTCAATGTTGTAATTTAAACGTATTTGTTCTTAGAACTTGGAAATAGCCACACAAGACTTGTTGTGCTTTTAAGAATTGTTGGGTATGATTGGCACTTTACATAGAAAATAACCTATGTGAAGGTTGACCTAAGCATCACAAAATGGTCATGTTTGACCAGGGAATAAACCAGTTTTTAACAATCTTGTACTTGTGCAAACAAAAAAGGTGATTTTCCTCATTTATCAACCCCATGATTTATGTTGCATTATTTTTATACACTTTTTGGGAATATAATTATTATATGCCCCATAAGAAAAGCCAGGTATCAACATTGTCCTTTATTCTGTCTACTATAAACATGAAATTGTAAGATCCTACCACTGACCTTCCCTCCCTGTGAATTTCTATCTTGTATGAACATTCTGAGTCTCAGAGTAGGGGAAGAGGAAAACTCTCAAACACCTTTTCCTGACTTTCCCTGGTGAGAGTAGACAATACTAGGTAATAGTCAAACAAATTCATTCACATAAAATAACTTTTTTTTCTCTTTTTTATTTAGAAAAGTTTTCATTTTTTGTAAGTTTGGATACAGGAGCAGTATGGATGGAGCTCTGCAAGCCTTGGAAGGTCTGATTTCAATTCATTCCTCAGATACTTTTACCACCTATGTGACACTATTCAGCTTTAGTTTTCTCATTTGTGAAGTGGTAGTAGTAATAGGATCTATTTCATACACTTGTTGTCAGAACTAATAAGTTAATAAATGCAAAGTGTTTTGTAAACCTTTATATATAGTATTTATGAGTGTATATATACATGTATGTGCTTTGTAACCTGGAAGTACTTTTTACCTTTATAAATGAAGTGATTCACATATTTTAAACTTATTAGTTATATACATATCTATCGATCTCTTCAACCGCTTTATTTTTAGCCCTCCTTTTCATATACACATTTATTTAATATACAAATATCTATTAAGTGTCAGTTCTATGTGCAAAAATATGCAAAGTCCTGGGGGTATCACAAAGTTAGGATAACATGAATTCCCTGGCTTCTTTGAGCTTGAGATCCAATGCAAAGTTTGCTTATTAACATACAAGCATTCTAATGAATGCCACAAGAACTCCTCTAATGTCTGTGTGCAGTCCTCTGCTCAGCACTGCTGGAGATAGTGGCAAAGAATTTTAGGTATGGTCTATCAGTTTCTAGTGCTTTCTTTGTCTTTAGAAGCTTACAAACTCATTAGAAACTGATACTAATATGGATGAACCAATTTTTAAAAAATAAAATGGAGTACATACACGAAGTACTATGAGAAATCAGAGGTGCCTGAGATTTAATGTATGCCAGAGAACAGAAAGAAGTCTTTGGTTCAATTTAAAAGGCATTAATAAGGCAAATACAATCTGCAGGATACTGGAGATATATAGATAAATATAATACAAACCTTATTCTAGAGAATACTAAAAATCTATAAGGGAAAAGATATAAAGTAATACTTTTGATACAATAGAAAAGATAAGGGCAAAGTAGAGATCTAGCCAATGAGATGAAAATTTCAGACAGAAGAAGCTATGTTCACCTATAAGCACAAAAGCACACTTCATGGAAGTGGTAGCACTTGGATGTGTGATTCAATCAAGCCAGTAAACAACAGAAATCTGTTAAGCAGTTATTTGTGATAGTTACTGTATAATGCACAAGGATACAAGGAAAAAAAGTATCTCCTGGCAATATAAATGCAAAGTAGATGGAAGATAATCTTAAGTGAATGGTACTAAGTGTTGAACGGACCAGCAAAGACATTTGGGATGAGATAGTGCTTTATCTAAGGCTCAAAGAAGCCAAGGATTCCAAGAGTTACAGGTTGGAAAGAAGAGGATTACAAGGAGAAGAAATAATCAGTGAGGAGCCTTACAGATGAAACATAAGAGTGTTGTGTTCAAGGATATGCAAGTAGGCTAGTCAGTATAGTTAATCTTAGAGTACATGGACAGAGTTAGTAGAATATAATAATATTGGAAAAGAAGCCAGGCTGTTGTGAATTTTAAATGGTAAACAAAGGACTTTATGTTTGATCTCACAGTCAGTAGGGAGCCATGGAACAAAGGGACATACAGGAATGGTATGATCGTATCTGTGCTGTGAGGAAATCACTTTGGCAGTTGAGATTGGATTGAACTGGAGAGACACTTAAAACTAGGAGGCAAATTATTCCTTTCAAATAATGAGGGCCTGAATGAGAGCAGATGGTTATGTGAATAGATAAAAAAAGGAAGTATGATAGGGAAGGATTCAACAGATTGAGGTAGAAAGTAGGTCATCTTAGAGGATGGCACACATCCCCAAAGAGGATGGTATGAGTTGGGGTGGGAGAGTAGAGGAGTCTAGCAGAATGGAACATAGAATAGATACAGGCCAAAAGAATGAGATAAAGTCATGCAGTTACTGTAGAGCCAAATTATGAAGTTGCTTGAATGTTAACATCAGAAATTTAAACAATGTACTTCGGGTAAAACAGAACCAGTGACGAGTTTTGTTGTTGTTGTTGTTGTTTTCCTGTAAGGGAGTGACAATCCATTTGGCACCTTCAGATTACTTGAGGAGGACCATGAAAGGCAAATTGGAGAAAGGAGAGACTAGAGGCAAGGAGACCAATAATGGATCATAATAGCTCAGGATAGTGGAGTTAAGGGCTGGAACTAGAGTCATGCAAAGGGAGATTTATGGTCTAGGTGAATCTTGGAAGGCACCTCAAGGAAGAAGGAAAAAAGCATAAACAAATACCTTAAGATAGGAATAGCAGCCTAGTCTATTCAGAGGAAAAGTGACTTGTGCAGAAGTAAATAGTTAACATTAGATAGTCAAGTTAGTATGAGACTGTAGAAGGCATTGAATTCTGGTTGAAATTCTTTGGAATTTAGGCTTCATCTTATATTTAAGTTCCAAATACTGATATACAGTAAAGAGCAAAGGCACTTCTTCCCTAACAGGAATTGACCTACTAATCCTCAGAACTGATGGGAGAACTCTTCAGGAGCGGAAGAGATTTGCATTGCCCTTGTGTTATTCTCATTGAAACACAGAAATACATGAATTCACTTTAAATTTTTAGTGTTATTTAAAAAGCAGCAAGTTCAAATGACATCATTTTGGCCAATTTTTTTGTGCTTGAGTTCTAGGGTTTATTGGACTCTAAAGTATATATGTTATTTGGATAATATGTGCATAATTATATTTATACACATGTGTGTACAAATTATACATATATACATTTGTGTGTATATGTATTTATATATAGACATGTGTACCCTAGACTTATATCCCCCAAAATGCATATATGTCCTCAAAACAATTTATATATACATAACATGCATATGCATATATTCATGTGTGTTTTATATATACACACAAACATATATGCACATATACGCATATTTATATAAGGCTTTTTTTTTATAAGTCTGAATGATAGGCTATTAAATAACCTTCTGGGTATTAGAAATCATGGGTTTCCCAAATGTGCAGTTTCTAAAGTAAGAATATTTAATAAAAACAACCTTGACAGTGAGGCTAAGAAGACAGGGCATTGCTTCTTCCTTTACCATCCAAGCATTGGCACTCCAGCTCCCTGGTAATCAAATATTGAACAACAATGTTAAGAAACCCTGATCACATATTTATTCTATTCTGACGTTATTTTCTTTTTCTGGAGGATTGATTCTTCACTGAGATAGAATTGTCTTTGGATCACTATTCTCTCTCTAAAGTCTCCATCCTGCTTATCTCTTCTGTTCTGGTGACTGAACTATTCCATTCCAATCTGTTCCATTCATCAAATGGTAAGGTGAATAGAGATCCCCTCTCAAAGGCAGGAAGGCATGGATTCACATTATGCCTCTGAAAAATACTATCTGTTTGACCCTCAAAAATCACTTAGCATCTTCAGGATCTAGGCAACAATCTAAGACTATAATTTGCATAAGTAGGGGTGATTCACTGGGGAGTCCTTTATGACAGTAAAATCATAGGTTTAAGCCTTATGTCTATGGATTCAACACATATGCCATTGTCTCCTCAGTGTAGATGACACCTGGTCTATAAATCCGTTGCCCTCTTTTTAGGGCTCTATTCATATTGTAAAGTACTAGATGTATACAGATTATAATGCTGAAAGTTGAACTCATCTCCTTTTCCTCCTCTTCAGACTCTATTTTGATCTTGCCTCTCCTACTCCTTCCTTGTTTGATTGTGCACTTTTGAAAGTAGGGCCTATTTTTGTCCTCATTTGACTTAGCATACAGTACATACTTAATAAATATTTATTTACTTGGAATATATTGGAAAAACATTTATTAAACACCCACTATGTGCCAAGTACTCTGCCTCACATGGTAATATGTCATTTGATCCTCCCAACAACTTTGTGAGATCTATGTTGTTATTACCCTAACTTTACAGCTGAGAAAACTGAGAAATATTAAGCAACTAACCCAGGGTCACACAGTTAGTGTCTAAGGGAGGATATGAACTCAAGTCTGGTGATTTCTACACTGTGGCACCTATTGATTTGACTCTTCCATTAATGTGAATAATACTTTGTTACTCAGCTTCTAAATTTTGATGTGGTCATCACTCCTCCATGTTTCTCACCCTGACATTCAATCTGTCATGAATTTATATAACTTCTTTCAAAATGTCTTTTACAAGCACCCTTTCCATTCCCATTGTCAATTTCTTATTCCTTCTTCTCTAGACTATTCTAATTGCTTCTAAAGTGGTCTCACTGCCTTTAATTTCTCTCTTACCCTGCCATCCTCATACTACACAATGACAATCTCTTTAAAAATTACAACAATCTTTAATAGAGTACCATTTTCAGTCTCCAACTCAGAATTTCAATACTTTGCTGTAACACACAAAAAAAGTCTAAGCTTCTTTTCACTCAGTACAATCTCATTTTTTTTCCTTCATAATCTCCCATTTTTACCACTTAGTAACTCCTGTTTCCCAGCCCAAAAAAATTCCTTTTGTAATTTCATGAACATAATTTGGATTTTCTAGCTTCTGTGACTTTGTTACTGCCACTCCTCAATTTGAAATATACTCTACCATCCATCTTCACTTATCAACATCCTTCATATCTCAATTCAAACCTTACTTCTCCCTGACAGTTTTCCTTTTCACTTTAGGTAGGAAGTAGCGTATATTCTTTTTCATTCCTATGCATTTATCATATGAACATAATGCACTAAGAATATATTGAATTTTATTTCAGTTACTTTGTGTATGACTTAACTCCAGAAGTAGACTTTGTGCTCCTCCAAAACAAGGTCAGGTCTTTCAACCAAGAGCTGAAAGTGAATCTAGAAACCACTTAGCCCCATCCCCTGGTTTTACTCCTCAAGAAACTGAAACCTTAGCATTAAAAAAGTCACCAAGTAGCAAAGTTAGAATTTTAACTCCGGCTTCCTGATTGGTTTCTTCTCTACAACCTCATTATAACTGCCACAATGCCTAGATCACGTAGAGAACATTTTTATTGAGGTATGTGTAGGACAAGATGTTCTTTGGTGTGCTTCACAATCCTGAAATTCTATCATTAAATAGAGTATATTGTACAAAATAGAAACTCAAAAAATCTTATTGAAAAAAAATGAATGTATCTTTCCAAGGAATACAACCTCCTTGCTAGTGTCAGCAGTTATTTACAGAAACTTCAAGTAATGTTTTGTGAAGTGACTGTTAGTACAGAGGTGACCTACAGAAGGTGGCAAAAAGGGTTGCTCCAAGTGGCTGTGCCAAGTTTATTCACATCTAAGGAAAAGGATAACTTGTCAAAATAACTTGCCTTTGAAATATCCTATCTGAATTTAATGTCTGTCAGACTTGTTTGAGTCACTTGTGGTTCTTTTTCATGATTGTTTCTCTCAGTAGGCAGCAGCAGGCATTTTGAGTGCTTGTATCTTCTCTTTACGAAGATGGTTTTTATGATATTAGAGCTTATTCAGCAGAGATGTCAACTTAAAATTGTCATTTTGATCTCCATGACTATTTTCTCTCTCCACTTCTTATTTTGAGAGAAATACAAAGAAATATTCTAGAATAAAGAAGGTCTAATCAGGCTTTTTTTTTCCTTTTGCAACTAAAATTATAAAATTCCCTTCCTACCAAGCCATTTAGTGGCAAGAAGGAAAACTGAGGGGCCATTTTGTCAGAGTATTTAAAAGACGAAGACTATTCTGACCACAAAGAACAAGTGCTAGAGCTAACTTTAACTTTCAGCTATGATTTATATCTCTGAGTAAATGTGTTTTTTTTTTCAATTTTTATGATGGATGAACAATAGGAGTCCTTTTAAAAAAGAGTTGGTATAAAAATAATAGAAATTGGTAGGTGACAAGTTGAAGGGCATGGCCATTTCTTCTGTGAAACGGGTTCTTACCTTCAAATTATAGAGATGGGGACCTGAGGCAAGGAAGATAAAAAATACACTCACATCAGTGTTTTGGTATTGTTTATGACAAGGAAGAAAATTCTACCACCTTTTTTGACCCCCATATACTGCTATGCTCATTCTCTTTCTTTCAAATAAGGAGTGAACAGAGAAAGGAAGAATGAAAAGTTGAGCAGCAAAAACAAAAAATCTTTGGGTAGAGAGAGGAGTTTGTGACCCTTAGTTTGTGCTCTCTTTTTGTTCTTTCTTTTGTTCAACGTCACAAAGAACAGCTAAGTGGTTAGGACATAATTTTAAAGAAGGAAAAAGTTATCCTCCCAAATGGACAATAGCTCCTGGAACTTATATGGTAAAGATATAGGCCAAATTCCAAGTGATTTGTGAAAGAGCTTATAAATTCAAGAATTTCAGAGTGGAATATAATCTTAGAGTTCATCTCAACTGGAACCTTTATTTTTCAGGATGAGAGGAGGGAAGGAAGGAAGGAAGGAAGGAAGGAAGGAGGGAGAGAGGGAGGGAGGAAAGGATGGAAGGGAGGGAGGGAAGGAAGGAAGGAAGGAAGGAGGGAGAGAGGAAGGGAGGGAAGGAAGGAAGGGAGGGAGGGAGGGAATGAAGGAAGGAGGGAGAGAGGGAAGAAAGGAAGGAGGGAGAGAGGGAAGGAGTGAGGGAAGGAAGGAAGGAAGGAAGGAAGGAAGGAAGGAAGGAAGGAAGAGAAGGAAGAGAAGGAAGGAAGGAAATTATCAGCAAAGTTCTTAGCAAAGAAGCACTTATTGAGTGACTACTATGTGCCAGGCAATCTGTTAAGCACTTTATAAATATAACCTCATTTGATCTTCACAACAATCTTGAGAGGTAGGTTCTGTTTTTATCACCATTTTATACTTGAGGGAGTTGAGATAGGCAAAAGTTTAGTGACTTTCCCAGGGTCATAGAGTTATTACTTATCTGAGGTCAGATTTAACTCAGGTGTTCACAACTCCAGGCCCCACTCTCTGCTGTGCCATGTACCTGCCTCAGATGAGGAAACTGAGACTTAGAGAAGTTATAGTAGTTGCCTAAGGCCCCAGGAGTAAGAAAAATCAGAGACAAGCCTAGAAGTCATGTCAGCTGAGTATAAGTCCAGTGACCTTTCCACTCAGTAGTGCTACCTTCTTTATATTATCTAGCTCCACATTTAATTCAGTGTTTTGTTCTTGATTCATGAGTTTTCCTGAGTATATTGACCTTCTTTGGATGTAACTGACATTTATGTAATACTGTGCTATTTGCAAAGCAGTTTAGAGAAAACATTGTAGTTAATCTTCATGGCTACAGTGCAAGAGAGGCCTCCCATCTGGCACCCTCATTGTTCAGACGGGTCAGTCAGTCGATAAATGTTTATTAAACACCTATAACATGCCCGTTACTATTCTAAGTACTAAGATTAGAAAGAAAGGAGAAAAGACAATTCCGTGTCCAAGGAGCTCCCGGCCTAATGGGGGAGGCACCATGAAAACAACCACATGCAAGGAAGTTAGATAGAAGATAAAAGTGGAATAATCAACAGCTAAGGAAACTGAGGCTCGAAGAGTTTATGTGCCTTTTTTGTGTCCATACAGTTAAGTACAACTCAGAAGTGGGATCTTCTTGACTCACAGCCAACATTCTTCCAACTGCACCGCAGCACCTCTGAAATGGAGCGTTGAAATCGTCTTTGGGGCATAAGAAGCTTTCAAGCATTCCAAACGAAATGCATTTTATTGATAATGCACAGATGTTGGGAAGTGGATAAAAAAGCACTATTGACAGCATTTAGTGATAAAAAGAAGGATGAATTAAACTTATCTGCCTATAGCCACTTGACTTTAAATCTTATTTTCCTAAGAAGTGATCCAAAAAATTGATAGTCCTCAGGTTCATACACCAATGGGAAAAAGGGAAATAGAAAGAAAACACAATAATAATTATATCCAAAGATAGTTGGAATCCAAAGTTCTAAGTCATGCAGTTAGTTACTGATAATCAATTTGAATTAGCTGGCAAGAATAGCTACTATTTATTAGCAAAAGCTCGTGTTCATTAGATTATAGGCAAGAAGATGCCAAAGATAAAGCATGACACATCAACATATTTATAGTAGCAAATTTCAAAACAGCAGAGAACAAAATTCATGACCGTAATTTGGGGAATGGTTAAACAAGTTTTAGTCTGTAGCTGTAATGGTATACCATTATACTTTAAGAAATAAGGAATCTGAATAACTTAGAGAAGCATGAGAAGATTTATATGTACTGATACTTTACTAAGTAAATAGAATAAAAATTATACACACAGAATAACCACGATGTAAATAGAAAGAAGAGGAAAAAAGAAATTGATAGCTGTGTGATTATATTGTCTAAATCTGATTCTAAAGATATACATGAAAATGTATTCCCTCCACATTGTTGCAAAGGGGAGCACTATAAGTATAGAACGTTGCATTGTTTTTCTTTTGCTTTATTCTTTGTTACTAGGGATATCTCTCTGAATAAGACACGAAGAGTTATATATTGGCAAATGAAGTTGATATAAAAATGAAGTATCAACATTTTAAAAATTAAAACATCGTTATATTTTGTATTTTTGTATTTAGTACCAACATAGAACATTATTATGACTAGGGTAATTGTGAATACCAAAGTGATGGGAAGCCATCCTTCCGTGGGATTTGTTCTTTTCATAAAAGATATTAAGCAAGTTATAAACTCAAGAAAAAAAATTAATATTCTAAACAATATTTCAGATGTATCATAAAATTACAGAAGGTCATACTTGAGAGAGATGTTAGAGGCCATTCATTTGAAACAATCCATCCAAAAAATTTCCCTAATAAACACACCAACAAATTCAGTTTCCATTGGTAGACTTCTAGTGATGAGGAATTGACTCTCTTCCCAAAAGGCTTATTCCATTTTTAGAGATTCCTCCTTATTGGTTGATGTTTCCTTGTTTCTAGACTCAATATGTCTTTCTGAAACTTCCACCCTTTGCTTATAGCTCTGTTCTCTGACAAACTGAATTTGTTGAATCACTCTTCCATATGTAGTTCTTTAAATAATTAAGAACATCTTAAGTCTTCTTTTCTCCAAGCTAAACCACTCTGGTTCCTTTGACTAATGTTCTTATAGCATGGTTTCCAATCAATTCACTGTTCTGATAACTCTGTCCTATGCTGTATCAATTGAGGCAATATTTTTTTAAAAAATTTAGAATTGTACCTGGCACATAGTAAGCACTATGTAAATACTTATTCCTTTCCCTCTTTCAAACTTCACCAAACACCTTCTGCCATTTGGAAGGAACATAAATCTCTCTTGCTAACAGCTAAGGGAGAATTTCTTTGGAACCAGGAACATGACCTGTATGGAAGAACTAGATTTTCCATGTTCTTTATTGTGTATGTTCTGTCCACCGCCTACAGAGAGAGACAGAAAGACAGACAGAGACAGAGAAATAGAGTGACAGAGAAAGAAAGAGAGAGAGAGAGAGACAGACAGAGAGAGAGAGAGAGAGAGAGAGAGAGAGAGAGAGAGAGAGAGAGAGAGAGAGAGAGAGAGATTCTTGGTAGGGATTAACTTACCATTAGACAAAAGTACCACAGAGCTCAGATCTGAAGGAACAATATGAATAATAGAAAGACAGGCCCTTAGGAAGGCATCTTGTGGTACAATGGAAAGATTGTTGGACTTGATATCAGATGACCTATATTTGAAACCAAAATCTACCATTTCCTATTGTCATGTCCATGGGGAAGTCAATCAGTCTTTCTGGACTCCTGCATTCTTTCCTATATAAAAAAGAGATTTGGACTAGATCACCTTGAAGATCCATACTAGCTCTGAATCTATCATATATCTCCCTCCTTGGCAGAATTAGAGCTGGGAGATAGTTATTTCCAAAAGGTAGGAAATTAACAAAGAGTTTTGCCTAACAAAGAAACCTCTACTTAGATGCGGAGACAAAGTTGCCTGTAAAATATAAGAAGAGGCTGACAGGGATCATGTTCCCTGGCATTCTACACTTCCAATATTTAATACAAATGTGAAGATCTTTGCTAGTTCTTTCAAAAATTAAGGAAATTATAAAAATTTACATTAAACTTGAATGTAAACAACTAAACTTGATTTGCCATTCTTTACATTTAAACTCATTCATTTCAATGATTACAATATCATAACCTTTTAAGGTCCCCTCTATTTCTCACTAAGTCTCCATTAGGAGTCTCTCAACTCTTTCTCATCATTTTTCCTCAAATGATTACAACTAACATGTAATCCATTATTCGGTTATGCTTCATTTTAAAGTATTTAATAAATATCTTTGCATATTTTTCTATATTTATCATACTTTTTATTAATAATATATATATTTATTATTTAGGATCATAAATATAGAGATGGAAGCATTCTCAGAGGTCATGGAGTCCAAACATCTCATTTTTCATATGATAAAATTGAAGTCCAGAGAGGTTAAGTGATTTACCTAAAGTCATACAACTAGTACTTATCTAAGACATGATTTAAATTCAGTTTTTCCTGACTACAAATTCAGAGCCCTATTTTTAATATACTGTGATGCCTCTCTAAGGAATTAATGCTGGCATAAGTTATGATTTATTTTTCAGTTCCCTCATCGTTGGCTACATAGATACCTTGAAGGATTTTTTTCTTTTTCTTTTTCTTTTTTTTACAATTACATATAACTCTATGACTGTTCTTGTACAAACACTTTTTTTTTTACTGGTTAATTTATTGAAAATACTATACGGGTAAATTCTCAACAATAAAGTAATTAGGTAAAGAGTCATTATTTTCATAACTTTTACTGAAATGCCAGATTTCTTTTGAAAAACATATTATAAAAGTTGTGATTTCATAAGCCTCCTACTTGCAGGAATCTTCCTGAGAATGGTTGAAGGGGAGGCCTATGGGAACAACAGTTTCTTAAGCATCTATTTGAAATCTTAAGGTAAATCTGGCATCTTGCGATAAAGATTTTTATACTATAAGCTGGAAAATAGCTATCTGTTAAAAGATGTAAATCATCATAGTGTGATAATAACTTTTGTTACTCTAAGAACCATAGAGATTCTAATTACTACAGGCATTATGCTGGACTGTATGAGAACATGCATTTTGTTTGTTGGTTTGTATAAATGTTAAACAATATTTTACTATTACTTCACTTATTTTCATATATGTATTACCTTGTTCTTAGAAACTGATGAAGAATAAATGATGTCCATCTGGATCCTCAAGTCCTTAGATTTCTGTAATATTGGTTTGATATTAATATAGAGTTAATGGGTTACCTTAAAAAGATAAACAACTTAAGAAAATCAGTTAGATTTTTAAGTTGATGATTGAAATATAATGAGTTAAGGAATGATTTTGAAAGAAAATGTGTTACTATTTTAATATAAATTTGATCCTTGGTGATTAAAGTAATTCTTTTTAGTTTTTTATGAATTTGAAATCCTCATCTTAGAAAAGTCTATAAAAATGTGAAGCTAAATACCTTGTTTAAACTATACAGATGTCATTCTAAATAATAACCATGAAGGTAAACTGTTTTATGATCAAAGTAAAGGTATTGTGTTGGAAAGTAAATAATATTTAGAAGAAGGAAAACTCATGATTTCTTGAGCTAAGAAGTCACGTTCAATTTAAACTGAATTCAGATTCTTTAGAAAGAGAATCTTGGGAAAGATCTGCTTTAAGCTTCAATTGATATCAACAGTAATTGAAAGGTCCAAGTCATTCCTCCTACCCCCCCCAAAAAAAAATCAATAAGATTCCCTTCGGGTACTCTCTGGTTTATCAATGTTCTTCCTACAAGGGTGTCATTCAGAAATTATTGTTGTGCTCCAGATGTGTTCACACTAGACCAAGAATAGCAAAATCATCATTACTGTATTCCAGGTTATTCACCTCTTTTAAGACTAATAATATTTTTTAAAAATTGTTTTTAGTAGTAGAGACTTATAGAAGGTCCAAGTTAGAAGAGATTTTTTTAGAGCTCCTTTATTCTAGGCTTATATTTTCATTTTACTGATCATAAAGGCCAAGGGAGGAGATGAGATTTGCTCAAACTCATGTAAAAAATCATTAATAGAAATCAGATTCAAAGCCAGATTCTCTGTGTCCTGGGTCCTTTCTCCAGGTTGCCTTCTGATAGAGTTTGTCCTTGTGGATGAAGTTATTTAATTCTGAATCAACTAGTCAAGTCACTCATGAAAGTAGTCATGTTACTTATATTAATTACAATTTCTAGCTGTTTTATAAATAAAAACAATAGAACAATTTTTAATTATCCATGCATATCTATAAATTCTGTAGTTAATAAGAAATTAGATACAGCTAAGTGGTACAGTGGATAGAGTACTAAACCTGGACTTCGATGTGAGTTGAAATCCATTTTCAGATCCTTGGCAAGTCTGAGACCCTTGATAAGTCATTTGACTTTTACTTTAGTTTTCCTTACCGGAAGATGGGGATAATAATAGCATCTGCATCCCAGTGTTGATTTGAGGATAAAATGAGATAATATTTGTAAAATGCTCTGCAAACATTGAAGCACTATTTGCATGCTAATTATGGTTATTGTTGTTGCTATAACAATACTAATTATTCCTGTATTATTATTTTATCTCAAAAGTTCATAAATAAATTTAATGATCCCAATGTTTTTTTTTTCAAATAATAAAAGAGATAAAACTTTTTTTCTGTTGATTTGTCATACAGTTTAATTCCATTTCACAGATCCCATGAACTTTTTTTAAACAACTCAAGCAGTATTGCAGGGAACTGGACTCTGTTGGGAACAAAAATAAGAATAAAACAATCCCTTCTTTGAAAAAGCTTGCAATGAAACCGAATTTGAACCAGCTACTTTAACGTCAATTATCTTCCCTTAATTGTAGCAACTGATTTCAAAACTCTGGCCACATGATTTACATTTTCAACCTCAGGGTAGGCAAATTTGATTGTTTGAAGGTCCTCTGCCTGTGGGTATTCCTAATTTGACTGCTTAAACAGATTTCCCACATTAAAATTCCAAGTAGAAATCCTCTTCCTCTGATACAAGTTGGGGCTTGATCTTAAGAAAATCACTTCCTCTGGGCCTCAGTTTACTCAACTATGAAAGAAAGAGGTTGGACTAGAACATTTTTACCCTTCTTTTAGAAAGTAAACCTAAGATTCCTATGATATGGTTTACTGTGTGTGTTATGGATGTTTGCTTGTTTCTGCTGACTTGACTACTCAGTCACAGCTGTTGAGATAGCAGTCTGGCCTTGCATCAAAAAATTTAGAGTCACAAAAGATATTAAAATTCATCTAGTACACAATCTATTTTTTATTTTAAATTTTACAGTGATCATGGGATCAGAGATTTACATTGGAATGAAACTCAGAGACTATCTATTCTGACCCCCTGTCCTGGTATATGATGATAAATACTAGTAACAGGCTCTACAGGGGGAAATGTACACATGACTCACTTTTAAGTTTAATCTATATTATTAATATTTTATCCATCACTTTCTTAAGTCTAGACAATCAAAAGAAAGACAAACCAAGCCCTCATTTAATATGCGCTGGTTCTCAGGTTGTAAATCCTCACTCTGAAAACTTAACGCCTCTTTCTCCATGTCTTAGAGATGAAGAAACTAAGAAGTAAGTAATCTGTGCAATGTCACACAACTAGTACAGAACTAACATACAGTGGCACAGGTATTAAAGAGTGGAATCAATATTCAAATTTAGGTCCTTTCAACCCAAAACTAGTGCTCATTCCATCATATCCATACTTCACTGTGTTTATTAATTTAATAATCCTCTCAATTGTATAATTACCATAAATACCTATTTTTAGGTAACTGAGTCAGAAAATAGTGAACACATTAATGTTCAAATGATCTTTGTCTACATTAAATTGCATAAATATGGGAGAGATTATTGAAAACATTCCACATTACACAGTGAGACAGAATCTAAAATCAAAGTTGATAGTCAGTGGTGTATAAAAATGTACAGTTCACAAACCACTTACTATGGTCCAAGCATACATGGGAGACATCTGATAAATTACATCTTCAGGAGGAAAAGACAGCAACATAAACTCTCATTCCAAGATCTCCTGGATACTACCTTTAGCTTCCAATTCCCTGACTTACTTTATTCTTTTCAAGTGACTGGCAATGCATCTCAATGTATCTTCAAATACAGTTACACTAAAGTGGCACTTACTTAAATGAATATTTGATAAAGAAGTAGACTAGTGGTGGGAATACACATACACAAAATACCTACAACATCAGTTTTACTTTGGGGGGGAAATAAAACAACTTCGTTCAACTAAGTATTGGAAGAAAGAATATACTTGCTAACTGTATTATAACCCTGTATCCTGTGGAATAAAATCACTTCTAAGCTTATTTGATTCAGGTATGTGAACATGAAAGTATATATAATGATGTACTTTGAATTTTCTGAGGATTGTAAATTAGGGGATAATTTGGTGGCATTGCACTCATTCTACATTTTTCCATTTTTTTTCAATAATTAATTGAACAGAATTTTTTTTTAAAGTTAAGGTATATGGCAAGATGGATCTTAGTTTAGTGAAGAAGGGCTAGGCTTTAATTAAGGAGGAATTGAGTTCTGGTGTTTGTAAACTGTGAAAATTTCGAGAATGCCATGGGTGTTAATAGGGAAATCATTTTGTAAACCTGACTTACTGGCCTTATTGCTGTGTTACATGCATGATGATCCCTCTTCTATCTCCATATGCTTACACTAGTTGCTCCCAGGTCCTGGAGGACAATCCTTCCTTGCCTTAGTCACTTGCAATGCCTGGTTCACTTCAAGACTCAAATCAGGCACCACCTTCTACATGAAACCTTTCAAGATATCCCCACCTAGCCAAAAGAACATTCCCTCTAAAATGTAGTGTCCATTAATTTTGTATATATATTGTACATATTTATATTTGTATATCTTGGTGATCAAGTAGAATGTCAGCTCCTTAAGGGCAGGTATTTTTTATATTTTGTCTTTGTATCTTCACTGCTTATCACAGATGCTAGAACAAGAAGACACAATAAATGCTTATTGATTAGTTGTCTATAGAACTGTGAATTGTCTTACTATTTTCTAGGAGCGATGTTCTCTTTATTCTATTTGACATTGAAATTATATATATATATATGTCTACATATGTATATTGATATATATATATATTACATATATAGATATACACTTGTATTACAGGATATGCATATATTAAACACACATTTATGTCATCTATATCTGTGGCTATATTTACAGGAGTCAGGGTTCAAACAATATTTTAGACATATTCTGACCTCGTGACCATAGTCAAGTCATTTAACCTCTAAATGGACTAGTCACTTCTCTAATACTATAATTTGCAGAGAAAGTGCTGGTCTGCATTTATAAAGGCAGATTCGAACAGGGATCTCTAGATCTATATCTGGGCAGCTAGATAGAGCAGTAGATAGAGTGATAGGACTGGAGTTAGGAAGGCTCATCTTAATAAGTTCAAATCTAGCCTCAAATACTTATTGGCTGTGTGACATCGGGGAAGTCACTTAACCCTGTTTACCTCATTTCCTCACCTGTAAAATGAACTGGAGAAGAAAACGGCAAACCACTCCAGTATCTACCAAGAAAACACCAAATGGGGTCCCAAAGAGTCAGGCATGACTGAAAAATGACTTAACAAGAAGATCTAATCTGTGTGTGTACATGTGTATGACAACACACAGATCTACCAATGTTTCTTTTTACATTGCTTTGAAAGTATATGCTAGCATTGAGCCTTGTTTGAAAGACAGGATTTAGCCATGAAAATGAGTTGTAAGTTATACAATAAGAAAGGTGAGTAATCAAAACCTTAGAACCAATACCAAGATCCAAGAACTGAACTGTATGATGTGTTCACCTGATTTTGCATTCCTTCTTAAGCAGGCAAAATTCCTCTTGCTTATATGATTCATTTGACCAGGATAGAGACAGCAGATTTGAATTTCGCAGCATATGGTACCTAATAATCCTTATATTGGCTCCTGTTTGGCTACTTTTGAGTCTATACATGATATTTTCCATTTTAGTTTCATTTATTATTGTTAAAAATGCATTCACAATTTACGATGCTGTCAAAAGAATGCCATAATCTTTACCACCACAACATTTGGCCACTGTCCTTATTTAAGCAGTGTAGCAGTTGAAACTACTGAATTCCCCAGGAAGACAATAACCTCTGTCTGCTGCTTCTCCTTTTTCCATTACCTCATGTCTGAGTGACTCATTCCACCCCCCACCAAGGGTCCCTCCTGAATTTTGCAGATTCTAAAGTCCTATTTTAATACCCTCAATTGTGTCTTGCTAGACCTTACCTGCTTTTACACCTGAGATAAGATTATTGAGAATGTTCATTAAAATATTTAGTGTATATCTTCTTACTGTAGGGAAAAGAGGGCTAGTCAATATATGATATAGTGGAAAGGCTAAATTCTTGCCTCATCTTTGCCACTGATTAGCTGTGTCATCTTGGGAAAGCCATTCAGCATGTCCAGGCCTCCTAAGTTTGGTCCTCTCAAAGAGAGTTGAACTACTTGATCATGAACATTTCTTCTCATTTGAAAATTATATGACTTCTTTTCTAAGTAGGAAAGAGAGACAGACAAAATCAATACCTTTGTAGGGAATTATGGTAAAGTATCTGTTCTGTGGGAGATTGAGTCTCCTTTATTTCTAATGGATTTGGCTCAGTAATTCACAATCCCTTTTGGAACTATGCCAGCCTCCTCTTCTTGGTCTGAGTCGGTGATGTTCTTCCTCCCAAAAGTGCTTATGGAAAATTAGCTGAATTAAGAATACTTTCATAATGAGAATTTTCTTCATATTTCCCAATACCCTTTGCAAAACTGGAAGGCATCTTGGATTACTGGGAATTTCTGTATTAATTGCTATGCAAATAGTTGGTATACATATATTTTTTAATGTCTCTTGATTTAGCTTTTCCTAGGATATACTTGTCTAAGTTATCTTTGGGATGTACTATTTCTTTCTACCTTTAGACCATCTGTATATGCTTGAGGTCTCAGGCACAGCTGGAGCAAGAATCTGAAGTGTCACCTTCATGCAAAGTTTTTGCTTTCCAACAACTTCACTTTCCACTTTGTGAAAGCCAGCATAGGCATCAGGCATTATTTATTATGTATGAAGCACTTTATATATCTTCAGAGTGCTTTACAATTACTGAATAGTAATGGACACAGTTTCCTTGTGGCATAGATCAGGGCTGTACTTTATTATCTTAAATGTTATTGACAAATTGAGAATGTACAAGTCATTTATGTAAGGTCAAAGAAGTGGGTACAGAAATAAGACTGGCCATAATTCTAGTCCAAGATTCCATAGTCTGGTGAAGTCCTTCTCCAAGTCAGAGATATGTTACCTCCAATAATAAATGAGTAGCTCCTGTATTCAAGTTATATGTTTGGAACTATGGAAATTGCTTGTTTTAGGTTCTTCATACCACCAAAAATCCTCACTAGTATCTTTTTTAGAGATAGCATGTTTAATTTTTTAAAATATGATCAAATAACTTCCCTATATTTATTTTTATCTCTTCCTCCCCTAGAATTCATTTTCCCTTATCGCCTCCAAAATACAGCTAAAGCAAGTGTACAGAAACTTTCATGTACCTATCAAAGACCCAAAATGTGTCTAAATTGATTGAGGATAAAAGAGGGAAAGACATAGGGAATACTGGTACTGTTGCAAACCAAGTGTTAATTGGAGTGCTAAGTACTGTGTGATAACAGACCTGAAAGAACTTGTGAGAATATAAGAAAGCTAAACCCAAATAAAATATCCTACCCTCTTGCCTTTGGACTATTTTAATCACAGTATTTTATTTCCCCTGGGATGATAGTGACAAGAGGAAAAAATAACTGTCTTATTCAATTTAGAAGATAATTTTTGAAATCTCTTAGGGAATCTATGCTCATTTTCACAAGTCATTTAACAAAGTTTCAGACACTTAGCAATTGTGTGATACTGGAAAATCACTCACTTTATCTGAGCCTCTCCTTCCCCATCCATAAAATGGGCATAACATCAACATTTGTACTATTGAACTCACAAAGTTACTGTGAGAATCACCTGAAATATTTTATGAAGTTCACTGAAAACCAGAAATAATATATAGATTAGTAGTAGGAAATATAAGCAACCATTCAAAATATTTTTGGGGAAAAATATTTTCAAAATTTTCTATATCTTCTGAAATTATTTCCCTATGAATAGTCCAAATATCCTTCATATTTAAATGTATGATTTTAAAAGAATATAAATAGTATACACTCTTTGATAAAGAAACAACTTTGATTTCATCAGCCTAAGGAACTTGGGGTGAAGGATTTCCTCTGGCAATATAGATTGGCAGCACTCTCAGGACACTGCAAGTTAAGTGATTAGTTCAGGACCACCTAGTCAGTATGTGTCAAAAGTGGAAATGGAACTCAGGTCTTCTAAACTCACTAACTGAGTCTCTACCCAGTATTTCATAATGTCTTTCAGATCAACACATTATTTCTTGGTTGGTGGGTTGATGGGCAATGCTGAGAATACAGAGGTCAATAGGGTACATGAGGCACCATTATCGCAGAACAGAGAAATAGAAATTAGTAGACAGAAGTGCAGAAAGAAACCAGAAAAATGGTGAGGAAGAGGCCTAGACAAACCAATGGATGCCCAGAGTAATGATTAGGAGGCACTGCATAATCCAAACTCTTCAGAAAAATATTTAGTTGTCTCCAGGACATACAATTCTTACCAAGAAATGATATTGAACTAATGGATTTTATAAAAATCTTTCAAGAGTAGTGGAAAGCAAATAGTTATAATATTTACATGGTTGATTCATTTTTTTTTCTTTCCCTCTAAATTGAATAGATGAAAGATCCTACACTCTGGTTTTGTGATTGTCAGTTTTTACTCTTACTTTTTTTCCATTTCTTCAATTTTTGAGATATAATAAAGCAAGATAGCTGATTAGCAAATAAGGAAATCTTAAATCAATATTTTTTTTCTTAAATGACAGAAGAATAACTTACATGGTTCCTAAGAGAGCATATCACAAAAGACATCTCTCTGTCTCTCTCTGTCTTTCTGTGTCTATGTCTCTGTTTATCTCTGACTCTCTACATATATATATATATATACATATATGTATGTATATATTCATGTATGCATGCATACATGCATATGTGTATGTATTTTAGATACAGATATCAAGAAATTAGCAAACCTTTGCCATAGTCATAAAACATTAGTGATCTCAGGAACTTGAGGGGTGATTTAACCCAATGTCCCACTCGACATAGAAATTCCCTCTACAACATACCCGACATACTAAATAGTTATTCAGTCTCTGTCTGAATACTTCCAATGTCACAGAACCATTATTTGTCAATGCATTAAAATAAGTGAAAATTAGGAACAACATTAATCTAAATCTGTCCCCCACCCCCATAACTTCTACCCTATTTTTGCCCCCTGGAAATGTCTATTCTGCTGTCCACATAAGAGTTCTTAAAATACTAGAAGATTATGACCATGTACTACTCCATCTTTTTCTCCCTTAAATTAAATAGCTCCTCTTCTCTTGACTGTTCCTCCTATTATCATGTTATAAGTTACTTCAATTAGTGCTATTTCAGTCCAGAATGAAATTTGGAAAAGGGAAAAGGTGTAAATCAATCTCCCTTGGCTAGAACATTATGCATGTTCAGTATCAAATACTTACATGAGTGAATAATTATGTGGTAAATCAGTGTCCCCAGTAGGAAATTCTTAGGGGTTACATATAAAAAAAAAGATCTATCCAAATGTGATTTGTTGAAGTCATTCTCTCCGTAGGTGGAATGCTAGACCTGTAGTCAGGAGGACCAAAGTTCAAAGCAAATCATGGACATTTCCTAGCTGTGTGACCCTGGGCAAGTCATTTAGCCTTTATGAACCTCATTTTCCTCATCTGTAAAATGGAGATAATTTTAGTACCTAATTCCCAGGTACCAATAGTACCTAACCACAGTTATTGGGAAGATAAATCAAGATAAATCAAGATAAATCAAGAAAACATTTGTACAGCACTTTGCAAACCTCAAAGAACTATGTAAATTACTTTAGTTGCAGTTGTTTTTGCTGTTATTATTATTATTATCATTATTATTTCCTGCCTAGACTTCAGGAGGGTTAACTACATCAGTGTACACCTGCAGATCTTCAGGTCTGCATCTGGAAGTGGGTCTCCATTAACTACATGGGCAACTTCCTGCAATGTCAGATCAGATTGGAAGAGTAGAGGAAGGGCATGCCACAGTCCAAATGGCTTTACGCTTTCCCCATATACAAGGAAATTCCTTCTACATGTATATGTCAGTAATATGTTACCAATTTTCCTGAATTCTCAGGGTATCTAGTGAAGTAGTCATAGGAAAGTGAGATAACATCTGTTTTTTCCACTTCCAGATCTATATTTTCTGATCTTTAAGCACTGAACTTGGTTGAGGGGGCAAAAAGGGGGGGGGGGGAAGGAAATACTATCATAACCATTGTGAGATAGAGATTACAGACTTTATCAATCCCGTTTATGAATGAAGAAACATTTTGAAGGAGGGGAAATTTGATTTGAGTTAGATTAGTTACAATATTAGTGATAATATTATATGATATATATATATATTACATATATATTAGATTATATTATATATACAATATTAGTGATTGAGTAAGAGTCACAAAGTTAATGACTGTCAGAGTCAGGATTTGAACCCACTTCCCTGATTTCAAATACAAATGAGATCTCTCTTAAAGGAATATCTATACCAGAACTTCCCCACACTGATGAATCACAATTCTAGAGAAAGAGAAAGAAAAAGACAGACAGAGACAGAAAGATACACATACATACATACACATACTACAGGTTCAATATTGACAGAAAAATACACCACAGGTTAATTGTCTCCATATAAATCGACCATACAACTACTATTTAGAGGTAGCATTTTTCCACATGCATTTTTTTGACGTATGGGACTTAAATGTGAAAACAACCCCTAATGGTTTAGTACTGCTTGTACAAAGATGAAATGAGAAGAAAAAATGGTATTTCTCCTTAAGAAAATATTTCTTCAAGCATCATTGGTGCATTCAATAGATATATTTGTATACCTATGCTTGGGAATTTATATAGGGACTGCAAGAAATGTCTTGAGGATTTTTGGGGGTGGAAGGTTATGGAATTTGTGTATATTTCTGTTTTAAAATTCAAAACAATTAGAGACTATTAAATGTAAAGCTCCTTTCTTAACTGACTTACATCTTTATATTGTTAAAAGTTCTATAATGGCTACAATCACAATCTATTTCATGACACAACAAGTATTTCTTTAGGAACTGGTATATGAGTGTGTTAAGTCTCAAGGAGAACATTGCCACCTATTGGTCTAAGAACTCTTTGGAACTAGCCACTTCTCCCTGCTGCCCCACCCACCACCACTACCCAGCTTTGGGTTTAGTGCCAAGGGGCTGTTTATTTGGTGAAACCACGCTAAATTCCTCACCCATAAGTGTATTGGCAAATTATTTGAATGGGATTCAGAAATATCTAACACAGGGAGACACCTAATACAGGGGAAATTTTTCAAATAATGTTTTTGAATGGTTTAGTGTAACATTCATAAGTTAAGGGTTTATAGAAACAAGCAAAATACTCAAATACGTCATGACCACTAAGAAATTTAGTTAAAATAAATGATAAATTTTGGCATTTCACTAATAGGTAGTATGTATTTTTACAGCAAAGCTTCAATGATGGGTGAAGAGGGTAATCACTGGTATTAGTTGGCATGGATTGGTCAGCATTCTGGGCATGCTTGATTTTGCCCAATGCAAAATGATTTGTATTGACATAACTAAGTACTTGGTGAGACTTAGGAATTAGTTAAGATAAAATTTTAAAAAATAAAACACTATAACCTTTTCATAATTAATTTTTATTTTCAAAATTTTTTTGTTTGTACATAGTATTGACTTATGAGTTCATTATTAATATTTAGAGTTCTTATGATTGTTTCTGTTTCCCAGAGACAATACAGGTGAATCTTAAATTTAATAGGAAAAACAAGGCTAGCTTAAACAACACATTGTGCTATTTTAGAGGCAAGCAGATGTTTCAAATTTCTTTCCAAAAATGGATATCATCAATTTATAGGTGTCATAGATATATTTCTATGGAACTCTAAGGTTTATTAAATGCTTTATTCACATCAGTAGATGTAAGTTAGATGCTTCTAGATAGCTATGTGACAGATAGAATGTAAGCTTCTTGGGAGGAAAAATATATCTATTTTTATTCTCAGGGCCTCACATAGTGCATGCACATAATAGAAATATAATAGATTGTTCTTCAATTCCTTGTTTCATTAGAAGAAAGACTGAGAGTTGAACCATTGGGTCATATAATTTGGTGATCAGTGAATGAGCCTAGGTGTAATAATTTTATTGTCTGCATTCAAACTTATGAATACATTTCTTAGATTATGTAGCATTTTCACACTTTCTCTGCGTTGCTTTTTTTTTGGTCAGAGCAGGGGTTTTAACCAATCCTTCTCTTTGTCTCTGTGTCTGTGTCTGTCTGTCTGTCTGTCTGTCTGTCTCTCTCTCTCTCTCTCTCTCACACACACACACACACACACACACACACAGAATTCAATTTCTGCTATACAATCTTACAACCAAATCACAATAGGATTTCAGCAACATGAATGAAAGAAAAGGCTTTTATTCAATGCTTCTTTCTGTTATGCTGATTACTAAACAGTTGTTATGCATTAAACGTACTTATTTTCTTAATTCTTAGAGGTAACAGTTACAAGCAAAGCTGCCTTTGATAAGGGCCATACATGACTGGAACTGGTAAACAAGTCAAATTAGGCCAGGTTCTGGTCAAGATAAGAAGTCAGTTCACTTGACAGAGCTCAGGTCCTCAAAGGCAAAACTCTTAGTTTGGATAAGAGGTTGACAGGTACAGACTGACTGTAGCAATATTGATATCTGTCCTGGAAGTGCACAAATACTAAATTTATTTTCTTTGAAAAAAAAAAGATTTATTGTCTTCTAAACTATTTTCTCATTGCTCAAAAAGTTAAAAAAAGAGATTTATTGTCTTCTATATTCTCAGTGCTCAAAAACTTTACATTTTTTTCTTTACTATCAATACTTTTGCTTCTTATAGAAACCTGTATATATTAAGAGAAAGAATAAGAAATTAAACTCCTCAGTTTCTTTTTAAAGAATTTTTGTAGGTATGTCCATCCTTATATATTGTCTTCCTAATCCAATGAAGATAGTTGTAACTAGAATAGGAGAAACACTACTTTATCTCAGGTCATTTTAATATGGTGGGATGGAGGACTGAGAGCCAATGTCCTCCTTGTGATAAACATTATCCCTGAACCTCGCCTTGCACTCCTCTGCAGCCTAGTATCAAAATGAACTACAAGAAACTTGCCTAAGGGACTATCAATATGATGCTTTTCTCCTGAATCTGACTTTACCCCCAATCTATACTGGTGACAATCAGATGGCCCCCTCTTTTGGCATGATTGTATGTTTGGTTATATTATTTTTGCAGGATCACACATGCAATTCTTTTTGCTCCAGATTAAAAAAAAAAAATCAAAGAACAAAAAAGAGTTAATCTTATTACCTCCTGAGAAGAATTTTTAGATTTGATAGCCCCAAGGCCCTGACCAGATGACAATCCTGATATTTCCCAGATTCTAGCACAATATGATTTTAAGACTCCAAGGAAGATTTAGAAAAGTCCCTACTCTTGAAGGTACAAGTGGAAAGAGTGCAGAATTTGGAGTCAAAGGACCTGGATTCAATTCCCAACTTGATTCACCACTTTTGACTCTTGTGACCTTAGACAAGTCACATATCCTCTCTGCCTTCCGCATCCTAATCTGTTCAAAGAAGAGGGGATTTGAAATTTGAGAATGCTTTTATTTCTAAGTCCATGAAATATTCACCATTAGGCTCTGCCTTAGATTCCATTCTGCCTGACTTTGCACAAGATTTAGATATCCTACCAAATGTTTTCCTGCTGATCAGACCAATATGGGGCCCACAGAATCATCTTTGACAACCCCTACATTAGGGGTATGATATTATAGCAGTGGTGGGGCAAGGAGACATAGAGAGAAGATCCTAATTTTTTTCTTAATCATGACCTTAAACAATAACATATTGTTCAAAGGCCAACATATGTAGTACAAACTGGAGAGAAACATTCATTGGCACCTCTAAAATAGAGGGGCCAGAAAAATACAGAAAAAGTTGGTTTGATTAAGGAGAGCTATCATATATTGAGGCAAGGGAGGTCATGCCAAACTAACCCCATGTACTTTTTGAGGCTTTTACTGTAATGATTGAGAACAGAAATTCAATGGGTGCAGTTTACTTACAAGCACTTGACACAGTACCAAACAGGAGATTAATGACCAAAGGAAAGAAATGTAGAGGTGAGAGAGACAAATCCTTAGGGAGAAAACTTCCTTATCCTCAGGAAACTGGGCAAGTTAAATTAAAGTTTTAAGCTTTCTATTTTAAAGTTTCATAAATATAAGTGGCAGATTGTTACTATTTATCATATTATGGAAAAGTAAATAGAGTTTGTATTACTGAATTTTATATATCTGCAAAGAAAACTCACTAGGTGATCAACATTTTATACATACCCTATACCATAGTCTTTTTCCAAAATATGACATTGGTGTATTTTTTCTTCCTTTTTGTACCTAAATAAAATGTATGCTGAAATAATTGCATTATTCAACTCAACTTCAGATCTCTAATTCGGCTTAGGTGTTTCGTCAAATTCAATTACAAATAAAAGGATGGGATTTTGAAACTACGGCCATCTTTCTCCTTAACATCTTTGCACAGGAGAAACAAATCATTTTCAATTGCTTTTGAAAGCTTAGAATATTTTGTCTTCATCTTTACACCACAATACAACAGATATTTTAGGAAAAAATAACCATAGCTGAAATTTATGAAGCACTTTCAGGTTTTACAAAGTTCTTTGTATGTATCTGCTCACATACCCAGAATAATCATCTCTATATTCCTTAGAGGATTTTACACTCTTTGGATCTGGTCTTCCAATTGCACTATTGCTCTAGACTTTTAATTACGTGATTATTTCCTGCTATAATGAGAGATTTCATTATTGATCTGTTAATTACATGTCAGTGAAACATACCCGCTATCTTACCTTTAAGGTTAAGAAATAAGACATTTGAGAAATGTGCTCAGTGGAACAGATGAAGAAAAATCATTGAATCTTAATGCCTTTTTCCTGCTGTTGTTGCTTATGCTGTTGTCACCATTGTCATCAAAGATGTGGTGCAGTGGATAGAATACTGCTCCTGCAGTCAGGAAAATTCATTTTACTGAGTTAAAACCTTATCTCAGATACTTATTAATTATTTGACACTGGGCAAGTCACTCAAGCCTGGTGGCCTCAGTTTACTCATCTGTAAAATAAGCTGGAGGAGGAAATGGCAAAGCACTGCAGTATCTTTGGCAAGAAAATCCCAGACAGTGTCACAAAGAATTAGACACAACTGGTCATCTTTTTTGCTTACTGTCTTTCAATACCGTGGAGAAAAGGAGAGGCACTATGATTTGAACAAAAGGATTAGATATAATGCCAAAGAGTAAATAGCATTTACGTGTTAAAATCTGTCTAAAAGCTCCCCCTGACTCAAAGAGAATTTTCAGACTTGGGGTGAGGGGAGGAAGATTTCTGAAGTCAGCATATATATTATATCAACATAAGAAATGATTGTTGCATCATGTAAGATATCCTGAAGTTTTTTTTTTTTTAACAAGTTTGGGAGAGGGGGAGAAAGGCAAATTTGATTGTTAAAGTAAAAAATAAAAGGCAGAAATCATTATAATGTAGGTGTGAATATATGGATCAGCCCAGATTTTTTCTCTTACTGTCATGTGATATTTTTACAGATAAATGAGAAATAATAGGCCTCATTGAAACTTATACAATATTGTTTTCTAGCTGCAACACAGCTCCTGCATTGATTGACTCCTATGACATTTTTCAAGGCCAAACTCCTATGTCCAACCAAATTCATTCTAAATATAACTCAGTAAGTTTTACAGAGTGATGGTCTTTGGTCAATTTTTCTTTTCCATTCGACTAAGTACCCAAACAGAATTATGAAGTGAAAAAATAAAGTAACAAAATATAAATACAGCACTGAATATGTTGTACTAGCTTCCTGGTGCTTCATTAAAAGTAACAGGAGATCGTTATATTTAAATAAAGGAAAAAAAACTGGAACATTTCAATAAGCTTCACTAGTATGAAGTTATGTGTTGAGGATGACAATGTGAATAACTTCCATGTGCATATATTAATGATTTATTTCTAATGAAGGCATGACTCTAACTTTAATTGTGTAGACTTCATTTATATATAAAGAAAAGACCCAGACTTGTGATTTCATCAGTGTAGAGAACTTCCATATGAGAAAATTCCCTCTATCATGCAGGTAGGCACATTTTCCTCAACTTAAGTTGTTTAAAGAGTTGTCTTGAGCATTGAGAGGTCAAATAACGTGGCTAGTGTCACATAGCCAGTAAATACATACATACATACATACATATATACATATATATATATGTGTGTGTGTGTGTGTGTGTACATTTGTTTGTGTGTATACACATATTACATGTTTATATTTTATGTATTAAGAGATATATGTGTGTGTATATATATATATATATGTATATACACATATATATGTATATATATGCTTATATGTATGTTCCTGAGGTGTATCTTTTTTTTTTTATCTCAGAGTCAAGGGACAGGTTTTCTCTAGGATAGGATAAGGCCTCACCCTTTTAGTGATTGGATAAGGCAACATTTCTCTGGGGCTCATTTTCCTAATCTGAAAACTGAATGAGTTGGACTAGATGACCTCTGAAGTCCCTTCAAGTTAAAGATCTGTGAAGAGATGAGCCTCCCTGTGCTTTGTGGACAATTCAAAAGTATATGGATACCAGGGAAGGAGAAGGTATGAAAAGACAATTGTTCAGTGCTAGACAGATAAAGTCAACAGTTAGCGAGACTACTTGGGGTACAAGTTTTCATTAGGAGACCATTTGGAAACTTTTCATTTGGAGGCCAAGATATCCTTCCATTTGCTCCCTATGTGATCTAGTGCAAGCACTTTCCTTCTTTTTGTCTCAGTTTCCCTAAACGTAAAATGAATTGTTTGAACCAGTTGACCTGGAAGGTTCTTTCCAACTACAAATCTATGTTCTATGATTCTAGAGAACTATAGTATTCCTTGCCAGAAAAACAGTAAAGGGAAGGGAAGATATTGAACTGCTTAGACCCAAAGGTCTTTTATTAAACGTTAGAAAGTTTAAGTATTATCCCATTTGGGAGAGAATATTCTTTTTTTAATACTCACTTCTTGATTTCTCATCCTTGTCTATTATTCTATATTTGGATATGTTCTTTCTCCTTGGGACTAAGTTCCAGAAACCATCCCAATGTGACTGTGCATGAATAGTAGCTCTGAGAGGAGGAAAAAAAAAAACAAAATTGGTATTTACACAGGGAAATAAGAAAGAACCAGAGAAGAAAGAAAATTAGGAATCAAATGTCATATATTTCTGAACCCAGGTTCTAAGATCAGAAAGTTTCTACAGGCACAATGTTTTCATTTGAAATGGGGGCAATAGTATTGATTATATATGTGTAGGGAGGTACTAGAGTCAGCTCAAACTGGCTAGAGAGAGCCTATTGTTAAATTTTCATTATGAGCATTTACAAGTCAGAAATTACCGTTCCCCCACAAACAAGGGTTCACTTTATTGTTTTGTTGATTGACTAGAATTAAGTGGTAGACAAAAAGTGAATATTCCCCTCTCTGGCCACGAGCAAGTGCTTCCGCCCTGTTTCTCCTCCCTCGCTTCCCCTCCCCCCTACTTTCTTTCTCCCTCTCAAAATGTTTGTGTAGCTGTGTTCTGAACTAGTAGCTCCAACCTCCCAGGGAACCTTCTATTGAAAAAGAGCTCTTTCAGAGGAAAGGACGAAAAAAAAAATTATATACATATCTATCTATCTTTCTATCTACATTTCTCTCTCTCTCTTTCTGTATATACATATATAGATAGATAGATAGATAATTCTCTCCTCCCTGCACATAACTTGAGACAATCAAAAGTAAATTCTAACCATGAGGGAAATCGTATGTATCCAGTCCAGTCCAGCCAGTGTGGCAATCAGATCCGTGCAAAGTTCTGGGAAGTGAACAGTGATGAACATGGCATCGACTTCACCAGCACCTAGCATGGGGACAGCGACCTGCAGTTAGACTGGATCTCTTTCTACTACAATGAGACCACTGGTGGCAAATATTTGCCCAGGGCTATTTTGGTTGATCTTGAGCCTGGAACCATGGATTCTGTTCATTCTGGACCTTTTGGCCAGGTATTCAGACCAGACAACTTTGTCTTTGGCCAATCTGGGGCAGGCAACAATTGGGCCAAAGGCCACTATAAGGAGGGGGCAGAACTGATGGATTCAGTCTTGGATGTGCAAAAGGAGGCAGAGAGCTGTGATTGCCTGCAAGGCTTCCAGCTGACCCATTCACTTGGGAGGCACAGGCTCAGAGATGGGCACCCTGCTCATCAGCAAGATCCGAGAAGAGTACCCTGACCAAATCATGAGTACCTTTAGTGTGGTTCCATCACCCAAGGTTTCAGATACCGTGGTTGAGCCCTACAATGCCACACTATCTGTCCACCAATTAGTAGAAAAGACAGATGAAACCTACTGCATTGATAATGAAGCAATCTGTGATATGTTTCCAAACCCTCAAGCTGACCACGCCAACCTACAGTCACCTTAACCATCTAGTCTCTGCTACCATGAGTGATGTCACCACCTGCCTTCGCTTTCCTGGCCAGCTTAACGCTGACCTCTGCAAATTGGCTGTAAACATGGTCCCTTTCGCTCAACTCCACTTTTTCATGCCCAATTGTTGCCTGCCCCGGACTGGCCAAAGACAAAGTAGTCTGGTCTGAATATCTTTTTTCTCTCCTTTGTGGGTGCTGAGCTCTCCATCCTCTGTTTTCCTTCCTTTTATGATCTGTCACCTCAATACTCTTTCTTCTCCATTCCCAGATTTCTCTCCAAGAAGCAGAATGTCTCCAACCCAGAGCCTCAATTTAGGGGTCTTTGTGCCCACTAAGCGCCCTGAACTAAAATGGTGACCAAGAGGAAAGGTGCAGGACTTTTTGGCTTCCATTGATGAAGAAGGGGACCTAAATCTCATATTCCTAGTGGAGAGATTTCTCATGGTGGGTGTTTGGGGGGAAGGGAGGAAATGGAGTGTTCCATTTCATAAAAGTCTGTAGGAGGAGCCAGGCTTTCTAGTATAACTACCATCTCCATACTCCTCAACTTGTCATATTCCTATTTTCAGGTGCCCCTTCCCTTTATTTCTCTCTACCCCAGCTCTGGGAGAATTGTTGACAGTTATTATTCCTCCCAGTTTTAGTTTCTCTCCTAAGTGTACCTCTTTCTTTGGAGGGTTCTATGCCTCACTCTGCCAGGTGGGCTTCCCCCTTTAGCTCTTTTTTCTTCCCCTCCTTTTTGGGACCCACCCACCCTTCCCCAATCTGAGAAGTGAGAACTACTTCAACTTCTAAAATTCCAGGTTAAGTCCCTCATTTGGGGAGGATTCCAATTTTTTTCTATTGCCCCCCCAAAATCAATTCCCTCCAAAAGAAGGGAGCAGGGGCAACAGGATACTTCCCTTCCCATCATCAAACCTTTCATTTTATCCCCTCCTTTCCATTTCTACAATGTCTATCTTGGGCTCTTCCCTCTCCCGCTTCCTAGGTTTCTGTTTTGTGTTGAACTTGCTGCTTTTTTTTTTCATGTTGAAAAGACCACGCTCCCAAACCCAAAAATAAACAGGAAATGAAAAAAAAATTTTTTTAAAAGAAAATGTTAATAATGCAGATTAAACTTAAAAGGATGTCATGCATCTTATATTTTTTCCCCCCCAAGGGAACTGGTAGACAAATATTTACCAGAACACTCTTGTTTATAACTAAAGTATTTTAAACTTTAATATACAACATTTAAATTGTTGAAAATATTTCACTTTATATATTGCTTTAAGGTTTGTATTTTATACACATTATCTCATTTGCTCTTCACAAATCCAATGAGATAAATGCTACTATTATTTCCCTTTTTACAGATGGAAAAATTAAGACTCACAGATTAAATGAATTCCCTAGGGCCACACCGCTATTAAAAATCTGATGCAGAATTTGAGTTCCTGTCTTAATATCTCTAAGCCCAGTATTCTATTCATTATGCCATGTTATCTCACTTACACATATTCACACATTTATCTTTTGAAACAATAATTGTTTATAATTGTTTTCCAGACCTACTTATGGAATATGCTTTTCAGGTCTCAATGATATCTATCTAATTTTAGAACCATAGCCTATATTTGGAACAATACAATCTTGTTTTTATGTCATTTTTGGTCATCTTTGACTCTTCATGACCTTGTTTGGAATTTTCTTAGCAGAGATATTGGTTTGCCATTTCCTTCTCCAACTCATTTTACAGAGGAGGAAACTGAGGCAAACAGGGTTAAGTGACTTGCCCAGGATCACACAGCGAAGTGTCTGGGGCAAGATTTTAACTCAGGAAAATGAGTTTTCCTGACTCTAGGCCTGGCATTCTATTCACTGTGCTACCTAGCTGTCCTTCTGTATGCAATACAGTATTAGGCTCATATTACATATGGGTACACTGAACCTCAGAAAGGTCAACTGATTTGCTGCAGGTTACAGTTTTCCTGTGAAAGGTTAGCACAAGAGAGATTTTATTTCTTTGATTATACTGCCAGGAAGAATGAATGTGCTATTTGTTTTAACTAAAAATCATGGTTCTAACTAAAGTAACCATTCTACTGGGCATATCAAAGGTATAACTAGTAATTTCTGCACCTAGAATGATGGGTCTAAAGTATATTTACTTTAGGTATATCTGTTATGGGAGGAAGTACCATGGGAGGAAAAGGCTGAGCATGGAATATAGCAGGTAGAGGAGAAATTGTTCTAGCATGGTACTTTCCACCTTCTAAATTTTCTGCTCTGAAACAAAGCCCAGATCACTGTACCTTAATTATTATTTTAGTGCTAGAAAAATAATAACCTAAAATGTCATATGTGTGTGCATGTGTGTGTGTGTGTATGGTTGAATTTCTTTCTTGATGTATCTTAGTTCTGGTTTTGACCTTTTCATGTATGTATGCGTGTAGGATTGTGAAAAAATGATTGCTGATATACACACATCTGTGCGTCAGTAATCAGTAATCATTTATTAAGTGCCTTTGTACAGGCACTTTGTATAGGCAAACATTAATTGGGATTTTCCCTCAAGGACCTTATAATCTATCAAGGAAGACAACATGAAAAATGACATACAAGTATAGACTATATTATTTTCTATCTAATCTTTCTGCCTATGGATCCTCTGAACCAACCTCAACATTTTACACTATGGTTCTTGCTACTATTTAAATACTTAGACACTGATCTGTTATCATTAAATAGAATACCTCCAAATTTATCAGATTGTTTGGGTCTTTGTTTGAAGGAGAGATTTTGATATTAGATTATTCTGGAAAGTAGATATTATTTCCAAAATTCCAAATTTGCCTTCAGAATAGGAATTTTTGTTGCATCTCTATTACATTGTATCACTCAAAGTTTGTTTTAGCCAAGAGCTCAGTTGGAGATTTTATACAGAAAAAGCAGGAATTTCATAATGCTAAACACTATGATATTTTCTTTGGTGCATAATAGATGAGGCTTAACCAACATTTCTATAAAGATATGGACTTTTTAACTTACCAAAAATAAGCCTAATACTGTAATTATAGAAGTTAATACCTGAGAAAATTGAGCAGAAGTTATTTTTTTGAAATGAAAGTATTAGGTTTAAAGCAGAGAGAACAGAGTGCTGGCAATTGGGTGACATCCAAGTGGCACATTGCAAATGAGGACTGAGATTAATGCAGCAAGGCCTAATGTTCTGAAAATCACTGGTCCCCAATTTTACCTCATTACAATAAACCTACAGTCAGGGTAATTAATTCAAACAACCCCAATGTTAAAGCTAAAATCAGTGGGGTACAAAATGGATTAGAGTTAAGATTTGAGGGTCTAAAAGTACAGAATATCCTTTGCTGGAAGAATTTTAGTGGAAGGAAATGAAAGAGAAGAACTAGATGTCTGTGTGTGTGTGTGTGTGTGTGTGTGTGAGTGTGTGTGTATACATGTCTATGTGTGTGTATATGTGTGTGTGTGCATCTTATATATACATGTCTATGTGTGTGTTTCTTAATTTGGAACATGGAGTTCCCCCAAATAATGACGTATATAGCTTCTTCATGACCTGTGAATTTTGAGTTGTCAAAGGTACAGTAGAAATAACACTAGCTTTGGAATCATAGGTCTTGGCTTCAAATCCTGATTCTGACACTCTTACATAGCTGTGTGACCTTAATAATTGATTAATCTTTCTGGACACTAGCTTTTCTTTTCTTTTTTGTTTTGTTTTGTTCTTAAAGTTATAAAAAGGAGGGGTTTTATCTACTAGAATATTGTTGAATTCCCTTCCAGCTTGAATTCCCTTCTATGATCCAATGAAATTCTATCTTCTAGGGAAGAATTCCCATAGTGTTGCTAAATCTGTATATTTTTTCTCCAGAAGAAAATGTCAAGAAAAGAAGATTATCATAAGGGAAGGAGACAAGCTGGGGGTGGAGCTGTGTTGTTAATGTATTTTTGCTTAATGAGAATATCTTTCCCATCCATTAACAGACCCATGTGACCTGCTTAAGTCACATGGAAGCATAAATCACATGAGTTTGAGTCACATGAACCTGGCTCATGAGGGTTGTGTTGCCCTCTTACCCTGAAGAATATGTATAATATACACATACACACACAAACACACACACTCACACACACACACACACACACACACATATTAGTATATATACTCTGAAATTCACATTTTGCTTTAGGGCTTACTCATGGGAAGAGTGTACCTGTGATGTAGCCAGATGAGACCCTGGGTAGTCACTAAGGAGCCCCCTGACTTTGAAAACCAACTTCTTGGTGCTTCTTTCTCTGGTAACTATATATGTATATAATAGTCAGACAGCTGGATGTGTCTGTTGATCTGTGGTGTATGTATTATTTGGTCAGATGGTTAGAAGCCCTATCTGTTGGTCTTTATGCTATTATTTCTGCTTGTAATTTCTGTTTGTATTTTCTCTGAAGTTCAGGGTGCTGTTTCCCCTGAACTAAGTAAATGATATACTTTTGATTAAAGTAAGACTGTTGACACCTTTTGAGTTGCTTTCCTTTAGAAAAGCAGATCAAAGAACCTGTGCTTGCAGCCCTCCTATGTGCTAGTGTTATTGGTCTTACACCCCCACAGCAGCTGCAAGTAGCATTGCTGTTACAGGAGGGTAGAAGGGGATATGGGGCAGGAAGAAACAATCTTCCAAGATGAACCTCAAATAAGATTTGCCAGAATTGCCAGGATTTTTGTTAGAAAGTAATACGATAGAAATTCATAAGTCTTAAATAACATAGGACATTGTGTTATCTCCAGAACACATGTGCCTCAGTGTCCTTATATGCTGTTAGTCACTAGCTGAATTGTAAGTGGGATCTATACCTAGGGACTGAATTCTGAACCCTTCAATATCTAACAATTTTGATGGATTTGAGGTGGGGTGAGGTATTGCTTTGATCTGTTCAACCCTGAATCACTTTTTGATTGTGCACTAATTGTCAATTTCCTCATTCAAAAAATGCTTTTTTAAAAATAATTTAATCAGAATGTATTTAAGTGAATTTTTAGTATAATTTCAATGCCCTCTTAATTAAAAGGTTCCTATCTTAAAGAGAATTATACTCAGTTTATACCCTCTATACAGGGGTATTTTCATAGGAAAAATCAGGTTATACCATCCATATAGGGGTAGTTTCATAGAATAAAAAATCTGGAGGTAGAAGACACATGATATATTATGGTATCCAGGGTTTTTGTTTGTTGGTTGGTTGGTTGGTTGGTTGGTTGACTGGTTTTGTTTTGTTTTGTTTTTTTGTATATTGTGTACTTCTTGAACAGTTTGGTGAAGCCTATGAACCCATTCTCAGAATAATGCATACACATACTGACACACACATGAATATAATTACAAAGAAAATCTATTATCTAAATGTGTTTTTTTTTTCAAAACATCACAGACTCCAGGTTAATAACCCCTATTCTTTTTCTTTTCTTTTTTTACTGAATATATTTTTTTTCAATTACTTGGAAAGCTAGTTTCCAACATTCATTTTTGTAAGATTTTGAGTTCCAAATTTTTCTCCCTCCCTTCCCTCCCTCCCCCCTCCCCAAGAGACATCCTTGGTTTTAAGCAATCTGATACAGGGTATATATGTATAATCATGTTAAACATATTTCCATGTTACTTATGTTGTAAAAGGAGAATCAGAGCGAAAGGGAAAAACCACAAAAAGAAATTATGCTTTAGTCTGCATTCAGACTCCATCATTCTTTCTCTAGATGTTGATAGCTTTTTCCCTCATGAGTCTTTGGGAATTGTCTTGATCAGTGTATTGCTTAGAAGAGTTAAGACTATAATAATTAATCATGACACAATGTTGCTTTTCCTGCATACAATATTCTCCTAGGTCTTCTTAATTCACTTAGCATCAGTTCATATTTCCACATTTTCCTGAGAGCTGCCTGCCCACCATTTCTTATAGCATAATAACATTCCATTACATTCATATACCACAACTTGTTCATCCATTCCCCAATCCTCTCAATTTCCAATTCCTTGCCAAAACAAAGAGAGCTGCTATAAATATTTGTACATGTGCATCCTTTATCCTTTGTTATGATCTCTTTGGCATACCAACCTAGTAGTGGCATTGCTGGATCAAAGGGTATGCATAATGTTACAATTCTTTGGGTATAGTTCTAAATTGCTCTCCAGAATGATTGGTTCTCAACTCCACCAACAATGTATTAGTGTCCCAATTTTCCCACATCTCTAACACTTGTCATTTTCCTTTTATGTCATATTAGCCAAAATGATAGATATGAGGTAGTACCTTAGAGTTCTTTTAGTTTGCATTTCTCTAATCAATAGTGATTTAGAGCATTGTCTTCATATGACTATAGATAGCTTTAATTTCATCCTCTGAAAACTGCTTGTTCATATCCATTGGTCATTTATTAATTGGGGGATGACTTGATTTCTTAAAAATTTGATTCAGTTCTCTATATATTTGAGAAACGAGGCCTTTACCAGACACACTGCCAGTAAAAAATCATTTGCCAGCTTTCTACTTTCCTTCTAATCTTGGTTGCATTTGTTTTGTTTGTGCAAAAACTTTTAATTTAATGTAATCAAAATTATACATATTTTGTGTTTCATAATGTTCTCTATATCTTATTTGGTCATATTCTTCCATTCTCCATAGATCTGACAGATAAACTCTTCCTTGCCCTTCTAATTTACTCATGGTATCACCCTTTATGTCTAAATCATATACTCATTTCAACCTTATCTTGGTATGTAGGGGTGGGGATCCTGCAGCCTTGAGGCCGCATGTGGTCCTCTAGGTCCTGAAATATAGACCTTTCACTGAATCCAAACTTCACAGAACAAACGCTTGGTTTGTTCTGCGAAGTTTGGATTCAATGAAAGGGACATACTTGAGGTCCTAAAGGGCTGTCTGTGGCTTCAAGGCCACAGGTTCCCCACCCTTGGATAGGATGTGAGATGTTGGTCTATATCTATTTTCTGCCACACTATTTTCCAGTTTTCCAAGTAGTTTTTGTCAAATAGTGAGTTTTTACGCCAGAAACTGGAGTCTTTGGGTTTATCAAATAATAGATTACTTTAGTCACTTATTACTATGTCTTACGTACTAAACCTATTCCATTTATCCACCACTCTATTTCTTAGTCAGTATCAAATAGTTTAGATGATTGCTGCTTTATAACGCAGTTTAAATCTAGTATGGCAAGGCCACCTTCCTTTGCATTTTTTTTCTATTCATTCCCTTGATATGCTTG
The DNA here is from genome assembly GCA_028627135.1 of Pseudochirops cupreus. Lineage (NCBI taxonomy): Eukaryota > Metazoa > Chordata > Mammalia > Diprotodontia > Pseudocheiridae > Pseudochirops > Pseudochirops cupreus. Next base: position 150,298,924 of record CM053581.1, read on the forward strand.
ACCTTTTGTTCTTCCAGATGAATTACATTACTATTTTTTCTAGATCTATAAAATAGATTTTGTAGTTTGATTGTTATGGCATTGAATTAATAAATTCATTTAGGTAGAATTGTCATTTTTGTTATTATATTAGCTCAATCTATGCCTGAACAATTGATATTTTCCCAGTGGTTTAGATCTGACTTTATTTGTGAGAAAAGTCTTTTGCAATTACATTCACATAGTTCTTGGCTTTATCTTGACAGGTAGACTCTTAAATATTTTATACCCAATTCTTTTTAACCCCATTAATTTGCAGATGAGCAAAAAGAGACAAAGGTAGGTTATAGGACTTAAACTGAGAATCTCTTATATGCATTTAGTTTGATGGTGAAAAATCTTATGAATTTATTGTTAGCAGCTACTTCGTTCAATTACTAGTTTGGTTTACCACTTTTTAAAGTTAATTTACTTCTAAGGAAGTGTTTTAGAATCAAAAATAACTTTCAACCCTGTTCCAGGAAGTGCTTTCAGAAAGGACAGTTTTGTATAAGTCAGTTTCCTGCTATTAGGAATGAGTTATCTTCTATCTACCATGTCAGCAATGGGGATAAAATGTAGAAATTAGAGAGCTTTAGGGTGGACTGTGTAATCATCAATTTATTTATCTATATTCTACTTTAAATGTCTTAATAATTAGTGTTATAAGTATCAAATAAGACAAAAGCAGAGTTATGTGGTAGATCAAATGTTGGACTTGGAATAAGAAAATGCATGCTCAAATCCTCTATTAAAACAGCTCACTGGTGTAGAGAAACACTTAATCTCTTATGTTGTCAGTTTCCACATTTCTTAAATGGGATTAATACTTTTCCCTCATGGGGATGTTGTAAAGAAAATACTTTGCTCGAGTTGAAGTACCATACAAGTAGGAATTAAGGATGAATGGCAAATAATTTATTAAGTACTTACTATGTGCCAAAATATGTGCTAGGCTGGGGGGATAAAAAAAAATATTCCTACCTTCAAGGAGTTTGCATCATAGTGGAAGTGGATGGGGTATATAGGTAAGTGAGGATCAGGGAATGGGGATTTTTGTCCATGGAGTCACAGGAATTGTTAAGTATAGTCACGGGGCAAAATTCATTGTCATACCTATTCCAGAAGCAATAGTAGCATTGAAGTGAGTGCTATTCCTAGAGCAAGACATGGAAAGAGAGATATAGGTGGTATAATTTCAGTACTTTGATAAATTACAGATTAAAGTTTGCATTTATTAAAATCCCATAAGTTTCTTTCTGTATAATCACTAAACCTAAGGAGAGGCTGAATAGCTCCATTTCTATAATCTAAGCATATTTCTTTTCTTTTCTTTGTTTAGTGGTCATTACTTTTTTTGACATGTTAAAAACAAGGGATCGCTCTGTGTATGTATATAATTTTTTTTGAAAAACCTGATTATTTCACTCCCACTTTAAATATAGCATAATTAGTGACTTACAATACCATCTATTTATGTACTGAGTTGATAAATCTAATCGGGTCATTTGTTCTCTATAACTCTGTGCTAATTTAGAATGAGAAAAGTGGATTTCCATAGGTAATATGCTGAATGGGCTAGTACAAAGAGCTATAGCTAAGGAGCTGTCAGAATCTCAATTCTTTCCAAGAGTTTACAAATGAGTGATGAGAATATCCCTGGTCTTGGGGTGGCTAGATGGCACAGTTAATAGAGCACAGGCCCTAAAATCAGGACAACCTGAGTTCAAATCTGGTCTCAGACACTTAACACTTAATAGCTGTGTGACCTTGGGCGAGTCACTTGACCCAAATTGCCCTGCCTTCCCCCCTCCAAAAAAAAAAAAAGAATACTCCTTGTCTGAAATGGTGTAGGGTTTCTTGAAATGTAGTATATTCTTTCCTTAGCCTTCCCTACCCTTTTTTTAACCCCTCTCTGTGTAGATTTATTAGGCATTCACCCTGAAAGGTACCTTTAGCTTATCAAATTCATTCATCTTCACTTTAATTAGATGGATGAATGTCTCTAGTTATGTTTTTGACATCTGTGGGGTAAAACTGAAGTGGCAGTTGAGGCTTGGGATGCATATGCTTTTACTTAGCAATTTTTATCCTGTCTTTTTGATGACTGCTATTCACAAAAGGCACAGAATGGCTTGAGTGGGAAAGCAAGGGGACAGCCTACCAGGTAGTCTAGCAAACAGAGTTGATATATATACATAGACATACATATATGCATATTTATGTGTATATATGTATATCTATATATACACATTTATACTCTATATGTGTGTATGAATACATATGTATATATTATATAATTTCTAAGAGCATACAGAGACCTTGGAAAGCCACATATGTGTGTATATATACAGAGATATACACATACATGTATATAATATATGTTTTATGTATATAGTTATAAAATATTCAAATTATAAAATGTTCTCAAGTTTATGGTTCCATAATATCAACCCAGAAAAAGAAGCATTTTCCCTTCAACTTCGTGACTTGTACCATCTGTTGATATCACACAATTATGGAAAATGACATCTTACTAAGGAGATGAAAGCAGAAGGACTCCTTCAAGTCAATGACTAAAACACTTCTCCTAAGAGGCAACAGCTTCATCAACTTATTCTTTGATACTTGCATGGATAGTTAAGGCAGAGAAATGAGCCTGATAGGTTTCTTTTCTGCTTCCCTTCCTGGCTTAGTATGCACTTCCCTGATTAATTAAGGCACACATTTACATCAAAGCAAATATTCTTGGAAGACATAGAAAAGAAGTTAGGAAGAAATATGTTTGCAGGAAATGGCAACTGCCCACACACAGTTTCTAGTTTATTTATTGTAAAGTGGCATTTGTACCTTTAGAGAAAGACCTCAGGCCTGGAAATCAGAAGACCTGGGCCCATTTTATATGTGACTTTGGGTAAGGCACTTCCTTTCTCTTGGACTCAGTTTCTTAATAGATTAATTAATTAATTAATTAATTAATTAATTAAAAAGGCATTCATTAAGTGCTTACTGTATATTAAGATCTATGCTAAACTCAGGGGATACAAAGAGACAGTTCTTGTCCTCAAGGAGTTCACAGATGGAGGTGATACTCATGGAAGGGTTCAGTTTCAAGAAAGATAGAAAGACTCAGTGACCCTTGGGTTGCAGTAGTCAGGAATTTGGTATTAAAATTTTGTAGTGTTATTTACCTTGAGAAATATATAACTCTTTCTTATGTAGAACAATTTGATGGTGCCAAGAATTTTGAAGGTGATAACTTTCATTTTGGGGGACCCTAAAGTCTCCACCCTATTTCAACAGATGTTTCTATTGAGGTAGATTGGGGAGGGGGCGTGTGGCACTACAATACTGGCTGAGGCCACTTTTGAGCTAGGTTTCTTTAGGGGGTTATTCTAATAGATGATAATTGTCACTTTGCTCTATAAGCAAAGGTCATAGCCTGGGGATGCTATTTTTTCCAGGACAACTGAATTCATGAGTTGTCTTCTCTTTGATCTAGAGGAAAGTGGTAGTCTTGGTGGTGACTGGTTTGTCAATTGCCTGCTCAGCAACACCACTTCCTAGCTTTCCTTTCAGGAATGCTGCTGTTCCACTAAGGCTGGCTGCCTTACATCCTTCCGGGTATTGATTATTGAGTTTTATTTTTAGTGAATGGGATGGCAGGCCTGCTCTCCATAGCATTTGCTTCTCCTAGACGATAGTTCTGTTGACAGTCAAGCTCTTCTCATCTGTAAAATGATAAAGTCACGTTTAGTGATATCAATGATATTTACTATTACTATGATTTCAGGTTTATTTAAATGATTATCCTTAAAACAAATCAATGTCCCTTCAAGATATATTCCTTTATCTCTTCTACCTTTCTTGACTAAATTCATTTAAAAAACTATCTATATGGGCTATCTCTATTTCCTTTCCTATACTCTCTTCTGAACTGAGTGCAACCTGGCTTCCTACCTCATCATTCAACTGAACCTGTTTCTATCAAATTTAACAATTATCTTTTAATTAACAAATCAATCAGCCTTTTCTTAATGATTTTTTCATGTCTCAGTAGCATATAATATTGCTGATCACCTTCTCTTGCTGGATATTCTGGTTCTCCCATTTGTCTGCTTCTTCTCAACTCTCCTTCACTGTATTTTCCTTCAGGTCACACCTACTAACTATGGGGGACCCTAAAGTCTCAACCCTATTTCATTTTGTCTTTTCTTTGTACTATGTCTCAGTGATCACATCAGGCTCCATGATTTCAATTATCATCTATATAGATATGAGTGCTGGATCGCTATATCTATTATTAATCTGTTTCCTCAATCACAGTTTTTCATAATTAACTGCCTTTTGGACTTCTTAAACTGGATGTCCCAAAAAAAGAATAGCTAAATAAAATGTGATATATCAACATAATGGAAATTGCTTTGTTGACGGAAATAATAAATAGGATTAGACAGAGAAGCTTGGATGACAAAGGAACTGATGAAAAAGTGAAGTATGATTTTCAGATCTTATGTATTGCTCAAAATCAGAAAACAATGTGCACAATCATTGCACTAATATAAATGTGAAGAACATTGAGGACAATGTGATTGAAACTGAATGCTATGAAATTATCATGTTCAAGCCTGGTCCTGAAGAGAGATAGGAGAAAACATCCCTTTCTTCTCCCTCTCACTGTATGTGTGTGTGTGTGTGTGTGTGTGTGTGTGTGTGTGTGTGTGTGTATGTGTTAGTGTGTGTGTGTGTATGTGTGTGTGTGTATGTAAGTGTGTGTGTGTATATATGTGTGAGTGTGTGTGTCTATATGTGTGTGTGTATATGTAAGTGTGGGTATGTGTGTGTGTGTGTGGGTGTGTGTGTGGGTGTGTATGTGTGTGTATGTGTGTGTGGGGGTGTGGGGGGTGTATGTGTGTGTGTGTATGTGTGTGTGTATATGTGTGTGTGTATATATGTGTGTGTGTGTGTGTATATGTGTGTGTGTGTATATATATGTAAGTGTGTGTGTGTCTATGTGTGTGTATGTAAGTGTGTGTGTGTGTCTATGTGTGTGTGTATGTAAGTGTGTGTGAGTGTGTGTGTCTATATGTGCGTGTGTGTGTGTGTATATATATGTAAGTGTGTGTGAGTGTGTGTGTGTGTATGTGTGTGTGTGTCTATATGTGTGTGTGTGTGTATATATATGTAAGTGTGTGTGAGTGTGTGTGTCTATATGTGTGTGTGTGTGTATATGTAAGTGTGTGTGAGTGTGTGTGTCTATATATGTGTGTGTGAGTGTGTGTATGTATAAAATCTTTGCATACTTTCTATGTAGGAAATATAACCTATAATGCCAGACTTTAGCTTTTATATGTTGGTTAGCTTTGCTGAACAGCATTCCCTCCCCACCTCCCCACCTCTTTTCATCTTGACTTTTTTAAAAACATGCTCTCTAGAAGGCGAGAGTTAGGGATACAATTGGGAAAATTTAGATTATGAAAAAAAGATATTGGTAAAATTTTATTTTGAAAAAGGAAAGTGTTCAGGATCTGGATTTAGTTAAACAAACTATAACTACAATACAATATACCTCATTGGTGAACAAATTATTCAGCAGGGAGTTGCTGTGATGAATAACTAGAAATACGTCTTTAAAAGGCTAACTAATGTTGTACTTAACTCCATATATAACTACCAGATTGACAGGCCCTTCTAAAATGGTAGATTGTTGTTTACAAAAATAATTTGTGACTATAGATGTAAGCTCTCTTGCAATCATGCAGAAAGGCATTCTATAAATCTAAACTTTTTTATCATTATTCTTTAATTTCTTCTCATTTCAAGCTAATTCCTCAGATTTAAGTGCTTGTTAACAAATTCTAAATTTGTTTTGAGAACTAAGAATAGGGCCATGTTTTACTATATGTTTATACACACACACACACACACACACACACACACACACACATTTCTTTCCATGGATTCAGCTGGATCTGAGTTCATTGTTTATGCAAGGCTGAAGATCACAGTAGAGCAATAATAGGATGCCTACATAGAATTAACAAGCTCTAGACCTTCTCTGAATTTCTGTGACTGATATTTAGAGAGCAAACTAAAATATAACTTAAGGACTGCGATTGTTCTCCAAGAGAATCACAATATATGTTATCCTTTCTATTCCATACCCATGGCAAGAGTGGATAGATGTGTGAGAATACAGATGTAGGAGGTGAAAGGTAGGTTATGTCTTTTCTTTAAATAATCTTTTTTGTATATCCTAAGGGTATATTCAACTAAAAGTTTAGGCTTCCCAGTTTCAGATTTATAGGCTGAAATTGAAGTTTATCACAGTATTTTGATACATAAAAGCATCTAGAATTTCATTGCTATGGAAACTATCTTAGCTAATTCAGATCACAAGCTCTCTAGGACTTTTATTTTCCTTTATTTTATAACAATTTCTGTCTCACCCTCATGCTTAAAGCATTAGAAATGCCCTGTAGTATTAAAAATAACTTGATCCCCTTTAATGTTACCTTTTTTGTCTCTAATTTATCCTGTAAACAGCTATAAAAATGGCTTTTGTACTTAGTTGTTTTGTTGCTATCTCCCTGATTAGACTTTGTGCTTCTTGAGATCACGAATTGTCTTGTTTTTCTTCATATCTCCATGGCTTACCACAGGGCCTGTTGCATGGTGTGTGCTTAATAAATAATAATTAAATGACTGATTTATCTTATCAAATTATATGAAAATAATGTATAGATCTGTTCATTAGAATGTGAGCTCCTTGAGAGAAGGGTATGTTTCATTCTTTGTACCGGTATCTTTCACTCCTAACACAGTTCCTGAGACATAGTAGATGCTTAGTAAATGCTTACTGATTGATTGATTTCTTTAAAATTGTCTTGTTCTGTTCAATTATGTTTTAAATAGTTCAGAATGGGAAAATGGCTTATCCCCTTTCAGAAGGAATTTTGTGTCAGAGAATTGTAATAGGCTATTAAACCACTGGAAACTTGCAGAACTGAGTAAAGGAACTAGTTCTCTAATTGCTAGGCATTCATTGACAGGGAGATGATTGTGAGAATTCAGTAAAAATCATAGCCAATGAAACCTTTGCCTGTTTGGAAAAAGACCACAAAGTGGTATTATATAGTTTAGGACAGGTGACTGACAACCTATGAACAATTGGAGAGCAGTCATATTCTTTTATGCCTTGAAGGTCAAGTCATCAGGAATGAAGAAACCATAAGAAGAAGTCATTTTCCCTAAGTTAAAAAAAAAAAAAGACAAACTAGTTAGAAGAGCTATTGTAAGAGGTAGTAGATCTAAGTAGGTAAACATCATCTCTGACAAACTTAAAGCGCCTAAATTTTGACATGAGGCCAATCTGCAGTTAAATATATCTAGGGAACATTATCAGTTCAGTTGCTGTTCAGTCACATCTGACTCTTCATGACTCCAATTAGGGTTTTCTTGGCAAAAATACCAAAGTGGTTTGCCATTTCCTTCTCTAGCTCTTTTTACAGATGAGAAAACTGCAGCAAACAGGGTTAAGTGACTTGACCAGGGTCACACAGATAGTGAGTGTCTGAGGCCAGATTTAAACTCAGCAAAATTAGTTTTTCTGACTCCAGGACCAGCACTCTGTCCACTGCACCACCAAGCTGGCAGCAAGGAACAGTATATATGTTTTTAAACACTCAGAGCATAAGTTAAACGTTTCTTCTTAAAACAATAAAACAAATCAATGTCAGGTTAAACAGTAATTAAAGTTAGGTAATGGTAGACTTCCACAAAAGGACAGTCTGGTACCACATTGTGGTATGGAAGTTCCTGAATTCTCAGTATTTTAATGGCCAAATGAAATTTCTAGCAGGTCTTTCAAAGCTAGAAAGACTGACTGTAAGCCCAGTGGGTTGGATTTGAAGAGCAATTTAGATAAACTGAAAAAGTTATCATTCACAGAATCATCTAGCAAAATGTAGAGAAGTTTTTAATATACTTCTGAAGAACCATAGATGAAACCTAGATCATTTTAAGCAAGTTGTCCCTAAAATTTGTTTAAGATGGTAATGGACTTATACCAAAACAGCTGTGCTTCTTTAAATCTTGCTCTATATTAAAACATACTTTTAAAATGTATGATAAATGTTAGTGAAAGTATATAGAAGATTATGCTTTCAATTTTGAGAGTTTATTTTAGTTTAAAATATAACTGATTTGTAAGGAAAATTCCATTCCATCTACCTGGTCACAAGTTTGGGGGCGCTAGCGTGACTGCCTGGGGCCAGGGTCGAGGTCCTCGCATGTCTTGAAACTGCTGATGTGGCAAGTTTCCAACCATAAGAGTTGGGCTTGGCACGCAAGGCAGTGGGTGTGACAGGCATGGTACGAGAGATACCTCCTCAGCTTCAGGGCGGTACATGATAGGTCCACTGGACTGTGACCCCCCAAAAGGGGACGGAGTATAGAACGGAGATATCAGGAGTGAGGCGGGGGGAGAAAGATTCGGCCCGGGAGAAGATCCAGGAGAAGACTGAAACGGGCAAGGCAGAGTAGGGCCGCTTAAGCTTGCACAATAGTAATCACTTATAATAAAAGTTACTTAGCCGCCTTGTCCAAGGCTGGTGTTGTTCTGTGGAGGAGCGTTCTCTAACCTGTGGGTTGGAGCCAGCTGCAGCTGAAGACCGAGTAGATACTCAGTGAGAGGAAGCCAGAGGGGTAAGTGCCCTGGTTGTCTTAGGGACCTCAGAATAATAAAGAAAACCCTAAGACTGATTGAATTATGGGCTAATGGGTAATCTTATTTTCCCATGTGAGGAGGTTCCACAGGCAGGTGATTGAGTCTGAAAATCAGGGGGAATTTTTTTTTCCAGTTTATGAAAGCTCCCTGAATTGAAACCTTAAAGGAAAAAAAAGTGAAGAAATATTTCCTGGAATACTCATACCTAACCTTATGAGTACTGTGGTTTTAATTAAGGAAATAGACATAGTCTCAGAATTATCAATGAACATATAAACTCTGTTCCTATATAATATGTGATCTTGTGATACAAACTGTTGATAAAAACATGATGGAAGGCCAACATAATTTCCTAGGTGTCAACCATTTCATAAATATCTTTCATTCTATTGTTTAATTTTCTTCCTTCAAAATAGGAAATAATGTCCTTGAGGTCCTTGTCTCATGATAGCACTTTTGGAATCTGCAAACTCATGACTAATTATTGTATCTGCAATTATTGACCATATCAGCAAGCCAAAAAGTAAACTGCAGCTTTTGAATACATTAATATCTATAAACTAGCCCTTGAGGTTCTGTGACCACAAAGAATTATAGACACATTAATAGAGTCTAAAGCAGTCCATTAAATACTCAAAAGTCTTATCTGACCACATAAGCATTTTGTCTTCCTTTAAACTAATTGTTCACTTGTGCCTAGGATGTGTCTTATTCTCTTCCACAACTGAAGAATACTGAAAGATTGGGCATTCACCTTAAAGGCACTGAATAGTGAATATATAATACAGTAATAAATTATCAGATTTACAGCTACTGTACTGGGACATTACTGTTTCATTCTTATTCAACAGATTTGGTGATCCTTTCTACACCATTTACATTTACAATAACCGGTAAGCTAAACCTGACGGGGAGATACGGTAAATTAGAAAAAAGCCTGTCCTCAGATTCAGGAAGGAAGGTTCAAGTCCTGCTCCTAACACATACTCTGTGGCTAAGGGGAATCAATCAACTTCCTTCTGTCCAAATAACTCTCTAAACAAAATTCCAGACTAAGTGTTAATCTGCATAAGGGGAGGGAAATTTTACATTGGGAGCTCCCTACATGAATTAAATCACAGGTTCAATGCTTTTCTTCTCATCTCCCCAACCCCCACAAAAAAAGGATAAACTAGTTGAATTTACTTAAGACATTACATTAATTTAAATTCTTTGTCATGAATTTATTTGCCCTTTTTTGTAAAGCTGATCTAAATTAATTCATCTGGTATTCAAAGTAATAGCATTAAACATAAAGATTTCATTTGATATTCACATGGGTGTCACAGGTACTCTCAAACAAGTTGGTTCATTATTTAATATTTGTTAATGGATACTTAGAACAAGTTCAGTTTAGAATAGATCATGTAACACTTTGTAACAGCCAGGTTTTGTAAAGGGCATTGAGAAATGCATAATCAAAAAACAGTACACGGAAAGAATGCAGCAAGACCCATTAGCAAATAACAGGTTTGACTTGCATATTGCCTATCTTGTACCTTGAAAGAGCATCCATTAAAGTTAGCCAGACACCAGCCATGGATCCATTGTGAAGAATGCTATAATTTTGTTGATGCTCAGTAGCTCCATGTATATTAATGACAAGAAGCTTGTTTTCAAATGAAGAAGCAGAAACACAGATACATACACACACACACACATACGCTCAAACACATATCCCTTTTTATTTTAGGGATTGAATTGTCACTCAGAATACAACAAAAGATTAGAGCTTGAGCATGTATATTACTAGTTTCTCTCTATTTTTAAAGTCAGTATACAATTACATGAGCATTCAAGATTATTAAAAATCTTTTATCACTATGTATAAACCCCTATGCTGTGGCATACAAAATATATTTTGACAAATATACAGATTAGATGAAATGCACATAAAAATGTGCTCTCTCTCTCTCTCTCTCTCTCTGTCTCTCTCTCTCTGTCTCTCACTCTCTCTCTCTGTCTCTCTCTCTCTTTCTCCCCACCCCCCACCCCATGAAAGAAAGGACTAATGTATTGAAAATGCTTTAATTATGTACCTTAAGTGCAAAAAGTAGACAAGCCCTGCTCTCAGGGAGTTCACACTCTAATAATAGAGGAGACAACACAAATACAAGGGTTCAGCTCCAAGACTGAGGCAAATTCATAGAAGTGACAAGAATGGTGGGGTGGATGGCAAAGCATAGCCTAGGGATATTTAGTACACATGCCAGAGTAATCCCCAGAGATATCTAGACCAAAGACACAGGGCAGATGGTAAAGCTTGATTGTCCTCTATCTCAATGGAAAATCATTAGAATGGTCTGTCCCTTAAATATCTACAGTTTACCAAAATTTAGAAAATTAAATTAAAAATTTATTAGAAATTTTTAAATTGCAAGTTTCTTACAGTATCATTTTCTGAAAAAAATTAAAAATTATAAATCTTTTCAAAATGGGTTCAAAACTATATCAAAGAAAGTAATAAATGTTTCAAGTTAATTTAGAAAAAAGGCATTTTCATAATTTAGTATAAACCATTGCCTGGCAACCATATAAGTTTTCTTGCACATTTCTTCTGATCTTTTGAGGCACAAAGAGATTACTTGATTTTAGGTAATTAACATGTGAATTACAAAATGTCATAGACTTTCTTGGTAATTTCTTACTGAGAAATATCGTAAGGTCAAAGATTTAAAGCTTCAAGGGACATTAAAAAATAACTTGTTTAATTCCTTCAGTTTACAGAAGAAACAATTGCCCAAAAAGGTTACATGACCTGTACTAAGATATATAGATTGTAAATAGCCAGACTAGGATTGACCTAAAACTTTCTAACTCCAAATGTGGCATTTATTCCAGTGCACCACAGTGCCTCCTATAGATACAAATGTTTGAAAAAAATCATTCATTCAATGTTTCATCTATTTATTTTTTGTGTTCATTTTTTTTTAATTTTTGAGTTCCAAAATCTCTTCCTCTCACTCTCACTTCCTTACTCACTCACCCATTGAGAGAGAAGCAATATGATATCAATTATACATATGAAGTCACTCAAAACAGATTTCCATATTAGCCATGTTGCAAAAACAAAATAATAAAAAAAGCTAGAAGCATAAAGAAAAAGTAAAAGGCGTGCTTCGTTCTGCATTCAGTGCTTATCAGATCTCTCTCTGGAAGTAGATAGCATTTTTTGTCGTGGATGATTTGGAATTGTCTTGGATCATAGTACTGACCCAAGTAGCCAAGTCCTTCACATTTGATCACTGTTACAGTATTTCTGTTACTGTATACCATGTCCTGCTTATTCTACTCACTTAGTTTTGCAACAGTTCATTCAAGTATTTCCAGGTTTTGCTGAAACCATCCTGCTCATCAATTCTTAGAGTAAATTAGTATTCTGTCACAATCCTACACCACAACTTATTCAGCTATTCCTCAACTGTTGAATATCTGCTCAATTTCCAATTCTTTGTCACTGCTAAAAGAACTTCAATAAACACTTTTGTACAAAACCTCCTTTGCGCTTTTCTTGATCTCTTTAGGATACAGACTTAGTAGAGGTATGACTGGGTCACACGCTATGGACAGTTTTATAGGTCTTTGGGTACAATTCCAAATTATTCTCTGGAATGACTGAACTATTTCACAAGTTTATGAAGAAGCATTAATGTACCTGTTTTGCTACATTCCATCCAGCATTTATCATTTTCCTTTTCTGTCATTTTAGCCAATCTGATAAGTGTGAGTTGGTACCTCAATGATGTTTTAATGTGTATTTCTCTAATTAATAGTGATTTTGAGCATTTTCCATGTGCTTATTGATAGCTTTAATTTCTTTTTTCTGAAAACTGACTGTTTAAATCAATTAACCATTTATCAATTGAGCAATGGCTCCTTGTTTTTAAAATGAATTTTACTAAGTCCTGAGAAATGAATTCTCTATCAGAGAAACAACATATTTTTAAAACTAGTTTCCTTGTTTCCTTTTCATTTTGGCTACATTGGTCTTCTTTTTGCAAAACCTTTTAAATTTCATGTATCCAGAGTTAGTCATTTTACATCTTGTGATTCTATCTATCTTTTCTTTGATCATAAACTCCTTCCTTATACAGAGATCTGACAGGTAAAATTTTCCATGCTACACTAAGTAGTTATGACACCGTATTTTATATCTACAGTATGTGCCCATTTTGACCTTATCTTAATATAGTGTATCAGATGTTTATCTATGCCTATTTTCTTTCACACTTTTCTCCAGTATTCCCAGCAATTTTTGTCAGATAGTGAAACCTTGTCCCCAAAGTTTAGACCTTTGGGTTTATTAAACACTAAATTACTGTGGTCATTTTTTACTGTGTATTGTATACCTAATGTATACCACTTATCATTTTAAGAAAGGCTCTGTTTTTATTCCTATGCTTTCAAGTGTTTTTTTTTTAACAAGAATGGGTGTTGTATTTTGTCAAAAAGTTTTTCTGCATCTGTTGAAATAATCATATCTTTTTTATTATTGATACAGTTAATTATACTTATAGATTTCCTAACATTCACTGAGCTTTGAAGTCTTATAATAAATCCTACCTGGTCATAATATGTGATCTTTGTGATATATAGAGTGATAATCTCCTTGCTTGTATTTTATTTTTAAAAATGATATCAATATTTATGAAAGAAATTGGCCTATAGATTTCTCTCTCCTCTCTCCTCTGCCTTCTTATCTCTCTCTGTCTCTGTCTCTGTCTCTGTCTCTCTGTCTTTGTCTCTCTGCCTCTGTCTCTGTCTCTCTCTCTCTTTGCCTCTCTCGCTTTCTCCTCTTCTCTCCTCTCCTCTCCTCTCCTGGGTCTAGGTATCAAAAACTTATTTGTGTCATAAAATAAATTTGGTACAACTCCTTCTTCCCTATTTGTTATTCCAAATAATTTATATAGTTATGGGATTTCAATTCAGTAGCTTTTCAGTCATCTCCAACTCTTGGTGACCAATTTGGGTTTTTCTTGGCCAAGGTACTGGAGTGGATTCACATTTCCTTCTCCAGTTCATTTTACAGCATAGGAAACTGAAGCAAATAAGGTTAAGTGGCTTGACCAGGGTCACAGAGCTAATAAATGTCTAGGGGCAGATTTGAACTCAAGAAGATCAGTTTCCCTGATTTCAGACCTAATATGCTAAATACCGTGACTCTTTGTTCCTTAAATGTTTGGTAGAATTCACTTGGAAAGACTTCTAGTTCTGGGCTTTTTTTCTTTAGAAGATCATTTATGTCTTCTTCAATTTAATTTCTAAGGAAATTTAAATATTATTTAAAACATATATTTAAATAATAATTTATTATTATTTAACATATTAATTTATTTAAGGTTATTTAAATATTCTGTTTTCTCTTTTGTTAATCTTGACAATTTATATTTTTGTAAATATTCATTTCACTTAGATTGTCAATTTTACTGGCATATAATTGGGCAAAATAACTCCTAATAATTGCTTTAATTTCATCTTCATTGGTGATGTATTCATCTTTTTCATTTTTCATACTGGTAACTGGCTATCCTACTTTCTTTTTTAAAAATCAAATTAACCAATGGTTCATCCATTTTACTGTTTATTTTTTTAAACCACCTCTTATTTTTATTTATTAGTTCAATGTTTGTGGGAGAGGTTAACTTTCAATTTTGTCCATCTCTCCTCTAAATTTTATGATTTCCATTTTGCTGCTTAATTGGAGATATTTAGTTAGTTATTCTTTTAGTTTTTTTTTTTACTTGACATCTCAGTTTACTGCATTTTCTCTCTTTTATTGATATGAATGTTTAGAGATATTAATTTTCCTCTAAGCACTGCTTTGATTGCACTGCACACCTTTTGTTATACTATCTCATTGTTGTCATTTTAATGAAATTATTGATTGTTTCTATAATATGTTCTTTGACCCACTTTTTTAGAATTAAATGATTTTATTTCCAATTAATCTTTAATCTATTCTTTCATAGCTCTTTATTAAATTCAATTTTTATCTTATTATTTTATGAAATTTATTATTTATCTAATGATTTTATGTTAAACATTTATATCTTCTTTAATCTGTGAGATTTTTATATTATAACACAGTCAATTTTTTTAAAAAGGTACCAAGGATACATGAGAAAAAGTTATACTACCTTTCCATTCAGTTTTCTTCAGAGGTCTATCATGCCTAATTTTTGTAAAATTCTATTCATATCCTTAGCCTCTACCTTGTTTATTTTGTGATTAGATTTATCTAGCTCTGAGAGGGGAAAGTTTAGGCCCCCCACTAGTATTGTTTTTCTGTTTATTTCTTCCTGTAATTATTTAACTTTTTTTAAAAGAATTCTGATGTTATGCTATTGTCGACGGTGCATTTTAACAAAATATACTTTCCCTGACAATATCTTCCATTTAGATCTACATTTGATTAAGTTTTGTCAAAGATCATGATCGCTACCCCTGTTTTTATTAGATTCTGTTCCAATCCATGATTTTAACCCTCAGTGTGTCCCTGTTTCAAGTGTGATTCTTCTGAAGAACATATTGCTTGATTCTGGTTTCTAACTCATTCTTCCATCTGCTTTTGTTCTATGGATGAATTCCTCCCATTAGTATTCACATTTATGATTACTAACATTGCATTTCCTTCTATTCCATTTTCTCCTGTGTATCCTATTTATGCTGAGTCCTAAATTCCCTAATAATGATAATGTTCTTAGGAATTAAAAAAAAAATATGATCTTCCCATATTGGAATGTAAAAAGTTTAACCTTATTGAATCCCTTTTGAACTCTCACTTTTACCTTTTTGTGCTTCTCTTGAGTATTATATTTGAAAGTCAAATTTTCTATTCAGTTCTGGTCGTTTTCATCAGAAATGCTTGAAAGTTCTCTATTTCATTGAATGTCCATTTCCCCACTAAATTAGGATTGCATTCAGTTTTACTGTGTAGGTTATTCTTTTTCACACTCCTAGCTCCTTTACCTTCTAGAATATTGTATTTGAAACACTCTGCCCCTGAAACATAGTAGCTGCTATGTCTTGTGTTATCCTGACTGTGGCTCCACAATATCTGAATTGTATCCTTTTGGCTGTTTTAAGTATTTTCTGTTTGATCTTGGAACTCTAGAATTTGTGTATAATATTTTTGGGAGTTATCATTTTGGTATCTTTCAGGAAGTTGTAGGTAGACTCTCCATTTCTATTTTACCTTCTGCTTCTAGGATATTAGGGCAGTTTTCATTTATAATTTCTTATATTTGATGTCTAGGTTCTTTTGTGATAGTCTCCAGAAACCCCATAATTTTAAAATTATCTTTAATGTATCATGGAGTCATTATCTTTCATATGAAATTATAATTTTAATGAATTATTTTCTTCAGTGAGATTTTGAACCTTTCCCCCCAATTTGTCCAATTCTGCTTTTTATAGGAGTTATTTTCATCATGATTTTTGTACCTTTTCCCCCATTTGTCTAATACTGCTTTTTAATGTGTTCTTTTCTTCGTTTTTTGTGACTCTTACCAAGCTATTACTTATCCTCATAATTTTCTTACATTGTTCTCATTTCTTTACCCAAATTTCAGTTTACCACTTACTTGATTTTTTAAATTTTTTTAAAAAATTCTTCCAGGATGGTTTGCATAAAATTCACATTTTTCTTTGAGGATTTGTTTGTACTTGTTTTCATATCATTATTTTCTTCTGAGTTTGTGACTTGCTCTTCCCTGTCCTCATAGTAGCTTTTGATGGCCAAGAAATTCATTTTTCATTTTCTCAATTTTCAGTCTATTTCTTGACTTCAAACTTTATGTTAATTTTGGTCTCTCTTCCTTGGATGGAAGTAGAGAAGCACTGTTCCAAACTTCAAGCTTTTTCACATTGCTTTTTCAAAGTGACTTTTAGAGGATTCAACATCTTTGGAATTTCTAAATTGCTGTGATCCAGTGAGAGGTATAGTCACTGCCCGCTTTGGATGACATGTTATGCTGCTCCTCAGGGCTCCTGCTCCCTTGTGACTAGAAATGATACTGCTCCTCAGGGTCCATGATCCATTTTAGCCAAAAGAAATTTTTTTTCTCCTCAGATATCTTCATCCTTTGTGACTGAAAGCAATACAGTCCTTTAGGGATTCTCCTCCCTTGGAACAGCAAGTTAAATCCTCCACCCCAGAGCTGTGAACCAGCAGTAGGTATAGGCAATGTAGTCTCTAAACAGAGGTCCCCTGTAATCTCTTTCTGAGCAATTGTAAGATCCCTTTTCAGTCTCTGGCTTGAGACCTCTTAAAGTGCTTCTGCTGTTCCTGATGCCACCTCCAAGGCCCACTGCTGATATTGCCACATTGTGGGTTCTGGGCCAGTCTCTCCTTACCCTCCCCACCAAAAGCATCACATACTTCTCCTTTCAACCTCCTAAGTTGTTTCGTGATGGGAAAAAAAAGTCTCACTCCATCCTTCTCTAGGCTCTGCTGCCCAAGAATTTTATTTGACGTATTATTTTAAAGTTGTTTGGGTAGGGATTTTGGGGAGCTCAATTGCTTCTTTTACTTCACCATCATGGCTCTACTCTCAATGTCTAACATGTTGAATAGTTAAAGAGAACTGATCAAATTATTTTTTCTCCATGTTATCAAATAACCCATTTTTCCTTGTCCTTATTTTCATTTGTTTTCATTTTAAGAAATTAAATTGAATTGACTTCAACTTAACAACTTGAGAGATATATTCTCTGTCCAAGACTACTGGTCTTACCTTTCTAGAAATACAGGACAATGTCCAGTATGTGTGTGTGGATGTGTGTTTATGTCTATATGTGTAATTCACACACACACACATACTGACACAAATATATATGTATATGTATATATATATATATATACATATATATATAGCCATCTGTAGACATGCACACTATATACATATATGCATGTATGTGTGTATGTATACGTAAATGTATGTCAGTGGTTCTCAACCTTCCTAATGCTGAGAAGCTTTAATATTCATATGTGGGTGTATCTGCATGTGGGTGGACCCACCTGGAGATGGATAGAGGAGTGGTGTCTTGGTTCCTAAGACCATCTGAGATATGTGTTTTCTGATGGCCTTAGACAACCCCTGTGACCCCTGTGAAAGGGTTGTTCACCCTCCAAAGGGGTCACAACCCACAGGTTGAGAACCACTGATGTATGTGGATGTAGATGTAGATGTAGATGTAGATGTAGATGTAGATGTAGATGCAGATGTAGTTGTAGTTGTATATAAAATGCTGTGCTCCTAAGTGGCAGAAATCTTAAAGGAACTAGGGCTATTTCTCTCTCAACCACTCTGTTTCCATTGGAGACTGAAATACATCAAAGAATAATGGGTTGACATACATTTGGAATGCAGTGTCCATGATGTTACTATAGTACATTGCTTGCTTTAAAAGATTATGATTGAAAGCCTTCAGTGTCTTTCCAAAACTTCAAGGAGATAATAGAAAATGAAAACAAAAGCAAAGAACACACTGGAAGAGTACAAGAAAATTTGCCATGTTGTAGTCTATGATAAGCCAAAGCAAGGAGCATTAAAAAATTTGAAGGTAAGATTTGTCCACTTGAATTCCTTTATTTATTCACATAAAATTATACATATGCTATCATGAGTCACTGTATATTTAATTTATATTTTCTAGTACTTTAAAAAATTTAATATTCAGAATTTTACTACCATTACAAATTACCAATAACTTGGTATAGGTGCAGGACATTATGTCCCCATTTTAAAGATGAGGAAAGAATCTGTCTATACCATAGATTTGATGAAGATCTGGATAATGACTCAAGTGAAAAGGAAATTTATTATTAGGTCACTGAATTTTCCTTTTGCTAAAAAGGTATAGCTCCCACAACACAGAGTGGTTTTAGAGAAATTAGAAATCAGAACAGTTGGTTCTAATACTGAAGCTACAACCCTCTAGCTGTATGATATTAGACTCCACACGCAATTTCTCCTGACCTATTTCCTTATGCTAAAAAAGGAAGGAAAATGAAGAAGGAGGATGAGGAAGAGGAGGAAAGAAGGGAAAGAAGGAAGGAAGGGAGGGAAGGAGGAGGGAGAGAGGAAGGAAGGGAGTGAGGAGGGAGAGAGGGAGGAAAGGAAGGAAGGAAAGAAGGAAGGAAGGAGGGAGTAAATGAAAGAAATAAAGGAATAAAGAAGGAAGGAAGGAGAGAGGGAAGAAGAAAGAAGGGAGGGAGGAAAGGAAAAAGGAAGGGAGAAAAGTAAGGAAATAGAGAAAGGAGGAAAGAAGGAAGGAAGGAAGGAAAGAAGCAAGGAAGGATGAGGGAGGAAAGAAGAAGGGAGGGAGGGAGGAAAGGAAGGAAGGAAAGAGGAAAAGGAAAGAGGGAGGAAATAAAGAAAGAAGGAAGGAAGGATGGAAGGAAGGAACGAATGAATGAAGGAAGGAAGGAAAAGAAAGACTAGTAGGAAAAAAAGAGAAGAGGTTGTTCAACTAAATAACATCTTTTTAACCTGCAATGTTCTCTGAGTCTCAAGCCAGATTTGAAGTATACTTAAAGCTACTTTGGATATTTGGAAATGAGACAAATCAAAAAATATTTTCAAAGACTCTCAGGAAGAAGAGTAGGCTCTGTTATCTTTTTCTAGCAAACAAATAATTCTAACATCTCTTTGTGGGAAGGAAGATAATTATTGAGTCTTTGAGGATGAAATGTCTTTCCTAATAAAATTAGTCAAAAAAACCCTGTCTTTTAGAATACACCATTTGAAATCCAGTTCGAGTGGAAATGATTTTTAAAAATATGTTAGCTATATTCTATAGAGCATTATAATCTTTTGAAATAACTATGAAAAATTATGTAAAGTGAAAGCGAAATAAGTTATACTTTCAAATATTGATTTGATTAATACTATCTCTTAGCCAAAGGATTTTTTTAAACTAAAAATATCTTAGAATGAAAAAAGTTCTGAATAAACAGTTCTCACCTAATAATGGTTTTATTTTTTTAAGTTTGGGAATGTTTGATTATAACAATACTTTTTTCATATCTCCTTTGGATCAATTCCTGGGAAATGTGGCTAGATAAAAGTTCATTAGAAAAAAGATCAGGGAATTTTATTTGACAACAAGTTCAACATGACTCAACAATATCATATGGTAGTCCAAAAATCTCATAGAATATTAGTTATGGTGCCATAATGTCAAAGATAAATACCATTGTTCTCTCTCCAAGTCAGAACATATTTTGTGTGTATTTACATGTTTACACTTTGTCTTTCCTCACTGAATATAATTTTCTTGCAAGGAAAAATATTTTCAATTGTGGAGCTTAGCACCATTAACTGGTGTGTAGCAAGTACTTAATTGTTGACTGATTGCTAGGGAATTGTTTTCAGTTCTGAAGGAGATTGATATGCTGTAAATGATCTAGAGGAGGGAAATCCATATAGTTACTAGGCCACATTGAGATCAGTTGAAGGAGCTAAGGATGTATTGCCAGGGGGAAAAAAATACCTTTAGATTCTGATAGTGATTTTGAAGTATGTGAAGCTGTAGCCTTTGTAAAATGGTTTGGATTTGTTCTTTTTTGGTCCCAGAAAGCAGAAACAATAGGAAAGGGAAAAAGTTGAAGAGACATATTTCAGATCTCTTTAAAGGAAAAATTATCTAGCAATTAAAGCACATTCAGAAAAGGAATGGCCTGCCTTAGAGGTCAATAGGCTTACCTTCACTTGATATCTTCCACCATTTTATGGAAAAAAAAATCTTTTGGTCCTTTTTATAGAGCAGGTTCCTGGTCAGGTAATCTCTGATCTTCTTTTCAATATTGATATACTATGATTCTATCCCTTCACATCCTAATTCATGCTGCTTAATACTGCCAGGTTAATTTCCCTTAAATCATTGAGATAAATGTGGAGATAGTAATGGATTTGTAAACAAGATTCAGGTTCGTGTTTCAGTTCTGCCATAGACTTGGGACAAATAGCTTCTTCACACTAGATCTCAGGTTCTTCACTGAGGTAAAACTGTAGGGATTGAACTGGCTCATTTCTAAAATTCTTTCTAATAATAAATTTTGTCATCTTATTAACACCCTTGCTCAAAAAATCCAGTGAGTCCATCACCTACAATGCAAAATCTAAATGATTTATCTTATTATTCAAGGACAATCAGAAACTGACCTCTACCTACCTCTCCAACAAGAACCTTGTATCTGCAAATATCTTTTACATACCCACACATACCTGCCCTTTTCACTTTCCATAGAGGGTCTGTTGGACCCAAATGCCTCAGTCCAATCCTCATCATCTAAACTTTGTTCTACGTATCCTTCACAACCCAATTCAAAAAGTTTATTGAAGTATGAGGCCTTCCCTCACTAACGCAGATCGTAATTACTTCATTTGTAGGAACTTACATAACTTTTGTTGAACACAAATGATTTTAAATATTTAAATTAAGGATTTAAATATTTAACATTTTTTCTACATCACATGTGTACATCATTTTAAAAATATCCCTCTGCTTCCTCAACTATATTTCTGTTATAAACAGTAACTTCATCACAGGAAATATTGTGGCTATTTTTCAAGTTCCCCATATGACTTTGCATGGTATACAGTCATACATATTTGCTGAGTGACTAATTGACACGTAGAATCAGTGTATGATAGACAAAGGATTCAGCCTAAGAAACAACCCCTAAATTCTTATTTCTGGTATTCTCTTCCCCATTACATCATTTTAATATTTTTTTCATTTTAACTTGCATATTTTAATATAAATAGTAATTTTACAAAATGATGCATGGGAAAGATATGAAATTAAACTTATAGATCTTGTTTATATTTTTATTGAATACTTTGTATTCTACTGCAATATTTCATTAATTATTATCATTCAAGTAGGTTTTTTAATTTGAAAAAAAAGACTTGCTAGAAATTATTTGCTTTTTTTAGAAAATATATATTTTTACATTAATTTCAACCATCTGCATAGAGTGACACTTTATATTAAGTTGAGAACCCGACATGCACATGCACACACATATTCACATGCAGTATGAAATTATATTGCTGAAGAATTCTTTTAAAAATAGCTTAAGTGGAAAGGATTTTCTATTTAGAGAAAATGTCATGTCGCCTGTGTATCCAAATGTGAGGCTGATTTTCCCACTCCGGGTTCCTCATGTTTCCAATGTCAATAGGCCCAAGCAGATGGGAAGTCAAAATTAGGTTGTTTTAATTATATTAGTAAGGTAAACATTGACTTTTTTTTTTCCTAAGCATTGCCATGTTACTTCTAGGAGATTTGCTTTTGGAAATCATAGGAAATTCTTTAGAGACCTGTATATCAACTGGCTTGAAGAGTGGCTTCCTTGCAAATTGATAAATCACCATTGGGGCTGTCTTAATATATCACCAAAGAGATGATTAGTATAATTTACTAGACATTGTTGAGGTGTAGATAGCAAAAATTATATGAAATTACTCCCCTAAACAATAGTTTGGGAAGATAATGATAGTGAGTATGATTTATTAAGAGATTAGTTCTCCCTTCTGTTTTAATTTTTTTCCTTATCCAAAAGCCTTAAAATTGAATAGTGAAAAATGAACACATAAGACACACAGAAGGACAAAATGCTTTTTCAGTAATAATTTCAGAAGAATTTGCTGAAACAGTAGCCCCTCATTATCATTGTTTTTCATTTGATTACTCAAAAGCAATCACTCTAGACTACAAAGGCTCTGATTAGCTGCTTAGCTGCCTGGACATTGCCTTCTCTTGAAGGATATGTAAAAACAAATATTTCCTGGTAGAGTTATGTCAGGTATGACTTGTAGGGGTGAGGGTGGGAGTACAACTGTTCTCTGATTACTGTTCTGATTACTGAGACCACTAGTACCTTTATTCAGTTTTTCTGAGATGAAAAGATTATAACAACAGGGTTTTTTTCAGATGTCTTAATGAACTGAATACAGTTCAATTCAAGAAAAAATTATTTAATGTCTACTTTGTGCTTAGCCATTTACTAGTCATAAGGGTATATAGAAATTTAAAAAAAACCTGTCTAGTCTTTTAGGAGTTTCCAACTAGTTCCACAGAATTTGATCAGTATCTTTCGATGACTTTCCAGTTTAAAAGCAGCTGTGGAAAAATATGTTTAAATACATGATTTAGAGGGAAATAAATCACATGGTACAGTAAAAACCTCATTGGATTTGGAATCACAGCATCTGGATTCAGATCCTACCTTTGTCATTTTCTAATTTTTTGACCTTAGGTCAAAACTGTAGGTATCTCAACTTTTCTGAATTTCTGTTAAATTATTTTGTTGGACTAGATGAAGGACCTACTGGAGAGCTTACGTTAAACATTCTATGTGAGTATTTATACTTCAGAAATCAGAAAAAAAAATATTTCAAATCAGAGCTTGATTTATTATTTTGTTGATTGCCTAGCCTTAATAAGTTGATGGGGAAAATTTAATACTATTAATCTTAAAGTTAATGTTAAACTTAAGGTGTGTTGCATGCAGTTTTTATTTTTTATATGAGCCATTTGTTAAACATTTATCACCATGATACTAGACTAGATGACTTCTAAAGTCTTTTCCAGTTCCAAATTACTTATTCAATGATTCTTTTGACTCAACCTCTGTATAGACTTTCCTTAAACTAATTTTACATATATCACTAGTGTCCACCACCTCCTGAATTAAGGTGTCAAAATGTGATATACAATCAAATGTTTTCTCTAGAATTAGTACTAAAACTAAATTTTTCATATTCACATTTAATTCACTGTCTAGATATCAATCCATATGTGTATAACTATTTTATCTAATTTATCTTTCCCCCCTCCTTTGTTACTTTCCATTCTCATCTGAACGCATAATTATTGAATGTCAGACCTAGAAGGGACCATGTATTTCAACTTGATTATTGTACAAGTAAAATGAGCCCAAGAGAGTTTGAGTGAATTATACAAGGTCCCTTAGTAAGGTTCAAAGCTGGATTCAAATTTATCTCCTCATTCTTCAGTCTGTATCACACCATAATACCTCTTCATCTACATAAAACCACCCAATTAGCCTGCCTGGCATAATGGAAAGAGCAATATATTTTAAGTCCCATGGTTAGTTTTAATTCTTAGATTTGTTATAAACTGTATGATGTTGGGTCAGTCATGTCATTATTCTACATTTCATTTTCTTTGGAAATTGTTAATAACTGTATTTTCACTATCTACCTCCAAAGGTTGTTAGAATAATAGCTATATGAATAAGAGATGATATTATTTAATCACTATTTCCTAAACACATATAATTTTCCTGCATAAGAGCCTACAATGTCTTCTTACTTACACATGGCATTGCATTCAAATCTCTATACTTATCTTGCAAGGTCCTTCAATCCGTCAATAAAACAAATCAATTGGCAATCATTTATTTATTATCTATTCTATGCTAGACATAGTGCTAAGTGCTGAGAATATAAAGAATATATGAAACGGCCCAAGGAGTTTCATTCTATTGGGAGATACAACATATATACTGAGAAACATACAATGACATTCAAAATAAATTTAAATTACTTTTGAGAAGGGCACTGACAAATCGAGAGATCGGGGCAGGGAACTGCTTTATATATCTAGCCCATCTTATTTATTCAATCATATTTTCTACTAAGGGGTAGCTAGGTGGTACAGTGGATCAAGCCCTGGGCCTTGAGTCAAGAAGACTCTTCTTGGTGAATTCAAATCCTGCCTCAGACACTTAACTGTGTGACACTGAACAAGTCACTTTATCTTGTTTGCCTCAGTTTCTCACCTATAAAATGAGCTGGAGGAGGAAATGTCAAACCAGTCCAGTATTCTTGCTAAGAAAACTCCAAATGGGATCACAAAGAGTTGGACACAACTGAAAAATGACTCAACAAAACAAAAACATTTCCTAATAATCTTCCACGTAGATCTCACAGCCTAATCATTTTCTTCTAACATAAAATTTGTGCCTCTGATCATACTATTTACCCTCTCTTTTCATTTTTAGTCCATCTCTCAGAATCCTCCTCAGTGACCAGTAAATATTAAATGTAAATGAATATTTGTTTGATTTAAAATAACACATATTTTAGATGTCTGAAGTTCTTGCAGGACAATCAATATTATGTAATTAAATTGAAATAACACTCATAAGATGTGTCTGAAATTCTTACAAGGCAACCAATATCATGTAATACAATAACATATCTAAGACTCATAGATTTCATAATGTAATAGTAATCAGTTTAGCAGGATACTTAGCACTTAGTACTAAGTGCAAAGTGTGAAAGGTGCAAACTCTGTCCCACTGTTGAGAAGGCATGAACTCCCCTGTTGATGTGGAAGAAGGGGATTGGCTGAGTCCCTGTTGATGTGGAAGAAAGGGATTGGCTGAGGTATGTACATAAGCAAGAATTCCAAAGACAGACAGACAGAATTGGAATGCTGCTCCTGCTGAAGGAAGAATTGCGGAGACTGAAGCCGGCTGAGAGAGAGAGAGACAGAGAGAGGGAGAGAGAGAGTTTCTCTCACAGCATCTGGAAGCTGAGAACTGATTGAGAACTGAGTTGGAGTCTTTCTGAGACCAGAATCTGGTGAGGGTGGTCTGGAAGGCTGACAGTGCCTGCCTGAAGAAGCATGACCACGATAAGACTTTGTTTGTTCGTGGCCTGGCTGATCCTTGAGTTCCAGACAAGAGAAGTGGTGAAGAGTTTGAGATGTGCTGGACCCTGTAAACTTCAGTGTGTGCCAGGGACTGCCCTGAGAACTGGAGAAGGACCTGGGAGCTGTCTGCTTCTGAATCCAGGTGACTGTTTGGTGGATTCAGGAGGGAGCTGGGACCTTGGAAGGGGATCCAGAGAATCAGAGAGACCACCCAGAGTCAAGA
>CM053581.1:150325126-150353091 GCA_028627135.1 Pseudochirops cupreus
ACCTATAGGCTGCACATAAATTTACACATCTATAAATAAGTATTATCTATGTTGCATTGTTTATTTTGTTAAATAGTTCTCATATGTGTGTGTCCGTATATTTGTGAGGCAATTGAGGTTAAGTTACTTGCCCAGGGTCACAAAGCTAGTAGGTGTCTTAGGGTGGTTTTGAACTCAGGTCCTCTTGATTGCAGGGCTGATACTCTATCTACTATACCACATAGTTGCCCCTACTTATACTTTCACCTGGTTCAGTCACATACTCGGGAGATTTGTGGGCCACATGTGGCTGCACAACTCTATGTTTTACAATTCTTTTCTTGAAGCTGCAGCAGTAGCTAGAAAGCAATCACAGTCTGGGCAGCATAGTAATGTGAATAGACTTTATTTGTAAGTTAAATATGGGCAAATAGGTGGCACAGTGGATAGAGTGCAAGTCTTGGAGTCAGGAACAATCATGTTCCTGAGCCGAAATCTGGCTCAGACATTTACTAGCTGTATAACCCTGGGCAAGTCACTTAATCCTCTTTGCCTCAGTTTCTTCATCTGTAAAATGATCTAGAGAAGGAAATGCAAACCACTCCACTTTCTTTGACAAGAAAACCCCAAATGGGATCACAAAGAGTTGGAAATTATTGCAAAAGTATTGAACAACAAAAAGTCATATATTCATACCTACCAGAAAGTATAGGTGTGGCTACTCAAAAGACTTGTGATTTTGTAATGGAGAGCTTGTAGGGTGGAAAATCCCTCTATCAATTCACTCATAATATGTTAATGATTTCATGTACAATCACTGACTCTAGAGCCAGTGCTCTCTATATGCAATGTAGTACTTAGCCATGAGGATATGTATGCATATGTGCATATATGTTTATATATGTGTATTATACACATATTGATGTATATAGCTGAACCAAGTCAAGATAACTTAGCTTTTGAACCCACAGCTCTTTGTTGGCTTTGAAATTAATTTTAGTTTTCTTGATACAAAGCCTCAAAATTGTGATCGGCTTGCATGATCACATACTGTGAGAAGGCAGCCACTTTTATGGAATAACAAAAGTAGAGTGGAAGACTATATTTAACTGGGGCATTCATATGTGATCATGCAGCCAAGCTGATTGTGTTCCACTGGGAGAAAGTGGCTGTTAACTTTTTTGTAAATTCAGTGAAGCACTTATAGTTATACTTATTAAAAGATGGATCAGACAAAAAGCAGAATGATCTATGCCAGTAGAGAACAAATGCAGCCAGGGGTTTAAAGTGAGTAAATATTACATGCCTGGCAATGAAATAGCTATTAATGAATTGACCCCTCAGAGTTTAACCACAAAAACAAACCAACAAAAAGCCCTTCTCAAGTTATTAGCAGAGACAATTTGAATGGATGTGCTTTTTTTTTTATCAAAACTCATCCTTCAATGTTCTTCGTATACACAAAATATATCCATAAAAAATAAAAAGGTCTAAATGTCCTTTTGTACTGTAAAGTAATTTTAAGCTACAGGGGTAGAATGGGGTGGGAGGAGGTGGACTACTTTTGTAAATGGAATAACAGTGACCAGAGGTTGAGAATTAAAGGTCTCCAGAGGAGAGGGAGAGGGATTAAGCAGCTTTATTACATGTCTTTAAAAATTAAGTGCAGAATGATTCCTTATGGCATTCTTTCACCAAGAATGTAGTACTTAGTATAGCTGACTGCTGGATGTTAACACCTTGTTGTATGGAATACCTTTGAATCTGTACTATAACATTGATGGGATGACTCTAAAAATAAAAAGAAATATTATCAACTTGAAGAACTGGGACGACTGCCTTCTGAGGCAAGTCTCTGGAGTACAAGTTAAGATCCTATTTTCACATAGGTTCTCTCTAATTGCTTTCATCTCTATTTTGTTTTAATTGAACTTAGCCTAACGAGGCAGTAGATTATTTCTGTTTAAAGCAAACTGCCTGGCTTAGTCTAGCTCTGGATCTCCAGGAGAAGAAACACAGCCACCAAGTTCTTAATATGAACTTCAGTTTTGTTGGTAACATACAAATCAGCAGAGGTACACATATACTAAAACGATTCAAGGTTACATGTGATTGTCAGTTTCACATGCCACACCCATTTCTTATTTGTTTATTCTGGATCCCAGAGAAACAGATCAGGTGAAACTTGTTTCATGTTAAACTGAAGTGTGGTTTTAAGTAGCAGTGATGGTTAAGAAAAGTACTATTTCACCCTGGGGTTGGTATGTAGAGGGATCCAAAGAGACCTATGTCCTTTTTCAAAACACACTAATCTAAAATAAGCCAATTCCAGGAACCTTTGTGAATGAAAAAATCATGATTAAGCAGCACACAAGAGCTGGTAGTAAATTTTGATGTCAAGGGCATTCATTGACTCATTAGTCCTTGCTATTTCTGTCTAGCTATTTACCCTCTGGGGAAAGAGGCCCAAGCTGGACAGACTGGATCACTGCCAAAGATGCTTAGCAAAGCAGAGTCTTCACTTCCCCTCCTCTCAATAGAGAAGTGGTGGGCTACAGGTGCAGAACAAAACATATCTTGCCTGAAATAGTTGATTTGAGGTTTTCTTTTACTTAATTGTACTCCATTGTTACAAGATAAGGATCAATTAATGGTGGTGGTTATAATGATATTGCTAAGGAAATGATAGTACTTTCTAAAAAGTTATATTTTTAACAGAAATACAATATTGTTGTATTAGGTCACAAAGAATGTAGACAGTGAGAGAATATTCTAGCCTGCAAATCAGATTTGGTTACATTTTTGTTCATAAATATTGAACAATACTTTTGTTTCAGGAGTGAAACTGAACAGTCTTCCAGAAATGGAACACAGGAAACTAAAAGGAAGTTTACCACTTTAATTACAGCCTAGCTATCTGATGTTTATTCAGCAAACCCTCCCTAGAAATATAGAGTATCAGAGGACAAGTAATTGGAAGGAAAAAATCCAGAACAATTACTTTCAGTTTTCCCTACATTGAAATTAAGTTGTACTTGGTAATGTGTAATTTCCTTGATCTACCACTTTATTAAATAATCTCTAAAAGGCAGCTTGGCCCCTTT
Source organism: Pseudochirops cupreus (assembly GCA_028627135.1). NCBI lineage: Eukaryota > Metazoa > Chordata > Mammalia > Diprotodontia > Pseudocheiridae > Pseudochirops > Pseudochirops cupreus. The sequence continues at coordinate 150,328,210 of CM053581.1, forward strand.
TGCTTAAGATTTGAGTAAATAATTAAGGCCATGTAAACAAAGTATCTGTTGGAGCCATCCTCATAATTGGTTCTCCAAGATTCTTAGGCACTGAAGAATGCTTGTGCAAATGATATAAAGTTCAAATTATTTGCTTATATATCCATAATTTCTACTCATCAATCAATATGAATATTGGGGTGATTTCTAAATAATATACTAAAATAATTAAGTGTGCTTCTAAATACTCAAGAAAATTACAAAAGTTCTTCCAATCATCATTATTAGGGAATCTGGCAGTTAGGGAATCTTACAATCTTAACTTCAATTAGTTTCTTTAAAACTTATAACAGCATACATATAAATTTAGCATATTAGAAGATGTTATGGGCATTTTAACCCAAGTTTCATTTCACTTGAAGCAGCAAGGTGCAGAGGAAAGATAAAAGGATTTGTAATCTGGGGATAGGGGTTCAAATCCTGATTCTGCCACTTAATACATAGGTGGCCTCAAGCAAGTCATTAGCTTCTCTACATTTCAGTTTCCATAAGAATAAAATGAAAAGATTAGAGAAGATGACTTTTTAGGTCTGTTATCTTAGGCAGTGCTACCCCTAGGGCTAGACAATATGTGTTTTTGTTTTTGTTTTTTGTTTTTTTCTGAGAGGGCCAAAATTTAGAGTAGTATCCTTGAGGATGCTTTCTTTCTCCTTTGGTAGCCTCACTTTACATAAACTCCTCTCATCTTGCATTAGGATCTTGTTCCTGGGAAAGTTTCCTCCTACATATTCTACCAATAACTGTACCCTTGGTTTCCATGTATCACCTCCCCAACCCCAAATCAATCTCTCCTTTCTTGATTTGTTTTGTTGCTGTTGTTTTTGTTCAATTTGTTTATAAATTTTGGACTAGAACTGATCTTCAAAATACATTCCATTCCAGTGCTAAAATTTTACAATAATTTGAATATCTAAAATTAACACAGACTTATACTCCTCACATATATACTTTAATACATATGCTCTCAAAAATGATACCTTGGAAGAGGAAGTGCTTGCATTGCCTCACTTGGCGGGATTAAGTCTATTGGGAGATAGGTGTTAAATAATGATATTCTTACTGTTGCCAAACATAGCAGATGATCTTCCTCTATATAGAAAGCAGAATTATCTTACTCAGTTATTTTCTCAGTTCCCTTTCCTTATCCATCTTTAGCACAACTGTGCTCACTAACCTAATAAATTAACACTATATAAGATTTCTTCAAATTAGCAATTTGTTAGAGACATATGCATTTATAATCTGTTTTAACATTATTAGCTATTAAATTCCTTGTTTATAATAGTGATAATTGGTGTTAATTTTTGGCCAGTTATTTATATGACACTTTTTCCCATTCAATAAATCATTTTTAAATTTAAAAAAAAAACCTAAAAAAAGACACTGCTTACACATTCACGTGCAAACACCTACATAACAAGGCCTGATTTATTTTTTAAATTGCATTTGAAGCACATCTGCATTTCCCTTTATAATAGCATAATGATAACAGCTCACATGTAAGTGGAATCCTATGGCATAGAAAGTACTTTTCTCATAACTTTTCTATGCTAAATGTGCTGAAAGTGTTATAATTTTCCATTGAAAGATGATGAAACTGAAATTCAGAGAGGTTAAGTGACTTGTCAACAGTTCTCATCAGCATAGGAATTCAATACATACCTATTGATGCAGTGGTTGAGATTTTAAAATGTAGTCTATTCTGGAAGAAATGGGGGGGGGGAGCTTTACAGAAACTCCGTTATAGGGATAGGGAAATTGAGGCTTATAAAGATTAAGCAGTAAGCCCAAGAGAAAAATTGCAACCTTACTCCCCGCCCCATACCCCCTGCTCTCGCTTCACTTCTCTCTCTGTTTCATCTTTTCTCTCCATCTCTATCTGTCTCTCTGTCACTCTGTTTCTATCTCTGTCTCTTTTTCTTTGTAGCTCCTTTTCATCTGTTTCTATCTCTCTGTGTCCCTTTCTAACTCCATCTTTGTCCCTTTCTGTCTCTTTCTGTCTGTCTCTAAAACACACACACACACACACACACACACACACACACACACACACACACACACACACACACACACACAGAGTTCATTGGTGGCAGATTCCAAAGAACTAAAATTCAGTTCCTCTATTTCTTAGTCCACTGATTTTTGTACCACCCCAGACCTACACAATGTGGGGTGGGGGAACAGGAATAGAAAGATGGCTATGAAATGGCTTATCCTTTTATTCCTTTATTTCATTGTTTCTCTAATAATAATATATAATTTCTTGGTGCTAGCACATTTGTGAAGGATATCATTGAGGCAGAGATATAGAAATCTTTTTTTTTAATGAAACAAAAAAAATATTAATTAGAACAGGTCAGACATAAAACCATATATTGAACAGAGTAGACTGATTGGCTGGTTTTAACTGAATAGGAATTCAGAGGAACCAGCATTCAAATTCTAACTTTGCCACTTGGTTGCTGTACTTTGGGTAGGTCAATTATACCCATGGACATTTTCCCCATTATAAAATGAGAATGTTAAAAAGGAAAATCTTTCAATTCCAGTCACTGATAAACAATATTTCTAAAATTCTGATTTGTAATTTTGCTATAAACTTTAGGCTATAAGTAACTTTCCTAGTTTAACCTCTTACATACATCCCCTCTCTGAGTATGTAGTCTCCCGATAATTTAGGTGACACTGTTTCATTGAGTAGGTATCTATTTATAATAATTTCTCACATAACTAATTGTGGCTACTTAGAAAAAAATCGATCCCTTCACAGAACATAGCCATGTTGAAATCAGAGATGAAATGGTCTTTCATATTTTATTTGTTAACTCAAGTGTCTAGTAGCTCCAAATAGTTGGTATTTGGTTAGTGCCTGATGAGCTGAATCTTCTCTCAATTAAGTCTTAACCTCTTTATATTTCATCAACATTTGTTTTTTCCAAGGTCATCTTGGTTCTACATTAGACATAAATTATTCTCTTTGCAGATTCATTAATTCTCCCAAACCATTAGGACTTTGTTTACTATTGTACTGAATGGTAATTTAGTGGTTCTTCTACTCAAGTCATTTTATGAGGCCTCTTCAAGCATGGAAGTAACTCTAAAAGCTATGGCAGTAGATATTAAACTCTAGAAAGTCCTACAATGCTGGAAAGGCTTCAAGTATCAGTAAAGCAAGAGGCTATCTATCATCTGACATGTCAGACTAGTTATTATTAGAGAAATGAGGTTGGTGTGAGGGTAGCAAATTTTGAGACACAGTTGAAAATTTAATATGAAACCATATATGGGAGCATGAAGGGCTGAGGTTCTCTAATTGAGGTGAACTGCACTGATGTAAACAAACCTTTTGATTGTGAAAACTTGAGAGGTTAAAATGTAGTTGTGTGCATTTGCAAATAGTTTGGGTTATTTGGACAATGCTATCTTTAAACATAAGGGAAAACCATGAGAGAGAACAGTGAATAGCAAGCTGTCCTTATAATCAGGAAATATTCATCCAAATCGTAGTTCTGAAAATATTAGCTATATGGCTTCAGGCAAATCACTTTAGCACTCAGTGCCCCCCGGCAACTCTCTAAGAGCATATATAATGATAGTTATTATAGCTAACATTTATATAGCACTCACTATGTGCCAGGCCCTATGCGAAGAGCTTTACAGTTATTACGTCATTTGATCTTCACAACAACACTGAGAAGGAGATGCCATTATTATCTTGATTTTAGAGATGAGGAAAGAAGCAGACAGAGGTTGACTTGTCCAGGGTTACACAGTTAGACACTAGAAGCTACATACATATATATGTGTGTGTGTGTGTGTGTGTATGTGTGTGTGTGTGTATATGTGTGCATATATATATGTATATGTATACATTTTTGTATAGTTGACACGCCCAAAGAGATATGGGGACTCACAACATACCTAATCTGGACCCAGAGAATAAATGATTTCTGTATCATATACATAAAACCATGATTTAATTGTTCTTTTAGAGCAATAGTTCTCAACCTTCATAAAGCCCCAACCCTTTACTACTCGTATATGAGCGTGTCTGCATGCGGGTGGACCCACCTGGAGATGAATAGAGGAGCGCCGTGTCAAATGTAGAAATATGTGTTTTCATATGGTCTTAGGTGCCCCTGTGACCCCTGTGGGTTGCGACCCACAGGTTGAGAACCACTGTTTTAGAGGAAGATTAAAGTAATAGAATATTGGCTATACTCAATCAGCTGATGAGGGAAGATGCATTTTTGATAGGTAATTTTCTCTTTTTTGAAACCTGTGCCTAAGTCAGTATTTTAAAAAGGCAATAGAGTTGCGACCTGAATTTTCAAATAATGTAGTCCATTTTCAATTTATTGTGCTATAATTTCAGATCATGAATAATTGCAGTTGTGACATTAAGTTGGAAAAAAAAAATGACCTTATCCAATTTTTAGTTCTCATAAATGGGGAGAATAATTTTTAAGTTGCACAGTTCTCTAGGTATTTTTTTAATATTCTTTAATACTTTGGTAATATCATAGGAGTGATGTAGCATGGAATGACAGTTTTTTCATACCATTTTTAGTCAGAAGTATCAAAAATAGAAGTTTGCATTTGATATAGCCAATCATGTATTCATTCCAAGACAAACCAAACATTTTACTCCCTTGTCCAACAATTTGGTTATTTCAAGCTTGATAAGGTCTTTGGATTTTATGGAAATCTTGTGTGCTTTATACTAGACAGAATAAAAATTATTTTTAAAACTGTTCTAAAATTGAGAGGCTTCTGAATCCTACCAGGAAAAGTCTTTTTAAAAGGGGGCAGGAAGTATTTCTGAGAATGGATTTTTTTACTCTTTTCTTTGCTCATTATTTCTGATCTGAAAAAGGCTGTATCTCTGAAGTGTTATAGGAAAACAACACTACATGATCTCTAGATGGAGATGGATGTGTTAAATTCACAAGAAATGGATATTTTCAAAGTCTAAAAATTTCCAGGATAAATGCATCCATTTTCACTTGATTCTCCCAACAAGAGATAGAGGATTAAAAATTTGTGTTAGAATTTATTAGTGAAGAATCACTTCATAACTTAGGAGAAAATCTTAGTCAAAATAATTTGAAACTTTTTTAATGCCATTATAGTGAATTAGAAAATAAATTTAAAGACTGGTTTTATAAGAAAGAAATTATTTCAAATACACAGGCCCAAATATTGTGATTTATAATGTATTTATTAGTTGAAATATTGATTAAAAACAGTTTCTGATTCATCCAGGTGAGAAACCTTTGCTTGTGAACCCTGATCTAATAATAATAACATATTTATGTAGTATTTACCACTTATAAATCACTTTTTCTCATAATAATTCCCTGAGGTAGTGTGATGTAGGGGAAAGAACATTAACTCTGAAGCTAGAGGATCTGGATTCTAATCCTGCCTCTGATGGTTTCTTGCCTGTGTAATCATGAGCAAGTCACTTAATATCTTCCTCAGGCCTAAGTTTCCTCATCTGTAAAAGGAGTGCATTGTGCTAGATGTGACTTTATTATCATACTCATTTTACATATGTAGAAACTGAGTCTCAAGGAAGTTGAGGGATTTATCTAGATCATGGAATGAATAATGATCAGTCCTCTTATTTAAACTAGGTTCTCTCCAGAATTCAAATCAGTAATTTGTCCAGTATCTTGGAGTAGAATATTGTTCCTAGGTCTGGGCACTATATTATGGGAATAGCATAGGTGGCACATGCAGTGGAGGATGAAAAAGATGACAAATGGCTTAGAAATTATGCCATTTGAGGATTTTTTTTTTAACTACAGGTGCTTAGCCTGGGAAGAAAAAGCTTGGTAGGGAAGAGTATTTGAAAAGCTGTCACCTGGAAAAGTGATTAGATTTGTTTTGCTTGGCAGCAGAGAGAATCCATAGTAGCAAAGGGTAAGAAATGAAGAAAGGTGAATTTTGTCTTTTCACGAAAAACTTCATAAGAACTAGAGCTATGCAAAGTAAGATGCTAAAGAAATGGTAGATTTACTTCTTTCTAGAAATCTTGAAAGACTAGGTCTGAAGTAAACTTATTCTGGATCAGATAGGCATTGATCTAGGCAGCCACTGACATACCTTCAAACCCTGAGAGTTTCTGCTTTATAGTCTGATATGTTGTACTTTAAGTATGACACTGTAATATAGCATGGGATTTGACCCATATTTCATTGCTCTGTTTCAAGAGTCATGATTTCATTGGTGTTTATTCTTCTATTGCTTCAAATCATTGCCTCCATGTGTCATGGTGGGCTGTCTTCATAAACTATGGAAAAGAATTCATTACTAAGAGGCCAGCTTTCTGGTAAGGACACATGGAATGTTCAAGTTCATTTAATGTTGAGCCAAGAGAGTTGACAGAAGTAGTCAGTTATGTTGAGATTTCAACTATACTTGTCTTTTGAAACAGTTTTAAGAATTGAACTATATTAGCCTTCCTCTAATACCTACCAAAGTGGGTAAAGGTCATAGGGACATATAGAGATTAGGTATTTTCAAGATAGATCTAAGAAGTTTTCTTATTCAAAATGGTTAGGCCTACTCATAGGAACAAAAGGTATTGAATAAGGTTACAATATTCCATTTTATTTTCAGTCTTCTTCCTCTAGATTCCAATTTCATTTTTATCACTTAGTAGTAGTAGCTATAATTTTTTTTCATTATCTTCCTCCTCTCAATTCCCTTCTTGCTTCAAACACTCTAGTCCCCAGGGAAAAACAAAACAAAAACAAAACAAAAACAGTAAATCCACCCTTAGAATATCGCTACATTCTACCAATTAAGGTTTGTAAAGGGAGTAAGAAGCCAACAAGTCTGTTATAAGACTTTATGCACTACAGCCTGAGGCAGTTCTGTCTCAAATTCACCTACCTCAGTACATTGACAATTTAACTTTGAGGGCCATAAAAAAGTGATCCCAAAGTAGTTACTTCTCGTTGGAACTGGAGCTGGGATGGAATAGAGATTATCTAGTCCAATTCTAACATTATCCATTAAACAGGAAGAAACTGAGACCTAGAGAAGGTAAGCCATATATATAGAATACCATTTTAATGATGTTCATAAGAAATTCTACAAACATGCCAAAGTTCCATTTTATTCATTTCCAATATGATAGCTCATATATCTTTTTCTATTGATAAGCATGGCAATTAGGAGGGATGAAGCCTGTACCACAATATTATGGATTATAATATAGATAAATATCGAAGCTAAACTAGTCTGCTTCCCCTCTCTTGGAACCTAAATCTAAACACCTTTTCCCCTGACAACCAAGCTGAGCTCTTCCACTGGGAAGACACATGGAGAGATAATCTATATGCCAGGGAAGGATTAGAAGAGATAATATGTAAAGCTTTATAGATCAAACCCACCACATAGTATTAACAAGTGGCTTCAAACTTACAACATTCACTTCAAGTTCTGCAAGTTGATAACACTTTAGAAAAGTGCTGTTTCTCATCCTAGACAACATAGTGCTGCCAAAGAGTTTTACCTCTATGAATGAAAGCTGAAGAAGTCAATGGTGCGGAACCGTCAGGCAAATGTACTTAAAAAAAAGGAATAAGTAATCTCACTGTAATGATCCAAGACCAAGGGAAACTTGTTACAATGCAGAATTTTATAAGATTTTTTTCACACAAAACAGTTATATTTTTATCTCTCAAATCTACCTTAATATTTTTAAAATTATTATTCCAAATATATGCAAAGACAATATAGTATGGAAAAAGCACTGAACTTTTAGTAGGGAGTCTTAGAAATGGGGGTTTCTTTTTACATTGACAATATGTTTATCTATTAAAAGTAATATTAAAGCATCCTTTGATTCCCTTTCCCTTCCCATTTGCTACGCTATGTTTTTTTTCTACTTAGTTCCAACTTCATCTGATAGAGATTACTTCATTTTTGTCTTTGTATTCCTGACACATAACATACTTTTTGACATGCTGTAGGCACTTAATAAATATTCATAATAAATATTTATTGAATTGATAAATGGTGATTTTCAAGATTTTTGCCTGTGCCTGATCTCATCTCCCTATGCTTCTTTTTGAGTGTGGATAAGGAAGTTTGTTGATGGTAGCTCAAGATCCCCATTAGAACTTAAGGAGAAGTTCAAACTAAGAGGTCATGTGTGGGTATATAACAAAGAGTTAAAGTGACTGTCCCTTGGGGTAAACAGGAACCATTTTTATAAAAGATTATCATTTCTTAGTCTTCTCATTTTTTATACATAAACATAGAATTTTCTTTTAAGTATCATACAATACATAGAGTATATCATACTATCCATATAGTATATATATATGAATATGATACTATACATATAGTATGTATATATATATGTATATATGTATATATATATGAACATAATGCTTTTGAAATATTGATGGGGTTCCTTGCTTTCATTAGTAAAGGTAATGTCTTATATAGGTGGACTGCTAACTTTTGTCTTTTAGTTTTACAAAGTTGCCTGGGGTATAGAAGTGAAGTGACTTAACGCGGGTCACATAGTCAGTACATGTGACAGATCTTTCTTCTTAGCCCAAGACTGGATTCACTACACCACGTCACCTTTCATGTCTCACAAATTAAATTACAATTATATTTGGCCACTATTAAATCACTGGAAGACTACATACATCTGATTCTACATCTGTAAACCTCTCAAGTATTTATTTTAGGCTTTAAGATAAAAGCTTTTAAAACTTATTTGCTCCTCTTAGTGTATTTCTGAATTGGAGATTGTAAATCACCTGGGTCTGGTGCTTTCTCAACTTTTAATCATATTAATTGCCAAATTATCTGCTCTAAAGCAATGACAAAGAATTTTAGTATTAGGTTCCTTCCTTTCTCCGAAGAAAATTGTGTTGTCTCCATAAGGATCTTCACTTTCTTTTTGTAGCAGCACAGTAGTGATGTCTTTGGTTCCTCTCTATGGATCTCAATCAACTACCTTGCCCTCTTAACAATGTATTGCAATAAAGTCATATTATTCCTATTTGGAAGTGTGTTTTGTAAACACAACACTTCTCCTTTTTTTTCTCCTTTGAATATTTTAAATTTCACTTCTTTCATTAGTATCTCTCACCTATCCAATTTTAAAACCTAAGTATATATGTGAATTTTAAAAAATGCAATTTTTGCAATGGCTTCTCCAAACATATATGCAACGATTTGCAGCAATCATTCTGTTACCAGCTAAACAGAGCATTCTATCACAAAGCCACTCATCATTTCTGCCAGCTCCACAGGCCTTAGGAAGCGACTTTGATCCATAATAGCTTCTACTCCAGTGGTTCTCAACCTGTGGGTCGCGACCCCTTGGGGATTGAGCGACGCTTTCACAGGGGTCACAGGAGTTGCCTAAGACCATCGGAAAACACATATTTCCAAGCTCAACATCACACTCCTCTGTCTCCACATGCAGGCATACCTATATACCAGTATTAAAGGGTCACAGCATTAGGAAGGTTGAGAACCAAAGTTCTACTCTGTTGTAAGACTTTCTTTCACCAAAAAATTAGGAACTTAATAGTTCATTTCAGATTATACTCATTAAAACAAAAATCAAAGAAAAATACAATGTATTTGTCACATGCTCAACATTTTTCCAGATAGATTTTTTTCGCAGCCCAAAGTTTATACCTTTTTAAAATAATTAGTATAGCCATTAGGAAAGCCTACACATCTGTCACCTCCCCCCAAAAACTACCCTTAATTTCTTCTTCATAAAAAATATTTTCTTTATATGCTTGTGTACTATTTTGCCCATTCAGATGTAATATCCTTGAGGACAAGAATATGGGAAATTAATTTCCCCCAGTCTTGAAAAATCTTTTGATTCCAAATTTCACTGCTTACTTTCCCTACTGTGATTCTTCTCCTTTTCAGTTTCTCTGTTGTTTGGTTGTTGTAGTTGCATCCTTAGATGCAAAGAGTCTCAAAAACCTTTCCAAATTTTGTTGATTGGATCCATCTTTAGGCATTCTTGGACTTCAATATTTTGATATCAATGACATTAACGAAATGCAAAATTAATGCTGCCCCAAAAAATCATACAATAGGAAAAACATGCCAATGACACTTGATGCCTTTATGTTTTTAAACTATGCATTTTAGTGAAACATTATAGTTAAGGTACATTAAACCTAGTCGTCATTCTAAATCTTTATCCTTAATATATTTATTTGTTAACACAGACATAGAAAAATCAAAGCCAGTATATTCTCTCTGTGGTTATTGTCAGTTTATTCTGTATATATCTTGTTCATATATAGTTGTTTGCATATTGTCTCCTCCTTAATACTGTGAGTTCTTAGAGAGCAGGAACTGTTTTTTGCCTTTCTTTTTGTCACAGCACCTGGCATATAAAGCTTCATAAATTTTGTTTTCTTTTCTCTCTCTTTCTCTCTCTCTCTCTCTTTCTCTCTCTCTCTGTCTCTCTGTCTCTCTGTCTCTCTCTTTCTGTCTCTCTCTGTCTCTCTGTCTCTCTGTCTGTCTCTGTCTGTCTGTCTCTCTCTCTCTCTCTCTGTGTCTCATATTAGTATATAGCCAGTGCTTAAACCAATCTTGATATTTGTTTACTGAGTGATTATGTCTATTTGAAATGAGTTGTCAGACCCTGGGATACATTCTGTCATATAATTAATGTCATTCAGCTCCAAAATAATACAAAATGCTATTTAATCTGCATTATACCTGAACTAGAATACTTATAATACATTTTTAACCTTAGAAAGCACAGATCTCCACCTTCCCTGGGAAAAGGGTGGTGCTGGTCTAGGTACAACAAAAACATGTTCATGCTCTACAGATGAATAAAGAAAAATAGATCTATAGGTCAGTGGTCCCCAACATTTTTTGTTCCAGGGACCTTTAAAAAAGCAATAATAAAATAATTTGTGATCTCCTTGAGTAATTTAATACACTTATTCACAACATTCTTTACAAATGTATAGTGTTAAAGGTACTGTTAAGGATGTTTTATAATGAACCTTTGGACTATTGTAATGAATTCTAAGGGTCTACCAACCAGTAAATGTGAATCACTTCTCTAAGTTATCCCCTAGATCTACCAATTGGGAAAAGAAGGGAAGTGGATGGGGTGAGCCATCTAAATATAAACTCACTTGATATTAATCTACGTGCATTGGCAAACATAAGGCAAGTACTCATTAGACAGAAAATATATATTAGCATATGATGCAAATAATCATGTTATGTTCTAGGAATGTCAGATATTTTTTTGAAGATTTTAACATGGAAACCGACTATAGAAAACATCATATAGCAACACAATTGGTACTGACCTGAATGCATATCTGTGTTTTTATATTGTGTGTGTGTTTGTATTATACTTAAGGTAGAATATTAATAAGATTATTTTAACCATTCCAAGCATCACCCAGGTACCTGGCAAATATCATGTAGTATTTTATATATTATCTTTATAATAATATTTTCATATAGACATATAAAATCAAATATGTACACATCTATATACATACAAACCTTAGTTAAGTTTTAAACTTAAAATAATTTTGTAAAAACACTTAGATATGTATATGTATATCTACACATATATATTTATTTAGTGATCCTAAAACCTCAGTGATATTTATATATCACTGTTATATATAATGCTCTAGTAATTCTCTAAGACTATCTGCTACAGAGAAGGTTCCATACTTAATTTAGAGTACAGGGCAGGGGAAGTGTTCATCACCGTGGAGTTTCCTATGTGAATCTAATCGCAGGTCCAGTTTATATCCTTATCCAATCCTTATATATGCATAAACATATTACATATACCTGATTTTTATGGCTGCTGAAATATATGAACTTTCTACTTTATCATATTAGCCTTAAATATAGTTAAATATGCAATATGCAGCTGAACCCTGAAGGATTTATGGGTCTCAGAGGGCAAAAATCTATAGCTTTTTGGGAAATTTCTATGAAGAATACTTAGCTCAAATTTGCTGAAAGCTCTTGGATGGCATCAGTATGGCCACTCACACACAATCTGCCAGTGCATTTATCCAAGCTGTTTAGCACCAGCATAGTTAATGTATTTCACAGAAATGAGAAATTTTCAATCAAAAAGGCACCTTAGGGATCATCACATCCAACTCTGTTTCACAGATGAATAAACTGGGACCTAGATACATTCATGGATTTGTCCAAGATCAGTCAGCTACTTTTGTAGGAAAGTGATGACTTAGATCTACTTTTCAAGCTTCCTTGTCTCTATCTACTATGTTGTCAAGGGAAGAAATCACATAAAGAGTGGTTACTTATCACACAATTCATGGATTTAGCTTAAAGGTAGCTTTAGTGAAAGGAAGAGTGATTATAATGGTTTCTTGTAGGTAAAGTCATTCACTCTTCTATTTAGATGAACTTGATAATTAAATTATACAGTGAAAATTACATGCAAGGTCCTCTATTTTTTTAGATATAAGTAGGAGAGGTAATTTTTAAAAGGCTCAAATTCATTGCTGGGGGAAGCTTCTCAATCTAGTAACAGTGTCATAAGGTGACAGGAGGGACTAAAAAGATTTTTGTTCTATTGGCTATAAATGGAACATTAGTTTATAACTACATGGTTGGATGATAGACACCCACAACTGCCCATATTTTAAATCATAAAATTTAGCCTAGCTATCCAAATACAGTTTAGAGCTCTAAATTCATACTCTGCAGTTTTGTATTATGCACTTTATCTCTATGGTTCTTCTTATCCTAGTTTTCTATGACATATTTTGTGTAGGAGAGGAAATCAAACAATCACATTATTAGAAGAAATTAGGTTACATCTGGCGACAAAAATTTATGGTACAATCATTTACAAGACTGTGATTATTTACAGGGATGACAGTGAAGGTATTTGCATAGTTTCATTATTCTAAGGATAGAAATTAACTTGTGAAATATTAAAGACATGTTTGGCATTCTCAAAATTTTATTTTTTATATCCTTTGTTTTGGTTTTGGGGTTTTTTCCCCCTTAAGTTATAGTAATACTTAGACTCAGACATGGAAATTTATGTTCTATGGTCAACCCCTTTTCGTATTCTGCCAAAGGTATGTGTATTATACCAACTCAATATCAGTAATTAATTATTAATGTTATAGTATTTTGTGTTATGGTTGAAATAACTATTGGGTGTTTGTTTTGTGTTGTAGGAAGAAGCAACAGTTTACATTTTTATATAATGAAATGAGACCTTTTCTATATTTTTGTTCTAAATTTGCTTAATATATTTATCTATGTTAATTTTCTGTTGTTAAAGAATGATCACAGGTTAATGTGCAAATAAGGAAGAAAAAGTAACAACTTCCCTAATTATGCCTCTGATTTCGTTTCCATTATCAGGGCCAATTATTTACTTTGGATAGGAGAGTATCTTAATCAGAACCATGAGTAAATTATAGTGTGCTTGAATTTTGTAACTCTTCTTCAATTATCATTAAGGATGTATTCCATGCTAGAAGTATATGCCTATGTTAATAACTATAACCAAGATACAAAATATTAATAAATGATTTGTCTAAATTATAAAAATGGAAAAGGAACCACAATTCATGCTAATTTCTTACCTTTATCTTTACTTTTAGTATTTTTTTAAGGGACAGTCATTAGGTACATTTGGTTTTTAATCATGATATGCAGTATTTCAATTAATGGATTGCCTATGTTTATGCTTACACAGGTATATATTGTAACTAGGGGTTACTACGGGGGTAGTCATGATTCAATAGGCAAAAACTCCCAAATTTGTAGTAACTCTACTTTTAAAAGTATAGTTAGAAAACATATGACTGGATCATGATTTTGCCCCCAGCTAGACAGTGAAAACTCATTGACAGCAAACTAATGGGTTGGACAAACCCTACACAACAGACCTATGCATCTCTTAGAGTAGTCCCATGCCTCCATGTCACTACCACAAAGACACAAGGAGATGCAAAAGATAGCATTACTCAAAAGGATTTATGAGTAAAAGATTAGATCAGTCAGAGATAGTATTAAACAAAATTGAAAAAAAAAAGACAGGGCTAGAAATGGGTGACAGATTTATATCTATCTGGAAAGAAGCTGAGAAGAAGCAATGAACATGAGTTCTATGTCTATCTTCCCCCAGAGCTCGAGCTAATGGAGTAGCAATTTAAAAAGAAATGTTTAAAAAGTCTTGTATCTCACTCCTTTAGCTCTGACCTCTTGGAGTCTCCCAAGATTTAAACTTGGAGGAATAAACTTCAGAGATTACTGCCACAAGCTATGAGGTCCCACTTGTGCCCCCTGGGTTGTTGTGTTTGTTAATTGGCTTTGAAGAAGACCAAGGCATCAGGGAAATGATGACATGATTTGATTTAAGTGAGAGAGGGCTGTGCAAGGTCACTAGCCTCACTTTCTCCTCCAGAGTCAACTGGATCCAGTGACCAGATACCCATCAAGATGACTAGAGATGACCCAGGATGAAATGGAAGACACTGGCCCTTTTAGGCTAAGGCCTTTTCAAGTACCACTTAAGAGTGAGATAAAGCCCATTCAGTGAATAGGCAGGCCCCTTTAAGAAGTGAATCAAGAGATGACCCCTTTAATTAGAAAAAAAAAAAGAAAAAAAAATCAAGCTGGTTGGGGAAGACCCTCAGGGTTGCTGTTCCAAAGAGAAACAGTTACCTCTCACATTCACTCTAAGCCAGGAGGGCCCAAAATACAGCCCTTAAGTGAAGCGTGGGCAGGGACCTACTGTGGTCCAATCTATGAGCTTCAGAGGGGTGGGGAAAACATACCACCTCCTTCGATTCTTCCAGCCTTATTTCTTCCTTAAGATCCTTCCAATTCCCATTCTGTAGAAAGGCAGGGAACTCCACTTTCTTTTCCTGATGTGATGTAACCTTCCTTTCTTCCCTTTTCTGGGAAGAACTATTAACTCCTCAGGTCTTTGGGCATTTAGAGCCCCTGTCAAAGTGGTTAATCCAAGCCTTTCTAGAAGGACCGTTGTGAAATAAATCACCTGCAGAGTTTCCCAGACTTATTTGGCATAACACTCTCTCTTAAAAAAAAAAATCCTCCGTGGCCCCCACAGTTAGGTTAGGTTTACCTCTATTTGTATTCAATGCCCTCCAATTGCATCTGAGGCTACTACCACCACCCCTATTCTTCCAGCACCCGCCAGGGGGCAGTATCATCCACTTTGAGAATCTATGAACGTTTTCAAAAATGTGTAAATTTATATTTCCTCTATATCTCTATCAGATATAGCTGTATCAAGGGCAGCTAGGTGACCTAGTAGATAGAGCACCAGGTCTCAAGTCCTCCTGACTTGAGTTCAAATCCAGCATCAGACACTTACTAGGCTGTGATCCTGGGCAAGTCATTTATCCCTGTTTACCTCAGTTCTGCATCTATAAAATGAGTTAGAGAAGGAAATGACAAACCACTCCAATATCTTTGCCAAGAAAACCCCAAATGAAGGTCCAGAGATTCAGACACAACTGAAGTGATTCAACAGCAGCAAGAACAAAAATATCTTTATTTCTATCATCTATATTTGTATCTATATATTCTCTCTGTATATCTATATCTATATGTCTCCATCTATCTATCGATTGATCTATCTATCTACCTATCTATCTACCTATCTATTAAGGCTTGTCCCTTAGATATGAACCCAAGAGTAACTGGGTATTACACACACACACGCACACACACATATATAAATATATATATATATATATGTATGTATTTATTTATCTGCACATACATCTATATATATACATATGTATAAATATATATTATATAGTATATTTATGAATACATGCATACTTTTCTATGTGAAATAGTTTGTATAAATGTTCCTTTTTGGAGATATTACCTCAGGTGAATATATAATTTCATTTCAATTCCTGTTCCATATATTTTTCTATTTTTTCTTTATTTCCATTTTCAAATGTTAACATTTTAGAATAATTTTCCAGCTGGAAGAGACCTAAAGGATTATCTAGTGGAACGCTTTCATTTTATAATTTATATAACTGAGGACCAGAGAGGTCAATTGACTCATCTAATGTAACAGAGCTGGCAGATCCAGGATTACAAATGAGTTCTGACTGCTAATATGTATGTATGTACAAGCACACACACACACACACACACACACATATACACATATGCACTTACACCCACCCACAAATGCACACATATACACACCCACACATGCATGCACACACACATGTATGCATATGCACATATACTTATCAGTTAGACTATAACTTCTTTTTTGGCACAGAGGACTTATAGCTCTTTTATCTCTAATATCAATCACAATGACAACGCAGTAAAATTTTAGTGGCTATTGATAATGGGAAAACAGAAATGAAACAAATATATATTCTCTTTTTTCAAGCAAACCTCTGATTTTATCATTTGTAAGGTACTGATGCAAATCTCTATCTTCTCTGAAACTTAAAGCTTAGAACATTACCTGGGTCATTGAAAACTTAAGTGATTTGCTCAGACTCACTGGAATAGGATTTGTGCTCATGTATTTCCTGACATGTAGGCCAATTCTCTATCCAGTACCCAACGCTGTCTCTCTAACTCAGATTTATTTCATTGGGGTGATTCTTTTTTGGTTTGGGAATAATAGCAATTAAAAATGTAGCTTTCTTGATGCTTTATGGTCTAAATGTTTGACTCACAACAAGTAATAATTTAGGAAGCTAGTTAAACTATATTCACAGTAGTTATAAACTGGAAACTTTGGAGACCTATTTCAAAACAATAAGTTTACATGAGGGCCTTAGCTGATCTCACATACCATTTTCCTGAATTAAAGATGTGATCATAGAGATGACTTTGTGAACCCTTACATGAAGTCTCACACATGTGGTCTGAATGAAAATAATTAGAAAACATTTTCAACCTGAAGCTTTAATAGAATGTCTGATTCTCAAATCACATGATTTCATTACAATTCCATCAGAACTTTGTGCTATTACTAAGTCATGAGATTTTTAGGTACGTGATGGGTAGAAGCAGGTGGCAGCACATTAAAAACAGGAAATTGTTGGGGAGATAAGCAGAGGGTTTAAAGGATGACATCAGACAATTGTGTGAAAGGAATAACAAACACATACACTCAAGTGATGGGAGAATTATATAAAGCAAGTGAGGGATATTTAAGGGTCAGTTCATGTGCTCCTCCAGAATAAACACAATATAAAAGGCATGTGAAGAAAGCTTCCAATGTTTGGTAGACCCTTACCACCACCCCCACTTGTGTCCAGAAGGATTTTGGGGAGAATAAGAATAAGAATAAGAACCCCACAGGATGTTCAGGTAGGGTAGGGATGCGACCAATATCCTTGAGGAGAAGCCCCACTCTTATAAGCTCTTAGATCCACTGGAGATGTAAGTTTTCGGTTTCTGTGTGTATTTGAGTGAGTGGGAGAACATTTGAGCTACATATGCATCTTTTATTACTAAATGGTTCTCTTTAACTTTAAAAAAAATCTAAAGTGACATATTTCAGAAGCTAAGAATACTACAAATGGCGTGCCTGTTATTTATTTGCTGATCACAAAAGCCTGGCAAATTCAAGTTAGCTTTTCAGTTGTGTTGTCCTTGGCTTTCTACTCAGTGCACACACCCCTCTCCCAAAATATGACTTCTGGCATTGGCTAAGCACACATTATGTACTCCACTTCATAGGCAGAGATCTGGAAAGGGAAGTGAATGAATCTTCTTTGTTTTGTATCTCCCCTAGTGCCTAGCAGAGTGTTCTGAACAAGTTATGTTGCTTAATAGATGATTTATGAAGGAATGGAATAAAACAGATGAATGTTAACAGAGCCAGTGTGGTTTAAATGAAAGTACCCTGGAGCTAGAATCTGACTCCTGTTCCAATTCTGGCTCTTTTGCTTACTGTCTTTGTTACCTTGGGCAAGTTACTTCATCTCTTTGGGCCTTTGTGTCTTCTGTGTATGAGGGGTCTGGACTGGTTAACTGTGAAGGAACCTTTGAGTTCTAAATATAAGATCCTGTGGAAAAAATAGAACAAAATGAGTAAAACTATGATTCCATAATGCTGACCGAGGCAATATAGTACAGGGGAAAGATCCCCAGATATAGCATCAAGAGAGAACTGGGTTGTAAACCCCGCTCTGACATGCACTAATGATTTATCATGGACAAGCCATTCAAACTCACTAATCATCAGTTTCCCCCATTGGGAAATAAGACAATAAGATTATCATAGCCCCTGCCTAGAAGGATTTTTGTAGGATCAAAAGACATCATATAAACATCAGCTATTATTAGGTGAGTAGGCAACATAGCAGTCAGAAGCTACAACCTGGAAAAGGGAAGGCCTCAGATACTTACTAGCTGTCTGACCCTGGGCTAGTCATGTCACCACTCTCTGCCTCAGTTTATTCATCTGTGAAATGGGGATAACACTAACACCTACCTCACAGGAGTGTTGTTAGACTCAAATGAGTTAATATATGTAAAGTCCTTTACAAATCTTATAGCAATATATAAATTCTCTTGTTACCATTGTTGTTGCCAGTGATCATTTAACTTTGAAATAAATCCTAGATCTTACAATCTAACTCACAGTATTTAGCTTTGGGTAGACAGCTTTGGTCAGATGGGGACAGCGTAAGTATGTTCATAGAAGGGGGTACTCTTTCTGTTTAAAAAAAAAAACCTTTGGATGCCCTGAATTTTCTTCCTGACTTCATCAGACACCTGCTGAAGTAGCACCTGCCTTCTTGGCATCTGAACAGGAGCGGAAGTGATGCTCTTGACTTTCCAGGGCAGAATCACTTTAAGCCCCCCTACAAGTGTCAACAGGTGTGAGAAATGCAAGGAGCTGAGCCTGGGGATCAAGGCTGGCAGAAAAGGAGCACGTCCTGCATTAGTGATGACACATGCAGTTGTACATGAGCTCCCTACAAAGACCCACTCCTGCCTGGCACCTGCAGCTTACCAAAAAAGTCTAACCAACTTTCGACTAGGCAGAATGCCATCCTAACAGATGGATTTGAATGCAGCCAAGACGCCAGGTACTTCATGCATCAAGTGTCTTTTACTAAGAGTTTGAGTCACAGCCAGAACTAGCCAAATGAATGTCTGTCTTAAAACCTCTGTGTGATTGCTTATGCGATGAGGTTATAGCTAATCAACTACACCATCATATTAACTTTCAGACAGTAAGCAATTTGAGAATTAGGGTTTTTAAAAATATATTTTTATTTTAAATTTGTGCTTGTATACCTAGAACCTAGCATAGTACTTGCCATATTTCAAAGACTTGAGGAATGCTTGTTTGATTTAATTCTTGATACCATGTAAGGTTAAGTGAAAAGATTAGGGAGCTATTTTGCATCTGTTAGTACAGTACTTTTGTTTGTTTCTTTTCTGAACTTTTTTGAATGTATATATAAATCCTTTGTGAGTGTTCTGCTTGCCAAAGTCACTGCTCCTCTCCAGGCCTCAGTTTCCTCTACTGTGATGAAGGAAATAAGAGGATATAAGGAAATAAGAGGATTGCTGTACATGATTCTTAAAGTACATTCCAGTTTTAAATTCTATAAAGCTAGGAACCTAATTCAACCACCTCATTTTATAAATAATGTAACTGAAATCCAGGAGGGGAGAAATGACTTGTGGTAGTTTACAAAGATAGCTGATCCCTATATCTCCTTCTGGCTCTAAAACCTCTGATCATAAGCTATTTTCAGACTTCACCATAAAAATATATACTCGTTATTTCTGACAATTATTCTGTTTTCATTGGAAAAGAAGAGGTTTCATTAAAATGATCTTCCTTTAAAAACTGAATATTATAGAAGTTTGAGCTAGAAGAGACACATGATTTTCTGATCCAATTCCCTCATTTCACAGAGGAAGAAACAGTCTAAGAGAAAGGAAGTGACCAAATTCCCACAGGTAGTAGTAAGTGGCAGACCCGGAATCTAAACCCAGATCCTATTACTCTATTGTAGTCTTTCCATTCTCTTGCTTCCAAGTAGAAATATTCCAAAATGTAACATGTTTATCTTCTAAAAAATTCCTGAAGAGAGTCTCTGAACATAAATCTGGGAATTCTGACAAAACAGCAATGACCTCAATTCTCTTACCCATAGCTAGAAGGCTTCCTAACTGTAGAAAAAACCTTCTGTAGGGCATCTCAGGAAAGCGATGTTTTGGTCTTTTGGGAAGGAATCGCTTTCTTTAGATACTTCTTTCAGTTCCCACCTAAGGAAATAAATCTACTACGTCATGTATAAGAACTAGACTCTGTATTTAGAATATTTGCAAAGGTGCTTGGGATCAAGTGAAGGTATTTGTATAACTCATCTTCCTTCTGACATGTTAGCTGTATGACCCTGGGTAAATTAATTTTCTTCTCAATATCTCAAGAACTTACTAAAAGACATGTACAGAAGTGACCATTTGCATGAATGAAGGCAGTTTCCTCACTGAGGGTTCCCTATAATGATAAAATTTCACATCAATTTCCTGGCCCTCCCACCCCACCCCTTTGCTCCAGTCATAAAATAATTCAGTCACCCTCCAAAGACAAAGCTTTTTTTCAATGTTTTTATTATTGACTAGGGAACTCCGAATAGCCTGCTATGTCTCTATAACCTTTGTTTGATTATGGGATCTAACTCTGAGTCAACCTGAACAACTTCTTATAGGTCTATCATATAAAATAATTTCATTGTTGCTCTGATACGTGAGCTTATTTATGAAGGAGAAGGCTGATTGTTCCCTTACAATTAAGAGCTAATGTTTATTTTTAAATTTCTTCTCATCCTTTAAGAGTACATTATTATAGTGTGATGTGTGAATATAGAAACTGATCGAAATAGTACAAAATGAAAAAAAAAATATTCCTGATGAAAGAAACCCACAACTTTCCAAACTTTTAGAAGTATCCTAAAGATTTTAAAATAAATTGCCAGGTCTCACACTATATTGCCTCATTATCTGAGAACTTTCAATCTTGTTTCAGGTTCCCACCCCTCACCCCACCAAGAAAAATGAAAATGGGATTCAGCTGAAGTTTACATACTTTTTTGTTGCTCAGTCACTTCAGTTGTGTCAGACTCTTTGTGACCCTGTTTGGGGTTGTCTTGACAAAGATAATGGAGTGGTTTGCCATTCCTTCTCCAGCTCATTTTACAGATGAGGAAACTGAGGCAAACTAGGTTAAATGACTTAACCAAGGTCACAACACTAAGGTGAGATAAATCAAGTCTGGAATGACTTATCTGTAGGATCTGAGTGTCATGCAGACTGATAGTTCATCAATGGAATCATTTTTGCAGCCTAAGAAAATTCACCAGCAAATCTCAATTTGTGAAATTATAGTCACTGAATTGATATTTTAAACTCTTAATTGGACACAATTAATTAGTGAACTATTTTTATAGATTCTTTTGGTAATCACATTAATTACGAAGGATGCACAATACTTGGGCTCTCTCCAACTGATAATACCCTTTACAGCTGCTGACCTGCAAAATCTCCTCTTGTTGTGGACCCCCAAAGGCTGGAGTGAAGGGTTTGGCATACCATTTGGCAGTCAGTACATAATTCGGGAAGCAGAGTGGACTATTCCCTTGCTTACAGATTTGTCAGTGCTTCTTCCTAAGATTAATTATAGTCAGGAAAGAGTCTAAAATGGAATTCTAATCTGCAGAATACATCTGGCTGACATGAAATGGTCTTGGCCCAGCAACAGATGCTAAAAATGTACATTGGGTGGAGAGACTTCATTATATAAGTATAAATTATATATTAATGTACTCCCTCTGAGGGTTAAGTGTGAGGGAAGGGATACTATTACAATGGAAATCTTGGAAAAGCTTTTGGAGTTTGTCATGCTCCCCAAAATATGCTATTTCATAAAATCAGTATGCTACTTTCACCATCCCATCCTTCAGATGTTACCTAGCTCCTTTAATTAGCAAGCCTTTACCAGGTAAATAGAGAAAGGTATGATGGTAATGCTCTTTAATTCAATATGTGAATTGGGGCTATCTTCAGGTTGTGTCTTCAATTTCCACTTCAGAAGCCAGGGCTTTCTAGCATAGAAGCCACGGATTTTTTTAAAATATCTTCAAAATTTTAATTCAATATATTGGCTTCCTTTGTAATACTATGTATTTTCTTTTAAAAAAAAAAAACACTTTATTTTGAGAAGCGGTCACCAGACTACCAAAGAGCTATATAATATACCACATACACACACTCTAACTTCTTATAATTCAAAAAATCCCCCCTTTTTGTTTGTAAAGAAAGAATGTTATAATATTAAAATAGCTCTTTCATATTAATACTCTTTCTTAGATTTAGACTCTCTTAGTCCTAGATGTAATGACAATATTGATCATGGTAATTTCCAGCAACAAATCAGAATATTGAAGATTATATTACTTTGGCTGTTCCTCAACTGACCCAGCAGATCACAGTCCTCCAAATTTTAAGAGATGGTTTCCATGAGAAGCTATAACAAAAACAAACAAACAAGAAAACAATGAAAAAAAAAAAGGTGTCAACTTCGGCCAACCTTATAGTGCTGAACCTATCTGAGATCCCTTCTATGCTATCCCATGGAAAAGAAATATACCCCAGCTTGGTTTTATAGTTCCATGTAGTTGTATTTATAGTTCCATAGGTTATGTTAGTAACTGGATTCCACTTGAATGACTTTTAAGAACGCAAGATTAATCCATATCAGATTAAGGTATTAGATGAAAGATTTTAGTGGAAGTAGCAAGTATGAATCTTTCAATAAATGTGTGATGAAGGCAACATGATGTTTTGGGATGAACAATATGTTTGGTGTTGGAAAACTTGGACCTTACTGTTTACTGTACATGTGATATCTGGAAAGTCCAAAATCTCTAGTATAGGGCTGGGAAACCTGTGGTCCCAAGGCCCTCTAGGTCCTTGGGTGATGCCTTTTGACCAAGTGAAAGTTGTACAGAACAAATCCTTTTATTAAGGCGATTTGTTCTTGAAATTTAGATTCAGTCAAAAGGGCTGCACTTTAGGAATGAGAGGGCTACATGTGACCTCAAGGCTGCAGGTTCCCCACACTTGCTCTAGTATGTCTTAATCCATAAAATGGTAATAATAATTCTTTCCTCAAAGGGAAGTGTTGAGGAAATCATGTTGATTATGAAGTGGTATATAAATGTGAGAATCTATTATCATGATGACATTTGGAAAATGCTTAGTTAATCCCTTGAGTCTACCAGGGTAAAAGAAGTCTGCTAGTAAGCTATAGCTATCATCTAGGTAGGTTAGGAAAAAAAAAACAAAACTCATAATTATCTGCAGAAAAACGAGTATAATAATTCTCAGGACAGTTCCCTTCATGTAAGTGGTAATATTAGGATGATATTCAAGTATCTCTTAGAAATGCTGACCTACAATAATTCTTACATTCTATGAAACTCATTATTGTAAGTGTTTTTCTCTGAAGAGGGAAAATGTCCATTTTATTATCAACAGTCATAGTACCACAAATTGAGGAATAATGAAAGCTGTTTGATATTTGAATTATAAGAAAATACCTGAGCATTTTCAGGTATTTCTTATTTAGGGAACTACAGTAGAGTTACTTTAGAAATGCCAAAATCTCTTATAAATATAATTATATTGTAGAATGCCTAGAAACACACACATACATACAACAAACAGATAAAAAACCTTGAGAGCTTCGAGTTGGAGCTTGAGAGTTAGAAAGGAATTTAGAGGCCATCAAATAGATACCCCTACACACACAGCATTTAGCACAGCGGTTCTCAACCTGTGGGTTATGTTCAATTTGTAACAATGAAAATACATCTTGAATATCAGATATTTACATTATGATTCATAACAGTAGCAAAATTACAGTTATGAAGTAGCAACGAAAATAATTTTATGGTTGAGGGTCACTACAACATGAGGAACTGTATTAAAGGGTCGCAGCATTAGGAAGGTTAAGAACCATTGATTTAGCAAATGAGACACCTGAGTCACAAAGATCGTGATTTGTTGTTGTTCAGTCTTTTCAGTTGTGTCTAACTCTTTGTGACTTCATTTAGGGTTTTCTTGGCAAAGATCCTGTAGTTGTTTGTCATTTTCTTCTCCAGCTCATTTAATAGATGGACAGACTGAGACTTGCTTAGGATCACACAGCTAGTCTGAGGTCAGATTTGAACTAGGGAAGATGAGGTTTCCTGACTTCAGTACTGGCATTTTATCCATTGTACCACCTAGCTGCCCAAATGATTTGCCCAGGGTCCAATAATTAGTAAATGTCCTAAGTAGAAATATTCTGAATTCCCCTCACCTCCCCACATGCTCTTCCTTATTTTGGTGTCTTTTTTAATTTACTGTTGTTAGTTTATTTTTTAATTATTATTGTTTTTTATTTAAAAAGCATTTATTCTCTCTGTCTGTCTCTCTGTCTGTCTCTCTGTCTGTCTGTCTGTCTCTGTCTGTCTGTCTCTGTGTCTGTCTGTCTGTCGTTCTCGCTCTGGCTCTGTCGTTCTTGCTCTGGCTCTGTCGCTCTGTCTCTCTGTGTTATGGGAATCTGAAGATCTTCCCTGCCCCTAGGCCCTTTGCTAAAGTGGCTACGGGACTCTGAGGACCTTTGGATATTTGAAAGTATGCTCCGTTCCCTAATAGGCTGAATGTGGTCACGTGGAGCCTGTGGCGCCAGGCTTGTTTTCCAGGAATGCCCGTGCCTTGTAGCTTTGTGATTGGGCAGTGGGTCTAGAG
>CM053581.1:150353191-150368700 GCA_028627135.1 Pseudochirops cupreus
TCTGCTGATCTGTTTTTCTGTTTATTTGTAACTTGTGTTTGTAACTTGCCATTTCCTTCTCCAGTTCATTTTACAGATGAGGAAACAGGGTAAACAAGATTGAATGACTTGGTCACACAGCTATTAAGTGTCTAAGGTCAGATATAAACTTGGGGAGATGAGTCTTTCTGAGTTCAGGCCTGGCACTCTAGCCACTGTGCCCCTTAACTTTCCAGTTTTCTCCACAAATTAATTATCTATTGTTATGGGAATCTGAAGATCTTCCCTGCCCCTACGCTCTTTGATAGGATTAAGTGACTCTGAGAACCTTCCCTGATTAGAAAATATGCTTTGCCCCCTAATAGGCTGAATGTGGTCACATGGAGCCTATGGCGGGAGGCTTGTTCTTCAGGAATGTCCACACCTTATTACTTCGTGATTGGGCAGTGAGTGGGTCAAGAGGGCTGTGACATTCTCTGATCCAGGAGAAGGCTATATATGCCCTGATGTGAGTTTTTGCTTTGGGGCTCACTTTGGAAAGAATTATGTGATTTGGCCACATGAGACTCTGGGCAATGACTCTGGGCAGCTGTTGAGCTCCACCACCCCCCTTTGAAAACCCAGATGTTGGTGCTTCCCTCTCTGGTAACTAACTAGGTATGGATGTAATGGTCAGACGACTGGAAGCCTATCTGCTGATCTGTTTCTTCATCTGCTTGTAACTGTTTGTGTTCTCTGAAGTTCAGAGCACTGACTTTTTCCCCTGAACTAGGTAAATGATATATGTTTGATTGATTAAAGTAAGACTGTTAACCCATTTTGAGTTGCTTTCCTTTAGAAAAGCAGATCTAAGAACCTGTGCTAGCAGCCACCCTGGGTGTGCTAGGGTGCTTGCCAATACATCTATTTATCTTTAAAATTATTGAACTGTGATCACATATGCAGTAATAAAGTATATTGTAAATATAGAGTACTAAAATAAGGTGTATGTATGTATATAATATCTAGTATATATATGTGTACACACACACACAGGTCTGTGTGTGTATATACACACCTTATATGTCTATATGTATATATACAGGTTCACATATTCATACACATACCTTATACATATACATACTTGTGAATACATGTGTACCTGTGACACACTAGTATGTTCACACATGTGTACATCTATATGTGTGCACGTGTCCATATTTTATGTTCATGATCATATATGCATGTGTGTTCATGCACATGTGTATTTTATGCATGTATTTACATGCGTGTGACACGAGTGTGTTTCACCAGATATGTGATTTTTTTTTCAGTATAGGCATCATAGTATAGGTATGTAAGTAAGGAACTTCAGTATTTCCTCTACAGTCTTAAAATAAAGGTGCTTCACTTGCGGTCCCCTGACTTGCAAGGGCCCATGGGTAGATTTTGAAAGAATCTAGATGCTTGGAAGGGAAACTATTTGAATTTTTATTTTCATTAACCTTAGATTTGGTTTATAATCTTTTGGATTTTATTTTATTAATTTAAAACATTATTCTGAGCAGGGTCCCATTGACTTTAGCAGACTACCAACCGGGTCCATGTCACAGGCTAAAAAGAAGTTAAGAATACTTGTCCTAGAGTGTTATTATGATATGGTGAGGTGATGATGTTAGGTGAGCCTTGCCCAGGGTCATATAATTGGTATATGTTATTGGCAAAACTTGAGGCTAGGTTACCCTTAATGAGACTATCTCTCTAACCATTACACGACATTGTGTCACATGGAAGCTTGTGGGATCGGCTCTAACTTGAATACTGATGACAGAATGTTAGGAGACAATTATTCTCCATAAATAAATGTGCTTAGTTTAGACCAGAGGTACCCAGCATTTTTTGTCATTGAAAACACATGGACGACAGCTTACCTTCTCTCCCTGTTGCAATTTCCAGCAAAATAAAAAGAAAGTGATAGAGGCAATAAACTGGACGGGAATGTATCAGCAAAGGCTTATGAGAGCTATGGTTAGTTGATCCCAATCAAGTAATGATTTGGGACACCTGCTTCCCTGGTTTGAAAAGATTATTATAGTAGAAAAAAATTATTAGAATCAGAAAAACCTGGGTTTCTAGTGCAGGTTCTACCACTAATTGGGAATGTAATAGGAGGCAAATCTCTCTGATCCTTATATTTTTTTTTCCCTCTGTGTGATTTAAAAGATGGGAAGCATATGAAAATATTATCATTGCCATCTGAGCACTATCATCTTTTATCATTAGAGTTGCCAACAAAAAGTTTTAGAAGGGAACATTTGTTGCTGATGTTGTTGTTCATTGTTTTACAGGCAGTTAAGGGGATAGAGCTGCAGACATGGAGTCAGGACAGCCTGGATTCAAACACTTAGAATCCATGTGACTATGGGCAAGCCACTTAACTTCTATGTGACTCAGTTTCCTCATCTGTGCAATGAAGATAATAATAGCATCTATCCTCTGAGAGTTATTGTGAGGATCAAATGAGATAATAATTATAAAGTATTTAGCATGATCTAGCACACAATAAGTGCTATATGAATGGTGTATTTTATTAAAATAATTATTATTTATTATTATTTGATAAGTGTTTCTGTGTTTTGCCAAGAGCCTGTAAAGATGACTGGAAGTCAAAAGAGCAAGTATTATTAGAAAGGACTTTATCTGACTTTGTGCTAAATGATATTGATGATCTATCTATAGGTATAAACCTATATATTTGCCATGTAGGTAGTAGGAATATAAAACCGTAATGTCTAGATAATATGCTCTGTCAGGCACTCAGGGAATTACCTAACCAATCTGTGGAACATCTGACAGTTTTTTTTTTCCTCCATGACTTTCAAAGATAATTGTCAGTCAATTTGTAAATTTTTTAGGTAATTCCCACAGCACCTTAGGAGGCATATTATCCCAACTATCATCTATGGAACAGATAATTATAAGTTATTGAAGGTCATGTGAAACCGAGGAAGCAGCAAACTATTGGAGAGAATCCATACAGCCTCCAACAAGCCTTAAGGAGCCAGAAGAATATTTTCTTCATTGTTAATGAGTAAACATTTGTTACGTTCATATCTACATCAGTCCATGAATATTTTTCCCATTAGAACTTCAAAGTAAACACTTAAGCAATACTAATATTTAGAGAAAAAAAATCAACACCAGGTAAAGAGAAGGGAACCTTGTGATACGTGGATAGGGTGCAAGACTTGTTGCCAAACGTTGGTTCAGACCTCATTCTAATATTACCTGTGTGAATTTAGACAAATCACTTCATCTGTCTGACTCTCCATTGTTTTATCTGCAAAACAGGGATAATACTATTGGAACATCTAGTTCAAAAGGTTATGGCTAAGAACAAATCAAATGAGATTGCCTTTTTGGAAGTATTTCATAATTATAATTGTTCCTTTAAGGTACTATCTTCATATACATAATCTGCTACTTTTAGATTAGAAAAAAAAATCATAGATCAATACCTGTGTTTTCAAAAATCACTTTATCCTTTAATTTTAAGTAGCAATTGAACAGAAAAGTGTTGCCTCATGACTCATCAGCTTCTGATCTCAAGTTTAATTTTGGGAAGATGGTTTTATATAAGGGTGATTAGGATTTAGTTGCAGAAAATCTGTTCTTACTTATGACATCAATTGATTAACAGAAAAAACATTGTAATTCAGAAGATACCTAAGTGAAGATATGGTGGACAGTATGAGAAAGAACAAAGGGAGTCTAGAAATGGAATGAAAATAAAAGTTTCTGTTTAAAATATAGCATGAATTGGCTTTAGGAATCATCATAATCATCATTTTCTCACCTCTGGCACATGCTGGCTGTGTGACCTCCAGCCTGCTACTTAACCTGTAAGTCTTCTAGCTAAATCCCTGTGACTTTTAAGTTGCTGAGGTGTTGACCTACATTGATACAGCTCCTACCCTTAGCAAAAATGGGAGTAATAACAACACCTGTGGCACAAAGTTGTTTGAAGATCAAATAATATATTAAAAAAAAAAAGGAAAGTGCTTTGGAAAGTGTCTGGCACACACTAGATGGCTATATTAATGCCTTTTCATGTATCATCCCCATAATCTAATGAAATCATGGATCCAGTCCATAGCCTCCTCCCCAAATTATTTCAAAGCTAAAATCAGATACTAGTGACTTCATAACTACTTGTAAACTCATGGCTTTTACTTAGTTTCATTTTCTCCCCCCAAGGATTAGTTTTCCACTGGTTTTGCCTTCTTTCTCTCATCTCTCCTCATATCTTTTATATATGCAGGTACCTTCTGGAACATTGATAATAAAGCCATAGCTCCTCGGTCACTTGTCAGTTGCACTATTCTACTTTGGAGAGGGGGAAAAGCACCTATGCCACAACTGTTGCACTTAGTTTTTTAAGGGGTTATAAAACCCCATCTGTCTTGGAAGGCTATAAACTATCATAGCATTTGGATGCTGCTCTTTTAATCACCCCATATCTTTGATTAATGGTGCCTGTCACAGAGCTCAGAGTTTGGGAAACTCATTATTGGGACTGAATATACTAAATCATGGGACTGCTATATCAGGTATAGTGAGAAGGACCTTATGGGTTTCCTATTTCCATGTGATCCTGTGTGTCTATCAAGAAACACCTCTAACCTTGTAGTAGCTTCTCTCAAGTAGTCGTTCAGCTCATTAGAATTTGATCTTGAATATTGATTGTCTAGTCCAGCTAACAAAAGAAGCTTTCAAATTTAATTGAGAAATGAAATTGTTCGTAAGGTAAGTCACTTCAACTTTTTAGTGGATTAATCTGTAAAATGGGGATAAAAATATTCATACTATCTCACTCCAGGGGCTGTTGTGATAAAAGTAATTTAAAACATTAATTTGAGCCATACTTATTAATATTCTTTAATGAAATGAGTAGAATAAAATCATATATTACACTCCAGAAAGGCTGTAATTCAGGAATAGAAGGGGAATGATTAGGGTGATACATAACCCAGTGACAGAGTGTGGGGAAGAACAGCTGAGTCAAAATCACACTCCAAATCTTTCTTATACAGCTGCTCTAAGATGGTATTCCCTGAGTGTCATTGCTTATGACATTTAAAAGCTGAGTGGATAAGGAACTAAAAATACATTCCAGAGAACAATCCTATTCTTGCAAAAAAGAAATAGATGTGAGCTTCCAAAGGTTTCTTCTATTTTTAATTTCTACTCTAATGCTACTGTTTAGAGAATAGTATTTTTTAAAGACCTACTATGGAAGCCAGGGTGAAACTGTGGTATAGGTAAACAAATATTGGTATCACTGAACGATAGATGAAAAACTAGCAAACTTTATAAAGTTATTAGTCATGAAAATCATATGGACTTAAGAAATTAAAAATGCACCTCAACATCTAATGTTGATGTTTCTGCAATTGATTGACAGGAAAGCAACCTGCAAGGTCTTTGTTAATTTTTACAGGCTTAATAATTTTTCCCCCTTTTGGATTGAGAGAGTTGCATTCACCCACATACTTTTAGCAGGTCTGACCGCTTCTTGCTGATCCTGCCTCAGCCTTATCTTTCTCTTCATGCTACATATGCACTTACCATTGATTATTATTTGGCTATGTATCTTCTTAATGAAATTCTCTGACTTTCTGCCTGATACATGCTAATAAAGAGTGTCTGTTTAACTTATATTCAATTAATATCTCATTCTTCCTTTTGTTTATTCTAAAAATTTAAGTTGTATAGTTAAGCATTTTTTGAGTAATAAATAAGAGAAGACCTTTGAATCACCAAATTCATTGATCAAAAATTATGAAGCCAAGGATGAGGGGGAAAGTGAGACAAAAAGTAAGTGATTATAGATTTAAAGTTGAAGTAATCTTAAAGGACGTCTAATCTAGCACCATATTTTTCAATTGAAATTGAAACCAAGAGCAAAATGACTTGTCCAAAATCACATGAATAATTTGCAGAATTGTTTTGAACCTAAGTTCTGTAATTCCAAACCCTGAGGATACTCTCAGGACAGAATTGTGAATGGGGCAAAGTGTATTTCTGATCTTCTCTCATCTCCTTCATCAACATTCTGCTCTGCTCTTTGTTACCCTTGACTACACCTCCCTGTGTTGCTTTATCTACCTGAAAACCCATTTTCTTAGTGAGATTGATGGAAATTTTTTTCAAGGGTTTACCTCTCAGTGATGTTTACTTTGACTATAACAAGGGGGAAAAAGATCTAAAAACATTCACTGCTAATGTCTGAATTTTAAACACCATTATAAGTGCTTAGAGAGATATTTTAGGATATTTCAATGTGTCGGGAAGGAGCAAGGTGTGGCCTTCCTGCATGGGTATTCTGAAACCAGCCCTAAATTTTTCCGGAGATAAGACTGTTAAATTTTTAGTGTGAAGATTTATGCCTTGGAAATTGTGAAATTTATGCCTACTAAAGTTACAAATCAAGGCTGGATGTATTGTTTTGTTGATTAGCCAGACGTAAGAAAGGAATGGGTAAAATGTTAATAACGTAGATAAAACTTAAAGGTGTATTCTGTGTACATTGCCTCTTCCCACAGAGCCAATTGTAAGTATTTAGCAGAACTCCTCTGCCTTCCTGACATCTCAAATATTACCCCATAGTCAGCTGCTTGTTCCTCTTACTTTTAAGCCAGAACTTGCTATTGCTACTAACACATTTGCTTACGAATATCATTTTGTGGTGATGTAAAGAATCCTGACAATTTGTGGTTTCTCTCTAACTTCTTGACAGGTTTGTCTGTTCAGTGAAACTATACAACTTCCCTTTGTTCTGAATCTTTTGATCTCTATTTAACTTACCTAATAAAACAATACTCTATTCAAACTGAATTTTCAAATATAAGACTATGTAGCATATTTGTATTAATCCCTACTTTCAAAAATGGGCCACGAGATAACACATAAGATGGTGCAAATATCTGTACTCAGCACGTACAGGAATTCCTAAATCATTAGCTCTGTGCGTGTGTGTACACTTTTGTTTGTGTTTTGCAGTTTCCAGGAATAATGAAAACAACAGAAATTTCCGACTTCTTTAGCACTGCTTTGAAAATCATAAAGCCTTAAATCCTGAAGCCAGGAACTGTATTTAACTACTAAGCATAAAAATAGTGTAATTTTATATGTAAAGTGATGTCCAAATGAAAAAAAAAGGGTCGGTTGCAATCCACTTTAGGGACTCAAGATCCATGTACTCAGTGAAGCGGTAGGTGCTGTTCAGGTCGCTGAGACACGATTTTTTAATTAAATCATTGGTCTTAAGGGACTATTGCATTAAAATCCAAGCGAATCTGACAGGATGGCAAGATCTACATTCCTGGTCCTTAGTCAAGTTATTCCATTAGTCTGCCGATTAGATCAGGAGGGAGGCATTTCAAATTACAGCAGCAGTTTTACAGAGGAGATAATTATGGAAAGTTATGAATGACAGAAATTACCACAGCTCCGGGTTTTTCTTTTTTCGTCTTTGCTGGCTGTTTCGCAGCCATTATGCTTTCCTTTTATAGCTGCCTTAGTTATCCACAGTTAATTAACATCAATAAATGATGGAAAAAGTTCTATAGTCCTTTGATTGCTTTTTTATCCTTTTTTGTTCCTTTCTTAAGCAAACTGCCACTCATAATTTCCAAGGCACTGTTGTTGACATTAGAATTTAAATGATTCTTGATATTGTTTTTTGCTTCACATACTAACAATTTTGACTCTCCAGCACTCGAATACTTACTACACGCTAGTGCTTTTAAGAGCTATACACAGGTGCAATTACATCTTGCGCAAGTGTCAGTGGTCTGCTATGCAGATATGTTACATATGAATATATGTGCTTTGATTGATCAGATATGGGCATGTTGTCTCTCAGACCGGAAATACTACTACTGCAAATTGGTGGCACAGTGAATAGAGTGTTAGACCTGGAGTCAAGAAGGTCTTAGTTCAAATCCTTCAGCAGGGAATTCATAGCTATATGATCCAGGGCAAGTCACTTAACCTCTGTTTGCCTCAGTCAGTTCTATAAAATGTACATAATAATACCATTTACCTCCCAGGTTTATTGTGAGGATAAAATCAGATTGCATATTTGAGGCATTTTGTGAGCCTTAAATCTCTCTATAAATGCCATTACTATTATTATGTCTTCTGTCAGTTGCCTCAATGATCATACTTGGAATTGGAATTGGAATTTAGACATATGTCAGTTGCCACTATTTCTGTTTTTTTTTTTCTATTTTTTAACCAATGGAGAGCATTTAAATCTTTCTGGTGTTTAAAACCTACATTGTATTTTTAACATGGTTTAGTATAGTTCGGATTTTCTGAGAATGTAACAGGAAACCTACATGGCATTAGTGCTTGCCTGCTTTAAAAGTATCCTTCTGAGAATGAAGCCTTACCTAATGAATTACAATTGATTTTCTGATAGAAGTATAGGTCAAGTCACACCTAGCAAGTTCTTTGACTAATGTGATTACTATAAATTCTAAATGTTTCCAGAATTCACTAAGGCGTGTGTGTGTGTGTGTGTGTGTGTGTGTGTGTGTAACAAGATCTAAGTTATTGCTAAGTCTATTATTCTCTTTGTACTTTGTAAGATGTACGTTTAAGGAGGGCAGGGCAGATTTGGTTACTAGCAACTAATCCAGTGGTTCTCAGCCTTCCTAATGCCAAGACCCTTTAATACTCTTATTTGGGCGTAACTGCATGTGGGCAGACCTACCTGGAGATGGATAGAGGATCAGTGTCTCGGTTCCTAAGACCATCGGAAATATGCGTTTTTCGATGATCTTAGGTGACCCCTGCAAAAGGATCATTTGACCCTGAAAGGGATCGCAACCCACAGGTTGAGAACTGCTGAACTAATCAATAAGAAGACTCAAGCTATGCCCAATGAACCTTCATTAGTTAGGCATTTTTTTCTTCAAAGTTACTTAGGTAAACTTGTTTTGTTTTTTGGTGACCAGCATTACTATAGATAGAAGTTGATACATTACATGACACTATAGTAGAGTACATTGGAACTATTACTTCACCTGTTCCAAACACTAAATTTCTTTTGATGTGGCCTAGGTTTGCATTAACTCTTTTTGCTTGCAGCATCATACAGTTAGTCCACAGAATTATGAGTTAGAAGGGACCTTAAAGGTGCTCTGGTGTCTAGCCCAACAGCTTCTTTTATAGAGCATCGAAGTGAAGCCCAGAGAAGCTGTAACCAGCTAAAGTTCATACTGGTAGGTAATTGATGTTAGTCTTTTGGGGGGAATTATAAAAGAACTTCACACACACAAAATCAGATGACTCAGTCAATTTTGAAAGGAATGGGATTTATTTTGTACATTTAAGGGAAGGCTGCATGGTTTAACTGGATGCTCACGGCTAGAAGAAAAAGCAGGGGCAATAAAGGAATGGCACTATTAATGATACTCCCTCTCCCCAAACCAGAGCAGCACATACACTTCCAAAACAGAAGAGATGCAGTCAAAGAACAAATCTAATCAGGATTAGTGATGACCCCTGTAGTCATGAACCTTATGTTTTTAACCATGAGGAAGAAACATGTGACAGTTTCTTGGAAACTGTTCCCAGAACTTAGGACATTTTTATACCAAGATCTCACCATTTTGATATGTGGGACTTCAGTGTACATTGTCACTCCATGAATCATGTTAGCTTAAGCTTGCTGAAAAGGACTATGAAGTTAGAATTATCACTGATTACACACACAAAGATCTACTTATTCTAAGCAATGCAAATATAGGAGAGGCAGGATTTCCTTTTATTACTTTTTGGCTTTCAACAGCTAAGATGATAAACAGGACATCTCCAATTACTGAGTTGTAAAAGTGTTAGATTCCTAGAATGTAAGATTGGTAAAGATTCCAGAAAACAAAAGAGAATAAGGCAGGATAATGAGTTGTGGCCCAGTAAAGATAACCTATCTTAAAATGACTAGGCCTGAAATTTGTAGATTCCACTACTTGCAGGAGTAAAATTTCAATCCATGTCTTATAATTTGAAATTCTTTCTTAAACATTACACTGCTTAATATTAAGATCTAAGCTTTTCTCTAAAATACCTAGGTATTCTTCACTTGAAAAGATATTAAGCAAGGTATCCCTAACCTACTTCTGTGATTTTTTCTTTCTTTCTGTTATCACTACTAGGATTTGACTTTTTAATTTCAGTCTACCCTCTCAGGACCTGTAGATTTCTTGAATTGTGGTTCTGTTATTCATTGCATTAGCTGCCCCTCCTAATCTTTTCTCCTCAGAAATATTTATAGATACTTTTTATGTGTCTTTGTCATGGGTGTACATATAGCATGAGTTAGATGGGCATGATATCTGAACATCTAGATAATACCTAAATTCCTAAAGAAAAATTTAAATGACAGAGTAATAATAAGAAATATTAATGTTCCACTCAGAGCTAGAAAAATGTCAATGAGAGATAAAGGGAAAATACCTAACTGAACAAACTGTTGGATAACTTGAAGTTAAAAAGATTTATGGTATCTTCTGAATGGGAACAAAGAATGCATATGTATGTCAGCACCATATGGCACTTTTTACAAAAATAGGCCATGGATTAAGGCAACAAAAAGGACAAATAACTCTTAAAAAAAAAAAAGAAAATACTAAAAGCATCCTTTAGAGACCATAACACAATAAATTAAAATAATGCAGGGAGCATAAGCAATAGACACAGACCCAAATGGATATAATCTTAAATAATGAGTGGGTCAAAGAAGAAATCATAGAAACAACTATTAAGTGTGAGAGACAACAACGATGAGACAAAATAGTAAAATTTCCATGATACTGTTTAAAAAGTCCTCAAAATAAAAATGATATTCCTCAAAATTTATATTAACAGAATTTAAAACGAAAGGATTAATGAAGTTCAGAAAAATGAAGTAATACATAATCTCAACATAAATACAAAATGAGGAGATATTGAAAATTGGCTAAGAAGTAGACAATTTGGAAAGCAACAAGATTTTAGAATTGATTATTATTTGTTGAGTTGTTTTACTCAAGTCTAACTCTTTGTGAACCCATTTGGGTTTTTTTTGGAAAGTTACTGGAATGGTTTGCCATTTCCTTCAACAGCTCATTTTTTGTTTTGACAGGTAAGGAACAGAGGCAAACAGAACTAAGTGTCTTGCCCAATATCACACAGTAAGTGTCTGCAGCCAGATTTGAACTGAGGAAGATGAGTTTTCCTGACTTCAGACCCTGGACTCTATCCACTGTGTAACCTCGCTGCCCCTATGAGAATTGATTAACAAAACTAAAAGCTAGTTCTAAAAGATTAACAAAACTGACAACCCTTTAGTCAGATTCAGATGGATTTTGAAGAGAATAGAATCAAACTTTTAAAAACAATAATACATAAATTATAAAATTTAGTAATTATAATATAAAACTTTAAAATAAATATAGAATATAAATAGATGTAATTTAATAATTATGTATAAATTATTCTCAAAAAATAAAGTACATCAAACTCATTTTATGAAACAAATATAGTCTCAATATCTTAACTAGAAAAATATAAATCAAAAAAAGATAATAGTCTAATGTCATTAATGTATTGATTTGAAAATCCAAAATTCTGGTGAAACTATTACAGTATTTTAGTTAAAAATCATTCATTTTATACAACTTGAGTTTATACAGGAAACACAATAAGCATTAGGAAAACAACTAATATAATTAATCCCGATCTCTCTTAATTGGGACATTTGTCTCACTTCAGCTTTCTGAAACTTCTATTCTACACAGCTCCCAAAAGGTTATTAAGAGTGTTTCCATAAGCACAGCAGTTCTTTGAATTGTACCTAGGGTATAATTTATCTTGCTCTGGAGGTTTGAATCCATTTAAATACTTTGGCCTCTCTTACCATCTCATCTCTCTTGTCCTTATAGCCAGAATTCAAGATCTTGTCCTAAGACCGGGAATCATTTTATGAAGTAAAGTTAATATAAGGCAAATTTGTTGCTTATCTAAGTGTATTTCACTATGTCAATTTATCTTAAAATACAATGCATTTATATATGGAGATAAAGCTGTTAAATTAATACTGCATTTATTCATTTAAACAAAAAGGAGAAAACATTCATACTGGACAGGTTGATGCTTGAGACAAAAATAAACTGGGTTCAAGTTCTCAGACACAAAATAATTGCATAACTCTAGGAAAAACTGAAACTTTCAATGACTCAGTCAACTTTCTAAAGCTGTAAATTAAAGATGAGTTGCTGATCTCTATCAGGAAAGAGATTTCTGTCAACCAAGGACTCTTTCAAGTTATTGGAATTGCAGGTCTGAAAACAGATTTTTTTTTTTTGCTTTTTATAGGGGGGAAGGTAGGGCAATGAGGGTTAAGCGACTTGCCCAAGGTCACATGGCTAGTAAATGTTAAGTATCTGAGGCTGGATTTGTACAGGGGTTCTCCTGACTCCAGGGCTGGTGCTCTATTCACTGCGCCACCTAGCCGCCCCAGAAAACAGAGTTTTGTTACCTGAAAATGAATCAAAATTAAAAAAATAATAACAATAAAAACAAAAACAGCTAGGGCCTCGTCTCCCCAAAAAACCAACACAACAAAAACTGTTCTTTAGACAAATGTGTGAGAGCTATAGATTGACATAATCTGGGTAATACCCAACTTTTAATTCCTTGCATATTTTCTCTTTAACAAATCGTGTCATATGTATCTTTAAAGGTAATAGCCTTTCTTCCTCTGCAGAAGTGGATGCAGAGTTTAGTACCTGACAAGTGGTCCTTTGTCCATGTTAGATAACCAGACTTTTGGAAAGTAGGAGTTTTCACTTAGTAATCACATGGACTATGATAGCCTCTAACTCCTTTCTTTGCTGACACCAGACAAAACAAAACATGGTGGTTGGAAGCAAAATAAGATTCTTGATCTTCTGAATTATTCCTCTGTCACTGATTTCTATCAGTCTTCACTAGGCCACACTATCATTTAACAATTATGTTATGGATGATCATAAAGTAAGGGCTAACTCAAATGCCCCTAAAATCATATTAGTTTAATTATAATTAGCCTGTAGGTGTAAGTGGCACAGTGGAGAGAGTGCCAGGCCTGAAGTCAGAAACACTCTTCTTTCTGAGTTCGAATCTTCCTTCAGACACCTAACTAGCTATTTCATCTTGGGCAAGTCACTTAACCCTGTTTGCCTCAGTTCCTTAGCTATAAAATTTTCTGCAGAGGGTAACAGCAAAGCAATCTAGTATCTTTGCCAAGGAAGCCCCATGTGGGGTTGCAGAGAGTCTGATATGACTGAAAACCACTGAAAAACAAGGGAGAAAAAAACACTATAGTATCTGCAAGAGGATAGTAATAAACCAAAGCAAGAGATTATCATCATCATCATCATCATCATCATCATCATCATCATCATCATCATCATCATCATCATGCTTTCTTTATGTTTGTTTTGCTGGCACTTTAAAATTTTCTTCCTTTTTCTTCACTGTTACTTCCCAATGAGGCTCCCTACCCCATCACCTCTAATAGGACCCTTATTAACAAAGAAATTCAGTGAAGCTTTACATTAAGCATGGATGAAAGTCATCTATTCCATTAGAGATCATTTTTTTGTTAGATTATACTCGATTCTAAAGGTTTGTTTATAAGCCTATATCTTTTGTATGTTGGAATATTATATTCCAAGATCTCCTCTCATTTTGAGTAAAAGATCCTAGATTTTGTGTGAGCCTGACTGGGATTTTTTGTCACATGAATTTTCTTTCTCAATGATTGCAGTATTTTCATTTATTTAGTTTGCTTTAATATGAGAGGTCTAGTTTTATTCATTCATTTTTTTTTTTTAGCATATGATGGTCAGTTGATTATTTTTAACTTTGCCTTCTGGAACAAATAGATCTGGACAGTTTTTAATTAAGTATAGCATCCAGACTTTTTATTACAATGTTCAAGGTTATAATTTTGGTCGTTGTGCTTTAGTATTATCCATGGGCTTCTGGGTCAGTTTTAGTCAAGTTAATCATTTATTCTAGTGACTAGTTTAGTGAAGGAAAGTCACTTATTCTAGTATCACAATATTCTTTATTCATTATTCAGTATCGTGAGATTTTTAAAGTTTTTACTAGAGTAGGTGTTTGGGATCTGAGTTGCCTTCCTCCATTCAGGCTGTCATCTCAGCTAGAAAAGGAGCTTTCCCTCTAATGAGGAACACCATACATACAGGGAAGTTGTGGCTAAGAAAATGAGTTTGATGTGAAGTCTCAAGGTGGTGAGTAAAAAAAAAAAATTACAGTCCTTTCCAGAGAAATGTTATTTTCATTATATGTCTCAGAGAAAATGTGGGAAAGGGAGAAACAAGTGTGGTGAAAAACTGAGGTTCTTATAGAAAATATAATATTATATGAAACATAAGTTGTCTCCTTAAAGACAAGGGTGAAGAAGACATTCCTAGAAAAAAATTTAGGAAAACATGACATTTGTACCTGATTTTAATTAAGGAGCTTACATTGTATGACTATATAGCTGTTGCTTTTCATTTCAAAAAGCTTTCAAAAGTGGAAAAAAAAATCATTCATTTCCTGAAGAGCAATATTATAATATCTAGATCTATATTTAATTGCCATATCTTATTGATTCTATCTCCACAACATATGTTGCATTTGTCCACTTTTCTCCCTATGTCTCCCTTTTCTCCTCAATCGTTATCCTAAGATTATATCTCAACATCTTTTGCTTGCAATGGGCTCCTAATTGGTCTCCCTATCTATCTCCTTCTTCCCAACCCATCTTCCCAATCATACAAATGTGTTTATCGTAAAGCATAGGCCTTGATATATCACTTTTTTGTTCAAAAGGCTCTAGTGGCTCCCAATCTCCTCTACACCAAAATACAAACTCCTCTCTCTGGCATCTATACCATCTGTCTGCTACATGCCTTTCCAGAAGAGTTATGCTTTACTACCTTTCAAGCAATATACGTTCTGTCCACAATGGCTTATTTGCTGTTCATGCTACAAGATAATCTCCCTCTCATTGCTGATTTAGCCCAAGTTTTTCCCCTATGCCTATAAGTCTTTTCCTCCTTTTTTCCATCTCTTGGAATCCCTAGTTTCCTTCAAACTTCAATTCTAGAAAAAAATCTTTTATAGGTAACCATTCCCCTAACTCCTTGTGTCCATCTTCAGACATGATTTATTATTTTACTTTCTGTGCTTTGCATATACATGC
Source organism: Pseudochirops cupreus (assembly GCA_028627135.1). Taxonomy (NCBI): domain Eukaryota; kingdom Metazoa; phylum Chordata; class Mammalia; order Diprotodontia; family Pseudocheiridae; genus Pseudochirops; species Pseudochirops cupreus. Next base: position 150,368,460 of record CM053581.1, read on the forward strand.
TGTATATGATATACACACATGCTGTTTCCCCTAAGTTAATGTAAGTTCCTTAAGGTCCGGATTATTGTTGACTGTTGACTTTGTACATCTAGTACCCAACATTTTGCTTAGAATATAATAAGCACTCCAAAACTGCTTGTCCATGATTGATCTTTTCCTTCTCATCAATGGATATTTGGAAACCTATTTCTTTTAAACCTGCATAGTCTAATGATGAGTGGAGAGAAAGAAGAAATTCCTA
>CM053581.1:150369200-150392235 GCA_028627135.1 Pseudochirops cupreus
AATGTATTGATGTAAATTTATAGAAAACTAATGTTTTCTATAAATGTCTTCCAATGATTTACATGATTAGCCTCATTTTTTCCTGCCAAGGACATGTATGTTCTACTTTTTTTTAGGACATGTAGGTAAATATCAAACCTTTCAAATTAAATAACCCCTTTAAATTTCCTCAAAATAGTGGCAGAATTATGGAATGTTGATGAGACAGATGTGTTTCTCAAGAGCTCATTGACTTAGTGATCAAGAACAGAAAACTGTATAAACATCTGTTCTCTCTATAGGGATTGGGTGGGGTAGGATCTGCATAATATAGTTGCAACAGTAAAATTTTTTCCATTCTCATATTAATTTGGAGAAAATTCACATTTCTCTGTTCCTTCTGCTGAATGAACCACTTTTGTTTTATTTTAATTTAATTTTTTTGTTTTGTTTTGTTTTTGTTTTTAAGAGGTGGAAGGGCAGGACAATTGGGATTAAGTGACTTGCCCAAGGTCACATGGCTAGTAAGTGTTAAGTGTCTAAGACCGAAATTGAACTCAAGTCCTCCTGACTCCACGGACAGTGCCCTGTTCACTGTACCACCTAGCCACCCATATTTTATTTTTTCAAATCAAGTCAAAAAAGAAACAGCTAAAAAATCTAGGTATACTTCATAATATGCCAGTGGCCTCACAGCTGGCAAAATATATCTAGGGCAAAAATCTATATCTCCTTTCTGTTGAGAAGGCATTATATATGCACAACTGTCTTTTATAGAAAACTATCATCACATAATATTACTGTGCTGCAAGAAATAATGGAGCTCAATGATTTTAGAAAAACGTGGATAGATTTGCATGATATAATGAAAAGCAAAATAAGCAGAACCAAGAGAACATTGTATACAGTAACATAATACTGCAATATTGTTTTAAGAACAACTTTGAATGACTAAGTCATTTTGACAATTATAAATACCCAGATTAACTCCAAAGGATCTACGAAGGAAGTCACTATCTGTATCCAGAGAAAGTTTGATAAATAGAAGTAAATATAAAATGATTGTGTGCTTGTATGTATAGAGAGAGAGGTGTGTGTGTGTGTGTGTGGGAGAGAGAGAGAGAAAGAGAGAGAGAGAGAGAGAGAGAGAGAGAGAGAAAGAGAGAGAGAGAGAGAGGTTTTTGTTCTTGAAGAGGACTAAAATAGTATCACTATATTGGAGTCAAGTTGCAATGCAGCTGACTGGCTGATCAAATCAATAGGAGCTCAGCATGCTCTACCACAGGTGGGGGGCATGCATAGTCCAAGTGAACATTTGGGGAAGATTATCCAGATTTGTGTATCTCACATTTCTTTTGAGTTATTTCAATTCTGCTTTACTCATAGAGCACAGTATGATAAGGGCATGTCATACTTAGTAGTCCTGTGACAGTGTCTCCCATGTCACACAATTCCAAAGTTCTTGAGAGTATCCTTAAATCATTTCTTCTGGCCACCATGTGAGCACTTACCCTGTGTGAGTTCTCCATAAAGAAGTCTTTTTGGCAAGCATACGTTTAGCATTCAAACAGTGTGACCAGTCCATTGTAGTTGCACAGTAGAATTTGAATGTCTGGCAGTTTAGTTGAGTAAGGACATCAGTGTCTGGTACTTTATCCTGCCAGGTGATCTTCAGAATCTTCCTAAGATAATTCTAATGGAAGTGATTCCATTTCCTGGCATAATACGGGTATACTGTCCAGGTTTCAAGGGCATACAACAATGAGGTCAGCAGAACAACTTTGTAGACCTTTGGTTTGGTAGTCAATCTAATACCTCTTCTCTCCCACACGTTCCCTCAGAGCCTCTCAAACACTGAGCTAGCTCTGGCAATGTGTGCTTCAACTTATTATCAATGTATATATCCCTGGAAAGTACACTATCAAGGTAAGTGAACTTATCTACAGCATTCAAAACCTCTCCATTGGCCATAACCAATAGTTCCATGTATGGGTATTGTGGTGCTGGCTGATCGAGTATCTGTGTTGTTTTGGTGTTAATTGGTAAGCCAAAATTAGCAGAAGTAGCAGGGAATTGATCCATACACTTTGTCACATCTCAGCTTCAGAGGCTACATTTAGTGCATAATCATCTACAAATAAAAAATCATGCACCAACATGCCTTCCACTTTGGTCTTGGCTTATATCCTTTTCAAGTTGAAGAATTTACCACTGGTGCAGTAGCTGACCTTGACATTGTGTTTATCTCCATTGAAAGCATTTGACAACAGGCTGAAAACATCATGCTAAAAAGCACGGGAGCCAGCACACAACCTTGTTTCACTCCATTGGTGACCAGGAAAACATGAGAGCATTGTCCATTATTCAGAACCCTAGACAAGCATACCATTGTGAAATTGATATACTGATGAAATTCTCTGGGAAGTCAAATTTTGATATAATTATCCATAAGCCCTCAAGACTGGCTGTATCAAAGGCTTTGGTCAGATCATTGTGTACATACCTCTCTTCTGCTCTTGGCATTTCTTCTGGAGTTGTCGGGCAGCAAACACCATATTTATACATTTATACATACTTGTGTCTAATGATGGCCATCTCTAGGGGCAGAGAGGTTGAGGGAAGGGAGAAAAGAAAAGGAAAGTTACATGATGAATAGCAAGTTATACATAATAGAGTTGTAGTTTCATGTGCAATCTTTTTTTTTTAATTCTACTATGTTATGAAAATGCTTGTTTTATTTCTTAAGTTCAGAATAAAATTATTTTTAAAATCCTCTCTCTCTCTTGCCCCTTTATATAACTGACAAAAATGTCATCCTTTTTCAGCTGGAGGCTGGGTGGTGGGAGTGCTGCTGTTGTTTTGAATTATTTTCCCTCAGAGGCTGGTGCTGTCCAAGTTCTCACCCTACCCTGTCTATGTGATTGGGTTGCATAACTTTCAAATATATGGTTGCCTCAAATTCATGGTTGCTAGAGAGGCAACCTGATATTAATTCTCTGACTCACCCCCTCCTGTCTTTAGAAAGTTATGACTTGGGACCTGCTACTACTTGGCTATTCTGGTTCCCCTCTCCTGGGCTAGAGTTGAAAACCTATATACTTGGAATTCTTCTCTGCCCTGATGTATCTAGGGTAGATCCTAGGCATCACGTATGTAAAATAAAGGCTCTCAAGGCAGATATAGTCACCTTCTAACCACATTAGCCATAATGAATAGAGAGCTCACTTTGGAGCCAAGAAGATCTGGGTTATAGTTCTACTTCTGACCCTTACTAAATGTATGACTGGGAAACTCACTTTACCTTTTATGATTCTAGAAAACTCAAGAATTTAAAGATGCAGACCAGATGCTGATCTTACAGATTTCTCATAGGCGTTCTCTATACCAATGAAATAACAAATTCTGTTCCATCCAGTCCCTATCTCACTTGAATACTTTCATTGAATATAAACCTTTTATATTTAAAATGATTTAATGTGTGTATATGTGTGCATGTGTGCATGTGTGCACACAGTCTGTCTAATGGTAGTCATCTCTGGGGGGTGGAGAAAAAGGGGGGAAAAAGAAAGTTGCATGATAACTTTGTATATATATATGTATATATATACATATATATGTATGTATGTATGTGTGTATTTTTAAGGATTAGCATGTTGTGAATAATAGATTTGCCAGTTCATGTGCAATCATCTCTTTTTTATACTACTATATTATGTAAATGATTGTTTTATTTCATGAATTAAAAGTAAATAAATTTTTTAAAAAGAATGTAAACTTCTTAATGGCAAAAATTATAATCTTGACTTTCTTCTTATTCCTAGCACTTAGCCCAGTGCCTAGCACATGGTATGCATTAATAATACTTAATGATTTTTATGTCTGTATATTGTAATGGTTTATCCGACTACTAAGGGGAAGCTGGAAATAACTGATTTTTTTGGTCTACCTCATATTCCATGTTTTTCAAGTCTTCATCTGAGATCTGGCCCTTCTGCAGTTATAGATGTTTAAGGAGGCAGAAAAGAACTCATTGACATTGAAATATTTCCCTTGTCCCTTTGAAGATTTTTAGAACCATGTATTTCTTGTTACTTTGTAAACAAATGGATTTTGATGTTTCAAAATATCCCTCTCATCTTCCCATTCCTCTAAAAGAATGTGCAATCTTTTTGTTTAATTCTACAATGTTATAAAAATGCTTGTTTTATTTCTTAAGTTCAGAACAAAATTATTTAAAAAAAACATCCTCTAGGCCCCTGCCCCTTGATAAAGGTGTAACTTTAAAGTGACCACTTTAGAGTATATTATACCGAAACGTGAATTTGGATATTTGATCAGGCAAGAAATACAGTATAGTACTTTTCTCTAGTAATTTAGCTTAGCCACAGTTTGTTGTGTTTTTCTACTGGGATACAATGGGTGTTATTTTAAGTGAAAGTATACAAGTGGCAAAACATACGATAACTATAGATGTTGACTTAGTATAGTTTACTATTCTTTTCTCCTAATTTGATACAAGAAAAAGGCAATTGATAGTGACAGAATTGTGTTCTTTTGAGATTGTCTATGCACGCCTCATATGTTTTAATATAAATATATTTTGTCATTTTTCTTTTTACTTTTAATTCCCCTCAGGTTTATTTATTTTGGCTTAGTTTGTTAACAATCATGTTTCCCAAAGACAGATAATTTTAATCATCATAGAGCATATGGTTGTATTTTTCTCTCCTTGTCTCCCTAAAATTTATTCAAATTTTAAAACAAAAAGAAAAAAAGGCAAATATTTTATGGCAATTTATGTAGAAAAATAATAAAATCCTCTGGATACATGCACATATACATGTCCTTCTCTCTGCTTTTTCCTGGAAACCCCAAGGAAGGACTGGCTTGACACCTTTCCTCTACCCTGATCTATTTAAGGAATTTGCTGTTAATAGAAAAGTGGGAGAATCTTGGTCTATGCCATCAACATATCTATCACCCCAGCCTCCTCACTGTCAACTAGTAAATGGGAAGATAGTCTACTTACGTAGACCATATAACAAAGACAACACTTTGAATAACCACTATTTAAAGAGTGCTTATAAGTTTTCAAAGTACTTTCACATTATCTTACTTGACTGTTGAAACAAGCTTTGTCAACAAGAGAGGAAAGGGATTTTATCTTTTTACAGGTTTACAGATGAAGTAATAGATTTATAGAGGTCAAAGGACATATAGCTAGCAAAGGAACAGACTAGAGTTATCACCAAAGTATTCTGCTGCCTGGTTCACTGCTCTTAACGCTACATCATATAATGGATAATGTCTGCTTTAAAACTTTTTTTCTCTCTTTAGATAAAGCTGCTTTAGATAAAATAGATAATCAGCATATTATGGTGATCAGAAAGTGAAGTGGGGAGAAGAGGTAGGGAGAGTACAATCAAGAAAAGATCTGCAAATGTCACAATTTTGCCTAACAATAATGCTGTCTAGAGAAAGCAATTATAAAATTAATCCATCCATCCATTCTCTCTTAATAGGATTTTTCTTTTTTTGAGGATAGGACTAAGTCATTTTTCATATTTGCATCCCCATTGCCTAGAACACTGCCTAACAGCTTCATTTTAAAGAATGAGCTGTGGATTTGGAATTGGAAGTTCTGAATCCAAATCCAGTTATTTCTTACACTAGCAATATAAACTTATCTATTTTTTTCCCCTTCTCTGAGTCTTGTTTGACTACATACTTACTGTTGTTATTATAAGAAAAGTGGTTTGTAAATAGGTCTCATAGAAATTGGATTTCATATTATTTCAACCAGTTATTCATTTGTCTATTCAACGCAAAATTATTAAGCATGTGTTAAGAACCAGTCTCTGTTTCAGAGAATAAGAAGATGAGAACAAAATAATCCCTGTCTTCAGGAGTCTACATTACATTAAATTATATAAAACTGCACTTCATGAATGTTTGTTGAATTGAATTCATTCACTTACTGTATCAATCAGTCATGAAGCCTCTAGTCATTGAATGCATTCTATGTGCCAAATGCTCTCCTAGGTGCTTAATGAGATGCATAGGACCTGTAAAATGTAGTCCCTTTTTTTTTATAAGATCTTACACTCTCTTTGGAAGGATATGAATGTGTGTAAAATAATCAAATTGCTCTCTAGTAAAACTTTTCAACAAAAAAAGAGGTATTTGCATTAGTTTACTCAATGAGATTATATATATATATATATATATATATATATATATATATATATATATAAAACTTTGCAAGTCTTTTCTTCTAACACTATACAATTATTAGCTATTATTATTATTATTGTTTGCTGATGTTAGTTGGGAAAGTGAGTAAAGACTATAGAAAGACTTGAAGGAATTTAATACTTTGGAATTTGTATAGACAGAGGGAGAGGTGAAGAAGATATTTCAGGTCCCAGGAGCAGAATGAGTGAATACTTGGAATTGTCATATTCAGAAGGTAGTGAGGTGATCAGGGTGGATAGAGCCATAGATTGCTATTATGGAATCGTTTAATATAAAACATCATATACAGGGTGAGATCACATTTTATCTGGAATTCCAGGATGAGTAAATTTGCAATGAGAAACAAAAATATTTAAGAAATGAGTAAAATGAAGGCCAGACTTATTTTCAAGTTGTCCTATCTTAAATGCATATGTTAAGGGCAGTTAGGTGACATAGTGGATAGAGGGCCAGGCCTGGAGTCAGGAAGCCTTGAGTTCAAATTTGGCATCAGACATTCAGTAGCTGTGTGACCCTGGGCAATTCATTTAACTTCATTTGCTTCAGTTTCCTCACCTACAAAATGAGCTGGAGGAGAAAATGGTAAGACATTTCAGTATTTTTGTCAAGAAAACTCCAAGTGAGGTCATGAAGAGTTGGACGTGATTTGAACAACTGGATAACACCACCACTAAATGCATATTCAATAATCAGATCACTTAGATAAAGAAATCATGTGTAGAACATAATGCAAGTATTTTGAACTCCTCATTTCCTTTTACAAATAATTGTGCTGAAACATTTGAAGAAAGCAAATTGGAAATCCTATCCTGGGAATGTGATACTTGGAATCATATGGCAATCATGTATACTTAAGAGGATTTCCAGTGATAGAGAGGTTAAAAAATTGCTTTTGAAGGCAGTTTGAAAAATCAGAAAATATTTACAAGGAAGTAAATTTAAGCATACAAGAATATCTGATTAGGGATCTCAGATCATTTAGTTCAATTCCGTATCTTTGGGGATAAGCTGGACTTAAATTATGGAAAATAGGCAGGCTCCAATTGTTCCCTTTAAAAGTCCTTCAGGTAAGGTAACATAATATTACTATGGGAACACATTCTCATGTCAATAAATAACAAGAGTTATTATTCTCTTTATTCCTATTACCATTAGCTATAGCACAGCAATAGCAAAAGTGGAGCAATAAACGCTGTTGGCATCTTCCATCCCGTTTTTGGGCTCATCCTCTTTGTACTCTACCATTAGACTACTCCCTGCTTTCCTGGTGAGGCACAGATTCCTCCTTCTCTCTGCCCCTCTACTGTTGACCTTAATAATAGTAATTGATTACAATTTCCATGACTATTACTGTCATGATTAAAATTTATATTGTGGTCAAGGTATATAAATCACTATAAAATAATGATGTTTACAACAGTAATAATAATATCTCTAATTAAAGAGTTATTATTAGCTATATCTCTATGCAAAACATATTCATAATATGTATGCAAGAGAGTAGAACCTATTTTTTAAAACTCAGGAAGCAAATGATTAAAAACTTAAAAGATATAAATTGTTGAGCCAGTCAGAAGAGATTCTAAATAAAAAAAAAATTCTGAATTGTATAGATCATGAGAAATGAAATCATCTGAGAAGCCAAAGAGTTAATGTTTTAGGAAGAGGCTTGGTCCTTTAATACTATGACTGAAAGGAAAATAAATTAAATCAAATGTGACTGAGTCAAATGAAATAGTGCTAATATTATTCAACATCATCTTAAAATGTAAATCTAATCCAAGATATTAAAAGTCATGAGTTTGAATCTCAATAACATCAGTACTCATACAAAACACTTCCTTCCTTTCTCTTAGCTCTTCCTACCATCTTTATTTTGTCAACCTCCATTTTTCTAGACAATAAATACAATTTACACCCCCACAAAACTAGTGGGGTTATCTTTATTGCAACAATATTTATTACTGAAACAATAGTCAAGGTGGAATCATAAAATTTAGCTAATTCTTATACAATTTAAAGAAGCCGGATAAATATTCAACTATTCTCAGGTGTGAAAGAATCTATGCATATGTATGTATAAATATTATGTATAAATAAGAAAGAAAATTAAGGCAAAATTTGTTTAAGGAACCCCCATATCATCTCTGAATATTTTCTGTTCTACCCATGTGTTTTATGAACACACATTGCCTTCAGGTGACAGAAAAATCTCAATGTCTCACTGCCCCCATACCCACCTCTAGCCATTTGTAGAAAGCTCCCACATAGGCATTTTCTTTGTCCTAAAAATCAGAACTCCAATGTTCCATGCTTCATTTCCTAAAACCCTTTGAGACTATTGGTTCATTAATCTGATAAACCAATCTTAGCTAAGGACTTAATGACTGATAATGGCTTTCAGATTATATTTATATTTTAACAGGTAAATGCCTTTTCCCAAATGAGACAAATTAGGTGGAACTTTTCGACAATGTAACCAGACCTGTTGAGTAGATATCTGAGGGCAGAAGAAAGTACTTAAATCATTTTACTTGAGAAGCTGACAAATTGTCCTACGAGTAAGATTAGCTCTCTTGGTTAAACACCTATTATCTATGTTAAATGTAAAAGGTTTACACATATGGGATGGCCAATTAATCAGTCAATCAGTCAACAAGCAGTTAATAAGCAATCATTTGTGTCTTACATTGTGATATGCCCTGTAGAGAAAGAAAACAGAAGAGAAATTAGCATTTGCTCCCAAGAAGTTCCCAATCTTTCACCTGGAAATGGTCTAAATAAACATACAAAGATTTTGTACATATATGTATAGTATGTAAATTGTGTATATACATACATATGTAAAATATGTGTATATATCATACATTCACATACATGTATACATGCACACACACATATATAAAATAGTTTCAAAACTATTTGGAGGTGAAAGCACTATGAGCTTGAAGGAGCCTGAAAATGTTTATATATGTATGATTCCACTTGAACTGAGACCTAAAGAAACTACATATCATCCATGGTGGAGATGAGAAAGAAATACATTCGAGGTGAGGAGGACAACCAGGGCAAATGCACTGTGAAAGGAGATGGAGAGTCACTTAAGAGGAGAAGCAAGGAAGCTAGTTTGCCTGGACTGTAGTGTGAATGAAAGGGAATACGGTTCATTATGGTTGGAAAGGTAGTTTGGAGGCATGTTACAAAGAGTTTTAAATGCAGAGAAGGTCATAGTTCCTAGAGCTGAGTGACACTGGAATTTATTGAGAATTGGAGAGAAGTTGACATCTACTTTGAGGTGATCACTTTGGCAGATTTATGGAAGATGAATGATATATAAGCGTGTTTGCAGACAACAAGAGAAAGAGCCAATAGAAGGAGAAATTGAAGATTATAGAAGAGAGGTTGAGCACAAGTGTGTGGGAAGGGATGGTGGGTAAATGTATTTCTTTGCTTATGGTCACAGATTCTCTATATTCTTGAGAGAGCAACACTGTTATTGTATTCCTTTAAAGTGAATAGATGAAACCAGAAGAGATCAGTATCTCTCTAATTTCTCTATGTAGTGATGATAATGATAATGATGGTTGATGACGATGATGATGATTACACATTACAATAGCAATTTAAGTGCCTGCTTTTTTCATGTTTTATTACATTTTATATTATTTTATTTTTCCATATCACTTCCATAATATTTCAGTGATTTTGTATGTTCTCTTCTGTGCTGTCCTGTGATCAGCAGGGTGATAACAGATCTTGCCTTATAACCACCAATGTTAGAAGAGGCATGAGACTAAGCAGATTTGACAATTCAGGTTTGTTTGTTGGTTTTTTAAGTTGAAGATGATCATTTAAAAATGGGTCCCTTCAGTGTAAATCTCTGAAGATTTTTTTTTCACGTTTTGTTCAGCTACACTTGACTTCAAGTGCCATAGTCAGCAGACAAACCCTTGAAGTGCTGAAGATATGTTGTTATAAATAACAAGGTGATTAGAATAAAGACAATTCACTCTAAGTGGGAGTTGAACATTGCACCATTGAGACCATGAGATAGATTCCCTTACAAATAGGGTGACTTCTATTTAAGAAATATTTCTCTTGGTACTTTCTGTGATCTTTTTCATTTTATTGTTTCTATTTTCTCTTTGGAAATGAGGGTTGCCTGCTGAGAGGCTAAGATAATGTGACACATCTGTGTAATGTTTAGGTATTCTCTGAGTATTAGAGGAGGCTCAACCTCCTTAAATTAATTAATTTTGTGTCTTTTGTTTCCCTCTTTCCATGAGTTTCTCTGATAATAGCCTTTTATTCTTCAATTCTAGTACTCAAACTAATTTAGATCTGAGGAAAATAACTTCACTCATATAACTTAGAAAGGACTCCAAATGTAAAGCCAACATCCCTATCCTTTGGGAAAGAAATTGCAATTACCATAGAAATTAGTACATGGACAGGGAACATGCAAATGTAAGCAGAACTGCCATTCAGAACATCACTCTTCTTCCTCCATTATTCTTCTGTTTTTATTATATTGAATGGGAACTATGGATAACAATGAAATGGTCATAACTATTATTGGAAGGAAATGTGTGATTTATCTATGACCAAATCAGATGAAAACTCTTGTGGAAAATCTAATGTAGAAGAATATGAAGAAGAGTAAGAAACATTTTATCATATGCTTCCAAGGAACCTTTACTCTGTGGAAAGCAGATATCTCTAAAAAACTTGATTTTTGTTTGGCGCTTCTTAAAGAATTTCAGCATGGTCTGAATATGGTAAATAATAATTTTCATATATTTTAAGTGAATTGTGGCATCATACTACTGCATCTGAGTTTTAAGGAAGAAGTGATTTCAGCAAATGAATTATCTCGTCAAGAATGGTAAATTTATATCAATGTAATAGATGACTAGAGGGTGCATTCTAAAAGTAGCCTATATATTTAGTGAAATTCATGTTATTACCCAGTAGGAAAATATATTCAGCAACCATTTGTACTCCCCAATTTTGCCTCAGTTCAAGCTGATCTGAATTCCCTGTACTTTGAATCATTTTTCATTTCTCTCTATTCCTTTTCTGTTTAATGGAACTGAGCTAAGGCCTTTTCCTTCAAATGGAATTTTTACCATTCACACCATATTATGATGGAAGGTCTCAATCAAAAGTGACAGAAATGGGAAGTAAATAATCACCTGATGTATAAAATAAGGGTTTTTAATTAAAAAATATGTCTAATGTTCCCCTTAATTTCTATATATTATTATATGGAATTTCTAAAAGTGAAGATATATATTATCTATGTGGTCAGTGTTTATGTATCTGTCTCTATTTCTTATGTCTTCAATGTAAAGAATTGTTCTTATAAAAAGTTATTCAGCTGTACGAGCTTGCTATATATACTTAGAAAAAGAAATCACTTACTGACTTTTTAAAGTTTTCCTATTTTAACAATTTCCTCTTTTCTTCTAATATTGTCCATTATGAAGGTGAAGTTGGTGTTCAGTTTCAAATTTTGGGAAAGATATCCTTGCTTCTTATTTGTCTTCTACCAGTAGATGGCACTAGACAAGTAGCAAAGCCTTGTCATATTGAGATTCTCAAGCCACATGCTTTGCATTAAAACAAATGTAAACTTCTTTGCATTTTAAATCATATGGAAAGTAAAACCCTTGATAAATTATTTACTTTGGGGTGTGTATGTGTGTGTGTGTGTGTGTGTGTGTGTGTGTGTGTATGTGTGTGTGCAGTCATTTGCCACTTCCTTAAAATAGAAAGAAAAAAACCAAACCTCTTCAGTTTTCTAAAACTAAATGGTACTTTAATAATGGGAAGGAAGATGAGCTACTCAGTTTCCATCTACTTTTTATTTAACATGTGACTTCAAAAAAAATCCTGATGATCCCTGTATTTCTCATTTTTGAGAAGTTCAGGAGTCATTATATAACAAAAACTGGAAAGCATGAAGATCTCTAGTAATAAACATTAGCATTTTATTCTGAAGAAAGAAGGAAAAGAAGTTAATCTATGAATCTTTAACGCTTTAGAAAATATTTATAATGAATGAAAGAAAAAGAAAAAACGTTTAAACATTTATATCCAAAGCATAAAAGAGAAAGACAAGAATGTAAACAAACCTTTTTTTTTTAATTTATAGAAGAAAACAGAAGGTTATTGAGAAGGGGATTGAGATAAACGGATGAACTATCATATTAAATGATACATACATTTATATACATACATACACATATATGCTACATACATATAAATATGTATGATTATGTGTTACAAGCTGCACAGACATTATGTATTTTGTTTTGTAACTTGGTCAAAGATACTTTAAAAGAACCTGTCTTCTGCTTCACTGAATTCCAGTTTTTAGACTACGTCACTATTTATGAAACAAACCAGTTCCGGCAAGGCTTGCTTTTATTTCAGCTATTGCAGTAAATAGTGAGAAGCCCCACATAACTTATTGGGTTGCAGTATGATAGTGAAAACCTAGCAATGGATGGATTATGTGGCAGTCTGATTTAGTTATAAAATATCCAAAATGCAATTTCTGGGCAAGAATGGTTCTGCTAGTAAACTAAGCTAAAGAGGTGTGTCTTTCATCTTACTAGGCATTTGGAATTGAACAGAGTTTGCTATAATGTGCTATGATTAAAATATAGAAATTGATCAATTTTTATTAGGCCATAGGCTGACGTTTTCTAATATGTGAAAACAACCATTCAATGAAAAGTCTAATTTACATGATGAATGCAATGATTAGAAATTGGTTCTGAAATTCTCACAATATTCCAGGAACTACATGACAAAAAGCTTGCCTTGTAAATAGTTTTAAAAAAAAGAAAAAGAAAAGATCACCACACTTATTTTTGATTTGCTAGCAGACATTGGTCATTCATATGATCATTTTTATAGGGTTAATATTCTTTTTCATATTGCGTTAGATTTATTATTTCATTTTTGAGAGTATCCCTACTACCATTGAAGGGTTTGAACCCTTTAACATTTTCTCATTCTGTGTAATTTTTATTAATGTTTTATAGACCTGTGTCAAGAATCTACTTAATAGTCTGGGGCCTTTCTTCTAATTCCTTTAGAATTTCAAGGATACCAGTCCAGTAAATGAACTGTTCATTTGTCTCTCATTTGTCCAACATAACCAGCCTTCCTTTCCTGCTCATACACGTGTTTGATATTTTTATGCTACATCTCATATACAAGTAATGCTACTACACCACCCACACATCCAACATAAGTCTTCCTTCACAACACCCTTGACTTACAACTTTTCAGGAATTAAAACTGTCAAATTACTCTAAAAATATTTGTCCTATGGTATTATTAATATCTTTCTAAAAAAATAAAACCAGTGCTGAATAAAGGATAAACTAAAATGAACTAGAAAATAATTTATGGTCAAAGCTTTGTTTTATAGACCTCTTAAGATATTGATTAATCAAAAATATGAAACTGGAGGTTTGAAGGAGTCATGGAGAAATGGGAAATAGTGGAGTCAGTGGAAAGTCAAACTAGAATGGAGGATAAAGAACCAATTTATTAGCCATTTATTAAGAACTTCTAAGACATTCTACTTTGTGCTTTCAACCTATATGTAGCTTTAATCTCATCTATCCTTTAGTGACATGGCATGAATTAAGGGATATATTTTAGATTTATACTTCTGGCCTATCCTCACTGAATTATCATGTACTTTCCAATTAGCTTACTGCCCCATTCTATGGAAATGAAAGAGAAGAGTCAGAGAGGGTCACTGTGATTAGACTTTCTTTGGGCAATCAGAGAGATCATATGGGGTTCTATCACATTAATTTCTTTTTATATAAAATGAATGTGATTATAATAATCCTATCTGCCTTTTTGAATAATATTTTGTCCCCCATTTTATAAATTTAGTGCAAGGTGAGAAGACAATTTTGAGAAGTGGCATAGAGGAACACAAAATGGTTTTTTTTTTCTCTTTTTTTTGAAAAGAAAATTAGGGTTAAGTGTCTTGACAAGGGTCATATGGCTAGTAAATGTCTAAAGTCAGATTTGAACTCAGGTCCTCCTGACTGCAGGACCAGTGCTCTATCCACTGCACCATATAGTTGCCCCCTTTTTCAACTGCTCTTGCAGTAGAACTCAAAGTTTTAGTAAATGTAAATCAACAAGTTCTTTGTATTCCTTCTTACCAATAAATACTTAAGGCTATATGGAGGGAAAAAAGTGTTAAAGGCTTCTGGAAGACTGACACACTGATGATGATACACTTCACATATAATCCCAGTGGTGCAGAACTGGCTTACTTAGTGTCTGAGTGTGTTAAGATCTGATGAAAGCAAATGTCTAGATAAATACAAGGTTACACTACAGAATGGTCCAAAATCTGAACAACATGGGAAAAAAAATCACCTTTTCCCTTTCCCTTTGAGGTATTTCCCTTGCCTACTGATTTGTACAAACTCAGTGGCCCATCTCTTCCCAAAGAATTCCACATCAGTATAGCCATGAAGAAGATATCAAATTTGATTTCTAAATAGCGTAATATATAGAATGGGAAAAATACAGATATCACCAGTAATGAGAATAACCCAACAGAATAGCTTTATAAGAAAGTGTATGTAATACTTCCTGATTAATTGAGATAATTTTGACAAAGAGGTTCCACCCCCTTGGCAGTCGTTTCCAAGCATTGTTATCCATCAGTATCTGAGAGTTCACTGTTTTTCTTTTTTCAAAGTCCATTCAGCATCTCTGGAGACATTTGTTCTTGTTGGAGCCCTCCTCTAAAGGTCAGCCAGATCTAAAGGTGGAATTTCTTATTCTTTCCTTCTTATCTCTTCCAAGTGGATCTTAAATCCTTATTATACATACACATAAACTTTAATCTGTTGTACCAGTAGTCTCATATAAAGAACCTTGGGCATTAGATGATTCAAAAGGATTTTTTTGTCCAGGAAAAGTATTGATAAAGCACTACATCATCATATTAAATAAGGTCAAAACTCTTTAGATTTTCAGAAAATAGTACCAGAATAGCCATTTTAAGACAAACAAAAAACAGCCATGCTCAGAACAGAGAGATGGTGAATGGACAAATAAATGAAGTTTTTAAAAATAGTATACAGGAAGTCAGCTACTCTTAACTATTTCTTCTACTAACTAAAATGCAGCTTCACTGGTGATTTGAAGCTCAAACATTCCTTTCTTTTCCAAGCAGTGGAAAATTTTGGAAAAGATCAAGAAGTTTTACCCCATTTTTGAAAACGTTTGCTGATAATGTTATCAAAATACTTTGCTGGGCAGGATGGTGTTGGGAAATTAAGTGTGGAAGATGGTAATCTTCGATACTAGCTGATTAAAAAAAATTCTCAGCTGGATGTTCAGCAGAACCATTTATTGCAAATACACATAGATATTTGTTCAATTTTAATGTGATTCATGCTTATTATTGCTTTCTTTGAGCCAGCTGGAAGTACCACTCTCAGAGACTCCCACTGTATTTATCTTTGCTATAGTTAAAAAGCTTAGCTAAATATTTAAAAGTGCTAGATGACAGATGTGCATATCTATAAATGATGGTCTGAGAGTTGGAAAGTACCTTAGAGACTACCTGGTCCAAGTCCTCATTGCACAGATTTAGAAACAAAGATCTGCAAAACTTGAATGACTTACCTAAAGTCACGAAGAAAGTGATAGTGGAAGGATTTGAATTCAGATTCTCTGACTTCAAAGCTAGTACTCTTTAAATACATGATAATATGAAGCTCATATCAATAAAGGAATATTTAGGGAAATGTGGACAGATGTAGTGATGTCTGAATTTGGAAACACATAAGGTCAAACCTTATTTTATTATCTTGAGTCATATTACATTATTTTACATATTATATTATAATATTATTAGTAGCATATTAAGTATATTAAGTTTTAAGCATTAAGCAAAAATCTATCAAATTAGAAGACACCAAAGTCAAGAAGTTAAACTAGTTAAATTCATTGTAGGAACTTCAAAAATTGTTAGGCACATTATCCTGAAGAAACAAAAAGATTATGGCATTGCAGGCTTTGAATTATTTTTAAAAAGTAAATAAAAGCTTGTAGTACTTTCTCAACATAACCCAAATACATTTTCTCAGCCCTTGGACACTGTACACTTTGCAAAACAATCAGCAACAAGAACTAAACAAATGGTGGCACAAAAATTAATCCCTATTTCTTCAAGTATCCCTGAGCCCAATATTGTTTGATTTTAACATTTATTTCACATTTATTATAAAAGGATATGGTAGTAGTTAAAACAATAAAGATCACTGTAAAAAAGGAAACAGGGATTAAAATATTTGACTGAATTATTAATGAAGCCCCATCTTTCCTTATACCACAGGAATTTTGAGTGTAGGTATATAACAAAAAGAGAGAAAATATATAATGGTAACCAGTTTTTTTTCCCTTTGCTATCCCCAACTTCACATCAATGCTCACATTTGCAATGTAATTATTAGCTCAGTTCCTCAGAGGTTGATAACTGAACCATGACTTTTAATACAACATTGAAAACTGATATGACAGTGCTACACCAAGCAGTGACTATGGGATAACCATGTGCTATGATATTTTGGTTTACAATAATTTCCCTGTTGGTCACAGATACATGATTTCTGATATAATTTTGTGATTACAACCATATTTGTTATAGAGATGTAAAAGTAAGTTGGCACTTTAAATAGTGTGGCTAGAGCTTTTACCTATGGAAATGAATTAAAATACATTTTCTGTGTATTCATTTGTAGTGACTCTTTAGAAATGTAGAATTTAATGTTAAAAGAGATCTCAGATTTTTATAGTCTAATTCCATAACATGTCCAAAAGTGACATGAAAAAAAGATAGTATCAACATGTTACTAATTGGCTAATTTTTAAAAATCTTATTTTTCATATACTTTTTGAAATAATAATAGAAACCATTAAAATTACATGAAATCATAGTTGCCATTCAACATAACTAGGCTGAAATAAATATTTTCTAAGGAGACCTTGCAAAACATTTTTTTTAATGCTATAATGACCATTTACCCTCTTACACAATGTGTTAAATTGTACAATTCACTTTCAGGTGCCAGTAAACAAAGCATTTGTTTCCTACATGCTAAGTAGGGGCCACTAGGTGGTGGAGTAGATAGAATGCCAGCCCTGCAGTCAGGCAATATCACCTTCCTAAATTCAAATCTCAGATACTTCCTACCTGTGTGACAGTGGGCAAGTCACTTGACCCTGTTTACCTCAGTTTCCTTACCTATAAAATGATCTAGAGAAGGAAATGGCAAATCACTCCAGTATCTTTGCCAAGAAAATTCCAAATGGAGTCACAACATGAAGACTTGAACAACACCAACAAAATGTTCTAAGTTTAGTGTCAAGCACTGGAGAAACAAAGAAAGACAACTTCTTTCCCTCAAGGAGATCATTTTCTAAAAGAGGAAATAATGGAAAACAATTATATATACAAGATTTATATAATATAAATGCAAAGTAATCTCAGAAGGAAGTAACAGAAGCAGGGAAATGAGAGGCTAGATATCAGTGGATATTGTATTAATTGTTGAGAATTACTCAGACTGGGACTTAAGAGTTCTAATGGCATTTATGGTATTCTCTAAGGCATATTGATTCTTGATTGCCATTAATTAGTTGTGATCTTGGAGAAATCACAAAAAGTATAAATCATAGTTTTCTTATGATGCAAGGAATGAATTGGGTACCTTTAAAGTTTTAATCTTTTATGAATCCATGATCCTAAATTTGGAACAAAAGAGATTATCATACATCTATGTTTCATTCTTTTATAAATGAGAAGCATAGCAAACTTGCTTTCTGAAACTACTTGGATGGGGCTTTGGCTCCCAACTTTATTGCCATCTCCCTCAAGGGCCTGGTTTAGAGTCCAAATAGAGAACCAATGAAAACAATAGGGAAAACTATGGACTTCTTGGTCCTCTTAAGTGGAAGCTTAGTTACCTTTAAATATGTTTGTGGTTCAATATGTAAGTGTGCTGGAAAACTAGATGTATGTC
The DNA here is from genome assembly GCA_028627135.1 of Pseudochirops cupreus. Taxonomy (NCBI): domain Eukaryota; kingdom Metazoa; phylum Chordata; class Mammalia; order Diprotodontia; family Pseudocheiridae; genus Pseudochirops; species Pseudochirops cupreus. The sequence continues at coordinate 150,387,521 of CM053581.1, forward strand.
TTCATATATATTGAACTAGTCTTCTAAATTAGATGCAGTGTGGAATAGTGGATAGAGATCCTGAAGCCAGGCCAAAATGGTTGTGAGTCCATCCAGGAAAACAAGCTGTTTCTATGATCCTGGGCAAATTACTTAACCTGTCAGTATTCCAGGCAATTCTATAATATTTTAAGTTTCAGAAAGAATTCTCACTTTGCCCTGATAAAGGAGGATTCTTCACCCAAGATTTCATTATACCAATGAAATCACAGGCTCCTCTTCCTCTCCCTTTCTTCTTCCCTCTTCTGCTTTTCTTTCCTCTCTGTCTCCCTTATAAGACTGAATATGTTCTGATACAGACACATAACTGAGAATTGAAATTCCTCCAATATGTCCAAAGTACCAGTTACTTTATACCTAAAGTACAATATCAAAACTGTAAGAAATCATGACAATGTAGTTATACAGACTCTTTGCACTGAACCTTCAAATAAACATTTGCTTTAGTGTTACATATATTATAGTTTGTTTTTTTTAAAGCAATTGGGAAATGAGGTGTATAGATCATTAGTGTAGTGTTAGAGATGAGATTTTACATGCACACAAGTCAGGGAGTTCCAAGATATAACTCCCCTGGCACCATAAATCTAAATCCAAGACTAAATATCAACATAATAAAGCTAAGTGCAAGGTGATTCAAAATATGGGCATCTATGCAAGAAGCCAAGTTATGGCAGCTTTGGGACTACTGCTTGCAATTTATATACACAAAGTAAAGAAATTCTAAATCAGTTTTGGGCATAGAAGAATGCTAGTTACAGAGAGTTGTTCTCCATATATAGTTTTCCCCCTTAGGAGTTTCTAATTTGCATAATGTATATTTAGGTTCTGTATTTTAATGAGAACTTTAAGGCAATCAAAGACTGGGTGGCTATATATGAAGGGAAAAGTTAATCAAGAGCAGCACGGCAAGACAGACAGATTTAGGAGATTAGATGAGTAAAGGATTGAAATTATCTGACTACCAAAAAGTACTGTGAGATAAGTGAACATAGAGAAAGGTTAAATGATAGATTTAACATTTCTGGATTAATAATGTGGCAGTGAATTGTGGAAATGAATTGCCTTGGTTACCTGATTGGAGTGAAGGGATCATGTTTCCACTTCCAAACAAAAGAATGATTTCTGGATTGGCCTAATTTGAGGGAGGAGTTGTGAAGCCAGTGCTTTGAAAGGAAAGGTGATTAATAATGCATACAGCATCATAAATTCAAAAAATAATGTGCTTGGGAGGTATGTGAAAATAATCTACTCCATGTTTGTTTAATAATAGAGCTCGATGTGTTTTTTTGAGAGCAGCATTCCTTAAAATACTTTTAAATTTGAACTTTTAAATTTTTCTTTTTAATTCTGAACTTAACAACCATGAACAAATGCAAACTTTCCAATGTACAAAGAACAGGAATTATATAAGAAACCATGAATTTCTGTCATGCATACTTTTAAGAAGAGTATATATGTTTACATATGTACTCTTGGTAATGAGGGATTAAAATTGTTCTATTTGTGTGCCCTTCTGTACGATTTCTTTTTTGTTTTCTGATACACATTAGCAAAAAGTTTTGTTGATGTTTCCTCTTTTTCAAGAAGTTTATTAAGCTTTCGAGAAGCTTATATCCACAATTATTGTTGTAATGAAAATGTTTAATTATTTTTATTGTAATAAGATAAAACCATTCATTTATTACCATTGTAGCTAATCCTCTCCCCCTCCCAATGAGTATGTTAATTGCAATTAATTTTCAGTTTGAAAATTATCAGTTTAATTTTTTTTTCTTCATAAAAATAGTTAGCACTTATATAGTACTTTAAGGTTTATAAAATGCTTCATATCTATGTTAACTCTTTGGTCCTCACAACAACCCTGTAAGGTAGGTGCTATTATTACTTTATTTTCCTGAATGATGAAGAAACTGTGGCACAGAGGTTGATTTGTCTTGCATCATATTGCTAGTAATTATCTGAGATGATATATGAACTCATGTCTCCCTGACTCTAAATCCTCCTCTCTGTCTGTTGCACCACCTAGCTGCCTATTATACATCTGTGTAGAACAATGTTTAACAAAGAAAAAAGACTGATGGAACCTACAGTAGTAGAATCTCACTCAGAGAAAAAAAAACAACATTGATCACTTTTTAATGTCTTCTACTTGTTGGCAAAATCCCATTGGATATTGTTTGCTATTAGCTTTTGTCATGATTTTTTAGATAAACTGAAACAAAGAACCCCAAAGTTAAAAAATACAGAGGGAAAGTTTGAAGAGAGCCAAGTATGACTTTGGCAGGAATGTTATTCAGCATAAGTTAAATTAATATTTCCATGACCATGTAGCTCTTACACTGATTCCATAAACTTAGCAGTTTAGTGTGACATAATTCTAGTCTCTTTGAATTAGCAGTGGCAGTTAGATTACTGTTATTGATAGTTCACACAGGCAGAGAACCATTAAGGTGTCATAAACTCAGCAACTTAATATGACATAATACCAACCTTTTAAATTTAGCTGTTGCAGTTAGGATGGATCCCAAGGGTTCCTCTTGTAAATATGTACAGATGGATGCAACTTTTCCCTAAGAATTATCAAATTATTTACATAAGAATTTGCATCCTCTTTATCATGATTACTTAAGTTTTCAAATTAGTTCTGGCTATGATAGCTAGCTAGCTAGATAGACAGACAGATAGACAGATATTTCTCTATGTTTAAAAAATAAATAGAATTTATTCATTCTAATTTATTGATCTTAGATGTGTAAAAATCAAAGTCCTGAGTTTTACTTCAGTCAGAATGAGCTTAACAACTTGAAGCAGATATAATGTTAAAAGTATTAGGGAATCTTGAAATCATTTTGCTCTAAATCCTTATGTAATGAATGAGGAAATTGGGACTTTGTTCCAGGACCTATATCTGTCCAATTACAGAGCATGTTGTAAAATCCATATCCACTTTCTCCCAGGCCAATTCTCTCTGTTGCAACAGATAATTTCCTAACAACTCTTGGAAATTTCTTGGTCTTTAAAACATGAGTAGTGCTAACTTAAAATTTATCTGAATTAAACCAATATGTTGCAGAAATTAAAATATTACAATTATCTAATCCATGTGTCTATCTTTAATTATGACAGTTATTTTTAAAATAAACTGAATCAAATAGAGCCAGAATATTCATTAAAGCAGTGGGATAAAATGAGTTAAATGATTTGTATGAAATGAGAATATGCTCAAATATTCAAATAAATTTAAACTGCATATACCAATAAAGAGCTAAAAATGAAAAAAAATATTGAATTTGAAATTATTCAATATATTTTTCAAAGACCAAAATTATTACTATCTTAAAAATGAGATAAAAGCACAGCATGGGTACAATATCATTTTTCTGGATATTGAAATAGAAGCAATAAACTTCATGATAAATTAACAGTAAGATCTCTAAGTATATTCTTGTATAGTACATATGGACATTCTATATTATTCATATAGGAATTATTTATAGAAATTATTTCTAATTTCCAAATGGCTTCTGTCAGTTACCCAGAATACCCTTCAACTTCCAACAATAATCAAAGTTAGGAAGAAGTCTGGACAGCTGAGCCGCATGGCTGAAAAGGCAGTTAGTAGCAGCAAGGAAAGCTGTATATGTCTTTTGCAATACAGTGGTTATCAGTTGCCAGCACAGATAAAAATGGGACAAGCTTTCTTTGTTGGTGTTTGAGATAAGTACTGGTGATGGCATTTGTTTATAACCTAATAGTTTTGGAGTGGAGACAAGATGTCCTCCAAGAAGAATAGCACAGTTATACTGTTTAGGATATCATGGGCCTACTTCTCTATGTGTCTTATAGGTATGTTCCTACTCTGGGTCCTGTATCCTGCTTGGTGAAGTTTTATGTTCTGGATTATGATACTAAGTTGCCTGAGGTCTGAAGCACAGAGAAGCCCAAAGAAAATTTATAGTAGCTATATCCTTTATGGTATCAACTGAGTCCATTTCATTTTCTCAAGGGAACTTTAATGACTAGAACCCTGGAAACATGCTACCTTTAATATCAGCCAATGGAGGCCCAGTAAATATAAGCTAACTTTACTATGAACTAATATTCATTCACTCAAAAGCATTTATTAAGCACCTGTTGTATGCATAACATAATGATCAGTTCTAGGAAAGATACTGGTCACTTTAAGTAATAATGCTATTAATATGAATAATATTAACCTAGAATAATGTAACTAGAAGGTATTAGGAATTTTACTATTACAAAATCAGAACGGTCAATGAAAAGTCAAATAAAATGGTTTTCAAAATATACTTTTGATTATTTGCATTACCGTTCTCTCCATTAATACAGGCAGTTTACAGCTGACAGTATGCATAAAGCAAAATAGCAAAAAACTTAGAGGCCACTGAAATATCAATTAAGTATTCAAGTGAATCAATTATTATTTCAATCTGAGTCTGAATTATGGCTACCTTGTCACATGATTCTGTCATAATCATTGCTGTAACATGGACCGTGCCATTGTACTTAAGGCTGGCTTGATGATATGTTTTATTTATTTATTTATTTATTTTTGAGATGAGATTCTTTATTAAATTTTTTTGAGTTACATCTTTTCTCCCCGTCTTTCCCCCGCCCACCACCCCAAAACAGCCATCCCAGTATTTCCCCCC
>CM053581.1:150392735-150419381 GCA_028627135.1 Pseudochirops cupreus
AGAGCCCTGGCTAGCCCAGTTGCTCAGTCCCCCTGCTGTCTGCAGGCCGCGGTGGAAAGCTGCAGAGCCGAGGCGGGTGCAAAACCTCTGCCTTTCACTTTTCCGCTCTGGAGGCCTTCTGGCCGGACTGCTTATCTCCCCCTTTCACAAATCCCATTCACAGCTGACGCTAATCCGCTCACCTGAAGCTTCTCAGCTCTTCCCGTCCAGCCGCCCCCGGGGCACAGCCGTGGCTTCAGGCCAGGCGGGTTTCGGTTTGCAGTGCTGATATGGTTCCTCGTAGCCAAGCTGACTTTAGTGGGAAGTATCTTTGTGTGCGTTTTGGAGTTCCAGGATTGGTTTAGAGTCCTATTTTATGGGTATTTTGGGGTGGCTATGTGAGAGCTGCGATATGTTGCTGCTTCTACGCCGCCATCTTGGCTCCGCCCCGATGATATGTTTTAAGAAGCTTTCAGGCAAAATAAAGTAATAGATACAATAAGTTTGGTTATCATGAAACTGTGGTGTCAGTATCTACCTTCAAAGAGTATGAAAAATATTATTAGTCACTAGGAAGCCTACATGGGCAATATATATAATTCTTATCTCTTCTCTCTCACTTACCACACATAGCCAAAGAGTTGGCAATCTTGTATTTTCTTTCTCTAAATCTTTCTTGCATAGATTCCTTTTCTCTAATCACACAGTTACTCTACTAGTTCAAGTTTTCCTTACCTAAATCACTGTAATGGTCTTCTGTTAAACTCCCTGCCTTATTTGTCTCCTTATTCAAATTCATCCTCCACACAACTGCCAAAGTGTTCTTCCTTACGTGTAGGTCTGAGTATGTCACTTTGCAACTTGATAAACTCCAATGGCTTACTACTGTCTCTAGTATTAAAAATAAATTCCTTTTTTGCATTTAAAGCTCTTTATAATCTTATTCCTTACTATATTTCCAGATCTTCTAATACATTGTTTCCCTTCATATATTTTAGAGTCCAACCAGCCTACTTGCCTTTTTCTCACTCATAGTCCTCTAGCTCCTGTCACAGTGGCTTTGCACTGGCCAGCTGCCATGTTTAAAATTATCTCCCTCCTAATCTCTCACAGAATTACTCAATTCCGTTCAAATTTGACTCAACCATTTTTTGAGGAGGCCTTCCTGAGTCTAGCGATTGGCAGAGTGTCTAGCACACAACGTGAATTGCACAATGATTTTAAAGCAATGTTGCTTGATCGAGTTCCCCCAGTTGCCAATGTCTTTCCCTGGAGGGTGACTTCTTTCTATCCTGTATTTAACTTGCGTATTAGAATGTAAATTTGAGCACAGGGTTTATTTTGTTTCACTTTGCATCCATAGTGCTTAGCACAGTATCTGGTAAATATGAAGAATTCAATAAATACTTGCTGATTGATTCATTAAATAGATTTATATGACCAAGCTTAAATAATTGAAGGCATTTATAATATGATATTCTTACATAATAGTATGAAATGTGAATCATGTGGTCTTAGTCTGAAAGTTTATTTTGAGCATCTATGTCCAAAGATCATTTTGCTGTGTTTGCCTGGTACAGGTCTATTATTTCAAGTTGTTGCATTTAAAAAGTTAAGTATAAATCAATTAACAGAATTTCAGTTTTATTGAATTTCAACAAGTACATTGCTACATTACTTGCCTTTCAAATTGTCTTTCTGAGAGAAGTATCACTTGTAGCAATGAATGATTTTCAGGCATTATGCATCAATGTTGCAAAGGCAGGATGACTATAAGGCTTTTGTCATTAATTTTTAATGATTAAAAAATAGTGCATGAAGCAGGTGAATGTAGAACGGGCTCTGCCAAATCACTTCTCTGTGGGAATGTCCAATAAAGTATTGTTTAATGAGGTAAAAATATTCACTTTCCTTTTCTGAAAGGTGATAATGTGAGTCAGCAATGCAATGTGGTAACTAAAAAGGCAAGTATGATTGTGTGAGTTATAAAAGGAAGTGAGGTAACTCTTCTATCGCATTAAGAGTCATGCTGGCATTTGAATGGGCATACAGTTAGGCAAAAACCTGATTACATTTTAAGATCTTTTCTAACTTATTATTCTCTGCATACAAATATAAAATATTCATGTGATTTAATAACTTCATATGTTGTAAATACTACATAATCTTCTTGAGTTGCATGGAATTATAGTCTACATAACTTTCCTGGGTAATTATTTCTGTATTTTGTATTTCACATCACATTTAACTTTTTATTCCTTCCTATATATTCCTAAACTTCTCTGAAACTTCTGTATCTGTATTCAAAAAAAACCTAGCTGTTTTATGTATCCTTTATTTTATTGAATTTATATCTTTTAGCACCAATATCTACAAAAAGAATATCTGAAAATTCCATTGACATATCAAACTAGGAATGTATTATTTAAAAAGTGGGAAGAATCCCTTGATAAACTAGCCAGAAAACTTTCCATAGAGGTTTAATCCAGCGACAATTAGCCTGTCATTTTAAGAATTGTAAAATGGCTCTCATTATGAATGGCCTACTGGGAGCTGTAGTAGCTATCAACAATTCCCATTTCTTTTTAAAATTCTTCCTTACTCCATAATCTACCTAATATTGATCATTTATCAGGTACAAATGTATTTCTGCCTTGCTTGACTCTCTCTGATATAACACCCATGAATCATGCTTAAAATGTGTTTTTTTTCTTCTCCAGTTGTCGAGGTATTTATACAGTATCTGAGAAAGCTAAGATGTCTCACTAAGTGGACCATCAGACTTTCATTTTCAAACTTCATCTAATTAGGTTGAATTTGACATTCTAGTAGTTCTACAAGCACAAATTCCATAATTCTAGTTCATATTCAATAGTTGAGACTAGAATATTATAAGTAAGAGTATTCTGGAGCTAGATCATACTGGCTCATGGGAGCCAATTTTTACATTTTTAAAGTAAGTATTTACACCTAAAGAAATCGTCAAATGATACAAGTCGAAGTCTGATTAATTTTTGTTGTTGTTGTTGTTGGCTAGCTAAGCTGAAGAAAGTAATGAAAATGTTAATAATGCAGAGTAAACTTTCAATTTGACACAAGCCCATTTTTTCCCCTTAGAGAGACAGGTGTTAAAACATTTCCCAGAACACCCTGACTATAAGGCAGGTGTAGAAATAATTAAACCAGGAGTTCTGTATTATATTTTAAGTTATATAAACAGACTTGAAGTGTGAATAATACTTTTACAAATTGCTTTTCCTCATAAAGGTTCAATATCTAACAAAAAAAATTCTCTAAAAAAAGTTGTATATAAAGATTGCCTATATCTAGCAAAAAAGGCCAAAGAAAAAGGTTTTTTTTTATCTTTTGTGGTAGGATTTGAAGCTGGATCTGATAATAAAGGAAGGTAAATTTCAAGAATGGGTGTGGCCCAAGAAAAAATGTTTGCCATCCTTTCGTCCTTGACCCCAAGGTTGCAAAAACTAAATTTTTAGAAGTTGTTGTAGCTAACATCCACATAGGTGAAACAACATATAGAGATAGGTAATCTTCTTTCCAATAGGTGTCACATAATTTATAACTTCATGATTAATGTCAACCATTTGACTTGTAGAATGGGAGAAAATGTAAGTATCATAGAAGTAAAGTAGTCTGAATAACTCTCAGCTTTTCTTTGGAAACTGTGTGTTTATCTAATGAAGATTTAGGTAAACATTGTCAAGAAGAATAGAAGGTTACCAAGGAAGTTAAATAAACCTTTGTGATTAATGATTCTGCTTTGAACTTTTAATTCTATCACTACAACTAGAGAAGACAAAGTGGAGTAATGGAAAAAGGTGGCTTTGGAATCATAAGTCCTGAATTCAAATGCCAACTCTGTTTTTTACTACCTGTGTGACCTAGCAAAAGTCACTTACCTTCTCTGGTTTTCAATTATTTTATTTCTTCATGTGGGTTTTGGTCCAAAAGATCTTTATGATCCCTTCTATTTCTTAATCTGTGATCCTATGATTATAGGAATGGCAATGGTCAAGAGAAGAGGGAGAAATGGCAAAGTAACACTAAACCACAACCTACTTAATTCCAAAAAGCTTACTCTTCTTTATGATACTTTAAGTTTTGCTATTCCTCTCTATATATTCTATTTATTCCTCTCTAATCACAGTTGCCTATGACTTGGGGCAGAATCTTTCCCAAATTTGCCTCTTACTTCAAGATGGACCGCTGTGATCATGATCACCACTTTCTCCTTGAGCATGGAACCCATTAGACATTTGATTGAATTCAGTAGAGACCGACCCCATCTTACAATTTAAAATTAACTAATAATTAGATTCTTAACTCTTATGATTTAGTGTTCAATTTTGGAACCTAGTGTCCTTTTTTTGTCAAAATTAACTTAAGCACGTACCATGGCACTCATTTACCTCTCACATATTTACCTAGCCATTGTATAGGCACACTCAGGTATATTGAAGGAACAAAAGCATGATTTAGAAATGAACATCTTTTCTTATCTTGAATCAACCACTGTTAAGTTCTTGACTCGGGGGAGCAGGATTCCACACCCAGAAAGGTGCCACATCCTCGAATTCCAGTTCTCAGAGAAACCAATGCATCAGAATCACTGTCATCAACCTAGATTTTGTTTTTCTTTTTTTTTGGTACTTAATAGTATTTAATTTTTTTTTCTAATTACATGTAAAGATAGTTTTCAACATTCTCTCTTCTAAGAATTTGAGTTGCAATTTTTTCTTCCTCCCTTTACTTCCCTCTCCACAAGACAGCAAGCAATCTGATATAGGTTATACATGTGCAATCATGTTAAACATATTTCCACATTAGTCATGTTGTGAAAGAAGTATCATAACAAAAGGGGAGAATTGCAATAGATTTTTTAAAAAGTGAAAATAGTATACTTTGATCCACATTCAGACTCCATAGTTCTTTCTCTGGATGTAGATAGCATTTTCCATTACGAGTCTTTTGGAATTGTCTTGGATCATTGTATTACTGAGAAGAGTTAAGTCTATCATAGTTGATCATTACACAGTGTTGTTGTTATTATGTATAATATTCTCCTGGTCCTGCTCACTTCACTCAGCATCAGTTCATATAAATCTTTCCAGGTTTTTATGAAATCTACTTGCTTATCATTTCTTAAAAACAATTGTATTTCATTACCTTCATATACCAAAACTTGTTCAGCCATTCCCCAATTGAGGAGCCTCCTCACAATTTCCAATTCTTTGTCATCACAAAAAAAGATGCTATAAATATTTTTATATATGGGTGTCCTTTTCCATTGTGCATAATCTCTTTGTGATACAGACCTATGAGTGGTATTGTTAGATCAAAGGGTATGCATAGTCTTATAGCTCTTTGATCATACTTCCAAACTGCTCTCCAGAATGGTGGATCATTTCACAACTGCACCAATAATGCATTAGTGTTCCAATTTCCCTTTATCTTCTCCAATATTTGTCAATTTCCTTTTCTGATATGTTAACCAATCTGATAGGTGTAAGGTGGCATTTAAGTTGTTTTAATTTGCATTTCTCTAATCAATACTGAGTTAGAGCATTTTTTTTTCATATGACTATATAAAGCTTTAATTTCTTCATCTGGAAGCTGCCTATTCATATCATTTCTCAATTGTAAAATGACTTGTATTCTTATAAATTTGATTCAGTGCTCTATATATTTGAGAAATGAAGTCTATATCAGAAACACTCAGTCTAGGTTTTCTAATTCAAGAGCAATGAGAGTAGTCAAACAAACATTAGCCTCATGGATGATAACATAAACATCACAGATCCAGGCAAAATCTTCCAGATTCAGGCAGTTGGAAAGAGAAAGGAAAGACTGGTTTTTGAGCCAATGTCAGAAGGACAGTAGAAAGACTCAGTTGACGAGGCTCATTCAGGGATAAGTCAAGCAGAGTGGGGCACTGGTTGATATAGTAGCAGGCCCAGTAAACAAGCAAACAGAATTAGCCAACCAGGCAATGGGCACCCACATTTTTCTTATCAGCTATGAAACAGCAAGAAAAGTTAGGCACAAAAGTAATCAAATGTTTCTTTATTCAAGCTTTCATCTTACAAAATTATTTCGAAGTTTAAATTTGGACATGTTAGAAATTGATTTCTAACAAGTACAATGAAGGGAAAATACTCGGCGATCTCTCCAGATCTGACTTAAGGTATATTATATTACATTATGTAGTTGCTTCTGGGTATAACTGTGAATGGGTATGGGATGAACTCTACCATAAAAGGGAAGTGAATAGCAGAGTGGATCAAAAATCAGAATCCTACAATACATTGTTTACAAAAAAGACACTTGAAACAGAGAGACATACACAGAATAATGGTAAGGTGCTGAAGCAGAATCTATTATGTTTCAATTAAAATAAAAAAAATAAAGGTAAGGTACTAGAGCAGAATCTATTATGTTTCAAATGAAGTAAAAAAAAAAGTAGCAATCCCGATCTCAGACAAAGCAAAAGTGTGTGTGTGTGTGTGTGTGTGTGTGTGTGTGTGTGTGTGCGCGCATGTATGTGTGTGTGCACGTGTGAGTGGCTGAGTGTGGGTGTATAAAGAATATAAGTCATTCCGCAATTGATATGAGGATTCATCTCAATTATGTAAAGAACTTAATTTACATTTTACATATATACATATATATATATACATCAGATCATAAAAAAGGGAAAAGGACCTACATGTCCAAAAAATATTTATAGCAGTTCTTTTCATAGCAACAAAGAACTAGAAATTGAGGGGATGTCCATCAATTGAGGAATGGATGAACAAACTGTAGTATATGAATGTAATGGACTACATTATTGTGCTACAAAAAGTGATGAAGAAGCAGATTTCAGAAAAACCTAGAAAGACTTAAATGAACTGATGCTGAATGGAGTGAGCAGAACCAAGAAAACAATTGTAAACAGAATCAGCAACATTGTGTGATGATCAACTGTGAATGACCCAGCTCTTCTCAGCAACACAATGATCTAAGACAAGTACAAATGACTCATGGAAGGAAAATGTTATCCACATCCACTTAAAGAATTGATAGATTCTGAATGCAGATCAAAGCTAACTTTTTTCATTTACTTTATTCTTTTTTGTGTTTTTTTTCTTTTGATCTGTTTCTTCTTTCGCAAGTGTGACTAATATGGATATGTATTTTTCACGATAGCACATGTATACCCTATGTCAAATTGCCTGCTATTTTAGGAAGAGGAGAGGGAAGGAGGGAGAAAAATTTGGAACTCAAAATCTTGTGAAAATGAATGCTAAAAATTGTCTTGAGACATAACTGGGGGGGGGGGAGTACTTTTGAAAAGGAAATAAAATGAATACAATAGGCTCCTAATATCTGCTTATCATTTCTCCCCACTCTCCTCTTCCCTCCTTCCTTGTAAAATTTGCTATTATATCTACTGGTAGGTAGGTTGTTATATATTTGCCAGTATTAGACTTAGATCTCATATAGGTATATTCTTTATTTCTCTGGAATTCTGACTGGTTACTAGACTTGCTAATCATTCTTTCCTTTTTACCCTGACTAGTTATGTTTGATGTGAAATGCATCACACAGATGATTAATAAATGGAGAGGAAAAAAATGTGTTACTTGTCCTTCTTAATTTCATATCCCCCTTATGGTTGCTTATTGAATTACAAGGCAGTCTCTGCAGGCAGTCCTGACCTTGAATCAGCAAAGAGTGCTGATTGCGGCTATTATGAGCAAAAAGATGGTATTATGCTGAGTAAATAAGAATCCAAAATAAAAGGAGTGGGTGAAAGCTTTAGCATCCATATTCAGATCTGCTAATTTCCTTTGGGAAGGACATAAGGCCCTTTCCATTGATCTTTTCTGGGTTAAATGAATCAAAGTCCAACCCAATGATGCTTAAAGCCCCTTAGACAAACTGAGAAACAAAGCCAAGGAATACCAATATTCTGATGCAGCCTCTGATGAGGGAAGAAAAGGGAAGGGAAGGAAATAGGTAATTATATAAGGCCTACTATGTGCCTGTGCTAAGGACTTTTTTCTAAATTTTATCTCTTTTGATACAACATTGTAAAGCTGATATTATTATCCCTATTTTACATTTGAGGAAACGGAGGAATACAGAGGTTAAGTAACATGCCCAGATCACACAATCAGTAAATACCTAAAACCTGATTAAACCTCATCTTCCTGTCTCCAGCCTCTTATTCTGTCCCCTATGCTACTGTCTGCCTCTAGTGTCATTAAAGTGCTAGAGATTTCAGCTGGTAAACATGAAATTACCAAGTTGCTATAAATATTAATGTTTTTGTTTCCATTCCCATGTTTAGGTTAAAATTACTTTTAGTTGATAGAAAAAGTACTATTTATGACAATACAGTATATGGTAAATAGAGAATGGCTAACAACTTATATATCTTTATTTTTCTGTATATGGAATAATAAGAAAAAAACAGTTGATTTTCCTTATTAACATGCAAATTCTGTACATTTCTGTTTCCATCGGAATTTTCCTCTTGGTTTTGGGTGACAAAACTAGTGATCAGTCATGTGACAATTTTTGTTTTTGTTTTTTATTGCTACTTCAAAACAACTGTATGTGGTAACTATTCATGGTATTATTATTATTCTCATTGCACACATAAACAAACTGAGTCTCAGAGATGCTAAATGACTGCCAGGGCCACCCAATTGTAGTAATTGTAGGAGGCAGGAGTCAAAGCCAGGTCTTTTTTGACTCCAAATCCAGTACATATTAGCACATGCTACATAAAAGGGAGAAAGGAACCCCTTTTTGACCTGACTTCTAACATTTTCACTTTCAACAGGATTACACTCAGTAAAAAACATCTTACTGAGAATTGTACTATAGGCAAGGTGGAATTATGGCCATATCAAAGAAAAATTGTTAATCCCCTATCTCTTTCATGTACAATTCATTCCTCTGTCAATCTTCATTTCATGGTGACTCTCCTGTGATCTACCCCTTCTACCCTGTAAAGCTATTTACACTAAAATGACGATGATTAATGAATTAGAATATCTCTTCCCTAAGGATAATTGAATGTCAAATAAAATCTGAGGACCTTAGAATTTAGAAAAGAAAGAAGTGGAGATCATTTAGTTCACCCCTTTATTTTATAGATGAAGAAACAGAAACTGGAAGTATAGGTGATTTGTCCAAGGTCACACAGTAAATAGGAGAGTCAGGATTTAGGTACATGTTCTTTGATGCCAAATTCAGCACTTTCTTTTCCACTAGGCTGCTTTCTGAATCTATGGAATTAAATGCTGAATCTGGAATCGGAGGACCAAGGTTCAAACCTCTGGCTAAGCCGTTTATTATTTTTGTCATCTTGGACAAAGCACTTAAGCTCATTGAGCCTTGGTATCTTCATGTATAAAAATAATGCAAATAGACAACCTCTGAGCTCCTCCCAAATCTAAATCTATGACCATGATTATCACATGATGGACCATAAAAGGTTGTATCATTTAGTGTTATTAGTGAGTACTACTGAAAAATTATTACATGGCATATCCTTTAGAGCCTGATTGGTATATTAAAAGAGAAAATAGGGATTTTATATTTACATATATCTATGATCTTCTTATTTATTCATTTATTTGACTTGTGAATTGTCCAGTTTTATTGCTTGAGCAAATATGATTTTTTTCAGGATGAATGTATCCACATCACTTTCTGATATTATATTACAAAAGACAAAACAGATTGGAGTGTGTGTCATTTAGAACTGACTGAAAAAAATGAAAAGAGCTGCAAACGTTGTCATTGGCTCTTATTTTATATTCAAATTTATTAACCCATCATTTATTAAAGTTTAGATGAGTATAGCCATTATACAATAGCTAGTTATACTAAATCAAAGTCATGGAATTATGAGGAAAAATATAATACTATTTCCTCCTATTAAGATTTAATATTAATTTTAATGGTCTAAAGGATTGAGAACTACAGCAAACATTGTGGCTAAATAATGTGGACCTTGGTTCATGTGTGGGACAAAAGACCCTTGACCAAAATAAATTCTATAATTCAGAGTTTTCTCCAGAGGATTTTATTACTTCTCGAGAAGGGGGCGTCATCATCACCAGAAGCAGTCTGGCGAGAGAGGCCTGAAATACAGAATGTAAAGCTCAATTCTATAGCCCAAAAAACCACCCCCCACCTCCACCATGCTGTCCTCCACTCCTGTTAGTCAGGAACGTAGGCTCACAATCTAACCACAAAACATAGCAGGCAAAATGTCAGCAATGTCAAAATAGATATGAAAGCAGAAGATACATGTCTAGCAGTATCAATATAGATATGAAAGCAGCAATATTTTATGAATCATGGGGATTTTAAGACATGGTGACCTGCCTGGAATTCCACAATAGGATTTCCAATTTTATATTTGTACAAGTCAAATGGTGGTCAGTGTAAACAAATGTGGGACATCTGGGCCTGTGGTTAAATGTGAAGGGTCTGTACTTTCCCCCCCTACACATTAGCTTAGCTTAGCAAAAATTTCAATTTTTTGACCTGGGAAGTAAGGTAAGGGTCCCAGGATGCTAGTTCAGGATGCTAAGTCTTTGGTAACTAACTACAAATCTGTCTAGATTTTAGAATACTATGTGAGAAGTTTTCACCTGTCCCACTCAGTTCACCTTTGGCTAAATTTTTGGTAACTTTCTCAATTTTGATAGTGGTGATAGGCAGTTTCATAATTCCTTAGAGACTTTTTTCCCTTTCTCTCCCTCTCACACTTTTCTTCCTTCCTCTTTCCTTTCTCCCTTCCTCCCTCCCTCTCTCCTTTTCCCTTTTTTCTTCCCTCACTCTCTCTATTCCTTCCTTTCTTCTTTCTTCTCTTCCATGTTTTCTTTTCTGCCTTCCTTCTTTTCCTCCTTCCTTCCTTCTTCCCTCCCTTTATCCTCTTTCTCCCTTACTTCCCTTCTTTCTTACCCTCCTTTCTTCTTTCTTTCTTTGCTTCCTTCCTCTCATCCTTCCCTCTTTCCTTCTCTCTCCTCCATTCCTTCCTTCCATTTGAATAAAAGTTTCATATAGCTGTCTTCATTTTCAAGGGTTTTATGCCATGAATGTACCATAGATGGCTTCAAATGGCAAAGCATAATTACCAACATTTAAGCTCTGTAACATAGCTGTTTATCTACCGTGAGGAAAAATTTATGGAAACACAATTGCAATACAACTGGACAATTATTTAAAAAAAGAAAACAAAAAAATATCCTCTGGTTGGTGTTACTAGTTACCTGCCCCCTACCTCTGCCATGTAGTAGTTAATCAGTAAACACATAGTGAATGTTTATTTAATGAGGTCATCAAAAATAGCTGCAGAAAAATTGAAAGTGATATGATATAACTGGGGAGTCCTTGTGTTGAGGTCTGGGGTTTAGGGGTGCTTGAGACCCCAACATATCAACATGCTCGGTCCTGCCGAATGAATTTGACTCCAGTCTTCTCTCAGCCAAAGTAAAACAAAATTTATTAAAGAGTTTCCATATTGGGTAGACTCTTAAGGAGCATAAGCATTTGTGACACTTGTATTGACAAGCAGGCCAAAACAATCTAACACAAATTCTGTGTGAGCTAAATTGAATCTGAGCACATTCATGGAAGCAAGATGAATCTTATATACAGAAAGATAGTGGGAGGGATCTAGGGGTGGTCTAGTAGTCTGGAAGGATGAGTCTAGGGAGGGTCTTGAAGGGACTGAGGTCAGACTCCAGGTACCAAAAGAATGGGATTTTGATGGGATGAAGGGTAGGAAACAGCTGGAGATAACAGACAATGGAGGGCTAGACTAGTTTAAGGGTAACAGAACTGGTTATAGATATTTTGATAGGATCAAGGATGGGAGGTAGCTGAAGGCTATTAGGCTATCCTATCAACAGACAATGAAGGGCCAGGCTAGGTTATGAGTAACAGATATTCAGTCCTAGTGATAATGGAAGGCTTATGGTCTCAGGCAAATGGCAGATACAGTGGGAAGATGCAAAGAGAGTTCAAGAGGGTTCCCAGAGCCTATACCCCATTACTTGCATATTTTGTGAAGTAGAGAGAGCACTGGATTTGAAGTCCTTACCTTGCATCTGCACGGTGCAACCTTAGGTAAGTCACTTCCAACCTCTAGGCCTCACTTTACATCTCTGTCAGTTAATAAGATCTGTCCTGGATGGTTTCTAAAGTCTTTTACAACTGGAAAACCTATAATCCTTAAATCAGAGCCACAGAGAAATCAGACTGTTTGTACCCTCTTCATTGCTAATTCAGTGGGACAGCTTTAGGCAGAATGTAGGGAGAAAAGAGTCACATGGCTCTTAAAATAGCTGTAAAACAGCTGCAGCTGAGTAACTAAGGATGATCTCTATATGTCTATAATATGGAAAAGACTAAGAATCCTATGTTCTTATAGGGACAGAGGAGTGGAGAATATGGGTCAGGATCTGTGTAGCAAGATTTAAGTCATCTTCCTGACTCCACATCCAGCACTCCACTACACCTAACAGCTGACTCCATGTCTCAAATCATCTGATTTATCAGGATTTTGTTGTTAATCATGTAACCTTTGAATAAAAAATAAATACATTTTAAAACAAAGAAATATTTCTCATTCACCATATCAATGCCTGTATTGGACACATAGCAAGTCTGTGCTAGAAAATTCTATGGTCTTCTCACACACATGGAGGCAAGATGGGATCTTATGTACAGAAAGGTTGTGAGAGGAATCTAGGGGTGTTCTAGAGGAGGAGTTTGGGGAGGTTCTTCAGGAGAGGTCAATGAGTGATTAAGGGTAGGAAGTTGCTGAGGGCTACCTGGAGCCGCAGACAATGGTGGGCTTGGCCAGTTCAAGGGTGGATTGATATTTTGATAGGTTTATGGATGGGAAGTAGATGGACAATGGAAGGCTAGGCTAGTAATGGGTCTGGGCAGAGCCACAATGAAAAGCTTATAGCCTCATGCAAATGCCTCATCAAGTGGGAAGATTCAATCAGAGCTCAAGGGGGTTCCCAGAGACTGCACCTCATCAATTTTCCTGACTCTACACTCCACTACAGCTAACAGCTGACTCCATGTCTCAAATAATCTGATTTATCAGAATTTGGTTGTTAATCATGTAACCTTCGAATAAAAAATAAATACATTTTAAAAAGAAGAAATATTATTTCTTATTCATCATATAAAATGTAGAACCTCAGTTTTAGAGAAAGGACCTCAGTGATTAGTCCAGCACTCTTATTTTGGAAATGAAGAAACTAAGAGTAAGAAAATTTAAATTTATATTAACTTTTCATTTGCCTTTCTTATGATTGTTGGGGGGCGGAGGGAGGAGCAGAAACATTTTCCCAAGACCAAATTAGTAATAATTTACAACATTGCTGCAAACAATCATTTAAATCAATGGTGTCAAAACCAAATTAAAATGGGGACAAATAAAAATAAACTGTTGGGATGAATGAAAAGTCCAAGAGAGTTTCCAGGTAATTAATAATCAGTTTACTAATTAAGCTAGCAAATAATAAATTGATGGTCAGTGATCTCTCTCAGTAACCAAAGACAAAACCATGGAGATCCCAGAATGCTTAAATACCTTTGGAAAGGGAGGTGACCCTGACTGGTGAAAATCAACCCTGCATGGTGAAAAATTAATGAGGGGGTAAATGTATTAATGTGGAGGTGAACTAAAACTTCAGCTCCTCCTGTGAGAATATGGATTGATCATGAATCTAGATGTCTGCAGGAATCTGGACAAAGGAAACCATCTCTACTCAAACATATCTGTTTTGTTTTATTTTTCCTTTATAAGCTGGGTTACTCTAAATCAGGGATGGGGAATCTGCCCTGAATTCTAATGGAGGGTTCCAAGTAGAGGGGCTCATTTCTTTGGGGCAAAAACTCACCTAGACTGAATTCTGTTTATACTTTAAACAGAAATAGGGTCTTCTATTTGGGTGGGGTTCTGCCCAAGATCAAGGAGCAGATACTCTAAGGATTTGGGCAATCCTATCTATCAGCAATGTCCCTCAGAGACTGACTGAATGACCTTCAAGAACTGATCCTTGAATGGAGAATTAGAAAGAAAAAAACCTCAATCGTAGTGGAATAATTGGTTATTAATATAATAGAAAAATAATGATTTCTTTCACAGTATTCCTGCAAGATGCATATTGACTTAGAAAACCACATAATAATATGATACTTGTTTTGTTATATTTTTATTTATTTTGTTAAATATTTCCCAGTTATATTTTATTGTGGTCCTCCTAACTCAGAAGTTTTGTGGATTGCATACAGCCAACAAGTCAAATGTTTGACAGCTCTAATTTACACTATGCCTAACTATCTCCTGTGATAGTGAACTTCACTAGTTGTTCTCAGAGTTCTAATTATTGGGCAGTGACCTCATGGGATTCTTTCTTATACTGATCTGAAACCTACCTCTCTCTGATTTGTACCCATTGATATATTACCATCTGCCTGTAGAGGAGCCTTTTTCCTATACATATATTATCTCCTGCCTTTTACAGTGTAAGGTCCTTGAGAGCAAGAGCTGGATTACTTTTCTATTTGTATCCCCAGCACTGAGTTCAGTGCTTTGTGTGGAAGCAATTAATAACTTCTTTATTTATACTGCTCTCTGTGACCAAGCAGAGTTCTTTAATGACAATTCTTTAATATTTGAAGACAGCTACCATGTTCCTTAACAATTGTGGAATGGCTGAATGAGTTGTAGTGTATGGTTTTGAGGGAATGCTATTGTACTATAAGAAATGATGAGCTCAAGGATCTCAGAAAGGCATAAACGACTTTTAGGAAATGGTGAAGAGCTAAGTGAGTAGAACCAAAAGAAGAATGTATATGGTAACAACAATACTGTTTTAAGAATGACTTTGAACAACTATGTTGTTTTGACTATTATAAACACAGAAATTAAAGGACATATGTGGAATGATTCTATCTGAACCTGATGAGGGAGGGTCAAGGAGTTCAGGAATCCCAATAGCCAGAGCCTCTGTAAAGCAGTCTGGAATGAATTCATGAACTCAATCATCTTTAAGTCAGGGTGAAGATTTATTGTTATGCTTTGCAGCAGGCAAGAGTTCTTAGGGAACCTACAACCTTGGAGGGGTAGAGTTAAAGTTTTTATAGGATAATCGTTAGTAGAATCTGTGCCAGTTATGCTAACTAGTTGAGTCAGGGTGTGATTAAGGAGGAGTTAAGGAATGGTCAGTTCTTAAAGGAATATGCAGTTTTAATATCTACTTCACAGCCCTATTGCCCAGAATTCACTGGGAAATAGCCTGGGGCAGGGGAGCTGGCTGGAGGTGTGATTTTAGGCTTGAAATATCACTAAGTCAGCTAGTGGTCAGGGCTCACTGGGAAATTCAGGCAGTTCCCATCAATGTCCTGTTAGACAAGCTAGATGTTGGGAATAGATTTATGTTCCAAGCTAACAAGGGATACAGGATGTGTATAATGAGCTAGGGAGTATACATAGGACTAAGTCTAGGATATATATGATAGGTATGACCTAGTACACAGCTGCTTCAGTCAATACACAGTTGGGTCAAACTACTAAATCCTATAAGTGCAGCTGGTCACTGTAACAGGAAGAGAGATGTATTATGTTAGGGTATGCTGCCCTCGAGCTAGAGAGAAACTGCCTGAGACAGTCTTTTGAGGCTAGGGAGAAATGTGATTTTACAAACTGGTGTTCAAGCACAGGTACCCAAGCACCCCATCAAATCCAGATAAAGAACTGATAATAGAAGCATTTACACAATGACTTTGTTGTATAATTGGAAGGAATAGCAAGTTGGACATGGTAGATTTATAGTTTCATGTGCAATCATCTTTTTTATTGTACTATGTTATAGAAAGGTTTGTTTTGTTCCATGAATTGAAAATAATTTTTTTTAAAAGAAAAAATACTGATGATAGAAACTCTTCTAACATTTCTTTGTCAGAGTCAACAATTATTTGTTATGTATCTATCATCTGTGTGGCAGGCACTGTGATGTACTGGGTTTGCTAAGAAAATCCAAAAAAAAAGAAAAAAAAAAAGACCCATCTGTGCTCCCAAGGAACTCACACTCTAGTGGAGATAATATCATGTAAAAAGCTATAGAGGTCAGGGAACGTTAAGATGTAGAGGTCAAAGGTTTAGGGGTGCACAAGACCCCAGAATACCATCACGCTGGATCCTGCCGAATGAATTAGACTCAAGTCTTCTCTCTGCCAAAGAAAAACAAAGTTTGTTAAAGGTTTGCCATAATGGTAGACTCTTAAAGAGCCTCAGTATCTGTGATGCTTGTACTGGACAAACGGGCCAGAATAATCTAACACAGAGTGAGTCTGTGCTAGATAATTCTCTAGCTTTTTTTTTTTTTCATGGAGGCAAGATGGGGTCTTATATACAGAAAGGTTGTGGGAGGAATCTAGGGGTGGTCTAGAGAGGGAATTTGTGGAGGGTCTTCAGGAGGAGTCAAATGAGGCCAGACTCAGTAATGAGAGATTAAGGGTGGGAAGTAGCTAGAGGCTACCAGGGGATGACAGACAATGGAGGGCCAGGCTAGTCTTAAGGGTAACAAGATTCCAGTATAGATATTTTGGGAGGATCAAGGGTGGAAGTTAGCTCCAGGAGCCAGTGGAGGGGTAGGCTAGGAACAGAGATTTGGGAGGAGCTATAATGAAAGGCTTATGGCCTCAGGCAAATGCTTCATCAAATGGGAAGATTCAAGGAGAGTTCAAAGGGGTTCCCAGGGCCTGAACCTCATTAGAGCTACGTACAAATATACTATATAAAAGATTAATTGGAGATAATTAAAGAAGGAAGTCTCTAGAATTAAGCAGAATATATTCATTTTGTTTTACAAATTTTAGAGAAGTTGTTCCATGTTTTATGTAGTATTATTGATTAAATGACTTAATTTCATATCTGTTTTACAATTTTTGCAGATGATATTTTCAGATATTTTGAGTATTTGTATGATGAGTTCACTTAGAACCTTATCTAAGTCTTTGATGCTCTCTATGGTCCATTTCAGCTCTAAATTTTATTAATCTATGGTCTCTTTTAGCCTTCTCTTCTCAATGCTAAACATCATTGGCCCCTTTAACTACTCCTAAGCCATAGTTTCAAGTCTCCTCAGAATCCTGTTCACATTTCTCTATCCAATAAATAAATGTAAGAAAAAGAAAAAGATCCAAAACTGAATGCAACACTCCAGATATAGTCTAACTACAGCAGAATGTAGTTTCAAAACTGTCACTTGATTATTCAGGCTATTATGCTTCTATTAAATGCAAATGTAAGCTTCTTTTTTTTTTTTAACTTCTCTGTGATCTGAGCTTGTGGCCAGTTAAAATCCCTATGACTCTTTAACATGAATTGCTGTTAAGTTATCTCGTACTTACATAGTTGATTTTTTTTAACCCAAGTGTAGAATGTTAACTTTCATCCTTATAAATTTCTTCCTATTATATTTGGGCTTTTTTTCCAGCTTTGTGTACGTAGGTGTATATCTATCTCAATATAGCTATATAGATATTTGATTGAGATAAATATATATATATGTGTGTGTGTGTGTGTGTGTGTGTGTGTATATTCAAATATGCACATATATACAGGTATATACATACATTTATACATATATAATACAGGTGTAACTTTTCTATATAAATGTATACCTATATATATATATATATATACACATACAAACACACATTATTTCATGAGAACATAACTGAGAATTTAAAAACTGATGTTAGGCCACTTACCTTTAATGTATAGTAAAACATGAATTAACTGGAGTACTCAGGGAATGAAGATTTCTGGTTAATTGACATTACTAATTAACAAAGATTTAACTTGCAAATAGCCTTTGTTTCAACTTCAGTAGCTGAAAGTTTGTCAGTGCATTAGTTTACTTTCCTTTTCTAATAGATAAAGCATTCTTAATCTGAAATCCTCATTGATTTAACAATTTTGTAGTGCCCCTGAGTCCTATTTCTGAAAACTAGAAATGTTTTAGCATTCAAGGTATAGGTTTAGAAGAACTGGATTTGCATGAATGTGTTTGTTCCCTTAGGGACATACTTGAGAATTTAATTTCCACCCACCTCTAAATTTATAGTATCAGCTTATTTGTTTTTCCTTTCTTTTTCTGGTTTTAGTATTGCTTTGAAAAAAAATTGTTTTGATTCCTCCAAATAACTCTGTGTTGGTAGAGGGATTGGGGGAGGGTGAGTTTATTAATTAAAGGTTTTGATTATTTAGATTTCACTTGTGGTTTTAATGAATTTCAGACGACTGATGGAGAGGAGATAGTGTTCCAGATACAGGGCATTGTATGAAATTAGCCAGGGGATTGGGAATATATTCAGTGGATAAGTGACACTAAAAGAGAACAGACATTTTGGTAGGACAAGCAATGGAAATCCAATCTACACTAGAACTGGAATCTCCTTTACAATTCACAAACAAGTAGACATCTAGTTTCTACTTGTAGACCTAAAGTGAGTGACTTCCCTTTTCCTTCTAAATCTGTCCATGTGTATCATTTGGAATCTTCTCTCTGTATCTTCCAGTCATTGCTTACTTCTAGTTCTGCCTTCTGCAGCTAAGCATTAGCTTTTCCACATAGCCCTCCAAATACTTAAAGACACTTAGCATGGCCGCTGTAAACCCTCTCTGGGCTAAACATCTACAGTTCTTACTGAGCCTCCTTAGGCATTTATTCCTGTGCAATTTTGTGGAACCACATGACTTTCGCAAGTAGACTAAGAAGACATTTTCTAAACATTTTTCATGAAATAGGATGTTATTTAGTAGGAAGCCCGAGATACAATGATAACAATATCTAAAATTATTCTTTGAGGCAAGGAACTGCCTTTAAAAAGCTCTTCAACTATTTTCAAATAGCAAATCACAAATAACCTAATTTTGAAAGACTGCCGAAAGGAATAGCTAGATTTTCATAGGTTCTTGAGGTTTACAAAGGTTATATAACACTTCAAAGTTTTCGTGTTATCTCATTTGCTACTTTCAACAATAACTCCATGAGGGAGATGCTATTATTTTTTTTTTATTTTACAGATGAGGAAACTGAGACTAAGAGTCATTAAATGACATGACCAGGGTCCCAAATCCTGTCTGAAGTAGGATTTTTCTTTAGGTCAGGGATTATCTTTGCCTCATTTTGTATCCCTAGAGCTTAACACATATTTTAGGCACTTAATAAATACATACTGATTGATTTTAATTTAGTTTTTCTGGCTCCAAATTCAAATCTAAACGTACCATAGGCAGTCAAGGATGGGTGTTGCGCCTCAGAGCTGCAATTCTCCTGTTTATATTTAATTTCACTATCATTTCCAGAAAAGCCAAGACATACTTTTTCTGTCATCTCATTAATCTTGTCTTCTCCTTATTAGGTTGAAGTTGGGTTGGAGGGGAAGAATGGGAACTGCTGACCCCTTGCCCACTTTCAGGAGTCCCTTTGAGATTTTTCTTTTCACTTTTGACAGTTGTGTCATTTGGACCTTCTAGGAATTAAATTGCTTTTTGAAGACCTAATCAATTAACACACCTCTCTGACAAAGTCCTGTCTTTCTTATGGTCATTAATTCTCCTGTTTTCTATCATTCTAAACACAGACTAATTGGCGTTATTTGGGTTTAGCATGAAGGAAAAATTTAAAAAGTTCTCTTTGGGCATAGGAGAACATAGTTACAGTCAGTAAACATGTATTCGGTGTGTACTTTGTGCCAATCTCGGTGCTAAGTGCTGGGGATACATATACAAAAAAGAAATTCAGTTCCTGTCCTCAAGATCTAATGGACAAAGACAAAACACCAAAGGAAACTGAAAAAATTGTATGTAATGGGGGAGGGGGAAGAAACCAGGAGAGGTGAGGTAAGGGAAAGTAAGGTGACTGATGGGATGGGAGTTTGGAGTGGAGTATGGTGGAAAAGTCACACAAGTCCCAAAATAGATAGCCAGGCAAGAAATGAATAGCTTGTCAAGATATTTGGAGATACCCTGTTTTCCAGAGCTAAGGCCCAGCAAGCAGTCTGTGCCCTAAACTTGGCATAATAACAGCCCTTGGCACTTACCCTCTGGATGATCTCAGCACCAGCAAAATTACACAATTATTTCACACCAGCACCCGGTATTCTTTGAGTTTGGACAAGAACTTATAGTACCCATATTCTGATCATGAAGTCCTGCTATGAATCCAATGTTACATTGTTGC
Source organism: Pseudochirops cupreus (assembly GCA_028627135.1). Taxonomy (NCBI): domain Eukaryota; kingdom Metazoa; phylum Chordata; class Mammalia; order Diprotodontia; family Pseudocheiridae; genus Pseudochirops; species Pseudochirops cupreus. Next base: position 150,413,021 of record CM053581.1, read on the forward strand.
TGTTAATCCCTCATTGTTGGGGCTACAGCTCACTGTGCAGCTGTAGGTATGAGTATTGAGATCCACCCACACTACCTTGGCTCCCTCCCACTAGGAGCTGGGCTCCAGCACATGGGTGTTCACTTGCAAGCCATTTTCCTCACTATAAAATTAAACTTCTATTTGCTTCCTGACTCTCCTGACACTAGCCTGCTTTTGCCTCCACCACCCACAAATTAGAGACCAGTTCAGGTTGGGTGCATAGGCTACATAAAGAAGCAAAACAAAAAGTTTTCCTATCACCTGGGCTACTGAATGTGTTGCTACATCATCATTTTTCCCCACATAGATCTGAGCTTCCCAAATGAGGGGGGACATAGCTTGTGCCCTCTTCAGGATGAGCAGCAGCTGCTTCCTAAAGAGCCTCTTTTGTGAGGAATCCCCTTGAAATAATTCCCTTCCTTTGGCTGAGGATGGCCTTTTGTTCACTCAGTTAAGTGGAATGTGAAAATCTGTCTTTTTCCCATCTCTAATATAGGTCCCTTGGCTTCTGGAGATGTCTCCGGTGTCTGTGAGAGGTCACAGATGTGCCCAGTTTTCACTGAGCTAGTCCATCTCCCTGGCTTCAAGGGAAAAGTAATGTATTAGCTATAACTGCTGAAATCATATGAAGCAGCATCCTACCTCCCACCCACCCCCCAATCTCAAAGCATCATTTGATAATGAGTCAGAAGCACTCCTTACTTTGAAGCTTAGGAACAAAGAAAAAGTACGGTTTGAATTGCATGCTGAATACCATTCATTCATAAAGTTCCAAGTTCAAACTATACTTTGTCTAAATATTTCCATTATTTGTTACAATTATTAGCATGTAAGCGTGACTTATAAAAATGCCTGCATTATCCAAGGGGATTTGTCCTGAGTTATAGTGCATTTATTAGTGAATTTAGTAAAATTCCATTTGTGGAGAGTTTTATTAAGGTTGGTATGATGTAAGAGGGTCCATCGAACTATAACCTTTATTTCACAAGTCATATGGTTCATAGTAATGTAGACAATAAGCCATATAGTAGATAAAATATACATTTCTATATGTAGCAGCAATTTAGCCATTTATATAGTACATAGACAAGCACAACATTTGGTCCAGGTGTACTGGCACACTCTAAAATCGTGTTCTGATTGTCCCCTTTTCCTTCCTCTAAGGCCAGTGGAGATAAAGCTATTAGAGATTCCAGCACACACGATCCAATCTATATAAATACCTATTAGATAGGATAGTATGCTCATTTAAAAAAAAGTATAATGGGGATGGCTAGGTGGCACAGTGAATAGAGCACCAGCCCTGGAGTCAGGAGGACCTGAGTTCAAATGTGGCCTTGGACACTTAACACTTACTAGTCATGTGACATTAGGAAAGTTACTTAACTCCAATTGCTCTGCCTTCCCCCCTCTAAAAAGGCAAAAAAAATGTATAATGATTTAGAAGGGGCCTCAGAATAATACAATAGTAACTTTAGAACTCTAAAGAATCTTAAAGGTCATTTAGTTCAATGGTCTCATTATAGGTGAGTATAGTTGAGGAAAGTGAGGATGATAAGTCACCTTAAAACAGTGGTTCTCAACCTTCCTAATGCCGTGACACTTTAATACTTGTATGTGGGCGAACCCGCCTGGAGACAGAGCATTGTTGAGGTTCCTAAGACCATTCTAAAATGTGTTTTCTGATGGTCTTAGGTGACCCCTGCGACCCCTGTGGAAGGATCATTCAACCCCCAAAAGGGTCACGATCCACAGGTTGAGAGTGGCTGCCTTAAAATGATGAGGTATAGGGTTAGGGGTGCTCGAGACCCCAAAATACCAACACGGCAGGTCCTGTGTTATGAATTCAACTCAAGTCTTCTCTCAGCCAAGAAAAGCAAAGTTTGTTAAAGATGTGCCATATTGGGTAGACTCTTAAGGAGCCTCAGTATCTGTGAGGCTTGTCCAATACAGGAGGGCCAGAATTTCTCTGTGCCTCAGTTTCCTCAATTATAAACTAAGGGGCAAAGGGTTAGACTGAATAGTTTCTGAGATTCCTCCCAGAGCAATAATCATGTAATTTGGGGCATCTTATAAACAGAAAGGTGTGATCTAGGGGAGGAGTTTGGGGAGGGTCTTCAGGAGTAGTCAGATGAGGTCATACTCCAGTGATGAGAGATCAAGGGTGGGAGGTAGCTAGAGGCTACCTGGAAATGAGACAATGGAGGGTTTGGGAGGATCTAGGGTGGGAACTAGTTGGATGGAGGAGGGCTAGGCTAGTAATAGTCACAATGAAAGGCTTATGGCCTCAGGCAAATGCCTCATCAAATGGGAAGATTCAATCAGAGCTCAAGGGGGTTCCCATGCCTGAACCTCATCAAGGAGACTATGACTTCACTCTCCAAGGTCACTGGTAATGACTTTCCCATTCATTTGTTCCAGGGATATTTGTTGTCCTTCAGTCATTCAGTCTTGTCTGACTTTTTGTGACCCCCGTAGACAGAATACCAGTACTATCCATGGGATTTTATTGGCAAGTTACTGCAAAGCTTTGCCATTTCCTTCTCCAGAGACAATCAGAGGTTAAGCAACTCGTCCAGGGTCACATACCTAGTAAGTGACTGAGGCCAGATTTAAACTCAAGTCTCCCTGACTCCAGGCCCAGAGTTCCAACCACTGAGTAATCTAGCAGTAACTCAAATGACAATAGTGAGATGCTAACATGAATACTTGGAAAGTTGTTCAGAACTGTGATGTCAATTCCTTGCCTAGGTGGTATGAAAAGGGAAGGAGAAGAAACTAAGGCCAAAGCAGAATCATTCTCCTCTCACCCTATCCCAAAGTAATTCTTTCTCAGAGGGAGACTCTCTCCTTTCTAATACCAGAATTTCATTTTACTGGGAGTCTCTTCAAGCTTGAAGACGTTTGTTATTTTATTGACCCAGAGATTATAACCAAATTTCCTCACCTATCCATTGCTCTTTTGCAATGTCACCAGTAGTTTATTCAACTGCTTATTGGGCCTTTTCACAAATTAGTTGAATGCTTCTGATTGATTTGATTCAATCAAGATTCATTTGTACTTGGTTCCTTCTTGTTGTTTGACCTCCATTCTTGAAGAGGACCATGGCATCAGGAAGGTGATGCCAGGACTTGCAAGCAAATAGAATTTAAGTGAGGGAAGGCTGTGCAAAGTCACCAGCCTCACTTTCTCCTCCAGAGCCATCTGGGTCCTGTGGCTAGATATAGATCAGGTTGACTAGAGATGACCCCAGATGCAGTAGGAGACACTGGCCTTTTTAAGGGAAGGTCTTTCCCCGTTCTCAGTTTGACTGAGGTGCCCATTCAGTGATTAAGACAAGGTAAGAATTGAAGCAAAGAATTTTCTCTTCTATTTAGTTTTTAAAAAATCAATCTGAGAGGGGAAGACCTTCAAGGGTTTCTGGCCAAAATAGAAACAACTGCTATTTACATCTACTTTGAGCCAATCAGGGCCCAAACAATGACCACTGAGTGGAGCTTAAACTGGGACCTATTATTAGTCAATTAATGAGAGCCAGGGTGAATTAGATTTAAGGCATGGTCCCTAAGAAAGAAATCTAGCCCATCAACCCTGAGATATCTCTTGAGTCTCAACCATCAAAATTTATATTCCTTGATTAGGTTTTAGACCTCAGAAATTTATCCTTTCTGTAGGTGAAGTGGGGCAATGTGAAAAATTTATTCAATGTATTTTGTTGTCATTCAGTCATTTTCAGTCCTGTCCTTCTCTTGATTTTCTTGGCAAAGATATTAGGGTGGTTTGCCATTGCCTTCTCCTGCTCATTTTAACGGATGTGGAAATTTAGACAAACAGGGTTAAGTGACTTGCCCAGGGTCACATAGCTAGTAAGTGTCTCAGGTCAGATCTTTACTCAGGAAGATGATTCTTCCTGATTCCAGGCCCAGAGCAACAACAACACAAATTAAATTGATTCTGCTCTAACCTTGACCTGAACAAAACTACTGCAACATCATTTTCTACAGTTCTTCACCCAATTTTCATGTGAAGCCTGCAAAACCAGGATGTACTTAAGCAGTCCTTACCACTTTTGTATAACTCTTATTTCTTAAGAAGTATTTTTTCTTCTTATGTTAAACTTCAATTTCTCTATTTGTAACTTTTTCCAGTAAATTATAGAAGATTTGTTGAAAATGTGATCGCTTTCCATTTAAAATAAATCTGTCTTTACTGATCTTCTAATCTCCATGTTCCATGCTGCACAAAGCTACATTAACAAAAATTCCAGAAGAAAAATGAAAGAAAACAGTGGAGTAAAAAAATTATAGGCAGAGAAAGATGTGATGTGGGAAAATTACCAAACTCAAAATCAGAAGACCTTGTGTGTAATCTCAGGTTTGCAATTAATTTACTAATTTGGGATGATGACAATCATTGAAATTTTTTATAATGCCTTCAATTTTATGAAGTGTTTTATTTACAAAAATACAAAGTAGGAAGCCTAAGTATCATTTTTCTATCAGTCAGTCACATAGCTTAGTATATAGTTTCTCCTTTGTGAATCTCATTTTCTTCCTCTGAAGACATAAAGATGAAATCAGATGATTATTGCTCTGGGAGAAATCTCAGAAGCTATTTAGTCTGACCCTCTGCCCCTTATTTTATAATTGAGGAAACTGAGGCACAGAGAAATAAAATGATTTTCCAAAGCTTGAACTCTCAAAAAGTATAAAGGACAGGGCCAAAATTTGTACCCAACTCTTCAGATTCTTAACTGGTCTTTCAACTTTATCATGTCTTGGTCGTACATGGGTGGTGGGGGGGGGGGAAGCTTAGCTATAATAGTACATGAAAGCTCATGTTTCATTTGATATGTTGCCTCATAAATTATGCTTAAAGACAGGAAGTTGCTCTAGAACAGTGGTTCTCAAACTTCCTAATGCCGTGACCCTTTAATACAGTTCCTCATGTTGTGGTGACCCCCCAACCATAAAATTATTTTCATTGCTACTTCATAACTGTAATTTTGCTACTGTTAATGAATCTATCTTATATGCAGGATGTATTTTTATTGTTACAAATTGAACATAACCCAAAGATTGAGAACTGCTGCTCTAGAAAGTTTCTTTTAATTAGGTCAGTTTAGGTTCTTAAATAAGCAAGCCTCATTGTATTGAGACTCTCAATATAAGATATGTAATTATTTAAAAATGAAGAAAATTCAGAAATAGTTCTGGTTACATTATTTAAAATGTCAGTTCTAAGATTTCATTATGTGGCATATGATGGTATATGGGGGAAAGTGGAATAATATTGCTCAGCGCCATTAAATTTGCAAATAATCAAATAAAAGTTAAACAAACACACAAGCAATTATTAGGATTTTGATATGTTGGTATCATCTAGGCATGGATGAAAGTCCTTGGGTGATAAAGGGAAATAGAAGGGTCAGGACAGTGCTAAAGCTAGGTTAAAAAACAACAACAATCCTTTTCACACATATAAGTTGGAGAACTGTAATGGTAAAGGAATCTGAAGATCTTTCCTGCCCCTTAATAAGCCTAGGGAATTTCAAGATTTTCCCTGCCCCTTAATGGACCTCAAGTGGAACCCAACAGGAGGGGTTTGATTGGGGGGGAGGATTGTTTTTCAGGAAGGCCCATACTTTTTGTTACTTTCTAATTAGGTAGTGGATCACAAATGTTGTGATGTCCTGTAACCCTGAAGAAGGGTATATATACTCTGAGGTGAAATTTTGCTTTGGGGCTCACTTATGGGAAGACTTGTGTGATTTAGCCAGATGAGATTGGGAAACTGTTGAGCCCCCGGCTTTGAAAACCCAGTTGCTAAAGCTTCTCTTTTGGGTAACTAACTATGTACATGTGTAGTGGTCAGATAGCTAGAAACCCTGTCTGTTGGTCTGTTGAATTGTGTTATTTTTTTCTGTCCATATTTTTTTATCTGCTTGTAATTTCTGTTTGTATTTTCTGAAGTTCAGGGTGCTGTTTGTTTTTTTTTTTCTTCTGAATTAAGGAAATGATCCTGGATATACTAGGGTGCTTGCCGTCACAAGAACATATGGCTAGATAGGTATTTGTCTGAAAAAATCCAACAGGTTTTATTGGACTACAGGCTCAGTAAGAATTAGCACTGAGGGGTTGAGCAGCTCATGGAAGAGGCAAAAGATAATTGTTACAATAAAGGGGGAGAACAGGATGGCTAAAAGGAAAGAGTCAAGCTTACTCTCACTGAACTTGGCTTAGGGAAGGAATGACGTAAACTATAAACTGGGCATCTTGCAACATAGAAGCATAGGGGGAAGGGGGATGAGAGGTGGGATGATGGAGGGGAGGGCAGGGT
>CM053581.1:150426624-150443479 GCA_028627135.1 Pseudochirops cupreus
TAAGAACTTTCTTTGAATTGTCAGCTCTTTTCTTTTAATGATGTTAGGAAAACAAGCTTTACCATTGTCACAAAACAAGGATCTAGGCTTTGATATTATGCAAAGGGCTTATTTCCTTTTAAAAAAAAAATCTTAGACCAAAAATAATGTCTCCTTAAAGAGAGTAATTTCTCAGACATAACTATTCCTCTGTTAGTGCACACCATTTCATTTTAAGAAATTAGTGTTTTCTTGTAATTATCCCATACAATTTGAATTATGCGAACGTCAGTCTTTTAGGATACAATGGAGAATCTAGGCACATTTCCAGGTTTAGGGCAAAGAGTGAATACATTTAAAAAAGCAATAAAGCACAAGCTGTTACTTTGAAAGTGACTTCACATTTTAAAGGAGACCAGATAGAGCACAAATTAAAGAGTGACTTAACATGAATTGCACCCAATCTTGCACATAAGGAGAGACAACCACTGTGGTGCTGGTGAGATTGGTAGTGTAAACCAATTCCTATGGTTATTATGTTAAGTGAGCAAAGTTGTAAAGTGAACAGAATCTCTGTATAATATGGGTCCAGGAGACCTGGATTCTAATTCCATTTCTCAAACACATGGATGAATAACTTTATTGGATCAGATGACATTGATCATAAACACACAAATATGACTAGAGTCATGGTCTTTAATGTAGTCTCTTTATATATAACATGAACATATACAAACATATTTTTGCATGTATAACTATACACATTATATATGTATATGAACAGATATATATACTAATACATGTATATACATAGTTGTATATGTGTGAGTGTAAACACACAAACATATGCACATATACGTATGTATACATGTACCTTCATACATACAGTGTGTGTGTGTGTGCACGCGTGTGTTAGAGAGAGAGAGAGAGAGAGAGAGAGAGAGAGAGAATGTGGATGTATAAATAAATAAAGTGGATGTATTCATGAACATTTCAGTCTTTCATTTTAATGTCATTGGAGGACTTTTTATTTATGGGAAGAGAGAGGGAAATTATGCCCTCTATTTATGTGGAAAGAGAAATGATCATTAGAGTCATGTCCTGTCAGTGGGAGGTTATTAAAATCTGCAATAGGTTAGCATTACATCATAGAAGTTCTTTGTTTTGTTTTGTTTTTTTTGTTAGAATTTAAAAAAAAATAAATTACATTTTCATCTTTCTCATGTCTGTTAAGAATGCTCCTAAACGCAGGATTTTGGAGTGACTTAGAAAGATTGCTTCTAGTCTTATGATTTTTCCAATAATAATAATAACTGCCTTCATGTTGATTTTCAAATATTCCATCAGTTCAAACTTGAGGACATTCATTTCAATATTGAACATTTTATTACTGGTAAGCTTAATTGAATCATCTTTACAAACACATATTTTGATTTTTGTCACCATTCAAGGGGCATAAGCTGAATTAGACTCCAAATGATTTTTATAAAGCAAAAAATCATTTTCTTTTCTGTGCCACCTCATACTCATATTTTCCAGAACTGTTTTTCTCCCTACTAATATACCTCCCCACAATCAAAGGTTATATAGCTAACAACTTTGAAGAACATTCAGGGTTATATAGCAATGTCCAAGTCAAAGACACATTAGTATCATTTCCATGTAGCTCTCTCACATCCACCTTTCTTTTCCATTCATAATTAATGACCCTTTTTCAAGTCCTCATCACCTCTTACTAGAACTTTGTAATAAGCCTAATATCTGTGTGTCTACATTAGTCTCCTCTCCGCACTCCTAGATTGTTATAAAAATAATCTTCCTAAGGTACAAGTCTGTTCATGTGATTCAACAACTCAAAAATCGTCAGTGTCTTTGGGACAAATAAAAATTTCTCGCTATTTAAGATCCTTTACAATCTGACTTCATACTGCCTTCACTAAGCCAGTGTAGTGGGTACATAAAAATGTTTCTTGAAGGAAACAATTTTCATAAACTTTTAAAAATCACCAAACATTCATTAAATGTCTATTATATGCCAGTTGTGGTCCTTGGCACTGGTGAAGGGAGGAAGAAGGAAGGCTCTCTGTCCTCAAGAAGCATTCATTTCATCAGAGAAAGAAATTATTTATACAAAGATATGAAAAATATATAATACATAATTCAAACAGTACCAGTTGGGTAGAATAAGTACATTACTCATGGAAGAAGTAGTAATTTACCTGGACTTTGAGGGAAACTGAGAATTCTAAGAGAAGGAAGTGAAGATGGCAGAGGACAGAAAAAATCAATCAACTAACATTTATTAGGTGCCTCCTATCTGACAGAGTGGGACTTGAGGATTAAAAAAACAAAAAGAAAAGAAAAGAAAATACTCTCTTATCCTAAAGCAGTTCTATATATTCTATTAATGAAAAGGAACTGGAGAGCTGAGATAAAATGGAAAATATTCACAAAGAATTTTTCATTTTTAGAAATTCAGTCTTTTCATTAGCAAATTCAATAGGCAGCAACTTTTTTTTCCAGATGAAGATGATCTGCATTTGATTTGTAATATATCGATCATAAATAGCTTGTATTTATGTAGCAGTTTACAATTTGCCAAACACATCCATTTGCATAGTCTCATTTGATCCCTGTCAGACAGATCAAATTATTATTTTCATTCCCATTTTGCAGATGACGATACTAGACCTCAGATAAATTGTTTAATTAATAAACTCTAGTAAATAACCTATTAGCTCCAAGATCAAATAAGAAACCCTCTGATTAACTTTTGAAGTAATTTCTAAACTGGCTTCTTCCTACCTTTTCAATCTTATTACACCTTAATTCCCCTAACCCTCTTCAAGGTACCCTGTGATGTAGTGATTCTGGCTTGCTCGCTGTTCTTAGTCCAAGAAACTCCATCTCTTAATTTTGTATTTTCACTGGCTGTGCCGCATCCCTAGAATTTTCTACCTCTTCATCTTTGCCTATGGGCTTCTTTCAAGCCCCCCACCTCCCCACCCCAATTCTCACTTTCTTAAAAAAAAAAGTTTTACATCAACTTCTTTAATCTGAATGCCTTTCCTCTGAAATGATCTCCAGTTTATCCTGTATATATTTGGATTTTACACAGCCATTTTTAGGTTGTCTGCCACAATTTGTGAGCTCTTTGTTAGCCTGGGAGACATCTTGCCTTTCTTTGTGATGTCATTATGTAACAGAATGTCTTGAACCACCTAAGTACTTTATAAATACTTGTTGACTTACATTTTAAAAAATGTAACTATCTTTAATGAGGGGAAATGCCTATGGCAGAGGTTGCAAGGCAATCAAGGTTATGTGACTTACCCAAGATCACACAGCTATTAAGTGCTTGAGACCAGATTTAAACTTAGGTCCCCCTGACTCCAGGGCTGGTGCTCTAATCACTGTGCCACCTAGCTGCCTCCTCCAACCATCCCTCCCTTTACCTCCCATTCCCATTGATCTAAACACCCTTCTATATCACCCTTTTAACCTATTCTGTCACCCTCCCCCTAAAGGTCCCACCTTTATTCTTTCCTTGATTCCTGTCTTTTTAGAGTTTTATTTCTTTCTAAATTTGGAAGACTTTTATACTCTTCTATCTATCTATCTATCTATCTATCTATCTGTCCCCCTTTCAAACATATTTTGGACTAAAGCAGGTTTCTAAAACCAATAGCCCCCTCCCCCGTCTAATTCCTCTGTACAGGTTCTTTATTTCCCACTCCATTTGTATAACATAATTACTCTTCTACCTGTTCTTGAGCAGTTTTACTTTTTGAAGTCATATCACACTCAGGTCTACCCCAATCATTCTTGTAACCTACCTAATTATTAATAAAAACTTGAGACATGGGTTTTACATTTATGTACATCTATCCTTATTAAGTCCCTTGTAATTGGTCATTGGTAAATACCTTATATTTCTCTTAGCTCTTGAATGTCAAATCTTCTATTAAGTTCAGGTTTTTGTTTTTTTTTTTTTAACAAAGTCCTGAAAGTCTGACAGTTTATTAAATGTCCTTTTTGTTTTCTTTTCAGAATTATGCTTAGCTTTGCTGGGTATGGTATTTTCAGCTGGAAGCCTGGTTCTTTTGTTCTTTGATGTATAGTGTTCCAAGATCTGTGATCTTTTAGTGTCACCACTGCTAGATCTTACGTGATTCTAATTCTGGTTCTGTCTATGTAAATATTTTTTCTTCTTGCTTGTAATATTTTGTTCTTGAACTGAGGGTTTTGGAATTTGACTTCCTGTGAGTTTTCCTCATAGGATCTCTTTCAGGTGGTGATAGTTGATTTTTTTCTGCTTCTACTTTTCCTTCTTGTTCTAATGCTTCAGGACAAATTTCTTTAATTATTTCTTGTATTATTGTATCAAGATTGTTTTTTTTTTATCATAGCATTCAGGTAGTCTGATTATTTTTATGTTTTCTTAATCTGTTCTCCAGATCAGTCATTCTTCTTATGAGATGTTTTCATGTTCTCTTCTATTTTTTTCATTCTTTATGTATATTTTTTTCCTATTTCTTGATCTCTTATAACTTTCTGGCTTCTTCTTGTCCAATTCTGATTTTCAAGAAGTCATTTTCATCCTTAAGGATTCTGGATCTCCTTTTCTAATTGGTTGACTTTCTTTTCATAATCTTCTTGTTTTTCTTGGATTATTCTTATTTTGCTTTTTGCTTTTATTCAATCTCTTTCATTTGATTTTTCAAGTCTTTTTTAAGTTCTTCAATGAATTCTTTTTTTGGCAGGTGACCATTTTACATTACCCTTTGGAGAGTAGAAGACAGTTTCTTTGCTTCAGTATTCTCCTTTGAAGATGAACCCCAGGCTTCTCTATTCCTATCAGTAGCTCTCTTTGGTTGGATTATTTCTCTTTTCCTGTGCATTTTTGAAAATAGTTTAGTTTTTATAATCACCTCTAGTACTGAGGCATGGAGAATGGTGACTCTGGCCTCTGATCCTCTTCATTTGAAGAGGTCTTGAACTCAAACCCCTCCAGCCTCCTGTAAGTGCCCACAACCAGTGGTGTCTGGCCCTACTGCTTCTGTACTCACTGGGTATGTACTGGTTTCTTCTCCCCCCACTGTGTCTCTGCAGCAAGGCTGGTTCTGACATTCCTTGTCAGCAGAGGTTTCCTATATCTTCCCCAGTTCAGATGCCCAAATCTCCTCACTGTCCTGTGGGAAAAGGTCCTGTGGCTGGTGTTAAGGCAACCTCGAAATCCATCTAACCCCAAAACTTGCAGCTTATTGTTTAAATGGTCCTTAGCCTCGAGTTATTTACTCTTCACAGGGACAAAACCTAGTACTGGGAATTTTTTTCAGGTCTTCTCTTCTCAGATTGCCCCAAGAGGACCCCTGTTCTGCCCCAGTCTTATTTATTTTCACTGCTCTGTGTTCGCCCTGAGGCACTATTTTATCTCTTTTGTGGAGGAAAATCTTGAGAGTCTGTAATTTCCCGACCTACTCTGTCATCTTCCAGAATCCTCTTGCTTGTTGACTTATTGACCTTGTCTAAGGTCACACAGAGGTTATCCTCAGCATATGGATCAGTGAATGATAGAACAATTTAGTTGTATCTACCTTCTTCAAGACATTCATTGATTCAAAGATCTGCTATTCCCTTAAGAGCAGGAAGTGTGTCATCTGTGTCCTTGGATTCTTAACACCCAACTCATCACCTGAAACAGAAGTATTTCATACATGCTTATTGATTGGATTTCATCAGTATGAGTGCTTCATATACTGACACAAGTGACAGTCATGCTATTTCTTATTTCCCTAACTCAGACTAACTTCCCATTTGCTTCATGACTCTGGATATCCTTCAACACTAGACAAAGCTTTTCGTTTCAAAATTAGAGTGAAGTTATAAAATGCAGACTACTTGTAGAATTGTGACACAAATTTTAATTTACATTGAAGTAAATATTAGATCATTTGCTGAAAACTTGTCAGGGGAAAAACATCAGAAAACATAGAAAACACAAATTGTTCCTCATGCCTGAATTTCACTCTCTTCTTATCTCTCTACCCCTTAAAACTCCTAGTTACCTTCAAGCTCAAGTACAACTTTCTAAAATGAGAATTTTCATGATTTCTCTCCTCCCCTGGGTCCTAGTATCCAGATTTCCTTGTATTTCTATATTTATTTTCAATTTATCTGTATTTTTACACATCTTTTTTCTGAAGGAATTTAAGGATCCTGAGAGCAGGAGCTGGGCCATTTCCCCTTTGGCAGGTGACTAGAACAAAGTGGGGCCTTAGTAGTTGCTTAATAAACACAAGGTAATTGACTGATTAGGTATATCTATCTGGTAAGACTACATATTTTATTTTTATTTACTTGGGTTTAGAGAGAACCATGCTGTTGTTGCTGTTCAGTTGTTTTTCAGTGATGTTGGACTTTTCCTAATACCATCTGGGGTTTTCTTGACAGAGATACTGGAGTGATTTGTCAATTCCTTCTTCAGCTCATTTTACAGATGAGGAAACTGAGGCAAATAGGGTGAAATGACTTGCTCGGGGTCACATAGCTAGTAAGTGTCTGAAGCTAGATTTGAATTCATAAAGATGAGCCTTCTTGATTCTAAGCCTTTGCTCTGTCCACTGTACCACCTAGTTGCCCAAAGAGAACCATAACTGCTCTGATTTCTGAGATGATGTTTATGACTGTAGGCAGCTATGAAGTCAGTTTGAGAGAATGGTACAGGTCCCTTGGTCTCTGAATACATAACCAAAGCTACCAAAAAATTGTGAAAATAGCTTCCTTCTAGTGAGGAGGTAAATAGATATCACATCTGACAAATGCAGTCCAACCCAGCTACACATTTTATGAAACATCTTCCAGTATATTGTCAGGTTATGTACCGCATATCCTTCCACATCTCTTTTGTTGCCTTGATAACTCCAGTTGGCGGGCTGCTTCGAACCTGCATAAGGTTATGAGTCACAATAAATGATGTGAGTGAGAAAAAGAAATCAACCATGATCATATTCTTTTTATGCTTTGTTCCAAAAGTACAGAGATTTTAAAGAATAAAATGCCTCATCTGCAGAAGTCTGAGTCATAGTACATAGTGTTGTGGGGTAAAATACAGTAAAATAGCTGCAAATGCAGGGTTTATTTTCATCAGCTTTGGAAAAAATGAAATGTAGGTGTTGCTAAGTACAGTAGTTTAATTCTTGAATGCCTTAGAATATTCATACAGGTTAAATATAGAAAGCCAATAATCCATATTTCAGATGTACAAGTGTGGTTTAAAGGAAGATATAAAGTATTGCAGCTCTGAAAACCTGTTTTCAGATTACTTTATTGCGTGTTTTCTTATATAAAACAAAGTGGTGGCCTTGGGGTCAAGAAAATTTGAATTTAACACTGGCTTGTAATACTTACTTGTTGTATGACTATAACCAAATTCCCTTAAACCTTGAGAACCTCAATCAACTACTTGTGACTTAGAGTGATTAAGTTATAGATAGTGTTGGGCTCTATCTTGGTGGAGAGAGTTTCCACACCAGAATATCTTATATTGATTCAATCATAGATCCTTCCCATAAATATTGTTATTAGCAGGGAATTTTTCTAGATTGTGTTTATTCAAATATTGATATTCTATGCCCTTCCTCATCTGGAAAATCCCCATAAATGCAACAGTAGTAGAAGTTGTAGTAAGGGCAGCAGCAGGAAAAGCTGTAGTACTAGTAACAGCAGCAGCCGCAGGAGCAAGAGCAGTAATAATACCACTAGCTACAGCAGTAAGAGCAGAAGCAGCAGCAACAGTAGCAGCAGTAGTAGCAGTTCTGCAATACCAATAGTTATAACACTTGTAACAGTAGAAGCAGCAGCAAAATTAGCCGTAGCAGTGCAATAGCAAGAACTGGAGCAGTAGCAGCAAAAGGAGCAGCAGCAGGAGGAGTGTAATAGCAGGGGCTTTTGCAGTATTTGTAGCAGCAGCAGCAACAGTAGCAGAAGTAATTGTAGTACTAGTAGTAGAAGCTATAGCATCAGCAGCTGCAACAGTAGCAGCAGTAGGAGTAATGTACTATCAGTAGTTGTAGTTCTAGTAGCAGCAGCAGCAGCAACAGTAGCAGATGCAGTGCAATAGCAGCAGCAATAGTAGCCGCAGTGTAATAGAAGCAAAGCTATTGCACTAGAAGCAGCAGCAACAGTAGCAGCAGCAGGAGGAGTTAAGTAGCAGGGCAATAGCCGCAGAGGAGCAGCAGCAGCAGTAGCAGTAGTATAATAGCAGCAGCAGCATCTGGGACTTGTAAATTTAAATGCATTCTTGTGCACCACTCAGAAAATTCCAGAGTATTGAAAGGAATGATCAAGGTAACTCTACTTGTGCGTGATTCCCCTAACCTTAAAGCATGAGTAACCCTTATCATCTTTGAAAAATGGTCTATGTGCTGCTTCATTCCTGAAGTGGAGAAATTTTATAATGATAATGGCATTCCTTTTAAGATTTTCCTTATTTTGGATAATGCCCCAGTAACTCTCCCCATTCCGATGATTTTAATGAAAATGCAAAAGTACTCTACCTTCTCCCAAACACAATCTAATTAATATAACTTGTGGATCAGGGAGTGATTGCAGATTTCAAGATGTATTATTTACACACTACATTTGCCCAGACAGTTGTACCTTTGGACACAGATAAGGACTTGACACTGAGAGATTTCCAGAAGTCCTATAATATTTACCATATAATCTGGAATATTGCTAAGGTATGGAAAGATGTAACAGAAATATGTATGAAGGGAGTTTGGAAGAAAGTGTGCCCACAGTTCAGTCTCAATTATCTTGGATGTGGTAAAGATGAAACTTTCAAAGAAGTGAGTAATAAGTTTGTAAAATTTGCGCAAGAATTGCAGCTAGAAGTGGTGGAGAATGATGTGGAGGAGTTGATTGAGTCTCACAGAGAACTGTCGAATGAGAATCTGATTGAGCTGTTAGCTCAATCTGCAAAGATTACAGAAGAAAGGGAAGATTCAGAACCAAGTTTGAAACAAAAAGGTTCTCAACGAAACAGTTGACAGAAGCTTTTCATCATTTCAGTGATTTTTTTTCTTATATTAAAAAAGATGAATTCAAATAATTCAAGATTTTTAAAAGTTCAAAGACTAGTTGAGGCTAATATTTCTTGTTATCATTAAGTATATGAGGAAAAAAGGAGAACCACTGTCCTAACATTTCTTGATACTTTCATAAAAATGTTGCACATTTAACCACCAGAGATAAAAGATAGATACAGTAGGTGAGGAAGAGGCAACATACTGCACACCTATGTTAACTTTATTGTATGGTATTGTGTATAATTTATCAATAACTTTACCTTTCATTTCATAATTCTGATTATTGTGGCACAGTATTTAAAATGCCTGCATTTAGTACATCTTATGACTTGTGTAAGGGTCTTATTTTGTATGTGCCTTTGTTATGCTGCTAAGTGAACTAAGTGGGTAGGGGAAAATTTGCACTATTACTAAAATAGATCTATACCTATACATAAATCATGACAATGTCAGATCTTCTCTAAAGGTTGTATCTCTTTCACCATAGTTCTCTCTAATTAGTAGCTGCTAAATAAATATTTGCTTAATTGAAGTCTTAATGAATTATTTATTTACTTAGTATAATTCAAGGGAACCTGGTAAACTAGACAGATACTAGGTCTCAGAACCAGAAAGATATGGGTTCTAGGCCCAGCTCTGGAACACAGTAATAAAGTAGTAAGGGCAGCTGGGTAAGTAATCCAGCTTGTCAGTACTTCTATGCAGTTCTCTAAGTCTATAAACTGAAGAATAGTGGATGACCCAGGTTGATAAATTAAATTTCCTCATTGAGAGCTTCTTCAGTGAAATCATAAGTCTGGACCCCATTCTCCATACAAAACCACAGACAAAAATAAACAAAAAGAAATCAGTGTAATGCCCAGGTAAATCATATGCAATTACATGGATTATTACCTCAGTACATAGTACCCAGTGGACCAAATGGGCTATACAAAAGGCAACCTCTTGTTAAAAGAAAAATAATGTTTCTGGAAAAGTCAAGAACTCTCTTAACTACCAGTTAGTTATGTTAGAGGATCAGATACATTTATTTTCTTATTTAAAGAATGTCCAGGAGGAACTACCTTGGGACTAATAGTCATATGTTATTCTGAAAGTCAAAATCATAGACTTAAGGTCTTATGTGCTAAGGAATTCTCCTGAGCCTTCATTGCAGAATAAGCCCAGGAATCAACAAATTTAAATTAATTTTATTTATTACATTTTCTTTTGCTTTTGTAATTCACTCCTTGGTACTATCAGTGGTGAACTGGGGTAATAAAGGCTATTTTACACCAACTAAAGGTCCATACTAGATAAACACAGGGAGGGAGAGTAAGAACTGAGGTATGGCAATGGAGCTGATGTTTTTCACTAATTCTTTAAAGTGAAGAATATATTCTTTTTGATCAGTTATTACTCTAATTCATCCCCTTCCCATTCTCCTTCCCCTCTCCCTTTGTCCTCTCCTTCCCTGCTCCTTTCCTTTTCCTCATCCCTTTCTGTCTCAACCCTCCCACTTTTTTTCCCCTTCCCTTGATTTGCTCTTGCTGTGAATAAATTGTCTCCATATAACATGACTATACAGCATAAATGTAGAGCAATGTGACTTTTCACAAAACAAAACTAAAGCAAAACCCCATATTTACTACATAATTCCTGTGTGCAAGGCATTAATCTCTCTCCTAAATTCTAATCTTAGGTGTTTATAGGATATTTGCACCTTTAACTTCCTCTAGTATCTGAAATTCAACACAATCAAAAATGGAATTGATCATTTTCCCCTCAACAACATTCCTCCAAACATCACTCTTTCTGTCAAGAACTCCACTATTTTTTTCTAGTTACTCACATTGATTATCTTGGTGTCACCCTTGACTAATCCCTCTTCTTTATCCTCTGTCCACATATCAAATAAGTTGCCAGGTCTTGTCTATTTCATTTCCACAACATTTCACAGATTTCTTCCCTTTTCTCCACTCACATAATCACTACCTTATAGTTCAGGCTCCTTGTCAACTATCACCTGACAATAGGCTCATGATGAATACCTTTGTTATCTCTTCCTCAATAGGACTTGTTCATAGATTCTTTTTTCACCTAAAATAGTTGTTTCTTATAAGTAGCTAACCTGGGAGGCTCCACATTTATTTCAAGTATGTTTTCAATTATTGAAGTATTTTTGGAACTCATTTCTAAGAATGGCCTTCTGAGATAATATGAGGGACATTGTTACACTGTAGCAATATTTCCGCTTTTATCGCTTACCTAATTGACAAGATCTGGACCTCAAGACCTGTTACATGTGATTCACCAGCATGGAAGAGATTAAACTTTAGAAGTGAGTAGGTCTGAATTCAGTTCCTAAGGAAAAATCCAAACATGGTCTGGAAATAAAACAGCCAAACAAAACTAATTGGATATAACCTCCCAAGTTGACTATTTTGGATGACTATTTTCATTTGGGTGCATAAATTATGATTTTTTACTTTGTTGCCACTGATAAAGAAATTAGTTGCATTTCTCAAAAGATAGTAATGTAAGTGAATCATTTTCGTTTTTGTACCTCCACATTTAACTTAGTATCTTGAACATAGTGGGAGATTTAGAGATTCAGTGAAAAAGAATGTCGTTGGATTTATGGCTATTTACCACCTTTGTGACATTGAAAAGGTCACTTCCCTTCTCTAGAGCTCAGTTTCCTGATATGGAAAATAGAAATTTGCACTTGATCACCTTTAAGATGCATTTTATCTCTAACTATATCATCCTATATCAGCAGTCCTTTGAAGGACCACCTCTAGCCTCAACCCTTTAAAAAAAAAATTTACTTTGCTCTACATCTGGATTTCCCACTGCTTCTACTTATATCAGGTCCTTATTGAACTAGCATTTAGAATGCTGGTTATTATTACCCACTCATAAACTAGTTAAGTGATCAATGACTCTGGATTGCCAAGTTGACACCTAGTGTTTATTGAGTTTACTGTTTACTAAATTAATGCATATAAATGAAGCAATCAATCAAAAAACATTTATCAATTGATGTACCACATTCTAAGCACTAAGGAAATAAAAGGAAAATGAAAACAGTCCTTTATCTTGAGAAATTTATGTTCTCCTCGGAGAAACAACAATAACATAAATAGGTTTATACAAGACAACTTACTGATGGAAGGTACCCTCAGGGGAGAAGGAACTAATAGTTACTTAGGAGGGACAAGGAAAGGTTTTGTTCCAAAGGTAACATTTGAGCTGAATCTTAAAGGCAGTTAGAGACTTAAAGAGGTCAAGATAAAGAGCATTCCAGGTATGAGAAATAACTTGGGCAAAGCCAAAAAGATGAGACACAGAATGTTGAGAAATAGGACATCTGATTAATGCCAACAGGAATAGAAAAATAAGGAATTATAGGACTTTCCTCTTTTTTGCAGAGAGAGAAGGAATAGCAACCATGGAGATTTATGGTGAACTGAAATAACTATTTAGCTCATGATATTAACTTCTTGATTCAGATTAGAGAAGAAGAGGCACTTATATGGCACAGTGGATAGAATGCTGGATCTAAATCAGGAAGATTCATCTTCCTAAGTTCAAATCTAGTCACAGATACTAACTGTGTGACCCTAGGCAAGTCCTTTAACCCAGTTTGCCTCATTTCTTCACCTGCAAAATGAGCTGGAGAAGAAAATAGCAAATCACTATAGTATCTTTGCCAAGCAAACACAAAAAGGTGCTTAGGAAAACTTGAACACAACTGAAAATGATTGAACAACAATGGGAACAACAAAAGGGAAAGCTGTTGAGTAATGGCAGAAAGATCAATGAGATAGAAGTCCATACCATCATTAAAAAGAAAAGCTGGGAAATTCCTAGCTAATAGCAAAAATGATACTCTTTTTTAGAAGGAAAAAGTCTTTATTTGGTATTGAAAAATATATCATAGACATACTTTTCTTGGGGAAAAAAATCACCCAAAGAAGGCAAGATGAAAGTCAAATCACAAAAAAATGCTCACTAACTGATGGACATTAAAAGGGTCTATAGAATGAGGCACAAATAATTAAGTACTTGAATACCTATGCATATATCCAATTTCTTAAACTATAGATGCAATAGAAAGTAAATGAAAGTCATATAAAATATATTACAAAGCAGAAGCTGATATAAATCAATTCAGTTAATTAATAAAGTGTAGAAATAACACAAAGTTACATTCGTGTTATAAAAACAAATGTACAAAAAATAAACATACAAATACGTTCTTCTCAAAGTGGATTGTGTTAAGACTTTGTTTGATTATCAAGAGGAAAAAACAACCAGACACCGCCACATTCTGAATTGCCTTGTGAACTAAATGCAGTGCTTAAGAATTAGTAAAGCTGTCATGTTTCCATTACTTTAAATATTTTATTTTCACAGCCTCCATTTTCAAAAAGTTCAATCATTGACTCTCTCTCACCTTGCCACAGCCAATATCACCATCTTTTATTGTGATTAAGTTATGCTTTTATCAAGTAATGACCTGTTTATTAGGCAGCAGACTCCAAAACTTCAATCTCAATTGGTTTTCAGAGTTGATTGAGACAGAGGAGTGTACCCTTTTTAGTGTATTTTTTTAAAAAAGCATTATTATTATAACACTTGTGAAAAATATTCTTATGGAAAATTTATGAAAATAGTGCAACTAGGCTATTTTCTCAAAGAATATTTAAATATGACACAATTTTGTTGAAAGCAACAAAATATTTAGGCAAATTTGTTATATGTTGTCCTAGTACTTGACAGTGATCCAGTGTTTTGTTCAAAAGGTAACTACAATCCGGTAGTGGTGTTTTGGCTAGGATTGATTACCATGTCTCTTAATAACATGTTGTAATAACAACTTAATTACATATTATAGTAGTAATGCAATTTGAAGTTCCTTTTGTATTGTTAAGCTTAGAGATACTTAGCACCTAGTTTCAAAGTAAGCCTCTGTTAAAGAAACAGAAGGTATGAACTCCTGTTGCTGATAACAGGAAGGGCCTGAACAGCAAGGAGCAATACTGTATATAAAGAAAAACACTAGCTAGGAAAGGCAGAGTTTCCTGGGAACTTGTCATGGAGGAGCTTCTTCTGAGGGCCGGCTGGAGCTGCTGAGGGTTTCCAAGGACCAGCCAGAGATGCAGAAGACTGAGGAAGCATGGCTGTGGTGTAGATATTTTGTCTGTTTGTGGCTTTGTTAATCCTTGACTTCCCAAGGATAGAGACTGTGAAGGATTTAAGGTGGACTGGACGCTGTGATCTTTGTTGTGGGACAGGAACTGCATGGAGAGCTGGACAAGGAGCTGGGAGCTGTCTGCCTTTGAACCCAAGTGACAGTTTGGTAAATCCAGCTAGGATCTGGGACTATGGAAGAGGATCCTGGGAATTTGAGAGCCTACCCCAAGTGAAGCTGAAAGAAGACTTTACTTGGATACTGTGTACTGACTGAGAAGATTGTGATTTACTTGGAACCAAGGGTTGGATGGCCCTGTGTATTTTCTGATGACTGAATAGTGACTGATTTGTAACCTACTGTGCCCCATGAGTGGAGACCTTCGACTATGTGACCACTGTTGTGAAAACTATGTGGCCAGTTTAATGATAAGTTGTTTTAAATTTCTGTGTCAAGTTGTAACATAGTGAATACTGTACCTTGACTTTCTGTGAATGTTTTGCTCTGATTTATTATTGGATAAATAGAGAGTTCACTATACTATGTAATCAGAACCTTGAAAAGCTGTTCACAGGAACATTCTTCTGGAAAGTTACTCATCCATGGCTTTACACATGTGCAGTCTTAGTCTGCTGGATCCCAAAAAAAAAATGTGTTGTGGCTTTGGGAATTTGGAGTAGTTTGGCACCCAAAGCCCCTTATCTCTTCACAACTGGTAGGGAATATTTATTAGCAAGTATACTTTGACTACCCTATACTTTCTTATTCAACACTTTGGTTCTCAGAACTAAAATTCTCTTTCTAATCTCTCTTTTTCTTAACTATATAGTAAGACACTGCTGGAGAAGATAAGAAAACTTAGCCTCTTTTCTGTGTTACCTCCTCATTATAGGTGTTCCTACTCATGAGAAACATTTTTATCCAACAGTAATGGTTTTAGGTTTCGTTTTGTTTTTTTCTTCCTGACAGTTTGCTTCTGTTTCAACTATTGTCTTTTTTTTTTTCTTTTGGAGTGTGTGTGTGTGTGTGTGTGTGTGTGTGTGAGAGAGAGAGAGAGAGAGAGAGAGAGAGAGACAGACAGACAGACAGACAGACAGAGCCCAAAATATTTCTCAAAACTTAAGTTTCTTTTGATCTGTTGTTTGGAAGACAATGTTTTTGTTTTGTTTTTGAGGTAGTTGGGGTTAAGTGACTTGCCCAGGGTCACACAGATAGTGTCTGAGTCTGAATTTGAACTCAGGTTCTACTGACTTTAGGATCAGTACCCTATCCACTGCACCACCTAGATGCCCCAATACATTTTTCATAAAAACATCCCAAGGACTTGATTTTAGATTCATTAAACTTGGCATTTTTATATTTCCCCAATGGATATAATAATTTAAAGTGACAATACTAAGGAATATCAGTTGGTCAGAATAAAATGTTCAGTTCCTTCCTCTAGGACAAAGATATTGGAACTTTTTATTTTTAGCTATGCCATACTTTGATTTCATAATGTTTCTTTCAACCCCCTAAAAGTAAGTATATTAAGCAATATCTTAAAATTTGAATGAACTAAAATAATTTCCTTTAAAAATTTGTGTATATATGTGTGTATATGTGCATATATGTATATGTGTGTATATATACATGCACACATACACACATATTTCCAGTCATATTGTATAGTACTCTTTTTCCACACACTTTACGTGCCGGCCAAATGGGACTATGTATATTCTCATATAATTCTTGTATAATATTTATACATTCTTATATAATATCCTATCTTCCTTTCTATGCCTTTTATATATGGAATGTCCCCCATGCTTTAAATATACCCTTCCCTCACCTTCTTCTCATACTATCTGAAGCTGTAAAGGGCAACTTATACTTTGTATCTGCTATTCTGCCAGATTTCAGCTACATGGAACATGACGCCCCTCCCAGAATAAGTTCCCCACTTCTAATCTTATCACTCTACTGCTCACTTAAGCCTAGACTCATATTCCCCTGAGTGTAGGGCTACAGTGTGGAATACCAAACACTTACAAATGCATTCCTTTATAGAAGTCAGAAAATGGACTCTCAGTTTCTTCCATTTTGTTTCTGCTACTCAGCTATGTTTCAGCTCCATAGAATAGATGCCCCTGATGCTAGGTAGCCCCTAGGTATGTCCCCAACTGTTTCCAACCTCTTTTTAACTGTTGTCTCCCCCTTTAGATTATAAATTCCCTGAGGGCAGGGATTATCTTTTTATTAATTGTATCCTCAGCACTTTGTACAATGCCTGGCTCATAACAGATACTTAATAAAATGTTTATTGGATTGGATTCATGACACCTCCTATAGGAAGCCTATAAACCCTTTTCTATTTCCTGCAAAAATTACTTTCCATATGGCTATAATGGTAATGTAATTTGAATTTGAAGATCACTTTGTGTTGGAAAAGGTAGCAGGTACTTAGCACTTAGTAACTGATCAATCCTCGGTTGGGGAAACAGAAGGTATGAATTCCTGTCTCCTGTTGCTGACATAATAGGAAGGGATTGGCTGAAACAGGAAGCTAATGCTGTGTGTATATAAGAAAAGCCTCAGAGAGGGAGATAGAGATTTTCTTGGA
>CM053581.1:150443979-150462501 GCA_028627135.1 Pseudochirops cupreus
GCTTTGATTGCCAAACAGATAATTTTGTATTAGTTCTTGTAGGCAATAGGAAGCCACTGGAGTTTACTGAGTAGGAGTATGGCATGATCAGATCTGTGTTTTAGGAAAATCACTTTAGTGGCTGAATACAGAATGGACTGGAGAAGAGAAGGACTTGAGGTAGGCAGACCAACTAACAGGGTAGTACAATTATGAAGTGTGGGTGATGAGGGCTAGAGTGGTGGCAGTATCAGAGGAGAGAAAGGGACATACCTGAGACAAGTTGCAAAAGTAAAATTGTCAGACCTTGGCAACAGCTAGGATGTTGGGGGAGGAGGGGAAGAAACAATGAAGAATCCAGGATAATTACTAGGTTTTAAGCCTAAGGGACTATGAAGATGATATTGCCCTTTACAATAATAGGGATGGTAGTGGAAGAGAGTTTGTGGAGAAAGACAATAAGTTATGTTTTTGAGATAACTAGCTTAATATGTCTATTAAACATTTAGTTCAAGATGTCTGAAATTCAGACAGAGATATGAGACTGAAGTCTGCATAGAGATTGGAAAGGTAGATTTGAGAATCATCAGTATAGAAAGACAATAAATATATGAGAGTTTATGAGATCACCAAAGTGAAATAGTATAGGAGAAAAGAGCCCAGAACAGAACTCTAACAGACACCATTTAGAGGGCACTATCTGAAAGAGGATTCAGCAAAGGAGATAGTGATCAGAGAGGTAAGAGGAAAAGCAAGAGAGAACAATGTCCTGAACACCTAAAGAGAAAATGAGTATGGAGGAGAAAGTAATTAACAGTGTCAAAGACTGAAGAAATCAAGGAGAATGGAGCTTGATAAAAGACTACTGAATTTGAAAACTAAGTGATTATTAGCAACTTAGACAAGAAAAGTTTTGAGGAATAAGTTCATATGCCAGAATCTAAGTGGTTAAGAATAGAGTAAAATCAGAGAAAAGGAAGGAACCTATTGTAAAATTACCTTTACAAGGAGTTTAAGTACCAAGGGCAGAAGCAATATAGGACAATAGTTAATAGGAATGGAATAATCAAGTGAGGATTTCTGCAGAAGAGGAGAGACATCGGCATGTTTGTAGGTAGTAGGAAATGGGTTAGTAGAGAAGGAAAGATTGAAAATAAACAAAAGAGTATTTACTCATGTAAGCCCAAGGTTGGGAACCTGAGATTTCAAAGCCATATGTAGTCTTCTAGGTCTGTAAGTGGGGCCTTTTAACTGAGTCCAAGTTTTACAGAACAAATCCTTTTATGAAGCATTTGAGGATCTAGAGGGCCATGTCTGAACTCAAGGCTGCAGTTTCCCCACTCTGTTTATGTTTTGCCATTCACCTTTGCAGCTATACTCCTAAATTAATGTCTGAGGTTTTTCAGAACAGAAACTATCTAGATTTTTTCTATTTGTCATTTCAATCTTTAACACAGTATCAAGCACAAAGAAACGAGATAATAAATGATTTTCTCAACCAGGAATTCATTCTTGACTCCCAGTATGGTGCTCTCTTTACACAACCTTGATATTTGTAGCTTAGTGTGTGTGTGTGTGTGTGTGTGTGTGTGTGTGTGTGTGTGTGTGTTGAGGGAAACATGAATAAAAATATACATTTTAAAATAAATATCATATGTTAATATTTTTATTACAAGAATTTAACTTAGTAAGTAAGTTACCTAGGAATTCAGGGTTGTCAATCTTTTATAAGATGTTGATTTCTTTGAATTTCCTACTAATATTTTAAAAGGGGAAATATTTACTTCAGTTTAATAGGGGTGAATCAGCTATATATGCCCCCCTGTTTCTGAGAACCTGGCCTGCTGTTCCATAAATTACCATAAGACTGTAGGGGTCATTAATTAAGGATAAAATTCTCCAGGCTGTCACAGATATATACACACATATACCTATACCTATACATATCCATATACACATATATTACTGAAAGGGAAGCAATAAAAACAAAAATAAAAGAACATATGCAAATGATTAACACAATATAAGTAAATTCAACTTTAACAGATGACAATAACCTGGTCAAACACTAAAATGCTGTTGCTCTCTTACTGTTCAAAGACATCCTTCCTTTCTGTTAACAATAAAGTACAGAAGTAGAAAGTGACAAGTGAAATCAATCATAATCACAGAGGTGGTACTTATTCATTTTCCTGTAAACTATTTTGTGGAGGGTGGTTCTCGATATTATAGCATGCCAAAACAAAATCTACCAGTAATTGTATAATAAATTTTTGAGCAATAAGACATGTTTAATATGCCTTATAAATCTTAATCATTATGTGAAATATTCATCACTCTAGGAATAAGAATATGTTGATATCTTGATTTACTTTTTTTTTAAATTTCTAATAGCGGGTTTAAATATATATGATACAGAATTCATCACTAATGGGAAGGAACCCAAGCAGGACTAGTGACTATTCCTTATTCAAAGGCAAAGGAAAGACATCTAGTTTATGTTTGTCCTCAGTGTGTCTGTTAACTCAGTCAACAGGAAATAGGTCAACCTGGGTTCAGAATTAGATGTGAAGATTGATAATCTAGGATATATACAATAAAAGTAAAGACACAGAAAGATACACCTAGGAAGAATTCTGAGATCTGAAATTCTCTTTAGTTCTACATCTTGGGATTTTGATATTCTTTGAAGACACAGCTCAGGTGCCAACTCCTTACAATAGTTCTTTCCTGACTTCTCCTCCTCTCAACTTTAAGGTTCTTGAAATTAACATTGTTTTGTCTATAATTTGCATTTATTAAAATCTGTATGCATGTTGCACAATAATAGAATCTAAGATTTTTTTTGAGGTCAGGAACTATTTCCTTGTTATTGCTGTGGATTTCTGCTTTGGCTTTAACCCACACCCTCTTATAACACTACCTTAAGTAATAATTACTAATGTTGTAATTATTCAATAATAACTAGCATTTATATATGTCTTTGAGATTTACAAAATGCTTTACATATTAACTCACAGTACATGAGGAGCTTAATAGATTTTTGTAATTTGATTAACATGTTTGTTGAATTGAATTGAAATTACTTAAATTAGGCCAGGAGGTTCAAATGTAGAAATGAAAGAAATTAGTTTTTTTCCCATGAAAAGCTGAACTTATTAAAAGCCTAACTTGAGAAACTTGTTTAAGAAGGGAAAGGGGAAAGGATTAAGACCCTATGATTAAGCCAGAAAAATAGATCTCTAGCAAAGTGAAGTGGCAGAGGACTAAAACCCAGACAACATATCTTTGGGGTACAGATGGAAGTACTAATTTATTACTGTAAGATGACAGGATTAGGTTAGATGGATTACAAGGTCTCTTTTTACTTTAAAATTATGGTAATTTTGTGTTAAAGGGGCCCCCAAAATTATGAAGTCCATAAATTTCAATGGATAGCTGACCTGCCAATCATCTCTGGACAAGACAGGAATGATTTTAATTAAAAAGTTGACTCTTCTGATATTGATTGACAGCTCCACCGAATGACAAGGAACACAGGAACATTCAGGTTCTCAGCCGCTTTCCCTTTCCTTATTCAACAGAAGTATAATTGGTTACTACAGATATGACTCAAAATGTGTCTGAGTGTCTCCCTGATTATTTTATAGTAACTGGTATAGTAGATGGTCTTTTATCACTGGGACCCACACATCTGCAAAGGGTCAATGCCTCCAGATAACTCAAGGTGATTAAAATTCTGACAAACCCATACCTAGAAGAATTTTGTTGCTTCTTTTCCTTTTAAAATAAGTCACAAGGAAAATTTTTTTTTCTGATAGCAGAGAACTTGAAACAATGGATATCCTATGGATAGGAAATAGTTAAATAAATGGTAGTAATGAAGGTAGTACAATATTCTTTCTATGTAAACAAAATCATTATTAAAAAATTTAGAAAAGGTCAGGAGGACTTTTAGGAACTGATAAAGAATAAAGGAATCCAAATCAGGAAAACAATATATACAATGATTTCACACATATCAGTAGGGGGAAAAAAAGTCTATTCTAATGACTGATTTTATATGCAAAGATAGTGAGAAAATTCTTTCTTCCACTTTGCCACTCCCTCAAGATAACAGAATATGGTGTAGAGAAATACTTGGAAATGAAAGTAATATAAAAATGTTTGTATTATCCATACAAATTAAATATTTTTAATCCCCAGGATACTGATCCCATATAAAAATCAGATAACGAAATGGTAAAATATTAATGTGAAGATGGAATATATATGACCTGCATTGCTTACTACTACTTTATTACTACTACCAATATACAACATTCATATATCATTTTAGCTTTTGTATCTCATTTAATTCAAGATTGGTGCTAAGAATTACCTTATACTGGGAAATGATATTCTTGATCATCTACGCTTATCCTTTAATTTTACAGAAGAGAAAATTGGATCTCAAAGAGGGGAACAACTTACTCATGGTCACACAGCTGATTAGTGATAAACCAGGCAATAGAACCATGAAGTCCTGATTCCTGGTCCAATGTTCTTCACAATTTAACAAGTGACCTCTAGAAGTTGCTTCCTAGTCTTTGACTGATGATGCAGAGAGATAAATCTTTCACCTAATGTCATATAATGTTCCCACTTTATAGACAATTGAGAAAACTTTTCTGCAAACCTATTGTATGCTCAGGGATGTACGAGGTATTATAGTTAGTTCAAGATAAGGATAAGACGTTGATCCCTGTCCTCAAGGGGCTTATGGTGAGTTAGATATAAAACTCATATAAGGTAAAAAATAGGGATGGGGGGAAAGGACATAGGTTTGTTCTGTGTAGTTCCGGGTCCCAGAACTTGAAAGAGGGGATAGAAATTGTAAAAATGTGAATTTAGAACTTTGCAAGAGCAGCCTATGTAGATAAAGGGATCTGTCTCACTTGAAAGTCTCCAATAAAAGTTGGACAATCACTTAGTGGGAGTGTTCTAGCGGAGCTAGTTACCTGTTGGACCAGATGGCCTCTAGCAACCTTCCAATGCTGAGATTCTGTGAGTGTGTGTGTGTGTGTGTGTGTGTGTGTGTGTGTGTACATGGTGCACAACTATTTTATCAGACACTGTGAATGTATCAAAATGGGAAAGTCTTGTAAGTCACTTTCTGCTTAAAAGTCAAACTGATCATCATATTTTGCAAAATAATAGTGATGGTGAAAACAAAAAGGAAGGTAGAAAGGAAGGAAAAAGGGAGGGAAAGGAGAAAGCGAGAAGATAACTATCCACTGTGCTAACAGGTTGCTCAGGCAGTAATCAAGGACAGGAAAAAAAAAATCTACTTTTTTATTGTCTTCAGGGAAAAGATATTATTAACAAAATATTACTTCCTTTATTTTAACTGTTTTAATATAAATCATTTTTAAAATCAGAGGCAGCTTGGTTTAAAGGAGAGGGCGATGGACTTGGAGCCAAGAAAACCTAGGTCCAAATATTTTCTCTGACATTTATTATCTATGTGACCATGGGCATGTCCTGTAATCTCTCTAAGCCTCTGTTCCCTTATCTGTAAATGAAGAGTTTGAAGTAGATCATTTCTAAGATCCCTTCCAGCTCTTAATCTATGATCCTAGGAAACATACCTTCATAAATTTTGAAGAGAGTACTGAAGGAAATTCAATTTTCTAATGAATGACCTTTTCACCAAGCATTTCAGAGAGCAATACTTTAGTTATTATTTTAAACTTGCACATTTATATTAGTAATATGTAATTATAATCTAAAAAAAATAAAACATTCTCTTCATAACTTTCTGGACCTATATTTTTCCCTTATGTATAATATGTATATTAATGTCACATTTTTGTTATTGATGAGTAACACTTATTTAATGTTTCAGGGTTTGCAAAACAGTTTTTGTTGTTCTGTCATGTCTCACTTTTCATGACCCCATTTAGGGGTTTCTTTGCAAAGATACTGGAATTGTTTGCCATTCACTTTTCCAGTTCAATTTACAGATGATGAACACATAGCTTGCATTATTTCTTGTTATTCTCAATGTTCCATTAGAAAGGTGTTATTGTACATTTGATAAATGAATAAAGTGAGGCTAAGAGAGATAGTCTTCAGTTTCCATCCAGTTCTAATGTGTCTTTTTTTAAAAAAAGTTCCCTGTTCAGCTGACTTTAAAAGGTGCACATATTTGTTTATTTATTTTCAAAAGATGCTATCAGTAATTTTTAGAGAATCAGATAGTCTTTACTGAATTTTGTCTTGATGGCAAAGTATATTTTTTTCAGAAAGAAATAAAATCTCTTATGTTTCATGAATTAACCTTGTCTCAGAAATTAGATTGTTGTGAGTTCCTAGTGAGTGGGAATCATGTATTTTATTTCTTGAGTATCTCTTACATGAATATTTGAATGATACACAGGGACTGTGTTAGGACTGGATATGTGATTATGTTGATTTACAGAACAACTGCAGACAAGGAAACACCCTTAATGTAGGAACATACCTTCTTTACAACTTGGAGTCATAGAGAGTTGACCAGAATACAGAGAGGATAAGGGAACTTGGCTGGTTTTACATAACCTGTATGTGTCAGAGGCTTGATATAAGCCAAAGGCCTCCTGGCTTTAAGGCTATTTTTTTTAATTGTCCCACACATCAGTATTTTTTTTAGTTTACTTTCAGTCTATTTTCCTTGTTTTGTTTTTACATTATATACATTTATAGATTACTCCCATTTACTGAGAGGTGTCCTGAACAAAGTAATTAAACAAAGGAAAAAAAATCTGTAAGTACAGTTTACATCTACAGCATCCCCAATTGTTAAGTTTTTTTAAATTAAGAGAAATCAACTGTCTCTCCTTCCCACCTGTTGCTTTTATGCGTGCAGTCTCTCAAAATATGTTGGTTAACTAGATACATTTTATTTCATCTAAAATCAAAGAAGATTTATCATAACTAAAAATTGATTATTCTCCCCCAAAATTCAGTGTAACTTCTGATTTTTTTAGATCACTTTTCTTTTACAGGTTACTAAAAAAGAAGGCTTTACTTTTTGTAAAAAAAAAAGTTTTCATTAAGTGCAATATAATATGTTATATATAATATGTTGAATATTTCAAGGACTTGAAATTTTGGTTCAGGTTCTTCTATCCCTTCCATCTGCAGTTAGTTTTCATCAACAGTTATAATTGAAATAGTTATTGAAAAACTTTCTGTGTAGCAGTCCTTCCAGATTTAGGTAGATTGGTCCCATGTGAAGTATATTACCAAACCTTCATATGAAATCTCTCCAGGTTTGGATAGCCAGCTAGTCAGTCAGAGATTCAGAAAACAAGCATTTATGAAGTACCTGCTAATTGACAGGCATACAAAGAAAGGCAAGGGTGTCCTGTTCTCAAGGAGCTTATAGTCTAATGGGGAAGACACTATGAAAACAATAGACATGAACAAAATAAATACAGGATGAATTGGAGATAATCAATAGTGTGAAGACAGTACCTTTGAGAGGAGTCAGAATAGCTTCTTGTAGAATGTAGGATTTTAGATGAATCTTGAAGGAAGCCAAGAGGCACTGATCAGGAAGGAGGATTCCATATATGGGGGAAGCGTCAGGAAATGGAGTATTAATTGTGAGGAATATCAAAGAGGTCATTCTCACTGGTCACAGGGTTTATTAAAGTGGCTAAGTGTAATGTTAATGGAAGAGGAAGATCTTTCCCACCCATTAACAGGCCTATGTGACCTGCTTTGTGGTGGGATCCAGATGACTACTGTGATGGACCCTCAGTCACATGGAGTTTGAGTCTTGTGAAACCCATAGTAAGAGGAGTTTGCTGAACAGGTAGTGCAGGAAGGCTGGAGCAAGAAGGCAGAATGAGGAAGAGCTAGGAAAAAGCAAAGCTGAGCTGAGGCAGAGCAGCTAGCCTGAGTGAGAGAGGGAGCAATTTTGCTTGTTTGTGGGGAGGCCTAACAGAGGGAAGGCTTGGGGATGTCAGTGTTTCCTAGATTAGTGATGTGTATAAACTTGTTACCATGGTGTAATTGGCTTTCTGGAATCTGAATAAATATCTTGATTTTGCCTTTGAGGAAGAGAGTTATTTATATGTGGCAAATTTACCCTGGAAATATGCATGTATATTCATAGTGGCTGATATGAGTATTGCATTGGTGATATAGTAAGGTACAAAATAACTGGACAGGTAGGAGGAAGTTACATACAGAAGTACTTTGAATACCAGAGGATTTATATTTGATCATAGAGGTGCTAAGGTATTACTAGAATTAACTGAATGGTAGAGGTCAGTGAAGGATTTGGGGGAATATATGACAAGGTTAAACCTGTACTTCAGGAAGTTCTACTTAACGCCTTACTGAAATAAGAGTAGGAAGAGATTTTAGTCATAGAGATTAAACAACAGGCTGTTGCCATAGTCCAGGCACAAGGAGATAAGAGACTGTACACAGATGGTAGAAGTATCAGAGGATAGAAGAGAAATATTTCAAAAATAAAAATCAATAGTCTTGGGCAACTGAATGGACATGGAGTAAGAGAGAGTGAGGAGTCAAAGATGACAGTTTGTGAGAATGGGTGAGTAGGAGGATGGGGATGTTGTTGAAAGGAATAGGAAAATTCAGAAAGAGGTAAGGTTTAAGAAGAAAGAAAATGAGTTCAGAACTAGAGCTCACATTCTACCACAAGGCCTTCAAAAACCCAGGGTCACTTTGACTCCAGAGTAATGCTTTGGAGGGTGACTTTAATAGAAATTAGAGAATCGTAAACAGACAACATGGTAAGAGGAAATCAGCCACCTAGGTCTCAATAACATCAGCAACCGTCTAATACAAAAAATCACAGAAGAATTGATGTTCCACATTAGTAGATAGGTTTTCCTCACATGAAACACCACTGATGAAAATACAAGTTGGCCTTGAAAATATACATATATGTGTAGGTCTAGATGCACACATGCTTGCATACTATACATATGTATAAACTTATGTAAGGACATGTATATATGAATGTTTTATAGAAGTGAATATATATGTGCATGCATATGCATATACAGTGTATCAATGCAGGGTCATGCGTGTATGGGGGCATGTAAACATGTAACTTTTATAATGCTATAAAATATATATGCATAAGACTATTTTGTATGGATGCTATATATATTCTAAATACTTATATACAATACTTGTTTACATGTGAAATCTCAGATTCGGTAAAAATATACATATTGTATGCCCACGTGTATGTATTAATTGTTAAAATAGTAAGACATTCAGATTATACTTTTAAGCCACACATTGCAAATCTGATCTCCATCGCTTGTTCATAATAACATCAGTAAGTTGCTTGATCTGCAGAATGGGGAAATTTTCAAACTATACAATATATTAAAGAATTAATCTTATATGATATTTTGCTTTTTTTCTTTGAAAGAGAATTTAAGGATTGTTGATTTTAATTTATGCATTTGTCTTCCCTCTATTTCCCATCTGGTTCCCTGACTAATCATGAAGAGTTTTTCCATCATGTATTCTTAGTGGGGATAAAGTATACAAATTATACAAGAAAAAAGAAGAAATAACGTTCCTGCAAAATACGGATCATTCTCAATTCCTTCAGCAAAATGTGTTTATTTTGTATTTCAAAAAATGTAAAAGAGAAGAAAATGGTGCTGGCAAAAGAGGGCATAGAATGTAAGAGAAGTCAAAAATGTAACTGATGAGTCTTTACATCTATAGTTTAATATTTTATGAGATATTTTGTGTGGGGATAATGTAACCACTAGAGTCCATGTCAGAGTCAAATACACTCCTAGATTTCTACTCAAGAATGGAAAAGTTTTAGTCATTACATTCAGAGCATTAGAACTGGGTACTGTAATCAAAAGTGCTAAAAGGGATAGATGGATTATTTTTGAGAAATTTAGACTTTCTTTTGGGGCAATTCTTTTAGTAAGGAAGAAATTTTGAAGTTTTAAATATTCCCCTCACATACTTTATTCCATATTTTACTGCCACACTAGTCTGTACCTCTTTATGAATTCATGAATTCAACCAAATGTTTTATCCAACAATAGACACACAGAAAACTCGATTATCCAGAATTCTACTACATGGAATTAAGCAGTTTTTTTCTTTATTATATATATATGTTTATAACTATCATTTTGAGAAGGCAAAATGGTAAATGATCTGTGGATTAAATATTCCAAAAGTTAAAAAAAGAGAGGGAGAATGTACACTTATGTAACTAAAGATGCAAAATAATATATTTCTATTAACCCTGGCCCTTTCCTTAAAAAGATAAAGTTTCTCTTAATTGAAAATAAGAAAAGACAGGATTTCTCAAATGTTAATATTCACAACTCCAAGGTAGGATTTTCAATATTACAAGTTTATGTGTTAACCTTTATTCTTATCACTGAGATGAAGTTTTTTTTCTTCAAAAGCAGAAGTTGAGATATTTTATTCTACTGTTTCATGTATATGAAATCCAAGGTTACTTGTACTTATTTAATAATATTAGTAATACATTTTAATAATTATTTTAAAAGAAACATATGTACATATATATGTATGCATGCATGTGTGTATACATATATGTATGTACATATATAATCATCTGATCCTCATAACAATCCTATGTAAGAGGTATTATTTGTATTACTATTTTACTAATGAGGAAACTAAGGCTCCGAGACCTTAAGGGTTTGGCCCATGAACTAGTAAATATTAGAAACATTATTCAAAACCAGACGTCTTTAATTCCACTGAATTGTAACATCTTTATAAGGATTTCTAAATCATCAAGGTGGCATTTAATTATGTTCCCTACAATTTTAGTGTTATTTAATTTAAAGATTTTCAAATTCTTCATTGACAATATATATATGTATATATGAGCATATATATATATATGTGATAAATATACCAATTCACTGTTAGTAAGAAAAGATCCAAATAGCCCAAGTTGACCATATCAAGATAATTCCAACTAACATATATCTTTTATCTTCCTTTCACTTAATTTTGTCAAGTGAGAGTGCCTTATCTGAACTTGACACTTACTAGCTGTGTGACCCTGGGTAAGTCATTTAACCCTGATTGCCTCACAAAAACAAACAAAACAAAAGAAAACAAAATTCTTCTACTTGGTACTAGTCTTGCCATGGGAATAGCATATTCTTACCTCCAAGCCCTGTAATGCTTGTGGTAAACAACTGTTTCCTGCCTAGGCAAAAATCCCACTGGTTATTTTCCCCATATTTTCCTCCTGATACTATTCAATTTTACCTCTCTCTTTCCTTCCATTGAATCTTTTGGAATTCCCACTAAATTGCTAAGATATTCTCAGCCTAGGATGGAATCCTACCTTCAAACTAGTAGCTGGAGATCATAGAATGTCTTTTCACTTCTTTAACCTTCATTTTGTTTTAATCTCTAAGGTGGCGATACAACTCAACTCACACGATTCTTGAAAGGATTAAATGACATGTATAAACTATTTAAAAAAAAAGATTTCTCATTCATTTTTCAGTTGTCTCTGACTCTTCCTAACCCCATAAAGGTTTTCTTGGCAGAGATACTAGAGTGGTTGGCAATGTCCTTCTCCAGTTAATTTTACAGATGAGGAAACTGAAACAAAGTGACTTGCCCATGGTCATATAGGTAGTAAGTGTCTGAGATCAGATTTGAACTCAGGAAGACCAGTTTTCCTGACTTCAAGTACAGTACTTTATCCACTGTGCCATGTAGCTGAGTCAAATACAAATATGAGAGAGGAAAAAAAAAGAAAAACTAAGCTTTTGATGTAAACCTTGTAGTAATTTTAGTTCTAAGTTTTGAGTTTCTGTTTAATATTTAGATTGCGCTATGAAAGTCACTTCCACATGTTTAGAATTTTTTTTTACTGATTTTAACAGAAAATTACATTCACATGTTTATAATGTAGCTAGCAGTGGTTTGAAAGTAGAAGAAAAAAATCCCCCTTCTAGTGAGGACCATATCAACTTGACAGAATACAACGTTGAACCATGTTTTAGAAACAGTTGTGTTTGTCTGTGGTTTCTCATTTCTATAGCACTTTACAGTTAAGTTATATTCTAGCCAACCTAGTTATATGCTTATCAAATCAGGCATACCTTTGTCCAAGTCCTTTTGTGTTTAGGGAATGTTGGCTAATGGACAGCTACATTTATTCTTTCCTTTGCCATTCCAACTATTTTGTGTCTTTGTCACAAGTCTAACTTCTGACTCCTCCCTTCATTCTAAATGTCCACATCCTCTTTCAGCTTGTCTAATGCCTGTCATGGATTCATAGAATATTGGAGCAGCACACTAAAGAAGTGTTTCCTAAACAACCTCTTCAGCACAGGGCCATTTCTTCTCCAATTATAAATGTACAATATCAGGGTACCAACATCTCCTGAAGCATTCCATTCCTCTATGGGGCAAGTAATTGTATGTATGCAAATATCCTACATGCTTAATTGAAAAGACAATAGTTCTCTGCTTTTTTTTAAAGTAAGATTAGTTACCAAAAAAGAAGATGAGAAATCTTCACTATATATTTTGCAGTAAGTAAGGAACTTGCAAGGGGTCAGCTCTCAAAGAAAGAAAAAATGGCAAAAATGTCATTTCCCAGAAGCTATTTTACATGTAATTGTTATGAAGATTTTGAAGTTGGTAACTGTGAAACCCTAATAATTGGGACTTTTTCTGGTGAATCCTGAACAATTGTACATATTTTGTTTGTGCACTCTCTGAAAATAACACAGATTTTGGTTTCTGACCCTAAGTCAGAAATGAGTCACTTCTATTGAGGCAGTAGTCAGACAGCAACTGATGAAACTGGGTCAGTAACTGAAAAGGATAACAGAGACAGGCCTTGAAGGCAGAAGAAAAGGAAAGCAACTGCCCCCTGTTCCTTGAGGACAGGAAAGCTCAGCCAAGTCCAGCTGAGTGGAGGTCTCAAAACTGAGATTTCTACCTACTGCTTGCAAGGAGCCAAGACCAACAGAACAGATGGATCATAGAAAAGCAGCTGAATTAAGAGTTGAGAGAAAAGCTTAGAAGCTAGCGTTGTCACCCTGCTGAGCTGATTGGAAGAAAATCAGTTTCTGGGAGCAGACTGGAAGAGAAAGTATATTCTGCTTTTTAACAGAAGTGGATGAAGAGGAAATATATCTTCCCTGCCTTTTATGGCCAGCTATAGTTTAAGAGAGCAGAAACCCTCAGAGGTTGTCTGCTTTGCCTTTACTTCCACCTACAACCAGAAACAGGTAAACCCTTCAATGGCCATCCAAGATAGCCTACCCTAGTATCTTTGCAGAGCCCAGGCTTAGGTAAACTGCTTTTGCTGTAAGAACATAATACTACCTTAGATAAAGGAAATCAATTAACCTCTCCGTACTCTACACAATTATCTAAGATTATAAATTACAGAAGGTACCAGCCTTCATTGGTCTAGGAAGTTCTTACTAGTCTCTCCTAATACCAATTAAATCACAGATCCTATACCTATCTCTTTTTATAAATACAAATCTGGACAAAGCAATATGAGAAAATTCATTTATATGAAATCCAAGGTTGCTGGTACTTATTTAATAATAATAATAATAATAATAATAAATTCAATAATTATTTGAAAAGAAATACATGTAAATATACATGCACACATGTATGTGTATGTATCTTTTGTATCTACATATGTATGTATCTACATATATGTATATACACGATCATCTGATCCTCACACTAATGGGGAAACTAAGGCTCAGAGAGCTTAAGGTTTTGGCTCACGAGCTAGTAAATATTAGAGACATTGTTCAAAACCAGACCTCTTTAATTCCACCAAATTGTAACATCCTTGCAAGGATTTCTAAATCATCAAGGCGGCATTTAATTATGTTCCCTATAATTTTAGTGTTATTAATTTAATCATTTTCAAATTCTTCACTGACAACATATGGAATCAACTCTACTGATTTTAGATTCAAAATGAAACTAATTCTAGCAAATATTTTACTTTACTCCTCATTCTGTACTGTCATCTTCTGGAAATGTTCTCTTACTTTGAGAAATCTCTACACCGTTATCTTTTACACAAAGCTTCCTAATCCCCATCCCCTCCCATGCCAGGTCCATCCCCTACTAATTACCTTTGTGTATAGTCTGTACATATTCAAACTTATTATGTCCCTTGATATAATGTAACTTTTTAGATAGGACAGATATTCAGTCTTTTTTATGATCAAGGACTGTCATAACATCTGTCATATATAGGCACTTAATAAATAGTGGTTGAAATATTGATTAGCTTTCCATGGAGAACCAGTGAATCACTTTTTTATATATACAGGTTCAGCTTTTTTCTTCAGAATTAATTGAGAGGAAGAAAAAAAATGTCAAGATCAATCAAGTTCCTCTAATAGAATAATACTGAGCTGTCCCATGTACAAGAATCTCACATTTACAATGCCAGTACTTAGGTTCATGACTATGGAAGGTTTTAATATTATGTGAAACTTGAGACCATCTGACTGCTTTCCTGCAATTTTGCTACCATTATGGTAAAACAGGAGAAAGCCACCTAGAACCTGGGCCATTTTCTTTGATTCTTTGTTTCATGGGCTGCCATGGACAAACTATTCATCATCTAATGACCAGTCTACTAGCAAAACCATATTGCTGGACAGCAGACACATTCTGCTTCCACATAAGTAAAGAAACTCAGCTTGTTTTAATTATAGTAGAGAGATTGTCCACTTGCATTTTAACCCCTTTGTTTAAAGAAAAAAGGTCTGAAATTTGTAGAAAACTATTTTACCAGTCCAATAGCCATTCCCAAAAATCAGAATGCAAGTATCTTCAGAAAGTGAAGGGCATTAGGAAGTTAAAATAAATGAAATTAATGTAAATTTGGTTTTGCTTGATTAAAAATAGCTATTATAAAAAAATCTGTTTCTACTACCACCTGCTGTGGACTAATGGCCCTCCCCGCTTTTTGAATTATATCAAACAATCTGTTATTCACAATACCAAAATTTGTTCAAATTGGCAATAATTCTTAATGACTATATGTAAAAATCAAAGAGATACTGAACAACTATTATGGAGATATTTAAAGTATAATTTCCAAGAATTTTAGAAATAAAATATGCAAATTAACATTTCATTTTTTTCACATGCTAAACATTTTCTAACTGTTCCACAAAAATGAATATATGTCAGTTTAAATTGCACAGTCTAATTCACCCATAGATAACAAATGCATTTAAACAGTAGGAACCGAATATCTCATTGGTGATTTTGTAGCACCTAGAGAGTTTATTTTTTTTTTCCATCTAGCCTGCAAGAATATTTTTACATGAGTGGTGCCCCAAAGAAAACTCTCCCTGAAGCGTATAATATTTTAAGCAATTGCTGAAAAGCTGATCCTGCTTGAAATGCACCTCTCATCCAAAAAGAAGGGAGACCCTGAGGGCCCAGTATAAATTTATAATGAAGAACACACACACAGTGTATATTTATTGAAACAGAATTCCATAAGAAAATACCCCACGCCTAATTCTATCAAATGTTACTACCTTAAAAAAAAAAAGGCAACCTAACATCACCAAAGCAGATAATACTATGTTTGCAAAAATTTATTAGGAAGATTTCTTAGCCAATTTTAGGAGAATATTGGAAAAATTATGATAAAGGCTTGGAACTCCCTCCCTTAAAGTATGAAGTAAACATGATGTCATGTGTTTTGGTCAGAGCAGTTAGGCATTTGGAAATAAGGACTAAATTTCCTGAGATTTTCCCCCTTTCATAAACTCCTTCTGATAATGTAAGAATAAAACCAATAAAATCTTTCTGCAGCATACTTCCCCTCCCACACAAATGCTATTTTCCCCCTCTGCTTTGAAATAACAACCATAGTGCCAACCGAGTCTCCTTTTAATGGAACAAAATGTATCTTTTTTATTTTATTTTTTTATTTTTGCTGAACAGATAATGAGTCAAATGAAAAATAAAAGAAGCAAATAGCTGTTTGCTTCAGCTTATGGTTGGTAGAGGAGTTAGGCAACATTCTCTTGAAAACAGCATTAGCTCTGGAGTCAGAAGATCCCTGTGTTAAATCTGAACTCCTAACACTTGCTAACTGAGTGACATTAGACAAGACACTAGGCAGTACTGTGAAGTGGATAGAACTCTGGGCCCAGAGTCAGGAAGACTTGAATTCAAATCTAGCCTCACTTACTAGCAAATCACTTAATCTCTGTTTACCTCAGTTTCCTCATCTGTAAAAAGAAAATCATAACAGTACCTATCTCCTAAGATTGTTGTGAGAATCAACTGAGATGATGACTGTAAAGCACTTGTCACAATCTGGCACTTAGTAAGCGCTACACAAATGCTAATTGTTGTTATTATTCTTGTTATTTAAGCTCCCCAGGCCATGATTTTCACTTCTGCCATAAAAGAAGCTTTGATTAAATGACTTCTTTGGAGGTCCCTTCCAGATCTTGTCTTATAATATCATACATCCTCTGTCCCTGCCTACCTTCGGACCACCATCTTCTTTCTCCCCTATTTTTGTTTCCCTCCTGAGAGAAAGAGCTTGGGTGTACCAAACTGATAACCCCTGGGTTTCCTGCTAGGTTTGCAAGGGATAAGAATTTAGTATGCTGAACTGTGCTTGAGAATTTCCTTTAGACAAATAGGCTTTAAGTACTTTGAAAGAAATAAATGTAAACTATATAAAGACCTTAAAGTTCCTTGTACATCATCTCCTCTCAATAGGCTTTAAAACCATTTGATATTGGTTAAAGAATACTAGACAAGGAAGACTCAGAAATAATTGAGCTCAAATAATCCAGTGTGTGAAAAACCTGAAAACATAAATTATCTAGGAAAAAAATCCATATTTGATAAGAACTGCTGGGAAAACTGGAAAGAAGCCCAGCTTAAATTAGTCTAACACCAAAATCTCACTTCATATTCCATAATAAATTCAAAAGAGATACATGACTTGAATATTAAATCATATAACATTAGAAAAATGGAAGAAAAGTTGATCATACACTTTTTTATAACTATCAGCGTGGATGAATTCCAAATCAAATAAGGCATAGACGCAATTATGGGAAATAAATCATATTGGTTACATGAAATTAGATTCTGTGTCCACCAAGTTAAGAGCTCTAGAATAAGAGGGAAGTGGTGGACTTTAGGAAGAGTTGGGATTTTTGTATCAAGCATCTTGGATAAGGTTTTGATATCCAAGGTATATAGATTACTTAGAAATATATAAGACCAAAAGCTATTCCTCAATAGATTGTCAAAGAAGGAAAACAAACACATCTCAAAAGAAAAATTATTAATAATCTTATGAAAGAATGTACCAAATCACTAACAAAAATAAACTACAGATTGGCAAAGATGACTAATGATAAGAATAGGCAATGCTGCAAGATTTGTGGAAAGATGGGCATACTACTGAATTCTTGATGGGGCTGTAAATTGGTACAAGCATTATGGAAAAAAAATCGAAGCTATGCAAATACAATGACTAAACTAGTCATATTTTTTGACCTAGAGATTCTACTGCTAAGCATGTATCACAAGGAGACCATGAGCAAAAAGAAAGTCTGCATATACAATGGAAATTTGGCGGTATTTTTTTTTTGTGGTACCAAAGAAAAGAAAAGTATTTATCAATTGGGGAATGGTTAAATGAACTGTGGTTGGTAGATGTAATAGAATATTTATTTTGCTGTAAGAAATTGCCAGAATGAATAATGTGGTACAACAATAAGAACACATACATGAATAGATACAAAAAAAGTAGAGCCAGGAAAACAAAATATACAATGACTATAAAATGTAAATGTAAAAAGAAGCAACCACAAAGTAATTGTTAAAAATGAATGTTGTGAAATTTTCAAAATAAAAAACACCTCAATCTCTCCCCAAAAGATAGAAGATATCTCCCATGGCATTTTTGAAGATATAAGAGACCATAGGAAAGGAATATTATATAGTAAGATGTTTTTCAATTTATTATTTTTTTGAATATTTTTTTTTCCCTTCTTGCTCATTAAAAAAAAAGTCATTATAAGGGATGACTGTCTTGAAAGGATGATGTGGAAGAAAATAAAGGGAAATACAGGCAATGTAAAAAACAGAATTTATCAATAAATTTACTTTTAAAAGTAAAGGAAGGTCTCATTAACTATAACAGGTAGCAGGGTAATAAGGAGCAAAGGAGATAATATATCTAAACTGGATTGTACTCTTTATGGTATTATATATATGACAGACATTCCATTGTCTTATTCAGTATTTAACATGCAGTAAACATTTAGTAACTTTCTTGAAGTATGGCAAAGCACTATAACAGGGATTAGCAATATATGTCTCACAGGTCTGATCTTGGATTTGTATCGGCAAGCACCCCAACACACTCAGGGTGGCTGCTAGCACAGGTTCTTAGATTTGCTTTTCTAAAGGAAAGCAATTCAAAATGGGTTAACAATCTTA
>CM053581.1:150463001-150484017 GCA_028627135.1 Pseudochirops cupreus
CACACACACACTGATGCAATTCTGAACAGGGGAATAGAAGTATAACCCTATATGATGATATATTTGATATTTTGTCTAAAACTGCTCACTGAAGTCTTGAAAGTGATGGAACTCTTTAGAGGAGAATATTTAGGGAAAAATGCAAAGGTCATTGCACTATAATGTGGAGAATAAACTTATTAAGCAATGAGTACTTGTTAAAGATAGAAGAAACAAAAGTAATAAGTGGGGAAGAGAATGATGGGAAGATAGAACCATGGCAGTTACATGAGAAAACTTTAAAGGAGACTAAAGCCAGAATCATAATGCAACGATTATACCAAAGGGATTGAGGGCTGAGAAAATATTAAATCAACAATAGTGTAGGTAGCTTTGAGAACTTTTGAAGTATCTTGAGATTTGTTTTCTTTGGTAATTCTCATTTATTGCTTGCTAAAAATTTACTTGTGTATTCCATTGTAATATGGTAGTATATAACCAAATTGACTGTAACACTGAAGGACTTTTACACTTTATTAGAATGCATTATACATTATTGTCATAACATTTGTGAGTTGTAAAAATTACTGTTTCCGGTGGTCTCTCGGGATAAATCCAGGGTAACTTCCAGGAGAGAAAATCCTTGAATGGTCCACTTGTAACTCTTCTTATTTAATGGGACTTATTTTTTAAAAAAATTTCATATGTACAGGGGGATAGCGCATGTGTGTGTATGTGTGTGTAGGTATAGGACAAATTACTGATATTATTGACTCCAGCATCATAATGATCTCACGTAGTGAATGAATCAGAAAATGTGATAACTGAGCTACTGTCAGTGATATCTGAAAGCCAATAGAAAATGGGAAAGGTACTTCAAGATTGGGAAGCTAAAGTGCTCTCCAATCCTCCCTCTCCCCTCCCCCCCCCAAAAAAGGGGTTGGGGAAGAGAACAAAGTTAACAAATTTAGAGGCTTAGTTTAGCTTTGATTTATGGGGAATATGGAACAAACATTAAAAAAAAAGATGATTGGTAAACATTGAGAGAATGAAGTTTTTTCAAAGAGGCAGAATAATTTCATCAAGAAAAAAATCATGCCATATTACAGTCATTTTATTTGTAAACAGGATTGTTAACCTAGTAGATATGGGGAATGCTGTAAATATAATTTCCTTAGATTTTAGCAGAACATTTGAAAACAGCTATTCTCAGGAATCAAGTGGAAATTTGTAACTAGAGTATAATAAAGACCGGTATATTTAGAATTGGTCA
This sequence comes from Pseudochirops cupreus, assembly GCA_028627135.1. NCBI lineage: Eukaryota > Metazoa > Chordata > Mammalia > Diprotodontia > Pseudocheiridae > Pseudochirops > Pseudochirops cupreus. The sequence continues at coordinate 150,464,254 of CM053581.1, forward strand.
AATGGCTGGACTTAGAGTAATTGTAAATGGTTCAATGTCAGGCTGACTAGAATTCTCCCATTGAGACTATCTATGCTTGACTCTGAGCTATTTAACTTTTATTATTAACTGACTAGATAAAGGCATAGATGCATACCCATCAAAATTTCAGAATGTACAAACCTGAGAAGGAGATTTATTAGTCCCAGTGACATAGTTGGCACATGAAATGATCTTGAGAGGCTAGAGCTTTGGTGTTAATGAAATAATATGAAATCCAATGTGGACTGTAAGGGCTTTATCAGGCAGGATTGCCAAAGTTAAGTTCATAAGTATAAGAACTTTTCCATTTAATGCATGACTATATAGCAATTTTACTGGAAGTAAAAGATTTCCCTCAAGTTTTAGTAGAATGCAGGTTCAACATGGGTCATTAAAACTGAATAGCAACCTTAAAAAATGCTAATTTAATGTTACCATCAAATAACAAGCAAAGCTTCCACAAATTGGGAAGTGATATTCTCCTGTATTGCACCATCCCTTCATCAAACTATTTCTCTTTTGGCCAGGAACCCTGAGGATCTTCCCTTCCCATTTTGATTTTTTGTTTTGTTTTGTTTTTTATTAAAGGGAGCACCCCTTGAGTAACTACTTATAGAGGCCTATTCACTGAACGGGCATTATCTCTCTCAAAGTGAGAATCTGTAAAGACCTTAGCCTAAAAGGCCCAGGGACTCCCATTGCATACTGGGCCATCTCCAGTCTTTCTGATTAATGTCTGGCCACTGGACCCAGATGGCTCTGGGGAGGCTGGTGACCTTGCACAGCCCTCTCTTACTCAGATCCAAGTCAATTGCAAGTCATATCCAAGTTATATGCAAGACCCTGACATCATGGTCCTCTTTGAGAACAAAGGACAAACATAACAACATGTGAAATATCATGTTCAGATCCAGCAGAAGGAAGGAAGGAAGAAAGGAAGGAAGGAAGGAAGGAAGGAAGGAAGGAAGGAAGGAGAAAAGGAGAGAAGGAGAGAAAGGATTAAGTATGTAAGTAAGGCAAGCCAAGGAAAGGATCTAGAAGGTAATGAAGCCTGGACTGGTCCTTTCCATAAAATGGAGGCTCATATTCATTTGGTTAATAACAGCTTAAGAAAAACCATTGAGAAACTAGGTTGTGTCCAAAGGAAAACAACCAGGATAGAAAAGATCTTTATTCTATATTGCATGCATTTTTATTAATGAGACTGGGCATCTTTATCTTAGAAAAGAGAAATCTGTGTTCACTCAGATAGTTAGTGGCAGAACCAATATTGAAACCTTTACTAAAGTCTTCTGACTTCAAGGCAAGATCGCTTTCCATGGAGTATCAGGAAGCACCTAGCACAGGTTCTTAGATCTGCTTTTCTAAAGGAAAGCAACTCAAAATGGGTTAACATTCTTACTTTAATCAATCAAACTTATATCATTTACCTAGTTCTCAGGGGAAAAAAGTCAGCACCCTAAACTTCATAGAATACAAACAGAATACAAACAGAAGTTACAAGCAGACTAAGAAACAGATCAGCAGATGGGCTTCCAACTGTCTGATCATTACATCCATACCTAGTCAGTCACCAGAGAAAGAAGCATCTGGGTTTTTCAAAGCCGGAAGGCTCAACAGCTTCCCAGAGTCTAATCTGGCCAAATCACACAACTCTTTCCAAAATGAGACCCAAAGCAAAACCTTACATCAGGGTGGGTATATATAGCCTTCTCCTGGATCAGAGAATGTCACAAACCTCTTGACCCACTGCCCAATCACAAAGTAATAAGGCATGGGCAGTCCTGAAGAACAACCTTCCTGAGGCCAGCTCCATGTGACCACATTCAGGCTATTGGGGGCAGAGTATATTTTCAAATTAGGGAAGGTTCTCAGAGTCACTTAAGCCACTTAAGCAAAGGGGCTAGGGGCAGGGAAGATCTTCCAATTCCCATAACACATGGCATTTAAATATTTGAAGGACTTTCATTTAGAGAATAATTAGACTTTAAAAAAAATTAATCCTCAAAAGATAAAACCAGGCTAAATGTGTGGAAGTTGGAGGGGCTTAAATTTGGGCTTGATGTCTAAAAAGACTTCATAACAATTGGAAAAAAAAATTTCAAAACTTGTACAGTTTTCCTCAAGAGGTCCTGGGTTCCTCATCCTTGAGATTCTCCATATAAAGATTACATGGCCACTTGTCAGGCATATTGTAGGGAAATGCCTTTTATAGAGGGGATAGACCAGATGAAATCCCTTTCAACTCTCAAATTTTGTAATTCTGTGAAATTCCGATTTACCCAGAAAATATTAGATGAGATATTCTGGACTTATTGGATAGATAAGGTAACCTATGCACTTTGATCTGTTTCACTCAATCATCAAGTATATATGAAATACTTTCTCAGTGCAAGCTACATTGAACTTTTTTCCCTTCTCCTCTCTTATGGTGAACATTCCTAACAGCATGTCACCATGCATTTTCCTCTGGAAAAAAAGCTCTTACTATATTATATTTAGAATGAAAAAAAAAAAACCAAATGTGAACTCATCAGTAGAGAACCTACTAGGTAAATGCATTCTAATTCTCTCAACAGATTTTCCAGTGTAGAACAATTCTGTTTTACAGTCTGGATTTATAAAGTAGAGGGGGAAAAAAGTGTCAAATTAATTTGGCCTTCTTCATCTTCCCAAAACGTTACTCATTCATTTAATTCAGTCTATTTCCACTGTGGGCAACTAGGGACAGAAGTTTTAATTTTATGTTGAAAATGTATATGTGCATATGTGTGTGTGTGTGTTTATGTATGTGTGTAGTCTTTTAAAATGTGATGTGAAGCTGTTTTAAGCTAACATATCAGCCTTCATGCAACAAGTGTTTTTATGTTCACTCAATCCATGGGAAATTTCAGAGACATTTGGGCTGGAATGCCTAACTTCTTAGGGATGAACAAGACCAAACATAAAATAAAAACAGAGTCTTCTCCCTTTGCTGTCATAGGTTGGGTTAAATGGTCATGAATGAAACTCTTCAAAAGGAGCAAAATGCAAGGTAATATAGCTTGGATTTAGGTCATATAGGTAGCAAGTAGCAGAGACATGATTCCAATGCAATTCTCTTGATAGCTGCTCTCATATCCTTTCTGGGGCAGCTAGGTGGCACATTGAATAGAGTGCCAGGCCTGAAGTCAGGAAGACTCATCTTCCTGAATGCAAATCTGGGGTCAGACATTTATTGGCTATGTTGTCCTGGACAAGTCACTTAGCTCTGCTTACCTCAGTTTCCTCATCTGTAAAATGAGCTAGAGAAGGAAATGGCAAACCACTCCAAAAACTTTGCTAAGCAAACCCTAAATGTGGTCATGAAAAGTCATACATGACTGAAATAACTAAATAACAAAAATAAATACAAAGAGGGAGGCATCTATGCAAGACTGTTGTCATTTCACAGATCTTTCTACAGTGATCTGAGGTTTCACAAGTATATGTTTTCAAGACCCTCTATTAAATTCCTTTTCTGGTGTCTAATGGGATTATAGAGGTCACTATAAATTCTTAGTGTATATGCTAGCAGAATTCAGACTCTTAACTGATACAGTTTCAAGTATGGACTGAGGAGTAGATTGTACATCTGTTACCTAAGGGCCATCCTAGCTAAGTGTGAAGATACTCATCCTCAAATTGTCTGCAAGGTAATGACTTATTTTGGGTACAGCAATTCTTAAAGGTCAGTTACCAAGATACAGAAGGATGCTTTTCTGTAGAGGAGGAGGAAGTATCCAAACTGGTTAATTTATAAATCTTTGCAACATTGAAGTATAGATGATAGATTTGATAGATAGATGATAGATTAAAGAAAGCCATAACTACAGAGTCATGGTTATTTAATTAAACACCTAGAAGAGACCTTACAGATCATCTATTTAAACCTTCTCATACTGGAGAAATTGAGGACCTACTAAATGTTTACAGAACCATAACACTTTCTGAAAAACTTTAAGCCCAAATTAATCTGAGTCTTGGCTTAAAAAAAAAAAAAAACTAAAGAGAAAGAATATTTATAAGTTTGGCTATAAAACCCTACCACTCAAGTGAGTTAAAAATACTCTGTAAAGTTTGAGGAAGCACAATTCCAAAATAATATGTATAGTTAGGAAAATGTACTGAACAAAAACACATAGTTATGAAGGAAAGTAGTTTTATAAAGAAAAAAAGAGAAGACTAAGGAGAGTCAATAATGGTCTTCAAATATACGAAGTGTTGTTAAGGAAGATGCTAGTCAATGGTCATGCATTCTTAATGAGTCTAGAAAAAAGTAAGTGGCATGTTATGGAGAAAGGCATTTAAACAAAAAGGAATTCTCAAATCATTTACTAAGGATTGTTGTGGGATTTTCTTCCCTGGAGGCATTAAATTCTTGCATTACAAATCCATTTGAGATTTATTTTTTACCTACTCAATCCAATTCAATGATATAATGATTGCTATATTCAAAAGATGTAAAGAACATGATTCAGTCTATAAAAAACTGGCCCTGATACTGGGAAAATCTGAGTTCAAATCCTGCCTCTGACATAAGTAATTTGTGACGCTGAAAAAGTGACCCTGAATAAGTTACCCTGGGTTTGCTACTTATATTCTTAAAGGTACAGGCAACTCTCTAAGATGTAAGTTGCAGAGAATGTGCTAATCTATATGCATGTGTATACACATATATACACATACATATTCATGCCTATTTAAGTGAGTATAATACACAATATATGCATATGTATATAGACAGAATACATAAAAATACACATATAAAAGGAATAAGGCTAGAGACTATACTTGTAGTATGTAATCATACTTATATCATAAATATATGTATATATACATAAATGTACATGCACATATACTTTATATATGCATATATACATATATGCATATGCATTTATCTGTCTACCTCTATGAATAACAGGTCTATCATTATTCGTTTTATGCTAGGGAGTAAGGCTTCAGTGAAAGAGCAAAACAAAATTTAAAAAATGCCAGTCCCAAATTTACATTCTTCTAGGTGAGATGATATCAATATCAAACACATATTCAGCAGGCAACATCTTGACCTGTAACATTCCTGAGTGCAACTGAAACCAGATTAAAATGTAATTAGGAAATATTTAATGAAATAAATTTTAAAAGTATAGAACACAGATAATGTTAATATATGATGGGATCTGATCTATACTGTGAAGAAAGATAAGGATTACAGGAGGTAGAAATAAGGAGAAAGCATCTTTCAGACATGGGAATTAGAATGTGGTAAGGCTGATATGTTGGAGATAGAATGCTAACTTAAGGCAACAGAGTATGTACTGAGGCCTCCTCACCTCTCCTTTGGTGCTTTATTCCATCTCAAACATGTTTCTATCAGAAAGAAAAATGAATCATATGTCACTTGTAATAAATTCTCATTGTGTTCACAATATTTTTAAAATATAATTGATCAAAATATGGTTGGTGTTTGCTCTTTGTTCTTGAGGAGGGCCAAAATGATATCACTGTCCTAAAGTCAGGTTTCAATGTGTCCAACTGTGTCTGATCAGACCAATAGGAACTCAGAACGCCCTACATGTTTATCACAAATAGTACCGGTGAACATTTGGGATGGGTTCTCTAAGTTTGTACATCCCATGTTTCCTTTGAGCTGTTTCAATTTTGTTTTGCTCATAGAACACAGCACCTTCTTGGATGTGGGCACATCAAAATATCTAATTATATTGGTTGCAGCAAGAGTATTCTAAATGAAATGACCCTTTAAACTTGGAACAAAGGCATAACCTTAAATTAACTTCACAAATGTGACAAAGAAAAGATTTTTATGTACAACCCAATCACACACACACACACACACACACACAATATTACTTTAATCTAATTCCTTCATTTACTTCTTTCATCTCTTATAGGGGGCATAGGCTCTTGTTTGATATGTCCTCAGCATTGGCAATTGGTATATCAATAATCTTACTTTTACCCAATATATTCCTCTGTTCATTAGTGTGGCATACCCCCCCCCCCTTTCTTCCTCTCTCTCTCCCTCTTTCTCCCTGCTTCCCTCCCTCCCTCTTTTTCCCTGCTTCCCTCCCTCCCTCCCTCTTTCTCCCTATCTCTCTCCCCATGTCTCCCTCTCTCTCTCTCTCTTTCTCTCTCGGTCTCTCTCTCTCTGACACTAAAATGCTATATTAAAATATTATTACTACTACTTCTGCTAACTACTCCTTGAACCTTGAGACATTTAAAATTTTCACTTTTTGGTTGAGTAAAGAAAAGCATAATATATTGAAAAATGACTATATTAGTTGCAGTCCAAGAATCAACTTTTGGATCACAAAGTTAAGCACAGTTCATTTGTCTCCAAGAACCTCAAAACTTATTTGTTTCAGAGAGGGAGAAAAAATATCAATGTGTCACTTTCCTTTCTCTGCAAGATCAATGACTCAGGACTGAGACAGAGGACAGATGTTGAATAAGACAAGGTCTAGACCCTGATCATTCACTAGTCATCACTTGGTCATTTTTTTACAAGAAGGGTTTTAACCCTCGGCTTGTGGCTAAAAGCCAAAATTACTAATTATATGCAGTCTACATCAATCACTTACACTATCAGCATTAGTATCCTTTACTTCATGTCCTCAGTCATTTGATAATGGTGTAGAACACTTACTTGGTTTGCCTGGTTCATCTTAGAGATGACTGTGTATCTTCTTGGAGAGCCAAAACTCATAGGAATATTTGCAAAACATTGGAGAGGCACATTGAACCCCTTACTTATTTCCAGGGAAAGTTGTGTACTTTTAGGGGATGTATTTCTAGGTTAAGTTATAGCCATCATTTTCACTTAAAATGCCTACTTTCTAATGATGTTGAGTTGCTAATAAGAAACAAAGTAAGGAATGAATTGAAGAGGCATGTTGTAGGTCATATATCAGGAGGAAACAGCTCTGGGCTTGGAGTTAAAGGATTTGGGATCAAATCTCGACCCTGCTAATTATTACCCATGTGACACTGGGTGAGTTCCTTATGATCTCTGAGCTTCACTTTTCTCATGTATATATTGAGGGAATTGTATTAGATTACTATTTAATCTTTTGCCAACATCAAATTGCTTAGTGATTTTGAGTGATTTTTTGAGTTTCCTCTAGAGTTCTAGGCAGAGTTGAAAAGTAGGTAAAAATGTTTTTTGGTTTTTTATTATTTTATGAACATTAGATACTTTTAATCCAGTTATATAATATTTTCTCAATCAGAGGTATCAGAAAGGCTGCCCATGGGGCCTGTGGCATGGGAATGAGCCAAACTAAATTAAGTGGGATTAGGAAATGGTTACCAAAATAAATAAAAAATATGAGCACAGATAATGTTAATGTATAGTTTTCTAAGCTAACATGCCGCCAGCTGGATACTAATGTACAGTTAGTGGCCCCATTTGTATTTGAATTTTAATTTATTTGATATGTTATATCACCAACAGAAAGAGAAATTATTCTCGGAATAATTAACTTTTTATTATATGTGAATTATTTTCAATATTTTCATGCTATTCGTGTAGACTTATAAAATAATAATGAATGCAAAATCTCTATTAAACAGAACATTGAAGGAATCAAAGCACCCCTCTGCTCAACCATGCAAGATAGGATAATTTTATGGAATTTTAATGCACAATAGTATCAACAACCAGATTATCACCAGAGATCCTAGACTCACACATAGTTTCACATTTGTGTTGGTATATTAAACATCATCAACATTAGATGCTAAGACTCTTAAATCCCTGTTATTTTAATGTAAGGCTTTAGTTCAGATCACCTAATTTTTCATCATAGATCGATCCTTTTTTGTGCTTCCAGATGCTATGATGCAAACTGTAATATTTCACAGTAAATCAATCTGTTCCCAAAATATAAACCTTCTGCTCTCATTCTCAGATGGTACTGACTCATTGTAGATAATTTAAATATATTAATGGTAATAATTCTACTTCAATTTGCATCATACTTCAGAGTTTATAAAACATTCTTATATGTGACTTAAAAGCTCCATTATTCCATCCTTTATATGAAAGAAATCAGATAACTTCCTGTTTCAACCCTAAAAGGAATGGGTTTTCCACTGTAATAAGGAGCTTGCTTACATATGAATGGGCATCTTCAAGAGTCAGAACTATGTTCATATGCCAAGAAAATCATGGCATAAGGGGAAAGCTCAGGGTGTGATTAGCATGGAATTAAACAATATTATTAATCTAGGTTCAGTGTGACTACATATATGAGAAAAAAATAATCATGATTGTTTTAAAAAGTACATTGATTATACTCATAGGATCATAATTTATTGAAGCTGTAAGGGCCTTAGATATCTAGCTTAATAGTATTTACTTGTGTAATATACCTGAATAGAGTTCAGCCATTTTGCCTCTGCTTTGAAACCTTCAGTGATGGGGCATCTCCCATAGCACCTCATTCCATTTTTTGGTATTTATAGTTATTGTTAAGTTTTTACTTATATCAAGAGGAAATCAGCCTTTCTGCAACTTTCACCCAAGATTCTTAGTTGTGACCTCTGGGGCCAAGCAAATATTTACCTTCCATGATTGTGATTTAAATATTTGATGACAGTATAATTCCCCCCTTATTTTTTTTTCTGATTCAATGCAATTCAACTCAACAAGTATTATTAAATAATTAATATGTACACAGAACTAAGCTAGGCTAAAAGAATATGAAGAAAGAATTCCTGTTCCTAAGGAGTTTACATTCTATTGGTGCTGGGAACAATCTTTACTAGCATGAATAAATATAAGTAAATTTGAGTAGGAAGGATCCACTATTGACTTTATTCCAGTTAGTTGACTGTACTCAGGTGTTAGTGGCAAGATCTCTAGTCCTTTCACTATTCTGGTAGGCTTTCTCTGGGAACTCTTGGTACAACTGTTTTTATATGGAAGGAAGAAAGGAGAAGAAGAAAGGAAGGGAGGAAGGAAGAAAAAAATAAAATTACTTCCTTTGTATTCTGAAATATCCTGCTGTAACAATAATGCAATATTTACAATACCCATGGTGGTTATGAATATACTGGTATAGTTGTGAATCACAAAATGTGGCAGACTCTCCACATGGAGGATAGAACCAAAGCCTTTATTCAAATACCAGAAAACTGAGTCCCAGAACCAAAAAGATGAGTCCCAGAACCAGAAAGCCAAAGTGATTGCAATAGTCACAAAGTTGATACAAATGGTTAATGCAGTGAACACCCACATTCCCAAGCCCTCACAACAGAACATCCTTCTCTCTCACTCACGGTAGCTCCTCATCCTGGTTCTTGGAAGTTCTCAGCAAATGTTCCCAGAAGGAGGGTTTGAGAAGAATTTGCAGCCTCCAGGTGCTCACTGAGAGAAATTCTGACTGTCCTCCTGGCGCTCTTCCTTATATACAGTATAGCTCTTCCCTGTTCTGCCCCTTCCTGTTAGATCAGCAACTTCCTCCCAAGGTATTAACTACTTCTGTGTTAATGAAATAGCTTAAAGAAGGTTGTTAATTTGAAACAAGGCATAAGGTACCTGTTTATTTGCCAATACAAAGGGGCATGGAAGATCTTCAGATTCCATTAACATTACATCTACCTACTTTACCAGATCCATAGATTTTGAGCTAGGAAGAACCTCAGAGTCTATTTACTCTAATTCTGCATTTTACAAATGAGATAAGATAGGCCAATTGTCCAAAATAACTAAGTTACTATAACTACTCAGTTATCACAGTAACTCAAATAATAGGTGCCTGAGCAAGCATTTGAATGAAGACCTTCTGACTCTGAATGCATCATAATTTTATTAGTACCACATTTTCTCCAGGCATGAAAAAAACATAAGAAGGGATAAAAAAAGAGGAGAAAGAGTTTTGAATTGTATGAATTGATTGAACATTTAGTTTTTATGCAATATAATGTAAGTGTATATAACATAATATACCATTGTATAAAAATGAATGTTGATGAACTTTATAGCAATGCAGGAGAGATTTTTAAGGTTTACAAAAATATAAGTGAACTATCATATCAGCTAAGCTTGGAAAAATCTGAGCAAAGCAGCAGGGGGAGTCATCAATGTAGCATGATTTCAATGTTTTTGAAGGTTCCAGTAACCTGGGGGGAAAAGGGGATAGCTGCTATTGTATGCTATAGTTTTGCTTGATCACATGCTTTGAAACACCTAGTCAAAATATCAGTTATTCTATTGTAAGGTATAAACATTTAAGAAATGCTTATTCATAAATACATTGACATGAATGAACTCTATAAGAATAATTAGTAAAGAGAATGATCTGAGGGCATTATCCTATGAGAAAGATATGCTCATGGGATATGTAACGGAGTCAGTACAGGGCCCATATATGTAGCATATCTGCTTGGGAATACAGGTCTCAGTGTGAGAGCATAGTAAAGGTAAAGTAAAGTAATCAGAATCATTATATTTCAGACTTGGAAAGAATTTCACAAGACATCTGGTCCACCCTGTTGTTGAAAAACTATCTTTGCTATAACATACTTGAAAAGTGGTCTTCCAATCTTTATTTGTATACCCCCTAATGAAGAAGATTCCACTCCCTCTTCAAACTGCCCATTTTTTTTTGTAAGCTCTTATTTATAAGAAGTATACTTGTTTCATCTTCTACTAATTAATCCTAGTTCTATCTTTTGTTGTTGTTATTGTTGTGTCATTTCAGTTTAATTCAACTCTCTGTGACCCCATTTATGGTTTTCTTAGCAAAGATACTAGAGTGGTTTGCTTTTTCCTTCCCCAGCTCATTTTATAGATGAGGAACTGAGGCAAACAGAATTAAACAACTAGTAAATCTCTGAGGACAGAGTTGAACTCAGGAATATGAGTCTTCCTGACTCCAGGCCAGGGGCTCTACCCATTGTACCACCTAGCTGCCTCAATTCTATCTCCTAAGGACAGAAAATTTTAAACAAGTCTAATCTTCCATATATAATCTACATATTCTAAATGATAGTTTTTTAAAAAAATATTTAAAGACAGCTGTCATGTACCCTTTCACCTACTTTCCAGGCTAAACAATATTTCCCTGCTTTGATTGATCACCATATGTCAAGAACTTAAAACCCTACACCATCACAGTTGCAAAGTTCAGAGAGAGGGATGAAGAAGTGCCAAGGCAAAACTCTACCAATTTTCAATCTGGTGTTGTGGACAAAATAAGGCCAGAAGTACAGTATCCCTCAATTTGTCCTCAAAAATATATTGCCAATTTATATAAATTCCATAATGAATTTTGATAGTTATAGAAATAGATAACCCTATAAATATAAGAAATTAGGCTTCTAAATTATTGATCTATTTAAAATTGAATGATCTGGCATCTAGAATACAACTAACTGGGTTATTGTATAATAGCTACATTAAAAGTCTTTTATGATACCAAAAATATATTATACACTGGTAAAATTATAAGGAAGCTTGATTTTCTTTCATTTTACAACTTGATAAACATTTATATTAAAATTCATAAATCTTTACAACTAGGATTTTGTGATGCCTGCAGATATTTTAAGTGTCATTCTTAACTATGATGTGCAAGTCTGCCAAATAAAAAGAAAATAAAACCAGAGAGCCCTTCATTAGATTCTAAAAATAATAAGTCCTATTAGATTACACATAGATTATGGGAAATGCATAGCTTTTTGTAGTAAATACGTTTCTGTCTGGAAACATAAAATACATGAAAAATTGAAATATCCATGACATTAAATTATGACTATTAAACTGATGCATACCCATTCAAAAGATATCCAGATTTTGAAAAACAATTTCCCTATGATCTTGGCTTTTTCCCCCCCAAATTAGCTTTTATTTATTTTGTCTATATCTACATATGTGCCAGTTATCTCTCTCTTGAGAAATTATAAGCAGGTATTGATAACAGATATTATTTCAGGTTTGTCTTAGTTCTGTGTCTATCACATTTTTTATGATTAATAAATACTTGTCATTAGGCAATTGAAAGCTTGTTGACTACATACGAATTTGAATTAACTTTACTATTATTATTATTTGATTCTGTTATTTCTTCTTAAAATTCCTTTGTCAAATTATTTGCCAATTTTTTTAAAATTGCATTTACTTTAGATACCAAGCTAATGGCAGATTCACTCTATGTAAAAAAAAAAAAAATAGGAATTAGTCTTTATATGTCTGATTATATCCGATTTTATTTCATTTTTCTTTAAGAATAATTGCAAGGGAAACATTATGGTAACAGTGAATCATTACACTACTTCAGAAAGATGATGTAAACTTGTATTTACATATAAATGCCTATCTCTAACTTTCCGTCCTTTCTCAGCAGATTGTAAGCTGCTTGAGAGCAGAATGTTGTTTTTGTTTTGATTTATATCCCCAATACTTAGCACAAATCCTAGAAACTACTAGGAACTTCAATGCCTGTCAATATAAACTGAATTGAATAAAGACATGTAGCATCCCAGGACTGAAGATTTTGAATGGGAAGGAACTTTGAAGGTCATCTAGACCAATCATCTAATTTAACTGATGAGGAGCCTGAGGTTGAATGTAGTGTGTTTCAGAGGCAATATTTGAACTTATACCCTCTAACTCCAAAACTAAGTATTTTTTCCTCACTCTATCACAGCTGTTTATAAGATACATTCTTTTTTTAGAATAAATATATTGCAGGCTTATTGCATATTCTATGTTTGTATTATATACATAAATCAAAAGGAAAAGTACTATGTAATTTATGCAAAATTGAGGGAGGAAGATTTGCTCTAATTTGTGGCATAATGTTTGTCCTGGAATAAGTGGTCTTTTCTTGCATATCCATATTTAACAAGAGCAGCATATTGTTTAGTTCTCAAAGCTGAAGTAATCTAGATGGCTTATGTTTGTTTCTCATGATCAGTGACGTTGCTGGTATTGTGTTTGCCATAGCTGAATTAGAGGTAGCCATTCTACAAAAATTCAATGACTTTTCATTATTTTGATGACAAAAATCCACTGTGGAATGCTGAGAGGAAACAAAACAGTTAATTGAAGAGATCCTTAAAAGATATGAAAATATAAAGAATATATAGACAGCAAATAAAAATAAATAAAAGAACAAGGAAAGAAGGGTGATGAATTAAGCCCAATTTTACATTAAAAATAGCTTGCTTATTGACTTCTTTCTGAAGTGGTGCATTGTAATCAACAAATGAGTGATGAATTGCATGGAGACAGTAACCTGGGTCCTTTTGCTACAGGAATAAACAGCTTCATCCACTCCAGTGATTTCCAAAGTCATAAACATGTTTTGATACCCAAATTTTAAGAAACACTTCTTAAGTTACTCTACAATGCTAGTAACTTGGAATATAAAGACTAAAACAAACTGTTCCTGCATACAGAGAAACTTAAATCTTGTTCATCCTGATTCACCCACAGAATATATAAATATCTCCAGCCATCTCTCATTGTCCAATGAAATGGAGGTGTCACTGGATTTCTGAAGATATACCAGTGAACTCAAGCTCTGGAAGGTTATTCGATCATAGGTTTATAGTGGGAAGAGGCATTGGAACTCATCTAGTTTGACCTCATTTTTATAATGAAGAAGTTACTTACTGGAATTCATCGCAGTAGTAAGTGACAAAGGTGAAACTGGCACTCACATCCTTTGCCTCCAAGAACAATACACTTTCTATGACATCACAACACAGAGCTGGAAAGACCATGAACATATATGCCTTTCGGATGATAGTGAAAGGCTTTTGGTTGCCCCATGTGTAAAGTAGGACTTGGGAAGTTTTTATGGAAATGAGAATTCTTAGAATACATAATTACAGCAGAATCTCCTGACAAAACACACAGTTCATTCACACATTTCTATTTCCTGGAAAATGTTAAATGTGACACTCTACAGAGACTCTAAATGAAATTCTTCACCACATTTCTAAATATGAACATGACACATGAGATATCAAGGGACTTACTCTTCTAGTAGCTTAGGTCTACTGCAGTAAAAATGATTATGAAAAAATAAAGCAGTCACAGAATCTTGCAGATTGGGGCACTTGGATTATGAAAGATGGAGGCTTTGGGACTGCCTCTTTTATTATTTAACTGTATCACCTACAAATCATCCATCTCCCTAGTTTCTTAATGTGCAAAATGAATGATGAGATAAGATGACCTTTAAAGCACCTTTCAGCCTTAAAATATTATGATTCAGTACTTATGAAAGGGAAAACACCTTTTCATGGGTGACCCACTCCCTAAACCCCCACCTTTATTCTAAAGAAATAATCTATCTTCTATTTAGCAAATGCCATTGTTCATTTGTTAAATAGTCAATGATTTTGCATGCTAGATTTGAAAACATTTTATATTGCAAATTCTTAATCTCTGAAGTTCAGACTGGAAAATCTTTGTACATTTCAAATGGTTCTTAAAGTAAAAAATAAATGTCATTATAATGGTTATAGTTGTTGGAAGCTATCTATTAATAGGAAGGAATTTGCATTTATTACTTCTATACAAACTGCATTTCATTAATACCCCAAGAAACCCAAACCATAACAATTCAATAAGCTTTTATTAAGCTACATGCAGAGCACTGTACTTCAAACAAAATTTGTTGAAGAAAGGGTCCTGCCCTTTTGGAGCTAACAGTCTTTGGAGCTAATGGAAAACAGGCACAAACATAATAATTGATAAAAATGTGTATTGCAGGTAACTAGTTGAACAATGGATAGAGTGTTGAATTTGGAGTCTGGAGACCTTCCTCAGTTATTCACTGATTGCTTGATAGAGGACAAAGGGGGCAAGGCATGAGGGTAGAAAAGGTATAAGTGTTTATATAGCACTTACTATGTGCCAGGCACTGTGCTAAATATTTTATGGATATCTCACGTGTTAATAAAAATGCAGGGCAAGTCACTTAATTTCTCTGAGACAATTTCCTAGTCTATAAAGTAATCTTTATAGCTCTAAATCTATGTTACTTTTTTGTCTATAAAATCATGACATAGTAGATAACAGAGTAGGAAAAGCAATCCACTTACAGAGAGAGGTATGTGTAATAGAAGAAATGTGGGAGAGGTGAATTTAGGGAAAAAATAAAGACATTGTGTGTAGTAAAATTTGAGCTGGACATGTAGTTAAAAGACATGACTTTGAATCTCACCTCTGACCCTCACCAACTGTGAGACTCTAATCAAGTCATGGAACTCTAAGTCTTAGTTTCCTCATCTAGAAAAAAGGGATTAATATTATATAAATTCATAAGGGATTAAATGTACGTAGAAAACTTTTCAACCTAAAAAATCATATAAATATTATCTGTTGTCTCAATCCTTTTCCTGGAGAATTGACCCTGTAAATGACAACTATATGAAGAAACCTTGGAATGTTAAGATTTTATTGACTGTGTATGTTCATGACTGTCATTCAAATATGTTTGAATTTTACTCAGTAGGTGATAGGGAGTTACTGAAGATTTTTGAGGAATCGAATAGCATTGTTAGATCTAGGGGAAGGAAAATTACTCTGGAAATAATATGAAGAATAAACTGATAAGGGAAAAGAATGAAGATAGGAATAACTATTACAGAACATTGGCATTAATGCAGGTGGAGAGTAATGAGGGCTCATTCTAATTTTATGCCAGTGGAAATAAAGAGGAGAGGATGGATATAAGAGAGATATTCATGAAGTAACTAATTGGTAACTAATTAGATATGCAAGGTGAGAGAGAAGGAAAGGTTAAAAGTAACCATGTTGTAGGGACACCATGTTGAGTAATGATATTATAGACAGAAATCATGAATTCAAGGGAGGAAAGGATGTTTGTGGGAAAGGTACTGAAGCTAATCAAGGAAAACATATGATCGATCTAAAAAATGGAAAGCTCTTATTCAAAAAGTATATGACTTTAACCATCAATAAAAACATGTAATGGCCAAAAAACACACAAAAAACCTCTTCATTTTTAAAATTATACCTAGTGCAATTAAAAAAAAACACAAACTTGAAGTGATTTTTAAATTGACCATTTTTAATTTTATGAAGTTTTTAAACTTTTATGTTCCTTACTATGTACAAAACACTGTACTCCTCACTGGAGATGGTATGGTAACTGAATAACCTAATGAGACTTTGTCTGATAATCCCTATGACAGTTACAATTCTTCTTCACTTGTAAATCTTAGAACAAGTCACCTACTGACAGAAAATATTAATTGCCTATAGTCCTTTAAGTATTCCAGATAGTATTTTCTGGATTTTTGTAGCTGTATAATGGTTATTCATTTCAATACAGTTAAGCCTAGATTAGATTGAATAAACAAAGGTTGAACTAAATAAACAAATCTATTAGGAAGTTTATCTCCAAACATAGGGATGTAAATGGAGTGAACTTGACTCCTCTTAATGAGTTCTAGTCACTAACCTTAGATCGTCTGACTTCTCAAAGAACTGCTAGGTGTGATTGCTGAGCTATTAGCAGTGACTATCTTCATAGTCCTGAGATTTGTATTTGTCTAACTTTACCTTTTTGAGGCATTGAATCTCAAAACCTGGCTAACTTCATGGTTTACTTTAAAGGTTTCTTAAATGTGTATAGTTGTGAGGGACAGGGAGGAAATAACATATTCTCACTTATGGTATCTAGGTAAAAGAAAAAAAAAACTGTTCAGTAGCTACAAGAAGAAGAGGTGAAGGTAGTTCTCAACTGGGTGAATGAAATATTTACAGGGATTGACTGAGAATTGCTTAACTCCCTCCATAAAGGAGAATGGATGATCTATACGTGGATAAGCATTTTTTTTTAAAGTTATCAGGAACTTAAAGAAGAAGATAGTTGAGAAATTTGCAAGTGTTTCTCAACTAATTCAAGTCACAAGGTTCTGATTGACTGTGTCCCATATAGTCATAGAAGTGAAAGAATTTATAAAAGTAGTTCTGAAACCACCATTATGGATTTCTGAAAGGTCACAAAGAAGACTAGTGATATATTTCAGATAAAGGATCTGATTTTCAGAAAAGTAAGAAAGTATGGTGTGCATCATATAGGCCAGTATGCTTGACTTGAATTCAAGTTATAATTTTAGAACATAAAATAAAGTTAAACAAATTGGGCATATGGAAAGGCAAAAAAAAAAAAAGATCATTATTGATCGTAATATAGATATAATATACCAGGATTTTACAAAGGCTTCTAATAAAATTTCTTTGGCAATCCTTGTGGGAATGATGAAGAGATATGGATTAGACTGAAAAAATTAAGTGGAATCTTAGATTGTACAATGATAAAACCTAAAGAATATTTAATAATGTCATTGTCAGCTTTGGAGCATGGGGATCATAAGTGAAATATCCTAGGAATTTGCCTTTGCATCCTTGTTGTTTCAGAATTTTTTCAGTGAACTTAGATAAAGACCTATATGGTTGACCTCTCAATATCACAGAAAGATGAAAGGAAATTCTAATATGTTGGAGGATAGAATGAGAATCCAAAAAGATCTCAACAGGCTAGCCAAATATATTATTAAATTTTAAAAGGATAGATAATAAAGTATTATATTTGGAGTTAAAACAACAACAAAAATATCACCATGATATAGTAAATATTTGATTAAACAAGAAACATTCCTGTTTAAAAATCTAGGGATTTGAGTGCAATTCAAGTTCAATAAGAGTCAATAATGTGAAATGAGATCCTTCAAAGCTATTATCATCTTAGACAATAATAAAAGGGGCAAAGTGCACAGAACACAATAGGTCATAATTTTGCTTTAATATGATTTGATTAGCTCACATCTGGAATATTGTGTTCATTTATGAGCCCCATATATGAGTGAGGGTAAATAGGGGTATGAGAGGCCTGGTGACCTCAAAGAGGATTGAAAGAGTAATCTGGGAAGGTTTGATCTGTATAGTTAAACAATTAGCATGCTTCTTCTCTCTTTCAGCATTTTAAAGTCTTTTGTTGTAAAAAAGGATTAGGCTCTTTCTGTTTGGCCCCAGAGGGTAGAAATAAGGGGAAAAATAGGTTGAAGTTAGAGAGAGGCAGGGATAGGTTTGGTGTAATAATAAAAAAGAAAAATTCCTAACAATGAAATTTGTCCAAACTTTTCACTGTTTATGATGGTAACTGGTGGGTTCACCTTCATTTATGATCTTTTCATTAAAATTGCAAGATGACTTACTGGGATATTACAGAAGTGATTCCTTTTTATATACAGAATAGGTGTCAAACACACAGTCTAAGTCTGCCCACTACAGAGTGCTTGCAAACCAGATTAAAATGTAATTAGGAAATATTTCACAAAATAAAAATAAAATAAAACTTAGATAACATTATGTTTTATATATGGCCCACCAGAATCCTTATGTATGGGTTAGTTACACCAGTTTCTATTTGAATTTGATAACACTGAGGTTATCAAACAAGTTAGACTCTGATGCCCCTTCACAACACAGGATTCAGTGACGATTTTTGAAATCTAGCATGTAAGAATATACTAAGATTTCAGAAAAAAAGATAAATTAACCTCTTGTCACTTCATTCCCTTTTTCATGTCTTGCATATTCTAGACCAGAGGTGTCAAATACACAACCTACAATAATAAGGCTAACCAACAAGGGTTGCAGGGTAAAGGGTGGTGTCCTCTTGGAATGAATTCATACACTCAAACCATCTTTTAATCAGTGGCAAAGTTTATTGTAATGCCAAAAGAAGAAGGTAGAGATCCTATTGAACCTGCAATTTAATGGTGGGTGAGACTGATGCTTATATACAAAAAGGACAGTGAAAGCTTCTGGATGGAATTAAGGAGTGCTAAGTAATCTGGGATGGGCCAGATGGAATCTGGAAGGAATAAGTAATCTGGGGTGGACCAACAGTGGCAGTGAAAGGAATCTCAATTCAATTAAGTGATCTAGGTGGGCTGAGATGGACCAGTTGCCTGGGTCGGAGAACAGTGATCTGGGATGCTGATATGTAGGGGAAAATTCAGGGACTGGGTTTTTACAAGGACATGGTCTTTTCCTTTTAGGGATACAGGTCCCATCACCCCCATATTAAAAAAATAAATGGCAAATATTTAATGAAATATAAATGCAATACAGTATACAATTTTACAAGTCAACATGCCATCCTAAGGGATCCTATGTACGGATTATTGATCGTTTTTCTACTTCAATTTGACAGCACAATTCTAACGTACTTGTTTGTGTATTTTGCCTCTAATTTAAATATGTGATTGTAGGTTTCTTCCATGGGTGTTAAGAACAGCAATAATAATGATGTCAATAAAAGTAACAGTAATATGGGGATTGCATTTACATAGCACTTTAAGATTTGTGAAGTGCTTTACATATGCTATTGAGTTGGATCTTTGTAATACTCCCTTTAAGTATTATCATCTTCATTTTATAGGAGGGATAACCAAGGCAGAAAGGCTTTAAATGATTTCCCAGAGTCACACTAGAAAGCTCAGAGACAGGATTCAATTTCTGACCTTCCAGACTATAAATTCAGTGCTCTATCCACAATTAAACCTATCAACTGCTCTTTTATGTGCCCCATGCTGTATGTATTCTGAGTGCCTCTACATAATTTAGAAAGTTTTGAGTGAATTTGTTTATTTTCTGTTCATTTGTGAAGTTTTTGTGCCTGGTTTTCTTTCCTCTGAAACAAA
>CM053581.1:150484517-150507552 GCA_028627135.1 Pseudochirops cupreus
GTATTTGAATTTGAGGTCCAGGATACTTAAAATTTGTATGTCAGGACATGATGATTTTGTGAGAGAATGTGTAATTTTAGGACTCCAGTCAGCACTAGTCTTGACAACTTGTCTCATTGAGTGAACATCAAGGGCATTATGTCGTGCTTCCCCTTTCACCTTTTTTCAGCATTAGCTTTTTTTCCCCTACTAAAAACTTTTTTCCATACTAGTCCATTGATCACACATCAAGGGAATTCAAAGGAGTGAATCTTAAAAATTATACACAATCAAAATGGATTGAATACTTGTCTGGCATTTTAAAATACAATTCAAACAGAGTAATCTTTCAATGCCTCTTCATGTCATATGTATCAATCAACAAGCAGTTATTAAGTCCTACTGTGTGCTGGACATGGGGATACAAAGACAAAACTGAAATAGAACCTTCCCTCACAGACCATGGATTCAATCAGGATTCTAACCTGTGCTCTCAAAGGCCTTTCTAACGGACTACCCACGATAGTTGGTCCAATGTTGGAACACTTTGATTATTGGCACAGCAATGACCTGTATATTTATCGTTCAAGAGCTAAACTAAACTAAGTTCATAAAGTTCCATTTCCAGGTTAGCTATGGAGTAATAAATTAATATTAAATAGTACTAATTATTAGATAATTTATTTTTAAGTTAATAAATGAACACCACAACTCTTAAAGTGGATCTACTAAGACAAAGGCCTATCCACATTAATGAAAACAGAGATATCTGTGAAATGTTAATTTATTTAGACCACCAACAAATATTTGTATGCTACCCTTTGGTGGACATCCAAAGTTCAGATAAAACACAATCCCTGAGTTCTTAGAAGTCACAATTTAATAGAGGGAATATAACTGGAATAGATTACTATAATATACAGTACTACATGAGTACAGTAAAGAATTAGAAAAGAAGATACTGTGAGAAATCTGAGTGTAGGTAGTGATTTTTTTGGAAAGCAAAAAAACCAACACTGGTTTGGCTGAATGAATTGACCCAAAAAGAGTTGCGGTGGATGGGTTGATAATACTTTTAAACTAGTAGCCTTGTCACATAATATTGTGAGGAACTTTTCATTTTAAAACCCTTCCTTTTCATCTTAGAACCCTTGCCAGCATGTTAGGACAAAATACAAAGATGAGCAAACAACCACTGGTTTATTCTAGAGAAAGTGAATATAGATCCCACAATGTTTACTAAGGAAAATGGCTTAGCCTTCACATTTATGTAGCAGTTTATTTTTTGTTAACCTCTTACTCTCCAAAAGTGGAATGAAATCCTCTGAAATGAATTAGTTCCCCCACACTGGAAGTTCTTCCAACTGAAGGACAGATGACCACATGAAGGGCATAGTATACAGATATCGCAGGTACCTGCTAGATTAGATGATCTCTGCAATACCTTCTAACTTTGATTTTCATTTTTGATCCTCTTCTTTTTGATCATTTACCTTTACTTTCACCTTTCTCAACTCAGTGTCCATTCTCTGTATTTTCTTTTTTTTTTTAAATTTAATTTTATTTTTTGCTTTTTTTTCTTTTTGGAAGGCAGTTGGGGTTAAGTGACTTGCCCAAAGTCACACAGCTAGTAAGTGTGTCAAGTGTCTGAGGCTGCATTTGAACTCAGATCTTCTCAACTCCAGGGCCAGTGCTCTATTCACTGAGCCAACTAGCCGCCCCAGTTCTCTGTATTTTCTACCACTTTCTTCTTCTATATTCCAATTTTAATTCCTGGCTTCTTAACTTCTTTTTCACATGTCTTCATATTGTCAAAATATTTGGTTATTGAGTTGTAGCACTTTCCAGACAGAATGAAGCCTATAACAGAAGGATGAGTGCCAAAAATGATGTAGTAATTCTTAACTAAGAATAAGAAAATTAAGAAGACATTCCAGGGGTAGAAGGGATGTCAGAGTGGGTCATGATGGTAGCAACCAAGCCTTGATCAATTAGTAGATTGACTTACTACCTTTAAGACCTTCCTGTAGCTCCTGAGGATAGATTCCTCAGCTGCCTAGTGCCTTGAGGAGGACAAGATCTTGGCTGATTACCCAGGAAGGATGTGGTGAGGGTAGGAATGAGCCAGGTCCTGGGACCCTGCAAGTTGAATGTAACCAATGCCACTACACACCTTGACCTCCTACCAGCAGACCCAAGAAAGCAGCCCTGGCATCTAGGAGTGGCACAACACCATGCAGATCACTTAGAAGACCCTCCAGCAACAGACCTTCAAGACCTTCAACACTGACCCAGAGGAGACCCACTGGATATAATTAGTACCACATCATGTGTGAATAGAAGAATTTGGAGAACTTTATCATCCAAAGAGGTCCCTTCTATTTGAATTCTGAGATGAACCATCTCCATGATCTTAGGTTAAGGCACTGAAAGAGAAGATTGAATCTAAAATGGGGAAGAGTCTCTTTCCAGTAGAAGGCCACAAATTAATTTATGCAGGCAAGATAATACTGCACTCAAAGAATATAAAATTGTTGAGAAGAATTTTCTGCTGGTTATGGTGACAAAATCCAAAGCAGCAGCTGTACCATTGGCATCTTCACTAGCTACAACTCAACAATCAAGTCCTACTTCCATTATTAAAGATAGTTCATCTATAGCAGCTTTGGTGGTTCAAGCCCAAACTCCTTCTCTTGCCTTGGCTTTCACTTCCACACCTACATCTGTCCTTCCCTTAGCAGAAATATTTGAATACTGATTTTTTAACTGACTAAAAAGCTGGCCCAATGTAAAACTGAAGGGAATATTTCAAATCTAGTTTTCTGAAGCTTGTATATTTTCCCCACTTTTTCATATGGGAATATGTAGCCAATTCAAGCCAATGACATTTTATTGCTTTCTTAGGGAAAAAAAAAACATATGACTTTTTTCAAGCATCTTTCCTTCCATTAGAACAAAAAAAGCAAGTTTTGCTGGGAGGATTGGGAAGAGGAAGTTGGTAAGATATAAAACTTTATAAAATAGACCATCAAGGTGTAACTCATAACATATTAAAAAAAAATCTTAATAGTAGTGTTGGCTTTCTTTTGTTCTGTTTTACCTTTTTTATTTCTCTTTGGAAATCTTGATATTTGATCCTAAGTGGGGGCAGGCATCTAAACTTTTGTTTCTCAAATATATTTTGGCCTAACATAAACTTAACTATTTAAAGAACTAATTTTGAAGTTATTTTGACTTTGTAATGCTGAGTAGGAAGATGAAGTTTGCACAGTTTTTTTTCCCCTGAAGTAATCGCTTGTAATATCCTTATCACAGCTTGATGTAGCTGCTTTTTTGAACTTCTATATAAAACTGTGATTTTTGTTCCCTTAAAAAGAAGACATTCCAATGACTTCTTAAATATGCCAACTTCATTCTACCTATCACCTTCATCTCCTCCCCCACCCCAATCCTGAGGACTCTGCCTGTGGCTCACCTAATTTTGATAGATCATTTCTTTTTTTTTTTTTTTTACCACACTGCCCTGAACCAAGCCACCACACTGTTTCCCAACTATCTCATAAGCTGTCCTCTCTCCAACCATCTTCCTTATCAAAAATTATGTTCATCCTGATGTTCATCTCTTCTCAGCTTACTAAAATTATAAACTCCATTTATATGTCCCACAGTTTTCTTCTTCTTCTTCTTGTTTTCCACATAGATGATGGCAAAGTCAGGTCAATGAAGATCTCCTGGGCATAATAATGATGGTCTATATTTTTTTTTTTGGTCTTTTTTGGAGGGGGGAAGGCAAGGCAGTTGTGACTTGAACAAGAACAATAGGTGACTTGTACAAGATCACAGAATAAGTAAGTGTTAAGTGTCTGAGGCTGGATTTGAGCTCATGTCCTCCTGACTCCAGGGCCAGTGCTCTATTAACTGCACCACCTAGCTGCCCCATAGACTATATTTTAATAAGACTTTTAAATTTATAGAACATTTTCTTCAAAAAGACCCATGAATTATGCTATATAGTTATAATTATTCACATTGAACAAAGAGATACTCAGATAACATTGGTAATCTGTCCAGTGTCATAAGCATTGGTACTCAGAATTTCCTGGTTCATCATCTTTCTATTAGGCAAATACTTATCAAAGAAATAGATAAGGGAATTGTAATCCCCCATCTCAAGAAATTGTCTTAGAAGGTGAAGGGATAAGCCTGAAGAAAATTTTGTGCTCTGATATTAATCTTTTATGTTGGTGATGATAAGATTACTAGATTAAAGATTTCATGTTGGAAAGGACCTTAGAATTATCTATTCAGACTCCCTCATTTTAAGATAAGAAACCTAAGGCTGTAAAACATTAGGTGACTTGCCCAAGTTCACAAAGGTGGCCAAGTGGAGCAGAGTTTAGAATTCTGATTCTGTAACTCCAAATCTATGAGCCTTCATAATAGACCATAATGTGGTCTTATACACATCTCACATATTACAATTTCTTGATGTATAATGTATATGGGATTACACTTTGCTTTCAGCTTAGATTATAATGATCCAGAGGAACAACAGCTTTTTATTATTATTATTATTATTATTATTTTATTTTCAGGAACTCACACTTACTGGTGTAGGTTACTGTAAGCTCTTCTGATAAGAGTTATTTAGCTGGTGACCCACTGGATGTAGCTTTGTTGATACCTGCAGGGGTGGGAAATCTTCAGTCTTGAGGTCCTGTGTGTAAACATATGACCCTCTAGGTGCTTGGGTGTGGCCTTTTGACTGAGTCTAAGTTTTATGGAACAAATCCTTTTATTAAGGGGAGTTGTGCTGTGAAGTTTGGATTCAGTCAAAGGGTCGCTTTTGCTTTTTCCTTTCGCTGCAATCTTGAGCTCAGAAGAGCTTTCAGTTCTGCTTTAAATTCATGTGGACTACCTTAATTTTCTAATCCTGTTTTTTTCACTCAATCTATAACTAATAATCCTTTTGCTTTGTCTCTCATTTTTCCACTGTCATCTCATTCTATTTTCATTTTATTCACACTATTACTCAGAATCGATTCAAGCCTTCTTTTTCCCATTCTGGATCAATTTTACCTACAAAAAATAGGAATCAATAGGAGACTAGGAGCATCAAATATAACATATTGTGAGCATTTAAATTGGACTTTATAAAATAAAACTATTTAAGTTTTACCTTCAAATAACTTTACAAGTATTTATTTATACAAATAAGACCAAAATAGTAACATCTGACATTTAGAAATGCTGACATTTATAAAGAACTTTATATATATTCTGATTTGAGCTTCACAACCACCTTATAAATTAATAGTCATAGTTACAATTACCCTTGTCTTTAGTGTGAGGGAACAGAGGCTTAATGAATAATGAGATATTGAAGATAAAGGATCAGGATTCAGGCCCTGGTTTTGCTACTTATTTCCCTTAGGCTGTAAACTCCTTAAAGGCAGGGACTGACCTTTGTCTCTTTTTGTATCACTAGCACTTAGCACAGTGCCTGGAACACAGTAGGTATTAACTGTTTATATATTGTTTGGTTGATTTCTGCAGGGATTTAGACAAGTTATGTAGCAGTACTAGGCTTTGGTTTTGTCACCTGTAAATTGAGGAATTGGAATACAAAATTGAAAGTCTTCCAACTCTAAATCACATAATGCAATAACTTATCCATGTTAACACAGTGTATAAGAAACAAAGTTGAGATTTAAACCTATATCTTCCTACCTCATCTACAATGTCACAGTTAACTCCAGAGTAAAAAAAAAAAAAAAGAGAGAGAGAAAAAAGAATTGCAAATGAATTCACATTTAACATGAACTAGAAGAATTATGTACATATATTTAAAATTAACTTTATTGAGTTATTGAAAATTATCAAGTTTGATTCCACATTCCTTCTGAACCACATTTTTGTATATTTACTAAAGTTTATGGCTATACTTATTAACTTGCATTACCTAGTTCAAATCAGTCATGTTTTCATTTTGGTTCTGATTTCTTCACTTTTTATTTTTCATTATTGTCACTTAAAAGGAGAAAGAAATGACAATATGGAGTTGGTCATTGAGACGCTGATCAATTTCAGACAACTCTAAAGATGTGTTTACATAATAATTAAGTAACTACTGAAAATTTTAAATGTTCCTATCATGTTTGTGATATATGTATGCATAAATGTACGTATATATATGTACATAGATAATTTATATTGTCATGAAGTTTATATGTTTCAATGTATTTGTTATTGTGTGTGTTCTATGATAACATGGAGATTATTATTGCAATTCTAGTTAATCACAGATCAATCTAAGGATTTCTTTATGTGACATTCAAATTTTTTTAATCAAAAGTATACATTTTTTTTATTTTGAGATCATATCACATAACACAATTATTTATTATTTATTTTCCCATTTAGAAGACTGTCAACACATAGGTGTAAAGAAGTACTGAAGCAAGTTAAACTTACCTAGAGCTTATAATATATTTGAATAGAAAAAGAATACACATTTGAAACACAAATCAAATGAAAACAGTGTCATAAGATGTGAAAATTTGTGCTGTATTTAGTCCTGTAGGATACAGAGGTAGAAAAAATAACAAGAAAGTAGATTTTTATCTTGGATATTATTATTACTTCCCCCCCACATGCCCCAAATACTGGTCTCTTATTCTATTTATATTCACTGAAATGGAGGAATGTAACCTTTATCCTTTTTTTTCCCTGTTCATTTTCATTGCATGCTTTTAAAAAAGACAGGAGCATATGAATCTCTAAGGCAGCTCATTAGTATGTGTGCATGTGCATGTGCATGTATACCATATACTATCCCTAATGCCTATGTATAGAGCATAACTCTCAGTCTAAAATTGTTGAGTAATGTTATGAATTTTCTGTCATGCTATATTATCATTGAATAGGTCAAATTTATTTCCTACTAATATTAATTTTCCTTCAATTCTTTCAGTCTATTAAAGAACTTTCCTTAGAACAACAAGATAGGCATGTATTGTTAACTCTGTTTATATATTAGGTAACTGAAGCTCTGAGAAGTTGCATGCCTTCCTAATGATTATACCACTACTAGGAACCTCAGGCAAGAGAGAGACCCTCATCACCTAGCTTTAAATCTAACATTTAATTCATCATGCCATGTTTCTTCTCATGTTTGTAAAGAATCCTTTTTTTTTTCAGAGAGAACAATACACAGTGGCAGCAAAACTTTGTAGTTGTATGATAAAAAAGGGGTTACTTAGCCTCGTTACATTTGGTGGATTCACTTAAAAATTACAATCAGTGAATTTTTATAAATATGTAGACTCATAAATGATTATTTAAAACAGCAGTTCTCAACCTGTGGGTCGCGACCCTTTTGGGGGTTGAGCTACCCTTTCACAGGCGTCACCTAAGACCGTTGGAAAACACATATTTCTGATGGTCTTAGGAACCGAGACAGCACTCCTCTATCCATCTCCAGTTGGGTCTACCCACATGCAGATACGCCCACATACTAGTATTAAAGGGTTACAGCATTAGGAAGGTTGAGAACCACTGATTTAAAACAAAACTCATTCCAAAGAAATCAACAGATTTTTTTAAAGAAATAAGAAAGAAGATACTAATTCTGTAGGTGGGCACAAAATATATTCTGCCAAATTTAATATTAATATTGTAGGACAGAGTATATCCTGGAAATGTTTTAAACTTTAAACAACTTGCATATTAATGTTGTATCTAATGGAAATTGAATTTTGAACCATATATATAAAAATTGAATGCTAATTGATCTATCTACCTACTTGCCTAACATCAATGAGGGGTGTGTATACACATATACATACATCCATGCATATGTATGTGTGTGAATTATGTGAGGGTATATACATATACATATAATTTGAGAATATGTTTTATCAGAGGGAATGTGATGAGGTAAATAAGGAGACCTTGGAGTTGGGAATTAGTGAGCTCAAAGAGTAACTTTGATAGTTTATTTTTGTGCCAATGAGCAATCATTTCACCTCTTAGTGCCTCCCAGGCAGCTGTCTAAGTCTGTAAGTTATAGGAGATTTTTGTTATGCATTATGGGAAGGAAAAACACATTGATATAATCAAAGCTCTTAACCAAAACCAAACCAAAACAAAGAAGCAAACAAAAAAGCAAATAAACACAAAACATGTGGTTGAATGAATAGCAAATTATTAGCATTCATATGATAACTTTCCCCTCCCCCATAAACTGCAGTCATTCAGTCAAATATTTATTAAATACCTACGATGTGCCAGACACTATTTTAATTCCAGTTAAAAATCCTACCCCTCAGTTTCAGAATGAAAATTAAAAAAATAAAAACATTGTTCCTTATACTAGAGGTGATATGGCATAGAGAGGTATAGTTAGAAAACATCTAACTGTCTCATGGCCATGGTTTATCTTGTTGATCAGAGGTTCATTAACTGCTACTGTTTTCTTTCTCCTTGAAATTATGTTCTCAGTAGGCATAAATTTATCATTTAAATGGGTCTCTGGGCATATGACACCCCAGCTTTCCAAAATACTCTCTCTTTAAGGCTCAGCTTTAAGACCCAGTACTAGAGTAGAGGATTCATTTCCCTCTAAATGCCTATAGTCTTCATTGTCAATATTATTCATTTCTCAATTAAGTAAAATGTAATAGCTGAGCCTTAAATGGCATTTCTACAAAACTAGAAATTCATAGAACCATTCATTCTGTTTTTGAGAGAACCTGAGAGTACATCTGGTACAACACATTCTTAAAGGAGAAACGTCTCTTCAACATTCCTCTATTTGAGCACCTGCTATAATAATATATTTGGGACCTCCTGACATCCATTGCTGAACAGTTACAGTTGATATTATCTCTTCCATTGAGTTGAAATCTGCATCTCTGAAATTTCTGCCTAATGACTATAATTCTGCTCTGCAGAGCAAAGCAAACCAAATCTTATGCCTCTTCTATCTAATTCTGTAATTACTCAATGACAACTTTTATAAACTCTTTCCATCTTCCTACCTACATTTTTTTCATCTAATCTTCTTATGTTGGGGCTCTCAATCCAATTCCTTCTTTCACCATTCATATATATATATGTATGTATATATATATATATATATATATATATATATACACACACATATGTGTGTGTGTGTGTATACATACATATATACATATATATAATTTTTTATTTTTACTTTTATATATTTTCTAGACTCATTATACCTTTTGGTTCCTTTTGTTAAATCCATTTTCTAAAACTAAATAGAATATTTTGGGTTTAGTGCAACAAGGGTAGGATTCATTCTGAACCTTAATATTACATTAAGAAATTGCTTTGTGTGCATGCTAGGCATTAGGCTAGATATTTGTCACCTAATGAGTAGCTTAAGTATAGGGAGATTTACCTGCAGAGGTCCAGCTAACAAATACTGGTAACGATGATTGTTTTTCTACCATAATAACTTACAAAGAATATCTGCTGAAGCATACAGGCCTAGAAACCATATCACTTGAATAGTAAGGATGAAATTATGGATCTGAGAAATGTTGAACTGTTTTATTTCCTTTTATGACAGTTTCTTATATTCCTGGCTAAACTGTGAACGCCCTTAGGAGACGAACACCATATTATATTTATATGCCCTTTGTTTTGTATAACAGATTGTTTTATTTATGGATGCCCAGTAAATATTTTCTTTTTGATTGTCCATTTAGAAGTTTACTTATTGAATATAAACCAAGACTAATGTTGGAAATTTTTATTGTAGAATTGTGGAAAACAATGCAAATTTCTGAATGTAGTTTTTCTGAAATTCAGCTAAACAGGGACTTACTGAAGGCCTACTATCTTTCCGTGCTGTAAAAGAGAGAAGTCATTGAAGACCTGATACCTATTACTGAGACGTATGTTATATTGTTGGATACAAAAGAAAATGCATTAACTGTTTTAATGGCAAAACATACCCTCTTTGTTGAAATGCCCCCAATTTTTTATGTAATAGTATTCCATGGCTGGCAGTAAGCAATCATGGTGGAGTGGCACAATTCCAGACCTACATTTTATTTGCCATATTCCTTTAAAAATGAATTTCCATATTTATACATTAAAAGTATTGCTTTTGCAAGTGAAGAAATTGTCAAAGTTCTGTGGAGAGAATAATGGACTTGACTAGAGAAGTACTAAGTTTCAGTTCACAAATGATGGAGAAAGTAGTGTAAACATAGTAGTCCAAGAAGGAATATTGGATTACTAATTATAAAGGGACCTATGAAGAGAAAGAGGCTATTTGTTCCCAGAGCATGAACTAATAAGTAGAAGTACATATAGGCTAATTTTACACATACACATATGAAATCTATACACATATACATGCATATGTATGCATATATATACATATGTGTGTATATGTGTGTATATACACACATATTGTGTCATATGGTAGCCATATATAGGATAGGGAAGAAATTTTTTAAAAATAACATGATAATTTTGTTGTATATTTGAAAGGAATAACAAGTTGTACATGGCAGATTTGCAGTCTCATGTACAATCATCTTTTTTATTATACTGTGTGGCAGAAATGCTTCTTTTATTCCATAAATTAAAAAAAAGAAAGTATATTGGATGTTATTGGTGCTTAGTCCCCATTTTATCAAAGAAATTAAATCACATGCTAGGTCAGTGGCTTGTTATAAAACCAATCCACAAGTAGCTCTCCTAAGGACAGCTGATGTGAGTAACTTTAAGGATCTAATCACATAGTATAATGAACTCCATTTATTCAGTAATAAACTAAAGCAAAACATTCAAGAAACTAAAGCAAAACATTCACAACAATATAACATAACAACTTATCACTAAAGTGACTACATCGTCTTAGACAAAACATATCATTCAGTAAGTCATAATCTCTTCAATCAATATAGAGTATCCAAGTCAAGTCTTTTATCATCTTGACTCTAGGCTGGCTTCTAATCATCCTTAAGGAAATCATCCTTAAGGGGTAGTAGAAAGTACAAAGACCATCCATCCCTATGTCACAGTAAGCCACAAATTCATCAATCAATACAGAGTAGCAAGTTCTCTTTCATCTTGACTTGAGACTGGCTTCCAAACCCCGCAGCTACCCTCCATGACTGCTCTAATCTCATGCCTGGATTTACCTGACTCTTGCCTGGATTCGCAGGTAGGCAGCTCTCCTAGCTCTTTCCTGGACTCAACACGTAGGCAGATCTCTACTCCTATTTCATACAGACTGCTCCACTCCAAGCCCTTCACAATTTATGTTTCTGGGAAGACAAAGCTTAACTGAACTATAAATATTTACACACATTGCTGGCATTATCATCTCAATTTACTTTCTGTCTGAGAAATCAACACAAATCAACAGAGTTCTTCCATCCAACAAAGTATACAAATCAACAGAGTGCTTCAGTCTGACAAAATGACACCAACACAGAACAACAGACAGAGTACTGGTATCACAAACATTCTCTCCCTTAGCTCTCAGAAAGCAACACAGATTAACAGAGTGCTGGAACTGCAAGCATTCTCCCTCTCAGTTCTGCTTGGTCCTGGCTCATGTTTGAGCTTTTATCTGCTCTGCTCCTTCTTGTTCCACCCTTTCTGTTCTACCCTTCTTGTTCTACTCTTTCACCAAGCTCCTCTGATTATGGGCTCCGTGGGATGACTTTAGGACTATTAAGGGCAGGGAAGGTCTCCAAACTCCCTTAGGCTTATTAAGGGCAACACAAATATATACTGTTTCCAACAAACACTTGACACAATCAAAGGCAAGGCTCAAAAGCACTTCAATAGTTGAAACAAGAAGCAGAGTACTACTTTGCTTGCCATTACACTTGTCTAAGCACACCTAACTAATTTCTGGTATAGGTCTTCTGATTTCCAGTGATATGTTCTTTCTGATTTGTCCCAAATTAAACGAATAATGTTTGACCAAGCCTATTTTTCTCAAGTCTATGTTTATCTCAATAAAGAAACAATATGATGTTAGTTAAGGAAAAACAATGGTCCTTTTACATACTGGAAATCAGTATCACACTAACTTTGGTGTAGAATTTGAGTTAAAATTTGAAAAGTATCATTTAACCTGATAAATATTCTTCTACAATATGATTCTGGGATAGGAAACACAATTTATGTTTTAAGATGAAGTCAAGTCAGGATGGGGAGGTGGCACAGTGAATAGAGCACCGGCCCTAGAGTCAGGAGGACCTGAGTTCAAACCTGACCTCACACACTAAAAACTGACTAACCATGTGACCTTGGGCAAGTCACTTAACCCCAATTGCCCCTCCTTCCCCCTCCAAAAAATAAAAATTAAAAAAAAATGGAAACTTAAAAAGAAAAAGATGAAGCAAAGTACCTTTGAAAACAAATGTTACACTGTAGCATCTACAAATTTTTTTCCAATTTGTTTCTGGCTTCTATTTGCATAGAACATTTTATGGAGGTAGATATTTAGAATCATATTCTAGCAGCCAAAAGAATAAAAATCAATAAAAAGGTTAACTGTGTGTTCTGGTATTCTAGTGGGCATTCTAAATTATGACATCATAAAATTCAAGCAATATTATCCATTGAGACATTCTACATGTATGGGAGATAACTATGCCTTTTTCAAGCTATTAATAAAATGATTTTGCAATGCCATATAATTTGTAAACAGCTATTATTCATGCTGAAATATTTTTCTTTTGCTCAAAGAAAAACCATCCATCATTCTCTTTAAAAAAGTCATTAGCAAAACTTTTATGTCCTTTTAATCTAATTGTCCATATTTCATTCCATCTTATCTCTTTATTTTTCTCCCTGCTTCTCTTGTAACTAAATCATTCTTTTTTATCCTTTAGGAATACCTCCCCCCCCCCAACATTCATATGGAAAAGCTGTTTAAAGAAAAAAATTCAAAATATTTGCTGCCAGCTTTAAAAAAAATGTTTTGATGAGTCAGTTATCACCCATGAGTAATTCTTGTGAATTTCATTAGCAATTATTAAAATACATTTATTGAAGTCACTATTTCTAGCCACTATGCTGGGACTCCAGTATACAAGTATTATAAATATGTACCCAATTTCTCCCATGTTGAATTTCTCAGTCTAGAGTTGTGAAATTGAGACATATATTAAAATAGGTATCAGGTAGCAAATGATAGTGTCCAATGTGTGCTATAGAGAGTCAACAGTACAGAAATTTAGAGGTGCATAGATGATTAGGGGGTTGGGTGAAGATTTCATACATAAGAGTGGGTATAGATTTGAATTTGGCGGTATTGTAGGCATTAGATAACTGCTGAGTAGGCTTTATGATGTTCCAAGAAGGGACAGTGATGTGAGCAAAGTGGCCACCCTAAAGGCAAATGTGATAAATAACAGTTTGGGTTATGGGAAAAAAAAAAAGATGAATCAGTTGTAGCAATTTCAGACATGGGATTAAGTATCCTTTAGAATAAGGATCTTATAACAGAAGTATACTATGACAAGCAAAAAAAGGAATACCGCCTTAAAAGGACAGAAGCATCACCTGGAGTTGACAGAAAACAATAATAACGAAAGAAATAACCACAACAAAACCACCCAGAAAAGTGTTGCTTGGAAGAAAGACTTGAAATTTTCCATTAAAGCAAGACAATGAGGAGCTCAATATACAGAAATGAATCTCTATAAATCTTCTGTTATTTCTTTCTTATACTTTTGATCTACAATCTCATTGGTATGTTTCCTTATTTCGTACTTGTAGACCAGTGCCCCTCCATGTCTTCTTATCCTATGTAAATCTAATTCATATTTTCCTACAAATCTCTAAAGAGGATGCCTTCACCTTGAGCTCAGGAGTCTGAGATTTATTAGGTGACTACAGTCAAATAGGTTGTGCCCTAAGTCTACCAACAGTATTGTATTTCTCCTAGAGAAAGAGTTCACTAATATCTAAGAAGCCTAAGGATGGATGAATGGGTCTGGGTCAGTAAAAAAAAAATAGAGAGAGAGAGAAAATAAAAATAAACATGGCCACTTTCTTCCAATAGTTTGTCTACATATTATTCATTGGATTGTCCATTGAGAGTGCTTGTAAATGATATGCTAAATCTCCCAGCTACAACATGCAACTGTCTGCAAACCCAGCCTTTTTTTTTTGCAAAAAATGGAAAAATACTACTTAGAATTGATAATATGCTGATGTAGTTTGATAGAAGGGGTTTTTTTTTCATCAAATAATTTCCTACAGCAGTGAAATAATGGATCTAATCCATATTCTTATTCCTGAGTTAAGGAAATTTATTCCAATAAGTTGTGAGTTGTGAAAAGTCTCATAAATAGTAAATCTTGGCATCATAGATTCCGCATGAAAAGCAACCTTAGGGAGCATCTAGTTGAAGCCCCTCATTTTAAAGATTACTAAACTGTGTTACTGAGAGGTAAAGCAAATTCCTCCTTGTCTCTAATGTAGTAACAGAGGGAGACCTTCAATTGTGGTCTTCTGATTCCAAGTTCAGCATTGTTTATGATACAGCACACTACCTAAGATCTAGTATTAGTTCTTCTATTTAATTCAAATGTATTTTCAACTACAGCATGGTGGTAATTTTGTTTCTCCTCTATGGGAACAATATAATGTTGATAGATGGGAAAGAGGAGGTTATAGACACATTTATTTCAATTCAATAAGCATTCATTAAGCTCCTAGTATGTGTCAGACACAATGCTAGGTAGTAAGGAAACAAATTTAAAAAATGAAACAATCAGTATCCTAAAGCATCTTATATTTTGGATTGTTTTATGAGGTCCCTAAACAAATTTACTCATGTAAAGCACTGTGAACACTTTGTATTACCAATAAGGTAATACATGGACTTTGAAAAATACTATATGATTAATATCTTGAAGCTTTCCTTAATATTTTGATTAAACCAGCAACTCCTAATTCACTAATCTCTCTTTTCTGCTTGATTATTTATAATTGTGGAAATATTCACCAGAAATGCTAGATGAATAATGAAAATTTATGTTTAAATATAAGTATTTGTCTTGATAGGACCATGATATTAAATGCTACCAGCTGTCTAAATAATTCTTAAACAACTGTCCTGCTTTAGGTATTTTATATATTTTGTGTTGAAAAATACTATGTATGCTCAGCAGAGCTGATAGTTTCCTTCCTGCTATTTTAAACAGAGACACACCACTCCTCCCTCTATATCCACATTTATCCAAATAAAGATGTGGGAAAATTATATGGAGTATCCACATATGCCCCACTCCAGGCTTGTGATCTTAATTTTTTCTGCCCTTTATAACCCCTTGTATATCTAAGATATCCTAATCATATCCTAAGAAGGAAGAACACTGAAACTAGGTCACTGAATCAGAGGAAATGGGTTCAATTCTTTACTCTAAATATTGCCTCTGTGACCTTGGGGAAATCAGTTATATGCTGAGGTGATACTTCTTTTTCAGTAAAATTGGAGAGTTGAAAAGTGTCTTATTGTCTTTAGGGAATTTACATCAGATAAATAAAAGGATACTGATTATTGCATCAAGGACTAGCAAACTTGAAAACTGAGGCTGGTCTGGATGGTTTTGTAGATTTCTCCAAAATAACTTAGGTAAAAGATTCAGGCAGGAGGGATGGGGTGAATTTCAGTCTTGGGGATTGGCATAAAGTATACAGAAGAATGTGTGGAGTATAAGAATTAAAGGTGGAACTAAGAGAAATTCTAAAATGTTAGGCTGTATAGACTGGGTTAGCTAGTGAATCTAGTGTATTTTTTTAAATTAACTTTTGTTTATTTTTAGTTTACATCATTGATTTTCACAAGATTTGGCATTACAAATTTTCTCCGCATCTTTCCCCTACCCACTCCCCCAAAACAGTGATCTCACTGTATACCCCCTCCCCCAATCTGCTATCTCCTGTATCGACCCCCATCACCCCTCTGACTTTCTGGTAGAGCAAGATGGATTTCCGTATCCCAGTGCCTGTATATCTTACTTCCCAGTTGGAATCTAGTGTACTTTATTAAAGCTAGGAAAGGGCTCCTTGCTGGGGTAAATTGAAAAGTATTGAATGACTGTAGGTTGAGCAGTATAGGGATGTGGCATAGAGAAACCTTTGAGGAAATTATAGTTGAATCTGAAAAGCTACAAGTAGGACAGAAGTAGAATAGCTTTGTGATGATGACCTCTAAGAGGTTACTTGCATGTTGTGACTGGATGGAAATAGAGACCCACAGAAAGAGAATGAAAATCAGTGAAATCAATGTTGATACTGAAGAAGGTCATGAAAAAACACAAGCCAAAAATGTTGTCAGGTTGTGACTATCTAAGAATGTAATAATGAGTATTTCTGAGGGTCAAACATAATAACATTGATATGGAGCAGGAATAGCAATTGATTTCAAATT
This sequence comes from Pseudochirops cupreus, assembly GCA_028627135.1. Taxonomy (NCBI): domain Eukaryota; kingdom Metazoa; phylum Chordata; class Mammalia; order Diprotodontia; family Pseudocheiridae; genus Pseudochirops; species Pseudochirops cupreus. The sequence goes on from CM053581.1 coordinate 150,500,947, forward strand.
ACAAAAGGAGAGTAGTGATTGAAAGTGTTTCTAGAGAAAAGGGAGTAGGTTGCTTTCTTCTTTATTTTTCTAATTTGATGCAGGTATGCTATTGTGTGTGTATATTCTGTTTCTGATAACTCATTCATGCCTTGCCTACTCTATATGACTCTTCCTAGCCTCTTTATCTTCTTCATTATATGCTCAGCATCCTGGGTGCTTTTTCACATTCTTTTTTCATTGTCTCAATACTAATGGAGCAGATAGGTTAGCTATTCCTTCCTTTCACTATTGATTAATCTTTTCCCCCCTCTCACAGTTTCTTCTTATGATTCTGTTTAGACCCTCTCTCCTGAAATATTCTTTGTATGCTAAAGCCTATTCACAAGTACTGGGAGCCTCTCTATCACACTTTGGTTGATTCTTGAGCAAGAGGAAGTGGATTAGTTGGATTTCCTTAGGGACATCATCAGCATCTTGAATGACCTTAAGCTATCTTACCTATATTTTAGATGCAATGTGCATGACTTTGAGTCATTAAAAAAAGAAAGAAAAAAAAAAAAAACAAAAATTGTCCCATACTCTCCAAAAATAAAAAAAAAAAGAGGGAGAGAGGGAATGCCTTAGAAGTCTGAAAACATTAATTGGTTTGTCCTCTCTAAGCACATTCACTTGGTTCATATTTGGACAAGCGATTTAGGGGGCAAAAGCTCCCCATTCCAATACAAATCTTAAGATCAATGCAGTACCTCCACAGTGTGTCAGCTGCCTAATGAAATCTGGTAGAGAATAAACTTCAATGAAGGGTGGCAGGAGACCTTACTTCAACTCCATTAGAATGACTTGACAGGCATGGACGAACTGTAGAAAAAACAAATAAAATTTTGCCTTAGTTCCTGGAAGACGAATCATGGCAGTTTCCCAAGATAACATAACAAATGGTATTTGCTCTCGAGAGCACTTGTGGTGGAAAATAAGGTCAGGAGGGGAAGAGAATCCAAATAACCTTCACAGGCTGAAAGTTCCATCAATGATAAAATTGTCAAGTGGGATGTTATCAAGATGAATATAATTACTAAATATGTTGAGAGAAGGAGGTGTCTTTAGTAATAGTTGTCCATCTATGTGTGACATCAGGATGACTTTGAAATAGCAGCCTATGGTAAAGGTTATCAGAGAAGAAAATTAAACTAAGGCTTAGAGCTGAAATTCTGACTCTCCACCTATTCATTTCTGCTGACAGCTGGCTTTCTGGCTTAATTTCTGCTTAGCAGTACATCACTGATACCAGGAGGTTGTTGCTGATTTGCAGTTTCAGGTTTCTAACAGTACTTTGCAGCCTTTCCTTCTTTGACTACTGTTTATAGGGTGAAGTATACAACATTTTAATACTGAAATGGATTAATCAAATGGTTATTCAGGAATAATTTTAAAGGTTTTCTTGGGTTTAACATTTTTATCAGTGATTCACTAAAAGCAGAACCAGTATGCTCATCAACTTTGCAGATGACACAAGCCTGGGAGGGATAACTAACTCTGGATGCTGACAGAATCAGGATGCAAGATCTTGACAGGAGAGAATACTGGGCTGAAACTCAAAGACTGACATTCAATAGGGATAAATATCAAGTGGCATAGTTTCCAAGAATAAGAAGCTCATATCATAGCTCAGAAACATCTAAAGTATTATTTTCACTTCTAGGTTCCACAGCTTAAGAAGGGCATTGATAAACTGGAATGTGGCCAGAAGAGTGTAAAAACAGGATGATTAAAGGGCTTAGCTCAATGTCATAAGAGAATGGGGTTAAGGAAAGCGGGTATTACACCTAGGATAAGAAAGATCCTGGGGAAGGCAGATAACCATTTTCAAGTATTTGAAGGATTTCCGTATGTCACAGAAATGAGATGTGTAATTTTGGCCTTGGAGGACAGACCTTGGAACAATGGTTGGCAGTTAGAAAGAAGACAACTTAAGCTAGGCATGAAGTAAAACTTCCTGGGAATTAGAGATATCCCAGTGTAACTTGGATGCCTCAGGAGATAGTGAAGTCTTCCTCATTGTAAGGAGTATGATGTAAGGAGTACTCCTTCATTATATGTACTCCTTACTTCTCTTAGTTTAGACTGGATAACAACTTGTCGGGAATATTCCAGTGGATATTACCTTTTGAGCACAGTTTGAACTAAATCTATGCTGTGCTTTTTAAGTAAAGTTTGGACTAGAATCTTTCTATTCTAAAATTATGTAATTAAAAAGGCACAACTTTCTTAAAAGACAATATCCTTTTATTACTGAGTCAAAGAAAACCATACAAGGCTTTGGTTTTTAAATACTTTATTGAGATTTTCTATGAGCAGAGCTGACAGAAAGGTAGTTGCTGGACCAGAAGACACTGAACAGGCAAAATTTATAATAACTTTATTAGCTTTCCTGAGAAATCATTCTTTTACCTTTTAATTCCTCTATGTTGTATCGGTTCCCTTCCAGATTCTCCCCATTCTCCCATTAGTCTCCTCCATCACTTAGTTACTCATTACCCAAGGTCTTGCTATTATTGCTGGTTCCAGCTGCTGCAACCACAATACATACTGACATAAATGGTGAAAGATGAATCTAGGTGGCTAGACTTGGAGACAACTAAACCTGTGTTCAAATCCAGCCTAAGAAACTCATTAGTTATGCAACCCTGGTCAAATTACTTACTCTATTTTAGCTTTTGTTTCCTCATCTGTAAATTAGTGGTGATAATAATAGCACCAACCTCGCAATGTTGTTGAGAGAATCAGATACAATTACACATGTAAATTTCTTTGCAAACCCTAAAGTGTTATATAAATACTACCTGTTGTTGTTATTATTAATATTTGTGAAAGTAGCTATTGATAGCCTTTTAAGGAAATTATCTTTGAATTAAGGCAATATCTTTGGCATAGTTATGTAAAACAAACCCTAAACAACTCAGACCTATAACTCATCCTGAAAAATACAACATAAGAATCTAGCAAGTAATAGAAAGTAAGGAAATATATGTTTCTGAGAAGCAATATTCTTCCAAATATGAGGTGACTTCTCTATATTAAAGAATCAATGCAAGTAAGTGAATCTACTTTTTTTCTTCAAAAGGAATTTATAGAGGAAATTTACATGTGCTATCTTTATAGAGTTGTCCAATAAATATATTATTGTGTTATTTTGAATGTTAGTAGGAGGAGAAATGAAAGTCCCAGGTTCAATTTCCAACTTTGTAACTTGATCACTATGTAAAGATATTTGTAAAGCTTGGCAGGACTTTTGCATGAAAAGAAATCTATAAACACAAAGCATTGTTATTACTTAAATAGCCCCCTATGGGCACTGGAGTCAACATGACATTCAATAGAATGGAGTACAGGAAGGTACACATTTTGACTACAGCTTAGCTAGACACAGTTTAAGAAACATTTTGGAAGATTTTAATCTGGCTTTTAATGAAATAAGATCCATCATGCTTATTATCACAGCATCATCACTTGTTCCTGCTGGGTAGCAAGGAGAATGGGTAATTCACCCTCCTGGGTGAGATGTTGTAGGTGGTTCTTTAATGGAACATACTCAGAGAAATCAACCTTGTCTGAGACATGCTTGCTTACATATGATTTTTTAATTTTAGTATATTCTTCTATTTTATGTTTTCCCTATCAATTTGTGACAATTTTGATTTCTGTTAAAAATCATGTGTCATGTTGGTTGAATATACACATTAAAAATTGTATTTTAGATCTGGAACTATGGTCTGGAATACTTCAGGATATGAAATTATGTAAAATTCCTATCACTCATCAAGCATTTATTAAGATCTTCCTATATAGCAGGCCATGTGCTAATAGCTCAGGATCTAAAGGAAAATTAAAATAGTCCTTAGCATCAATGAGGTGATGTTCTAATGGGAGAGACAGCTTACATATGAAGAGGTGTATACAAGATACATATAAAATAGATGGAAAGCCCCTAAATATTCTAGAGCCTGCTTAAAGTGATATAAGAAGAAGATGCAACATTTTAAGTTTTACAAAGAATTTTACATACATTAACTAATTTGATCTTTAGAACAACCATGTGAAGAATGTGTTGTTGTTATCCCTACTTTATAGATGAGGGAACTGAAATAGACAGAGGTTAAGTGATCTGAGTCAAATAGGTAGTGAATAACTGAGTCCAAATTTGAATTCAAAGTCTCCAAGTTATGTGGTGTTTCCACATGCCACCCAGCTGCCTGTAATGTTAATGGGAATTGAAGATCTTCCCCACCCATTCATAAGCCCTCCCCAACAAGAGAAGCTTGATAAGGGGGGAGGGCTTGTTTTTCAGAAAGGACCACACCTTTTGTTATATTGTAATTAAGCAGTGGGAAGGGTATTTGAGTGATGTATCCAGAGAGACTCTGAGTAATCATCAAGGAGCACTCATCCCCTCTCCCACTTTGAAAACCCAGATGTTGGTTCTTCTCTCTCTGGTAATTGTATGAATAGCTTTGTCCAGACAGCCAGAAGCCCTGTCTGTTGATTTGTGTTATTTTCTCTGTATTTTTCTGCTTGTAATTTGTTTGTATTTTCTCTAAGATCGTTGACTCCTTTAAAGTTGCTTTCCTTTAGAAACACAGATCAAAGAACCTGTTCTAACAGCCATCCCAGATATGCTAGGGTGCTTGCTGTTACACTGCCCTATTGTTGAGTTCTCTTATCTGTAGCTTATCTTCTTCATAGTGAGTGTTCTAAAACTTTACCCCCTTTTTTCAAACCTCCAACCACAGTTTGATCTGAATATACTTTAAAGAATCAAAGAAGTAGACGGACTTGACTTTCAAGTGCAACCAATACCCTAATGGAATCCTCAGTACTATATACCCTACTAATGGTTCTCTTTTCCAAAGGATAACCATTAAAATGTCTATCAAGCAGTTAATAGGTTTTAGTCTCTTACTTTACTGCAGAGATTAAGTCTCTATCATATCAAGCTTCTTAAGCTCCTTTCTTCTGTTCCTCAAAGTTCCTTACCATTGTCAGCTCCTCTTTCCCTCTCCTTTCTATCCTAGAGAAAATTGTAAGCCTCTATTTTTTGCTATAGGGAAATGTTTTACCTGTACTATTGATTCCATTGCCTCCTATTTATTTTTCAAGAATTGTAAGGGTAATAGGGATTTGAAGATCTTCCCTGCTGCTTTTATTTATAATCAAACAGGTACTTAGCACCTTGTTTCAAGTTTGTGATTGTATCAAGTATTAAGATCCAGAACTTGTGAATCCCACAGTGGGAGGAAGTTGCTGATGTAACAGGAAGGGACAGAACAAGCAGGAGCTAATATCATATATAAGAAAAAGCCCAAGCTAGAGAGCCAGAATTGCTGAAAGAGAGAGAACTGCTAGAATGCTGAGAACTTCTGAGAACTGCTACAAATTGAGAACAGAACTTGGGGTGGCAGAATGGAGAACTGAAAATGGAACTGAGAACTGAGAAGAATTGAGAAGAGAATTGGGAAGAACTGAGAAATGAGAAGAGAGGAAAACTGGGAAGAAGCATGGCTGTGGTGTTGGTACTTTGTCTGTTTTGATGTTACTTTGTCAGATTCGTCTGTTGATAGAGGATGTTGCTGTTGTTACAAAAGCCCTGGGACCTTATTGCTGGTTCAGAAGCCCTAAAAGAGGATTTTCTTGTTGTATGTTTACAGAAATCTTGGAGGAGGGTCTTACTGATATTTTCAGAGGTCCTAAGACTATATTGATGATTTGTGTTGATTCCTCAGACCTCGTTGTTGGGTCTATATTGATTTCACAGGCAGAAAGTGAATTGATGAGGATGCCGGCAATGTGCATGGATGTTACTGTGGCTTTGTTAAGCTTTGTCATTCCAGAAACAAAAACTGTGAAGGACTTGAGGTGGACTAGACACTGTGAGGTTCAATATGGAACAGGAACCTCACAAGGAGTTGGGCAAGGAACTGAGAGCTGTCTGCCTTTGAACTCAGGTGACAGGTAGATTTGGGTAGGAGCTGGGACCATGGAAGAGGAACCATGGAAACTGAGAATCTGCCTGAAGTCAAGATGAAAAGACCTCTCCTTGGGTATTTAATGCAAACTGAGAAGATCATGATGCACTGTGGCCTATGAGTGGAGAACACTATATTCTGTATCCTGTACATTTTCAGGATGATTGAATTAAGAATGATTAGAAGCTAATTGCCATTTGAGAGAAGACTTTTTGACTGAGAGATTAAGACAATGTGACCTGTGGGTGGAGGACTTTGACCTTTGTTTTTTGTGTCCCTTAAGGAGACAAGCCTCCTTAAGGATGATTGAATTAATAACTAACTAAATAATTGAGTTATTAAATGAATGTACTTTGTTTAAAACTATGTTCCCACTTTGGTGAAAACTGTGTGGCCATTTTAGTAATAAATTGCTATGTCATAACATTGTGAATGCTCTCCTTTGATTTCTGTGAATGTTTTGCTTTAATTTGCTGCTGAATAAATAGAGAGTTCACCATATTATATAATCAGAACCTTGAAGCTGTTCACAGTAGCAGTCCTCTGGAAAGCTTTACAAGAATCTTGGCTTTACAAGAATCTTCTAACTTTCTCTACTGTCTGC
>CM053581.1:150508052-150547530 GCA_028627135.1 Pseudochirops cupreus
ATATTATTCTGGATATGTTTTGACAATGACAGAGTACAGTGTTACTGTCATATCTTTTGTCTTGGACATTGACTCATAATATTGTCAAAGCCTGTACAAACTTTCTCTTAAAAATGTAAAGATCTGAGATATCCTCTGTCTCACCTTAAATTCACTATTTGTAAAATAAGAAGTTAAACTAAATTCCTTCTGATCTTTCTCAATTTTCTGTGTAATATCAATAAAACCCAAGCAAGAAGAGAATAGAAAAAAGAGCTTAACACTAATCACACAAAGTTTCTATACAATACTCACTGAGAGGTAGACATAGTACAGTTGGTAGCTTATTCAGGAGTAAGGAAGACCTGAGCTCAAACTTGGCCTCAGACAATTACTAGTTGTGTGACTTTGGGCAATTCACTTAATCTGTGTTTGGCTCAGTTTTCTCAACTGAAAAAAAATGGATAATAATAGTATTTATCTCTCATGTTAGTTTTGAGGATCAAATGAGAATACATGTAAAACCCTCAGCACAGTAACTGAAATAGAGTAGATACTCTATAAATGCTAGCTATTGTTGTCATTTTTGTTGTTATATACCATAGTATTGTCTCATTGAATTTCCAGTCAATTAACACCCCTAGATCTTTTTTCCCCCAGGGAAATTGCTATCTACTGACACACACATACAGAGAGACACATATGTACAAATAAATACAGTCTTTTATTGGGGAATTTTTTTTTTTTAGCCCAAATAATGTTTTGAGATAATGTCATGATTTTATTTCACCTAGAATGAAACCAGTATAACTATTTTAGCTTTTTCTATGGTGAATAACTAGTGCCATTAGTAAAAAAAAGGCTTACATTTAAATAACATAAATCCTATAAAAATAAATGTATTTCCTGCCAAGGGGCTTAAGGGTGAATAGCAATATACCATGGAAATATAATAGCACCTGTTTAGCTGTATTTATTTATAATTTATGTGACAGTCAAATAGGATAATTTTGAATGTTGATGTTGATTAAATTAAAATGAAAAATTTCACATCTATGTAAATGTCATAAACTCACTATGAATTACAATATCTCAATATAATTTGAAATGGTATCTTTAGCAAAAGTAGTATATTTAGTTATGTTTTTAAAAATTAATTTATATCTGCATTTATTATTTCAGGAATGCATTTGGACTTTATTATAATATTGTTTTGTTTGTTTCTTTTTTTTTTTGGAGGGGTGAAGGCAAGGCAATTAGGGATAAGTGACTTGCCCAAGGTCACACAGCTAGTAAGTGTCAAATGTCTGAGGCTGAATTTTAACTCAGATTCTCTTGACTCCAGTGCTCTTTTCACTGCACCATCTAGCTGCCCCATAATTGTTGAGTAATTTTAAAAATTCATAGTGTAGTTTCTAAAATCTTAACACTTCAACAAATTTATCTTAACTATCTATGGTTTGCAAAGAGAGATGCAACCCTAGTGTTATTGATAGAGTTACCCTTAGTGTCCTCAATCAATCAGTTACCAAAATTATGTTAAACTGTTCCATGTGCCAGGCACTATAAGAGGTTTTGTGAATATAAATACAAAACTTCAAGTAATTTCAAGTTTCAAGGTTTCTTCATTTTATCAGGGGTAAGCAACATATACATGGGGAATCTACATATGTTCAGAGTGAATATGAGAAAAATAGAGGGTTATTTCACAAGGTCATCTCCAGAAGTTGGAAGAATAAGGAATGAATTCTTGTAAAAAAAATGTGTTGACCTGCTCTTGTAAGTCTATGAGCCAGGGGTAAGAGGTAAATGTGTTTCAGGTATATGGGACAGCAAGTACAAAGGCACAGCAATGAGATGATAGAGTATCATGTGTCTGGAATAGAGTGAAGGTCATTTTGTCTGGGCTATAGGTTGTGAATGAAGAATAACACATTGATGATCAGACATAGAGCTCTAGTTATAAAGGCTTTTCAAAACCCAACAGAGTAGTTTTCTTTTTTTTCTCCTAGAGGCAATAGGGAGCCGATATAGTTTGTTGAGTAGAGTAGTGGCATAATAATATCTGTGTTTGAGGAAAATCGTTTTTGTAGCTATGTGGAGAATAGATTGGACTACATAGAGACTTGAGGCCAAGAGGCCATTTAGGTCAAAACAATTTTGTAAATGAGATATGATAAGGGTCTTAACTAAGGTTATGTTTTTATCAATAAAAAGAAGAGATAGGAATCAAGGGATATGGTGAAAGAAATGTTAAGACCACTGGGCCTGGTTGAATATGTGGTGTGTGGGATAATGAATAATCTGAGAAGTATTTTCTCATTCTGATTATTAATCACAATGATATACTTTTGATTATTAATTATTAATCAATAATTAGTCATTAATCTAGGAGAAAAGAACACATAAAAATAGTAAAAGAATAGGTTCGTGGGAGTAGTCAGTGAGTTCTGTTTTAATCATATTTACTTCAAATTCTTTCTAGGATGCCTTGTTTGAATAGACCATTAGTGATATGGAACTGAAGCTCTTAAGGGAGACTGGGGAGAAGAAGCCCTCAACTCATCTGGCTCTTCTATGTAGTGCCTTTCTGACTCTAAGAATGTTTTATTATAGGGTCAAATCTAGAACCCAAAGTTGGAGGGAAATAAAACAGCTTTAGTATGACATTTTAGAAATAGCAATCATTCAAAATATGTGCAAGCATAGGCAATAATGGGGTCAAGGAGATGGGCTTTTATACATAGAGGTAAAGAATCAAACTTTCCAGGTAGATTTAAGCTGTCCAATGTTTATCAGAAAGATGTTCTGTGGTTTAGAGGAGACATTGCAGGAGTTTTGAGTGTTGCATTACTCTTGGTGCCATAAGTGTTTTGGATCCTGAGGTAAAAGAAGGACAAGGGAGAAGATGAAGGGATTTTACAAAACTGACTTTGATGCCTGTATTATAGATACATTATCATGCCACTATTTCTGCTCAAGAGTTCCCTACACAATGAAATAGAAGACCGAAGCATAGATTAGATGAAGATAGGTAGAAAGAGATAAATAGATGAACAAACTAATGAATGTAAAAAGCATATGAATGAATAAATGGATGGATAGCTAGAAAGGAAAAAGCATGAATAAGTAAATAGACACATGAATGAATGAACAAATGAATAGGTCACTAAGTAAATTTTATCTAGCATTTCTGTAGTACTTTAACGTTTTCAAAATGCTTTACAAATATCCTGTTTTTTGTTTTTGTTTTTTGCCCCTTACATTAATCATTGGATATAAGTCTTATTATTTCATTGTGGAAGTGAGAAAACTGAGGTGGTCAGGAGGTGGTTGACTTGACTAGGGTCACACAGCTAATTAGTGGATCAGATTGACTTTGAACTCAGGTGTTCCAGACTCCAGTTCTAGAGCTCTAACCACAGTGCCACCAAGTTAAATAAATCAATTACAGTTTTTTTAAAGCAAAAAAAAAAACCCACACACACAAGGCTCATAGACGTGTGGAGTAGGATGACTTTCAAATTGACTAGATCAGTGTCAGAAAGATCAGGGTTTAAGTACTAGTCTGCCAAATACTTGCTTTGTTCCCAGGGGTAAGTCACTTACACCTCTTGGATCACCAATCAACTTTCTGACTGTAAATTACAAATTGTCGCTCTTCATTATTTGAAAGAATTTCCATACAAACAGTTTTCCTACACTTAAGAAATCTTAAATCAAAAAAGTTCATGTTCTGTATGGCCTGTATTGAATTGTTTATATTTCTAGTGAGGGTGGGTGATGAGGGAGGAAGAGACAGAATCTAGAATTTAAAGTTCTAAAATCAAATGTTTAAATATATATATACATACATACATATATATATGTGTGTGTGTGTGTGTGTATGTATGTATATATAATCATTATTGTTATTTACATTCAACTGGGAAATAAGACATACAGGCACTGGGGTAGGGAGATCCATCTTGCCCTACTGGAAAGTCAGAGGGGTGATGAGGGAGGATATAGGAGAGTAGATTGGGGGAGGGGGTATACAGTGGGATGGCTGTTTTGGGGTGGTGGGTAGGGGAAAGATGGGGAGAAAATTTATAACTCAAAATCTTGTGGAGATGAGTGATGTAAACTAAAAATAAACAAATGTTAATTAGAAAAAAAGTTTATGTTCAAGGTATTATTCATGGAGTTGGGATTACAAAGACCAAAAGTATATAACCCCTTGAGATTAAATTTTACTGGAATGAGGGAACATGTATAGAGATAAATGAGAAAAAAAATTAAAGTTATACAACATAATGTGAAGCCACGGAAAGCAGAAATTCCTTAGGTAGAGGATCATTTTGTCCATTCAGAATGTGTGTTTTGAGATTTCACTTTAATTTGTTGTTTCAAAATGCTATAAATTGTTGCTAAGTATAGCCTTGTAAATGTAGAAATCTTAGGTTGAATCTTCTGAATTAACCTTTCAGCAGACAGTAAACATAAATAGGCAGAACATCTATTTTAGTTAAATTTACCCAGTTGTCACAGTGCTGCCTATATTACTGTTTTCTTTAAGGAAACACCTGGATCCTCCACAGAGACTTGAAATCCACACTGAACTACTCAGCAGACAGCCTTCCTTGTCCTTGATTCATGTTAAATATGCCTATTCTAGAAGTTGATTGTCGGTATTACAAGGGACAGATGCTGTTTGAGTTTTTTCTCATCTTTGTTCCTTATTGGTGCCATTAATATAGGCGGTGTGGAGTAATGACTCTCCACTTTTTTGTTCCTTCAGGGATATGATGAAGTATTTGAAAAAAGAGAATTGATTAATTGACGTTGATTGGAGAACAAACTGAATGTGTTCTGATGGATGATGTCAGAGTATCAGTGAGATACAAAAATTAGATTGTTGAAACTTGGAGTCAGAAAGACCTTGATTCAGATACTATTTTTGACCTTTACTAGTTGTGTTGCCGTAGGCAAGTCTTATAATCAATCTGGGACTTTTTCTATATCAACAAAATGGAAACAGTAATGTATGTGGTAAGATGCAGCACATAGTAGTGGATATAATAACTACCTCAGATCCAAGATAATCTGCTTCTTGGATGTATTGGATGTGACTCTGGGGAAGTCAATTCAATGTTTCAATGCCTCTAGTCAATCTTGAGAAACTTTTAAGGTGTTAATTTCTTCAGTCAGGTTGTTGACTCTCTTTTCATGATTTTCTTGCATCATTCTTATTTCTCTTCCCAATTTTTCCTCCACTTCACTCATTTGGTTTTCAAAATCCTTCTTAAGCTGATCTCTAGCTTTTAGGCAGTCTTCATGTTTTTTGGAAGCTTTTGGTGTGGGAGTTCTGACTATGTTGCCTTCTTCCCGTTCCCTGCTTTTATCCTTCTTGTCCACAAAGAAGGAATCTAGAGTTTGGTTGCTATTCCTACTTTGCTTCTTTTGCCTGCTCATGATGGCCAGTCAATGATTTTTTAGCTCTGTGGAACTCTGCTTCCAGAGGGGAAAGCTCTGTCCCAAATTGCTGGGGTTTTCCCAGCTGCTGGAGCTTTTAGGAGGCTGCTGCAGCCTCCACTAGCTTTGGCTCACTGAAAACGCACCCCAGGACCACCAAGCAAGACCACGATCTGGATCCAGGCTGCTCAACACAAGAGCACTTGGCCTCTGAATGTTAACTTGCCCCCCCTGCAGTCTGCAGGCCAGGAGCTCTGAAGCAGCAACATGGAGGGGGCTGCAGGGCCTCCGCTTCTGCAGCTTCCTTGCCCTGGAGGCAGTTTGTCCAGACCCTCTTTTATCCTCCAATTTTAGCAGAGTTCCACTGACCTTTCACTTAGTCCTTTTTTTCTTATGGCTTGATAAATCTGGAAACTGCCACAGCTGCCACAAATCCGCTCTCCCAAAGCTCCAGCTGTGGCTTGGCTCGGCTTCTCTGGCTGCCCCCAGAGCAAAGCTGAGGTTTCAGGCTGGGCTGGTTTCGGCTCCCAGCACTGAGATGGTTCCTTCAAGCCAAGCTGCCTTCAGTGGGAGATATATCTGTGTGCGTTTTAGAATTCTAAAATTTGTTTAGAGTCATATTTTTTGGGTATCTGATGTGGCTGTGTGGGAGCTGCCATACCTTGCTGCTCCTATGCTGCCATCTTGGCTCCGCCCCTGAGAAATTTTTAACATTTTTAAAAAATATGCTCTAAAAACCTCTTACCCCCCTCTCTATTCAATATGGACAGTAAAAGTAACAACAATCACAATGGCTAATATTTGTATCACACTATCAGGTTTCCAAAACACATTAAACAACTCTGTGAAAGAGACATTCCCATAATCCCCATTTTACAGGTGAAGAAACTAAAGCTGAGAGAAAGGTAATGGGGTGAGGAGGAAAAGGAAGAAAATCATTTGAAGTTTCAAAAAGAGGAGAAAAGTTTGGATAATTGGGTCAGGAGAGGACTAAGAAACATTACAAAGAAGTAGAACGTGAATTGAGTCTTAACGGTTGGGTAGGTTTTCTGCAGGAAAAGATAGAAAATGAATTACACTACAGGAATACTTATTCAAAGTGAAGGGACATCCCTTTCAGAAATATGGATTAATACAGTTAGTCAGGAGCATGGCGTGTGTGAAGGATATTCATGGAGAATAATGTGGAAAAACTTGATTGTAAACAAATTATAGAATGCCACAAATGGCAGACTAAGGAGAAGAAACATTCATTCATTGGTCAATAGGGTGCCACCACAGGAAAGAGAGTGGGGAAATGACATGATTAGACCTGTGCATTAAGTTGAATAACTTGACAATATTGTATAGAATAAATCAAAGGATTACTGGAAGCAATTTTGAACATGAACACATTTTGCTGATTTCTTTTTCTAGCTATCAAAGGGAACACAAAAAATAATGATCCAGGATTCATACACAGTCAAGCCATCAGTGAAGAAATATTTATCAGATGCTTAGTATGTGCCAAGCATTAGACTAAACCCATGTCCTTTGATGCCTAATTAAATGCTATTCCAAGGTTCTTTCTGTACCACATCCCAAAAGCTGGAAGAGTTATAGGGAGACAGATTTTACTTTTTGACATTAGTCAAAGTTTAGGAAAGAGGTAAAGAATACTTGAACTAGGAGAAATAGAACAATGTTCATAACAGAAGGTGAGAGCAACCTTCAACATTCTTCAACCTCTATTAGTATAAGGGTAGGTAATTGGTGTAGCAGAGAATGCTAGACTCAAAATTAGGAAAAACTGAATTAGATTCCTGCCTCAGACACTTATTGGCTGTATTACACCAGATGATTCACTTTATCACTTCTGCCTCAGTTTCCCTATCTGTAAAATAAGGGTGATTATCCCTAATTAACAAAGAAGAAAACAATGTTGAAAGAATGAAAATGAATTACCCTGGATTAAACAACTAGGGTATAGCAGGACTGGAATTCAGCTGTGTTTAGAGTTCCCATTTTTGGACTCCAACTGTAATATTGTAGTTGAATGACTTTTTTTTTAAGAGGGGAGAGAAGGAAGAAAGAGAAGAGTGGAGGAGAAAGATATACAGAGAGATGGAGGGAGAGATGGAGAGAGAGAGAGAGAGAGAGAGAGAGAGAGAGAGAGAGAGAGAGGAGAATCTTGTTTGTAGTTTGTATGTTACCTATACTAGAAAAGTCATTTTTACTTTGCTTTTGAAGATTTATTTAAAATATGCATTGTACACATTTAATCAATGTAGCATATATGTCAAAAGAATGAAACATTTGAACATAAACCCTAATTGAAACTTCCTTGCCAAGATCAGGGAACCACAACACTACTGTAAATGAGCAAGTAAGTAAAAAAAAGTGATCTGAAATGGGCTTTTAGAAAAGAGGAATATTATGAAGAAGAAACTAAAATTTACTTATTAGATGGATCTTATTTTCTGTTCCATCTTTAATTTTTATAATGATTATCTCTGTTTTAATCTAATGTCCTTATAAACTTTTCCCATTTGAACAATCAACATTTACTGGGATCATATACTAAACTACACCCTAAATCTATGGGAATACACAGAAACATAAGACACTGTTCTTGTTCTCATGGAAGTAAGTCTACATTGGGTGATAAGAATTATATACAGAAAAAGGGTTTCTAAAGAATAGGAAGGCATAATGAAAGGAAGGGGAAAAGGAAGCAGGGAAGAAAGAAGGAAGAAAAGAAGGAAGGAAGGAAAGAAGGAAGAAAGGAAGAAAGGAAGGAATGAAAGAAACAATCATTTATTGTCTATCATGTGCTAGGCACTGTGCTCAGCATTTTAAAATTATCTCATTTGAATCTTTAAAAACTAGGTGCTATTATTGTTCCCATTCTATAGTTGACAAAATTGAGGCAAACATAGGTTACATGGGGACTTGCCCAGGATCATACAGTTAATAATTTCTGAGGCCAAAGACAGATATAAACTCAAGTCTTCCTGACTCCAGGCCCAGTGATATATCCATTATATTACTTAATTGCCACGATACCAACTAATACGTGATTATCTTCAAAATGAGACAGGATAGATAAAAAAAAATCATTCAGCATTTATGAAAAGAGAGAGGTTGAAAGTCATAAAAATCATAATCATAGGTGCCATTTCATTCATTTTTTTAAATTGAGCATGTATTAAGCAACTATTCAG
The DNA here is from genome assembly GCA_028627135.1 of Pseudochirops cupreus. Lineage (NCBI taxonomy): Eukaryota > Metazoa > Chordata > Mammalia > Diprotodontia > Pseudocheiridae > Pseudochirops > Pseudochirops cupreus. The sequence continues at coordinate 150,516,689 of CM053581.1, forward strand.
TTGAATATTTCTACACAACAATTTCTATAAACTATTAATGTATACTTTCATATTTATTTGTCAATCAACAAGTATTTATTAGTATGTCAATACTATATGGTCAACACTTTAGGGATACAACTACATAGGATAAGATAATCCCTACATATGATGAGCTTGGAATACAGTCTTTCCTCACTTGTAATTCTCAGAAATCTATCTTATCTTCTTTAAAAGTTCAAGTGTTGACTCATTTAGTGAGGCTATCTGTATCCCACAGCGTTCCTCTCCCCAGTTGCTAACATTTTCTACCTCATCAATCATTTTGTCTTTATATGTACCAAGAAAATGAAATGCAAGCTCATTTCTGTGCATAATTTTCTATTTTGTGCTTTGTCCCTTACACTGTTTGTGGTTGGTTCTTTACACTATGGTTGGTTCAGGTAGTTACCATGGAAATTAGTATGGAAACATTTAATAAGAAGTCTTGGATTTTACGTACTGCTCTGATGCTTACTATCTGTTTGTGACTTTGAATAAATCTACAAATTTCCTGAGCCCATTTTCTCCTCTATAAAATTAATAAGTGATGCTAGCTGACTTTTAAGCTACGTTAAAGGTCTAAGTCTATATTCTATGCTTTTTTTTTCTACTCAAATAAGATATGAACCTTATTAATAGAAAATTTTCCATATTTTTTGACTCTTAGTCACTCTTTATGACCATATTGTTTTCTTTACATCATTTGAATGAGTTAGTTACTCTGGTAAGAATACTTGAATTATCACCAATGGTATAAAACTGCCATGCAATAAACAGTTTAGCTGTTCTTGACTGTAGAATGACAGTACACTAGGTTAAGGAGAACATGGGTGGCATTTCATTTGGAAGAGAATCAGACATCATCTAAAACTTTCAAAAGCTTAAACCATAACATGATTAAAAATAAATTAATTTTTGACAGAGATTATCGTATATACATATTTCAGGAATTTTATTAAAGCACATCTTATGTATGTGACTAATTAAAGTTAATTTAAGTAGACTAAGATTTAAGACAGGACCCAAGAAAAGTAAATTATGTAGCAGAATGAAATTTGTTTCAGTATGATAAAATGGAAAGAAAGGTCACTGACTTTGGAGTCAGAATATCTGAGTTCCAATCTTGACTCTGAAGAATATTACCAAAGCCAAACCAGTCAACTCACTTTTAATTCTCTGAGACTCAGGCTCCTTATTTGTAAAATGATAAGGTTACACTATAAAACATCTGAGGTATTTTAAAAACTCTAGCTTTATGATATTATAATTTCATACAACTTAGTAGGATGACTTGGGGAATTCATTTAAATTCTTAGAGGTTGTTTCCACAACTTTGAAATGATGCATTTAAATAGTTCTTAAATGCCCTTCCAGCTCTAACATTTTGTGATCCCATGCTTATTGCTAGATATATACAACTCTTTAGGAATAAGAATTATTCATCTCATGTGGCTTCACCATGAGAGTATAAAACCTTAATCTCTTCACAAAATCAACAAATAAAATGGGACTTTGGTTCCCTCATTTCTTTGTACATACCTGTCCCTTTTTGAATGCCCACTTAATTCTTCCTATCTGAGTAATGTCTATTCCTCTTCTTTGTAAAGCAGTGGACAAAAAACAAATGTTGATTAACTGGAGAAGGGGTGGGAGGAACATGGAGGAGCAGTAATAGGTCTTCATGTGGACTAGGAAGGAGCCCAATTTTGCATACTTCTAGATCTAAGATTATCAAAAGGATATTATAATGACGGAGATTTGGGTTCAATACGAGGAAAAAGTTCCAACCTATTAGTAAGGTCATTATACTACAAAGCCTCCTATTCTGTTTTTTAATAGCTTGGTCCTTAAGCAGAAGGCAGATGGAAATCTATCAGGGTTATAAAAAAGCTTTAGGAGGTTGTAGGAAGTTGAAGGAGATCATCTAAGATGTCTAAATTTCAGATCTTTGGTGAAGAAAAGGTTGCTGACCTGAAAGTAAAGTGGAAGTCTTAGAAATCCCTTCTAATAATTTAGTCCAGGTATAAATACAGAACATATCTGACTTCCAGAATCCAATAATTATTTATTAAAATACTTTAACCATATCTTTAAAACTATTTTGGAAACATAATTATCTTATGGGATGATTTGTTGTCAATTTATCAACTTACAATTTTGTTTCAAAATTATTTCAAATATTCAAAACTTATATATGAATTCATGGGAAAGGTGAAATTTTGAGATCACTTAATTGAAGCCTTCTTTATTTGCATGGTATTGTTCTTCTGTCATGTCTGATTCTTCATGATCCCATTAGGGATTTTCTTGGCAAAGACACAGGAGTGGTTTGCTATTTCCTTCACTAAGGACCAACACTAGCACCAGGGAGATAATGACATGACTTGCAGTTGACTTTGATTTGAGTGATGGAGGGCTGTGCAAGATCACTTGTCTCACTTTCTCCTCCAGATCCATCTGGGTCCAATGGACACATATTCATCATAAGAACTGGATGTGGCCCAGGATGAAATAGGAGATCCTGTCCCTTTTGGGCTAAGGTCTTTTCAGGTTCACACTTTGAGTGAGAAAATACCCATTCAGGGAATAGGCCTCTTCAAGAGGTGAATTAAGTGATGACCCCTTTAATCCAAAATAAAAACAAAAACCAAAAACTCTAACTGGGAGGGGAAGACCCTCAGGGTTGCTGGCCAAAAGAGAAACAGTTACTATTCACATTCACTCTGAGCCAGGAGGGTCCAAAAAATAGACTTTAGCTGGTGCTGTGGCGGGGATCTATTGTTGTTCAGTCTAGACCACCACCATCAACTACCCAATGGCCTCTTAGCTTGCATTTATATGGCCTTTTAAGGTTTACACAGAGTTTTATCTCCTCTGATTTTTGCAACAATTCTTTGAGGTAGAGATATAAGATATTCTCATTATCCTTATTTTACAGATGAGGACACTGAGACCTATAGAAGTTCAATGACTTTTCAAAAAAAGTATAGTTTTTCAATAGAGATGTCTCTTGAAAGCTCACTTGTAGTTTTGACTTCAATAATTCACTTTATTTTTTTTTAAATTTATTTCCTTTTAGTTTGCAACATTCAGTTCCACAGTCCCTTGCATTTCAAATTCCACCTCCCCTCCTGCTGCCATAGTGGCATGCAATCAAATATAGGATCTACAAATACCTTTACATTAAACTTTAGTTAGATTGTAAAGAAGGGTTATAACCAATGGATGAGAAAGAGCAAACAAAACAAAACAAGAAAAAGAGAGAGAGCAGGTAGTTTTCTTCAATCTTCATTCAGACTCTGTAGTTTTTTCTCTGGATGTGGATATCTCTTTCCATCATGAATCTTTTGGAGTTGTCTTATAACCTTGCATTGCTGGGAGGAGCCCAGTCTATCAAAGTTAATATTCACATATATGTTATGTCTGTAATTGTCTACAAATTTCTCCTGGGTCTGAATTTCTCACTCAACAACAGTTTTTATAAATCTCTCCAGGTTATTATCAAGTCAGTCTCCTCCTCATTTCTTATAACACAATAGTATTCTATTACATTAATATACTACAACTTGTTCAGCCATTCCCCAATTGATGGGCATCCCTTGCTTCTCAATTTCTTGCCACAACAAAAAGAGCTGCTATAAATATTTTTGTATATATGGGTACTTTTCCCACTTCCATGAACTCTCTGAGATACAACCATAGAAGTGGTATTACTGGATCAGAGGGTATGCACTTATTTATAGCCCTTTGGACATAGTTCCAGATTGCTCTCCAGGTGGTTGACTCAGTTCACAACTCCACCAACAATGCATTAGTGTTCCAATTTTTCCATACCTTCTCCAGCTTTTATCATTTTCCTGTTTTGTCACCTCTGCTAATCTGACAGATGAGATGTGCTACCTCAGAGTTATTTTGATTTACATTTCTCTAATCAATAGTGATTAAGAGCATTTTTTCATATGCTTATAGATATCTTTAATTTCTTCCTCTGTAAACTTCTGTTCATATCCTTTTACCATTTACCAATTGGGGAATGACTTGTATTCTTATAGATTTGACTCAATTCTCTGTGTATTTTAGAAATGAGGCCTTTATCAGAGACACTGGTTGTAAAAATTCTGTCCCAATTTTCTACTTTCCTCCTAATCTTGGTTACATTGGCTTTATTTGTACAAAAACTTTTTAATTCAATGTAATCAAGATAATCCATTTTGCATTTTATAATGCTCTCTAACTCTTGTTTGGTCATAAAATCTTCTCTTCTCCATAAATCTGACAGGCAAACTATTCCTTGTTCTCCCAGATTGCTTACAGTATCAGCCCTTATATCTAGATCATGCACCCATTTTGACTTGATTTTGGTATATGGTGTTGGATATTGGTCTATGGCCATTTTCTACCATACTATATTCCAGTTTTCCTAGCAGTTTTTGTCAAATAGTGAGTTCTTATCCCCCTAACTGGGGTCTTCAGGTTTATCAAACAGCAGATTACTGTAGTCATTGACTGCTGTGTCTCATGTACTCAATCTATTCCATTGATCCACTACTGTATTCCTTAGTCAGTACCAAGTATTTTTGATGACTGAATAATTAACTTTATATAGCATTTTAGGATTTACAGAAAAAAAAATTACTCACATAATTCCTATTTGTGATGCCTAGTTCAAGTGCTATATCAATTTTATAAATAGTAAAATGAGGCTCAAAGAGCTTACTTCAGGGATGTGATGGCTTAAGTGCCTATTTACAATATTAATATGCTTACTTACAGCTCAGAAACTGCAAAACAACTATTGTTTTGTTTATCGGCTAGACCTAAGAAAGTGTTAATAATGAAAATTTAACATAAAGGTATGGTGAATACACCTTCTCACTCACTCATCCACCCTGGATGTTCTAAACATTTACCAGCACAACTCAGTATTGTTTCCTAAACATTGTTTGAGCTCAACAGGAGTGTAATAGAACATTTAGGGAATGAAGTTATCACATGACTAGAAACTTGCTGAATGGAGTCTAATAAATAGACAAACAAATGATGATAACAGTGGTCATAATAATTACAAAAATCTCTATTGCTTTTCTTCCTACCTATCAGAAAGTTCATTTCCCATTTCCTAGACTGGCCTATGTATGCCTTCTAACTGTAAGTGTTCCTTAAGATCTCTACCAAGCCCTCCTCTCCACTCTGTTTTCTCTCCATCTCTGTCTCTCCTCCTCTCTCTTTCTTCCCCCTCTTCTCTCTTCCTCCTCCTCATCTCCTATGGGTTCAATTATTATCTTTATGAAATTGATTCCCAGGCATAAAAATACAACTTCAGTTTCTCTCCGGATCACCAGTTCTGCATCACCAATTAATTGCCTATGGGACATTTCAAATGGAATGTCCTGGAGACATGTTAAACTCAAAAGTGAACTCATTGTCTTCCCTCTCCCCTCCAGATGTTCTCTCCTTCCAAACCTCTCCATTTCTCTTAAAGGCACCAAAATCCTTCCCATTTCCCAGATTTCTAACCTCCACATTATCTAGAATTCCTCACCTTCCCTTAATCCACATATCCAATCAGTGGACAAATTTTGCTATTTATATCTTAGCAGCATCATTTACTCTCCAACCCCTTCTCTCCACTCACACAGTTACCACCTAATTGTACACAATCATTACCCCTCACTTAGAATATTGTATCTTTCTCCTAATTGTTTTCCCTGCCTCAATTCTCTAAACATTCTGTTCCATTCTATATAGTAAACACACTAATATCAAAGCAGTTTTCCTTAAATTCATTAGTGACCCTGCCTTTCCCTTTCTCAGTCAATTGCATTAGTTTTTAAAACCCTTAATAACCCAGTCCCAATCTTTTCCACAATATTATTATACTTTACTCCCCATCCTGTTCTTGAATTCCAAATAAACTGACCTCTGTTTCTCACACATAATACTTCATCTTCCATCTCTGTACCTTTATTCACTATACCTTTATCCTGCATATCCATCATGCTTAAAATGTTCTTCCTTACACTTCTTCATAGAGACCCTGTCTTTCTTAAATTGCAGACAAGTCTTCATATTCTTCACAAAGCATTTCTCCCCCTCTCAACCAAACTGTTAGTAGCTTCCTTTACAAATGTCCTTGTATTTACTTTGTATATATTCAAACTCATTAAATATATTTTTGCATATATGTTTACATATTTACTCTTTGCCTTCCCAGCTCAAATTTAAGCTCCTTATATGTAGAGATCGCTTTGTTCATTGTTCTTATAGTTCTAGTGGCTACAGGTGTCACTTAATAAATGTTTGTTGACTGATACAGGTAGACACATCCTGCTTTAGTAAATACAAAGCCACCTCAGAGTGAAGAAGACTTGTTTGAAGCCCTGCTTCTCACTCCTGATGACTCTAGACACATAACTCCCCAATGCCCCTAGCAACTTTTTAAGACCACTAAATTATAGAGGAAATACAAGCTTGCCTTGGTAGAGGGAGTTCCCTTACAGAGATTTTCTTATCCCAAACCTTGTAAAAATTTTACAAAGAAAGAAAAAAAAGGAAACTGTGCTTGTTCCTAGAGATGTAAAGATGAAAAAGAATGAAAATATCCCTGCCTCGAAAGACCTTATATTCTTCAAGTGGGAGGGGTGATAAAATAGGTACATGATTAACAATTGGGAGAGACAGGGGGAAAAAAAAACTCAACAACTTCCATTATAGATTAGCATTTGAGCTTTGAAGGAAACTATCAGAGTTGGTGGTGAGGAGAGAATAGCCTTCAGGAATGGAGGACAGAGTGTGTTAAGGCAGAAAGAGGGGATCACTAATGATGAATTCAAGGAACAGACAGTTTGGCTTGAACATAGCATAAAGGAAAGGAATAATATGAAATCATTCTGAAAAGATAGATTGTTGCCATATTGTGCCTGAGGAGTTTATATTTTTATCTTAAAGGCAACAGAGTAACTGTAGATTTTTAAAGATGTTCCCTTCTCACATAAAATTCTTTCTATTTCCAAGAAGCATTTCAAGTAATGCTCTGGAACTGTCCTGAGCACTACTTTTTTGTAGAATTTAGATGAACTATTTAGTTACTGAAAGTCTTGTTATATGGTCATTTCCACTAAAAATCAATTGCACACAATAGTTCCCAAGGATGTACAATAGCTGGGCCATCCTGCATATTTCTTTGAGAGTATCTAGGGAGATTGTTTGTGAGCTGGGATTTAATCAGTGAGGAGAGCCCCCACAGTGGAAATTCTCTCCCATCAACAAAGCTTGGCAAATCATTTGTAACTTAGGGTCATCGAAATTTGCTTTAGACTACTGAAAAACTGCGTGTTGCCCCTGATCATAAAGCTCAAATATATAAAAAAAAGTAGAGCTTGAATTCAGGTAATTCTGAATCTAAAGTTGAATCTCTCTATTGTTATGCCATTTTACATAGCTTGAGGTCTATGCTGTGCTTGAAATAAGAATTATTTACTTTTACAAATATTTATGTCCTTCCATGTTCTTAGTTTGAGTTACTACTGCCATACACGTTTGCTTAAAGAAATTAAGGCTTTGTTTGGAATTTTCAAGATTCATAGCCTTGATCTATTAGGTATTTATCAAATATACATGTTCATCCCAAATGGTTAGTATTTAACTCTTTGTATTTAGAGATCATACCAAAGCATATAGAATAAAATGTGGGAAGACATTCCACACATACATACATAAACATACACATGTATACATATCATCTAGATTTCTTAATAAACAAATATCTATGTGTATATTTGAATTATAAAGTCTGAAATTCCAAGACTCATAGAATTTTCTATGATTTTGGCTCTCTATAATCTCATTTATTTTCTTTTATTTTTTTATAGGCCTTTTTATTTTGCTGAGCCCAAAAGCGTGATGGCTATGAATATAGACGTTACCCAACTGCTGATTTGCATGGAGGTTTTTATATACTCTGTTTCTGACGTGGACTGTTTCACCCTCGTTTAGATAGCCTAGTTTTTGTTTTGTTTTCTTTTGTTTTCCCAATCGCACAGGGACTCACCCTGTTGGTGCTGTTCTTAGTAAGTACACCAAATTGAGTTAAGTGTATCACAATTCAGAACTTCTTTAACTTGAGTTATCTACCAGCCTTAGCTGTACTATGGGTAGCAAGTACTATGGGTATGTGCTAGTATGCCTGACAATAATCTCATTTAGAATTGACTTAAGCTTCTTGCTGTTAAAGTCTTCTTCCTCCATCTCTGTATCTATCTCTTGAGCTCTATTTTTGTTCTATTACTTTGACTCCTTTTCTTTCTCATATCTTATAAATATTAGGTTTACCTACAGATTATATGTGATTTTTTATCTCCTTATTCCATTCTTAAAAAAAATATTTCCACCCATATCCAATTCTAAGCTTCTTAAAGACAGGTATTGTGATGATCAAAACTATTTACTTGTACCTTCTCCCAAGACCCTGATTATATAGCACTGTGCTATAAACAAAGGGGATACTTGTTTCTTGTTCAGTCTCCATTTTGGATTTTCTTGGCAAAGATAATGGAGTACTTTGCCATTTCCTTGTCCAACTCATTTTACAGATGAGGAAATTGAGGACAACAATGGTAAATGATGTGCCCAGGGTTATACATCTACTAGAAAGTGTCTGAGGTTGAATTTGAATTTGGGTCTTCTTTACTTCTGTTACTTTCAAGTCTGTTACTTTATCTGCTACACAACCCATCTTCCCAGATTCTTAATACAAACACATATTTATTAAGTGCTTATTCTGCACAAAACAATACATGTTCTTTGAATGAATAAATACATGTTTTAAAGAATAGTTCCTAAAAAAACTGCACTGAATAAACTGAAATCTTTTAAAAAACAAGCTGTTGTAGTCCATGACAAAGATACAAACAAAAAAAAAATCCCACATCCTCTGAAAATTGTTTAAGATTCACCAAATAATTGTACAACTTTCTTCAATTTGATTATGACTTAAGAATACCTTTCTGTATCTACCTATCTATCTATCTATCTATCTATCTATCTATCTATCTATCTATCTATCTATCTATCTATCTATTGAGACAGATATCTGGAAGGAACCTTCAAGTTTATCTAGTCCACTATCTTTTCTTTCCAGATGAGGAAATGGAGTGTAAGAGTAGTTAAGCAAATTGCCTATCAATCCAGCTTCAGCTTTGAATTGGGATTTGGTTGATGAGGTATTTATCTCATCCTATGTTACATGACAAAATAGTAAGCAGAAAAAAAGCTAACAGAGAAATGCCCAGGGACCTGTATATCTATACTGTAGTCTGACTCCAGCAAGGATGTTACTGACAATTGTCTACTTTAAGAACTAGAGTTTCTTTCCATCGTGAAGTGTTTTGCTTTACTTTTATGGAGAGAAAATTTTTATTTTTGAGAAAATGAATTAAAATTTTAAGAATTGTAGTATAACATAATATCTGTGGATTTAAAAGCAATGTATACCATTTCAACTTAGATCTTTAATACAAGGATGAGAAGAAACATTCAAAATAGGAAAAAAATGTCTAGTCAAATGCATTTTTGACTCCATAGAACAAAATTTTACTCTTTTAAATTATCATCAGCATCTGAAATACAGTAGCCAGATAAATTGTTTATCATTTCCTTGGTATCAAAATTGCAGCCTCTAATTAAAAACAGAGCAGAGGTTAAGAAAAACTTTGTTAACTTTTATTGGTAGTTTTAAGGTTAAGGGAGAAGTGACCTCCCAAAAATCTCAGCCTAATCTGTTTTGAAAATTCAAAAAGGCAGAAGATGAGTTTTATGGAACATTTAACTATGTATGTGTTTTGAGTAATCACCCTATGTGATGTAAGACACTAATCATGAGATTGGTGAGAAATTAGAATGTAATTCCTTCTGGGAAAAAAAAAGTTTACATTTTCAGCTTTTTTGGGGGGGAGGGGTATATCTTCTAGTTAAAAATAAAATGTCAGTAGAATATAAGAAAAATAGAGAGCATAGAGACAGATGAACTTATGAGAACTTTTCCAGCAAAATTTTAGAATTGGAAGGGGCTGTAGAGACCATCTAGATCAGTGGTTCTCAACCTTCCTAATGCCGTGACCCTTTAATACAGTTCCTCATGTTGTGGTGACCCCCAACCAGAAAATTATTTTCGTTGCTACTTCATAACTAATTCTGCTACTGTTATGAATAGTAATGTAAATACCTGATATGCAGGATGTATTTTCATTGTTACAAATGGAACATAACCCACAGGTTGAAAACTGCTGCTATAGATAAACATAACTCTTCCTACCTCTTCTATTATAGACATTTAACAGAAGAACCAGAGACTCAGAGGGCATAAGAAGCATGCCTAAGATCACATAGAAAATCCCAGACTCTGACCATAAATGGAGAAATATAGTGAATATAGCATTAAATTTAGAATCTGATTACCTGGGTTCAAATGCAGGCATTGCCTCTTAATACTTCTGTGAATTTATACATATGAATCCACCTTTTTAGTCTTTGTTTCCCCCTTATGTAAAATAAGAGAGTTGAAGTTGGTCTCCAAGGTCCCTTACAGTTCTAAATCTTGTTATAGTCATAGATACCAGGTGTTCCAACCTCCAATTCAATTCATTCTCTATTATACCGCACATTTTCCTTTGGGCCCTATATGACCATTCACTGAATCAATACACTGAATAATACTTGAGGGCTAGGAAAAAAAAAATTAATGGACTTATCAAAGCTCTGAGAGTGTTCTAGGAAGAAATGTCCTTATCTGAAGACTATAACCTGGTATATTAGGTGTGCTGGGTTTTTTTTTTCCCTTTTATATCCTTCAAATTCCTTTTTTAGTGGTAGCACAGTCAATTTCAGATTAATTTACATCTAACTCACATCTATAAATGGGTATAATATTTCTGATGAAACTATTCTAGCTAATTGCTAGTGCACTTTGACAAAATGAAGAAAATAAATGTTGGAATAAAAAATGATTATCTCTGAAAACTTGAGTGCTTGATTATATACTGGTTTTGTCCATTCTCTAATTATGTCATGAATATTAGTGTTGACTCATGTATGATTTCCCAACAAGGAAGAGATTTATTTTCTACCTTCTTTGATTTTTTGGATTCATCTTTAATTCCTAATTCTTACTCCTTACTTTCCTTCAGACTATTTGTCACTAGGTACCATTTTTGCTCCTTCTAGTAATGACTTACATTCACTGCTTACTTTCAATTAATACTAATATAACTCTAGCAAAGGCTCTCGTGAATTCATGACTGACATGATATTTGCTACCTGTGTGAACAGTAAAAAGTCAATTATCATTTCTAAGACATAAAATGAGGAACATTTGAGGAGATTGGCTCTAGCATCCCTTCCACCTCTATATTGGCCATTCTATGACCTCTGTTATTTCAGTAGCCTCCTAAAATATTTACCAGATGCCCTCTTTTTCTTCTCTATTCAATTCTGTGTGTTTTTCCAATATTGTTCGAACTAGCAATTTTATCAACCTGAGCAAGTTTCACAAACCTAACCTTGGCAAAGGAACATGAAATATATTTGTAAATCAGATTGTTAAGACAATTTAAGTTAGAAATGAGGGCTTGCATCTATTGCATCATGATAGAAAGACATCCAGGGACAACAGAACACTAAGGATACAGACCCTGAGATACAGTGAATGTGCTATTTCTAACCACTGGAGGTAAATGGGGAAATTAGGAATAGTTGATCAAGGGATTCACTTATGTGGATCCAGCCCAAGTAGGTTCATTAAAAATGCACATGTTGTTTTCCCAATAATTAGAGTTGCTATGTGTGTCATATAAAAAGGATATTTAACAATAAATAGCTCATTACTCTAATAGTACTATGGATGTTTGAAAAGGAAACAGAAAACTTAGTAGAATGAATCATTAGCTTGGTTATTCTTTATAGAAATAGCAAATGAGGAAAATGTTGGATGACTTTGTACTCGTTTTAAAAAAAATATTATTTATTTTTAGTTTTCAACATTACCTTTCACGAGATTTTGAGTTCCAAAATTTCTCCTCATCTCTCCCCTCCTCCACCCCAAAATGGCATGTAATTTGATATAGACTCTACATATACATTCATATTGAACCTACTTTCACAGTAGTCATATTGTAAAGAATAATTAGAACCAATGGGAGAAAACATGAGAAAGAAGAAACAGGAGGCTAGATGGCACAGTGAATAGAGCACTGGCCCTGTAGTCAGGAGGACCTGAGTTCAAATTTGGCCTCAGACACTTGACACACTAGCTGTGTGACTTTGGGCAAGTCACTCAACCCCAATTGCTCTCAAAAAAAAAAAAGAGAAAGAAGAAACAAACAAACAAAAAAAGAGAGAGAGAAAACAAATAGTATGCTTCACTCTGCATTCAGACTCCTTAGTTCTTTTTCTGGATGTGGACAGCATTTTGCATAATGAGTTCTTTGGAGTTGTCTTGGATCTTTGCATTGCTAAGAAGTGGTAAGTCCATCAAAGTTAGTCATCACACATTGTGGCTCTTTCTGTATTCAATGTTCTTCTGGTTCTGATCACTTCATTCAGCATCAGTTCATTCAAGTCTTTCCAGGTTTTTCTGAAGTCTATCCATTGATCATTTCTTATAGTACAAGAGTATTCCACTATATTCATATACTACAACTTGTTCAGTCATTCCCCAACTAATGGACATCTCCTTAGTTTCCAATTCTTTACTGCCACAAAAAGAGCTGCTATGAATATTTTTGTACATATGGATCCTTTCTCTATTTGTATGATCTCTTTGGGACACAAATCTAGAAGTGGTATTGCTGGATCAGAGGGTATGCACTTGTATATAGCCCTTCGGGCATAGTTCAACATTGCTCTCCAGAATGGCTGGATCACTTCACAACTCCAGCAACGATGCATTAGTGTTCCAATTTTCCCACATTTTCTCCAGCATTTATAATTTTTCTGTTGTGTCATATTAGTTAATTTGATAGGTATGATGTGGTACCTCAGAGTTGTTTTGATTTGAATTTCTCTAATCAAAAGTGATTTAGAGCATTTTTTTAATATGACTATAGATATCTTTAATTTCTTCCTCTGGAAATTGCCTGTTTGTATACTTTTATCATTTATGAATGGGGGAATAAATTATATTCTTATGAATTTGACTCAGTTCTCTATCTATTTGGGAAATGAGGCCTTTATCAGAGACACTGCTTGCAAAACTTCTTCCCCACTTTTCTCTTACCTTCCTAATCCTTTATTTGTGCAAAAACTTTTCAATTTAATGTAATCAAAATTATCCAAATTGCATTTCATAAAGTTCTCTATCTCTTGTTTGGTCATAAATTCTTCCATTCTCTGTATAGATTTGTATTCTTATTGTGGAATTGATAATTTATCTGAAAAAAATTTATACCTTGTTCCTCTCACTTTAATAGCAAACTCATTAAGTGGAGGGACAAGTTCTGAACTCAATTTTGGAGCACCATAATACCTGCAGATCCTGTGCATGAAATCTTTATAGGTGTTTCTATCCTACAATGATCTCTAACTTCTTTTTGCATTTATCATCTGTATTTCATAAATATAATTCTCCTATAGCCAGTCCTCATTTCTAGTATATAGTTTTCAGTGACTATCAGTATAGCAAAAGAAACAATGTAATATAGTAGATAGAAAGTTGTACTTGACACTAGGGAAAAAATGGGTTCAAATGTCACTTCTGAAACTTTTAATCTATGTAATTATGGGTAAATAGTTTACTATTTCTGAACTCTGGAAACTCTCTAATACTACAAGTTATTAAAAGTTTAAGATTTGCATAAGTGTAAGATGTTCCCATAGCAATTAAATAATGAGTTATTGATATATTTTGATATGGAATAAAATTGTCCACAAGCAGGCCTCCCCTTTGAAATATAATATGAGGATATCTGCCTTATTCAATTTATTACCCAGTGGATTTATCACAGTCTCAAACCCATGTAAAGTTTCAAAATTTTGGCTGGCTAATGTATAGGTATATCTTCAATTATGGACATATAGGGTTTCATTTGTTCTTATAGTTCCCAGGGGTGTGTGTGTGTGTGTGTGTGTGTGTGTGTGTGTGTGTGTGTGTGAAAGAGAGAGAGAGGGAGGGTGGGAGGGAGAGAGAAAGGTTTACTTTCCCCCTTATTCTTTTATCTGCTGAATACAGATATAGGATGGCACAGTTGTTATCATGGCACTAATCCCATATCCCATCTATAATGTGGCCAGAAACAATTCCTCATAAGTTAAATTTATCATGAGAATAAAACTGCCTATCTTGAAAGAATTTTGATGTGTTAAAAGACTATTTAACCCTTTTTCTTTGATATTATAATTTATTGTTTCAGCACCAAAGAGGAGAAAAACTCTGTTCTTTTATGCATAAAAGAAGAAAACAGAATTTTACATATAATAATAGCAATTGACAGAAATGACAATGATTGTGATAAGAGTTTTTATTTTGACCCCAGAGAAAACTTTTGTTTCTTCAGTGATCAGAGGCACTTGTATGATAGTTATAGTTTGGATACAGATCAGAAAAAATGTTGAGTAAATAAGGACAGGTAGCATGACCCTCAAATCAGAGCTCTACAATTATGTTTGCTTATCTGGTATTTTGCCATGGAAAGTCAATCTTTTAATGAACAATGCTGAATAAATACAATTTATGTAATACGATATTAGGTACTTTAACTTAATCCACATATGGTTTAAATGTCAGACTGGCTGAGCAAGGTATAATAGTATTTTTGTACTTTCTAGGATTCTTCTTGTTTATTTACTCTTAAAAACATTATTTGCAGTGTGTCCCCCAACTGAAGGCTTTGTTCAGTCAAAATCCCTTCAAAAAGTTTTGTGACCATATAATGATTTCTCTTTTTAATCTCTTACTAAACACTGAACTGGATTTCTCTATGTGTTTAGAGAGAAGAATTTGGCTTTCCACTTTGTCCTGCCAAACAATTGTGCCAACCTGAACAAGTTAGTAGCTTCTCTACCTATAAAAATGGGATAATACCAGTTGTAATATTCTAATACAATAGAGAATGGGGTTGAGAAGTTCATTCTGTAAGTTTAATTGCTCTTTGTATGTGCGTATACTATAATTATTACTATATTGAAGAAGAAAACCTGGTGAAAGTGTAAAGTGAAAAAAAAACCCTGCAATTTACCCAAGAGCTCTTGTGGTGAAAAAATATCAAACAACACCAATTTAAGCACCTACTATATAACTGGAATTGAATTTTAAAAATCCTTTCTTTGATTTTTCTCCCTAACTCAGCTTTTCCCCCGTATACAACAATACCCTCTCCCTACCAGATAGAAGTATATAAGAAATCAATCAGTGGCAGTGGTTCTCTTGCTTCCTTTAATCTATTTAATGAATCTCTTCAATGGTCTTGAAGATATGCACAAATTCATGGTATCATAGATTCAGAATTGGAAAGGAGCTCAAGGTTTTTCTAGTCTAACTTCATTTCAGGAATGAGGACAATAAGACCCCAAGAACGATTGTTCAAGGTTATACTAGTAGAGTAAGCATTCAAACAAATCTATTTTCATGCCAAATCCAGCCTTTTACTCTCTACTATATTTCAAGGTGGTCCATACAAATGTGGGGTTTTTTCTGTTGACCCCTCAAATTTCTAGTCTGTTTCTTATCTTCTCTCGCATTGTTTTCCTTTATATTGGGTTCACAATTTTTTTCTTTGTCTCCTCATAATACATTTGTTCTTTGAAAAGAAGGATTTTTATATTTTCTCTTTATCTCTTGTGCCTAAGGACACATAGTAGGTATTTGACATAAAGTAGACCCTTAAATGCTTGTTGATTGATTATTTGTTTTATTCCTCTTTTTCTAATAGTTTATTGATGAATTTTGGTTTTGCATTATAATAATTTCTGGAAATAACTTCCTTCCTTTCCCCAATCCTAAACATTGAACATTCCTTTGTAATGAGGAAAAACAGGTAAGAATACTTGATATGGTAACAAACCATATCAATTTCTACAACATTCTGCTTGATTAGACCTCCTGGCATATTTCATCATCTGTTATTAGTTTTTCAGTTACTCTGTGTTTGGCTGCTTTTTAATGTTTTTTTATTTACATTTTTATAATCTTTGAATATATGGTCTTCTCGATTCTATCTACTTCCTCTGACATCTCCTCAAGCTTTTTTGAATTATTTTTCTGCATCATTTCCTAACATATGGTAATATTCCATTATAGTCCTGTGCTTCAGTGTATTCAGTTATATCCCAATTGATACGTATCTTTCTTTCTAATCCTTTGTTATCACCAAATGCTGCTATTAATATTTCGGTGCACATTTGATCTTTACTTCTGTCTTTGACTTAGTGATATATGTCCAGTAAATGAATTTCTGAATCAAAGAGTGTAGAACATTTAGTCACTTTTCTTGTATAATTACAACCATGCATTTTGGGCAATTTCCAGGATTTTCCTTGTTTATTTCCTCTTAAAAATATTATTAGTAGTGCCCCGCTCCACCCTACGCTTCATCTGAAGGCTTTGTTCTATCAGGATTCCTTCAAAAAGTATGGTAAAACATAATGATTTATCACACTTTTATATCTCTTAATGAACACTGAACTGGATTTCTCTATGGACATGATTCCATACTACTTCACCTACAAATACTCCCTGAAAACACTTCTTCAGAACCCTTTTTTTGGTTATTTCTTTCAAAAGCTATTTCATCCATTCTATTTTTGGTATTTGTGCAGTTTGCCTTCTCCTAAGTCAAACCCTAACTGCCCTCTTGCGGGTCTTTGTCGCTGCAGGTATACATGGGTTATGAAGCCTGGTGGTAGAGTCCTTTCATCCAGGGATACATTAGGGGAAGGATATCTGCTGATAGTGTGTATGCCATACAGTTCATGAGGAGTTCCTGGCTCCCCAACCTGATCTCCACAGACAATCTTCTGTAGTCAATGGGAGGGGAGTAAAAGAGGATGAAGAACTTTTAAGAACTTCAATATTCCCATTCTTTCCTCTAAGTCAGATTCAGACCTGGCAGATGGAAGCCCTCAGCAGGATGGTAGAATTGTTCCAGACTGTAACCTCTCTACAAAGCCTAAATCCATCAGAAGGTCCATTAGTAACAGAAAAGTCTAATGTTGATGAAAATTTTTGATGTACCCTATAAAGAGCCCAGTGGCTGCCCTTGATATCAGTTTTACAGGATCCTAGATAAAGCATGAAAGGCAAGTAAAATGAGCTGAGAATGAAATAGCTGACATCTTGGATGAGGCACTGCTCTACACTTAGGAAAGGTGCCTCAGTCAGTGGGTTGGAGGCAGCTGCAACAGATCTATCTGGTGGATTTCAATGTAACTTGAAAGACTGGAGCAGAAATGCTTCCCTATAACTTTGTCACTCACTACTTCCAACTGATATCTAGTGAGTGAGAAAATGAACAGACAATACTTTCTGACCCATGTAGCAAAGCACTGTGAGATAAAAGAGGGCTATTAACAGCTAAACAGAAACATTAAGGAGCGTGCTTCATTTTAAAATTTCTCTGTGAGGACAGATACTATCCTGAGGGATGAAAAGTATTTGTGAGACTATTGAAGCTGCCTGGATAAATCACATTGAAAGGAGGGGGAAAAAATGAACCCTATTGTGAGTATGTACAGTTGATGGTGCCTGCAACACCATCCTTTGGCTAATGTGGCTGGCAATGTTGTGCATACATCTGAGACCAACATAAACACAGTCTTGGGCAAATATGACCTCATATTCAACTCAGGCCAGATTCCAATTGATTGAACAACCAGATATGATGCTGAAATGTTAGAAGAAGAACTCCCTTTCTGTGCTAACAATACACAAACATATATACACAAAATAATAGCAAGAGAAGAACAAAAGTATTAGGACAATTCAAATTCGATGTTTATTATATGCCTACTGTTGACAAGGCACATTGCTGGACAGTGGGGAAACAAGATGGATAGGACAGTTTCTCCTCTTAAGGACCATAACCTAAAGGAGTGTGAGGGGTACAGAGAGAGATGAAAATAGCTATTATACAAGGAAGAGTGAGATAAGCTCATAGGAAAACCCTAAGCAAAGTTTTAGGAAGTTTGTGGTGATTTTCTTACTTTAGGGAGGGAGTTGGGGTGAAGTTTGGAAGTAGTGAGGAAGGCTTCCTGGAAGAGTGAACCCCTATCTGTATTGAACCATTAAGGAAGGGAAGGATTTCAATACTTGAAAACAGTAGTACAGAAGGGGAGAGCTCATCAGGTATGGAGTTTGAAGGGTAAGATTGTTGGTTTGAGCAAAATCATAGAGAAGCAGAAGGACAAGATAAAAAACATTGAATGGAAAGAGGTCTGGTTCAGCCAGAACACAGAATATGAAAACAAAAGTAGTAACTAATTGCTTCCTTTTCCAGAAGCTGAGTATGAACTATGAATTGAGTATATATGTTTCCAACTGAAAAATAAATTGGGAATTCTTACAAGGTGGTCTGTAGTGGAGGGAAATGAATTGAGAAAAATAGAAATGAATTATCAGCTCCTGAAAGATACAGCAGACTGGGAGCTCAGAGTTGTGAATTTGAACAGAAGTCTTCCACAACATCCGCACAACACTAAATTTAGTCAGAGTCACAAATAGAACTTGAATAGTGGTTATTTTATTTTACTCTAGGACTTCCACCCATGCTATAAAATATTTTAGAGTAATAAATAATAATCATAAGATATGTCAATAAATAAACCATATAATAAAATACTTTGAAAGTAGGAACTTTTAATAGCACTATCAAAGGCAATTTTTGTTAAAAAAAAAAAAACAACAACAACTTCCAAAGTGACTTTACAGAATACTTATATTTCTTGATTCCTCCAAGTTTGAACATATGTTCATGACTTATCTGTGAAGGGAGGAAGCTAAAAATCTGCATATTGTATATGATGATGGAGGGATTAAAAGTTATATATTAAGAGCTAGAAGAGACTTTCATGGCCATATTATACAAGTTCATATTGTATACATGATAAAACAGGATCAGAAGGTTTTAGACTCAGTGGTGGGAATCTGTGGTCTTGAGGTCGTGTGTAGCCCTCTAGGTCCTCAAGTGCAATCCTTTGACAGAAATCATTCAAAGGCCCACACTCGAGGACCTAGAGGGCTACATGCGGTCTCAGAGCTACAGGTTATCCACCCCTGTTTTAGACACGTGCTGAATTTCACACAAACAGAAAATGGGAGCAGTGAGATTTGAACAACTGCTCTCTGCCTTCAAATTTTTTACTCTTCACAATGTGTTGTAGTAGAATATAGAAAACAAGTGATTTAAAGAGGATAAAATAAGCCAAGAGTATAGTTTTGCCTTATTATTTTTTCATCTCTCTTGATT
This sequence comes from Pseudochirops cupreus, assembly GCA_028627135.1. Lineage (NCBI taxonomy): Eukaryota > Metazoa > Chordata > Mammalia > Diprotodontia > Pseudocheiridae > Pseudochirops > Pseudochirops cupreus. The sequence goes on from CM053581.1 coordinate 150,536,161, forward strand.
ATCTTTGATATTCAATTAACATAGTTTTTTTTTCATTAATTTAGTTCTTCATTCTCATCAATGGTAGAAGAATTTCTTTAGAATTGCCTGGATCAAAAAGCCAGACATTCAAAAAAATTAATTGTTTTAGCAATTTTCTAAAAGCTGTTTCAGTGATTTTTTGAAGTGATTATGTTTTGAATTTATATAGTGCCTTCATCAAAGCAACTCAAACAGAGATATTAATCAATGGTACATGATTGGCCCAGGGGACATAACATAGAGCATCTGGGCTCCTCTCTACCCCAAATCCTGCCTTCCCCCTCTCCTCTTCAAGAATCACTGTTAGTTAGTAACCTTACTGGTGTTTTCAACTGAGGACTTAGCTCAATTTACATATCCTTCAAAGTGGCCATTGCGTTATTTCCTCTTTAACCAATTTCTTTATTGTTTTGTCTACAATGTGTTTATTGTATGAAAGTTAGTTGGAAATTTGAAAAGTTTTGAATTTTTTGTATGAAATGTATAAAGTAAATTACATGCCAAAATACATCCTGATGTCTAGTTTCACATATTTAGTCTGTTTAAGTGCAGACAGTAGGATGATACCAGTAAGGCAAAGCAGTGTCCAGATGTAGCCTGAGCCTGTCAATGAGGTCCTCCTCCCAGGTATATCTAAGTTTTGACTATGAATTTTTGAATGGAGCAAATTTAATTAAAGGGGATTAGGAACAGGCATAGAAGGGTGCACAGAGAAGTTTTTTTTGTTTCTTTGTTTCTTTGTTTGTTTTTACCATGAATACAGTTGCTCCAGGAAGAGAGGGAAATATATTCCTCCAGACATTCCATGCCCCAGGAAACAATATTTCTTCCCCTCTGGAGAGGTGATATCCATGTATGGTCATAACTCTGGGTTGCATAGGCCTATAGACTCTCATGAAGGGTATCTCAGGGATGATGATTACTGCCTGGAGAAAGCAGGACCCTACCTCTCTTCTATCATTATCACTCCAGGCTATTTCTGACTCTAGCTAAACTTAGTGATATGATGGTGATGGGGAAAACTTCTGTTCAAATTCACAACTCTGAGTTTCCAGTCTGATGTGTCTTTCTGGAACTGACAGTTCTCTGGTCTTTCCTACCTCATTTTCTTTGCTGCTCTAGAACACCTTGTAAGTATTCCCAATTTTTTTTTCAGTTCTATGTGTTGGAAACACACCTATTTAATTCATGGTTCATGTTGGCCTTCCAGACAAGGGAACAGTGAGTGAGACTCACTCATCTCTGAGTATTGCAAGAATGTGAAGTCTCTCAATGGGAGAACCATAATACATATATTGATAGAGTTTTGGTGGAAGAATAAAAGGAAGTACTGCAGTATATTAAGGAGGTGGCATCATATAGTAGAAAGAGAACTGAATAAGAATTCAGAAGAACTCATTTCAAATCTTATCTTTGCTGTTTACTACATGTGTGGCCTTAAGCAAACCACAACCCCCACCACTGATTTCAATTTCCTAAGCTGTGAATTGAGGGGATTGAACAGGATCACCTCTGAGGTCCTTTCTTGCCTTGAGATACATGAGTCATTCAAAATATTCCCAAATATCCTGATAGATATTGTTTAGGTCAGAGTCAGGAGAGCAGTTCTAGTGTGAAAGAATTCACTTAGATGAAGTATTCTTAGTCATTGGTGATGAGTTCAAGATAGACCCCAAGAATGTTGGGGTGCTGCCTGAAATCAATGACAAATAGACTTGTGAGTCCTAGTGGCCTGACAGAATTCACTTGGACAGTCTCCAAGTTAAAAAAAAAGGCATTTATTGGGGTGATGCATCTAAGCAGGCCTGCTCCCTCTCAGGCAGAACTCCAATGGACTCTCCTCTATGTAGGGAGGCAGAGCATAGGTATCAGTCCCTACTCCTCTAAGGGAGCAAAGTGATCTCTACTTCCTATGGGAGGCAAAAGGTGATCAGCCAAGTCAAAGGTATAGTTTAAATATAATTTTATGGAATAAGGGGAAAGTAACAAGAGAATGGGAGGAGCAATCATGGCTCCAAAATACCTGGGATATCAGGTAGTTCAGAGGCGCCTTTATCTTTCAGAGAAGTGAAGAGAACAGGAAAAGGGAGGGGAAGAGTTGTTCTTGAATTGAGGGTGCTTTGTGAAGCACACATGTAAGTCCCTGATGGGGGAGCTTCAAGGCATAGTCTTCTTTGATCAATTTTATTGCTGTTCACATCCTGTATCTTATCTCATATCTCCCATCCTACATCCTACGTGCTCCATCTGCCTTGAGCACTCCTTTCTACCTCATCATATATTATGGAGCTAAAGATAGTCATAGAAAAAGGTAAAGTTCCAAATAGTAGTCATTGTATCAATGCTTCCTTCAAATAATTTTCTTCTTAAAAATTAGAACTTCTCTGTTAACTGCTTTAAACATCGATATTCTTTTTAATCGAATTTAGCCTTTTTACATTAAGCAGAAATTGATGAAACAAAGTTTTTCTTTATTATTTCCTGTGATTTCTAGAAGAATTAACAGTCATGTCCTATTACTTTAATTGATTATTAAATAGTAATAAATCCATCTCTCTTGAGATCTAGTTTGTTTTCTTCTTTCTCTGGAATCTATTCTAATCTAGCCTAATCTAAGGAGGGTTTTGAAAGAAATATTGAAGGAAATAAGTAGTCAAAAATGGGGAAAATAAGGTCTGGTATTACATTAATCCCTGGGGATAAAAAAAATGTACAAAATTAATCCCAGCCCTTAAAGACTTCACTTTAATGGAAAGACAGTTTGCAAACAGGAGATTTTTTTCTTATTGATTCCTAATTCTAGAATATCTGGGATTCCTAATTTCTTAGAGCCCTAACTTATATTCACAACTGATTGTATGAAGCCTTCCTACTCTTTCCCCCCTTTCATTCTCTAATTTCTGCAAAGACACATATTTTCCCATATGAAATAAACTCATATTTCAGTTTAGAAAAGATCCGAGTGATTCCAAATAGTGGATACTTCAACTAAATTCATTAAATAATGGCAGGATCTCCATTTGTTTTGTGGACCTGCCATTATCATACTTTTCTTCAATCAGAAAAAAATAATACATTTTGCTTTATATTCACTGAGTACCAATCACGACTTGGCAATTTGTTAAGCATATATTTCTATACTTTCTATAAATTCCTCTAAGACATCAAAGAAAATTTTCCTGAAATTTACCTATAAGTGGTAGATTTCTACTAGCACTAAATCATCCTCTCTGTTCCCCATATACAGAATGACTATGCCACTGTACCTGTGAAACATATTTAATCCTTACTTTTTAAGATACAATTCAAAGATCATATTGTGCAGGATCCAATTCTTCATTGCCCAAATGTTGGTGCCCTCTCTTACCTTGTATTTGACTGCTTGTATATATGTGTATTTATTAACTACACACACACATACACATACACATACTTCCCGCATTAAAATTTAAGCTTCTTTTGAGTTAAGATCATTTTATTGTTTTAATTCACTTGTCTCTATACTACCAAGAACTAGGACCATAATCAAAATTTGAGGCTTAATTAGTTAATAATCTTGAATGCTTCCTGAAATTGATGACCATCTATCTTGATGACCATCTATCTTCCTTAGGAGTAGTCTAGGTAAATTTAAAGTGGCTCATCACTGTTTGGGCATTAAGGTAATGATTATTTTGCACACTGAAATTTCAGAAAGACTTCTGATAAAAAGTCAGCATGGGAGGTACAGAGGTGAAAGAAACATACACTTTTGAAATCAAGTGTCCTTGTGGAATTGAAGCATTTCTGAATTAATGGTATATATACCTCTGTACACATGTATGGATTTTTGTGCATTTCCATCTACATATGTATATTTGTATAGCTGCTACTCCAAGATGGCTATCAAGTCTACAAAAATGTAAGCTCTTTGAGCTAAAAGATTGTGTCTTGTCTAAACTTTTTATCTCTTCCAGAGCTTAGGGTATTGTAATATACACAGTAAGAACTTATTAAAGATTTATATTCTGGAAAAGGACATTTTATAGGTATTGTTTTCATTAATTCTTTTCAGTAAATGCCATTGTTCCTAACTAATCATGTAAACTTGTTAAGTATTAAGAATAAGCACATCACTGGGAGTTCATGAGTATCAGGTGTAGTGACCTATGGTGTACCATTCAACTTTGGATAGTAGCCCCTTATATGATAATCCAAGATGAGTATGACTGTGAGTTAAAGAAGATAGCCTTAATGTGGGTTCTCCCTTTGTTTCATTCCTCCTCCACCTCCTCCTTCTACTACTACTACTACATTTTGAATTATTGTTCTTTTTTTAAACTGTCATCAAGTTGTCTATCAAGACTTTAACTTTTCATGTTTTAAAAGAGTCATGTTTAACAAAGAAATAGCTTTGATGAATTTCGTCAGATCCTTTCCATCACATTATTTATGTATTGCTTTTTTTTTTGGAGAGGAGGAGGCAGGGCAGTTGGGTTTAAGTGACTTGCCCAAGGTCACATGGCTAGTAAGTGTTTAGTGTCTGAGGCCGAATTTGAACTCGGGTCCTCCTTACTCCAGGGCCAGTGCTCTATTCACTGTGCCACCAGCTGCCCCATTTTCTTTATTTATTTGTTCAAACCACAAGGAAAGGGGGATAGGATCTGGTTTTTATTTTCTTTTTTCTCCTTTTTTTTTCTTCAATATCTAGGAACAATAGATAAATCTTTCTAGAGGCAGATATAGTTTGATATCCTGGAGAACTTGCAAACAATTAGGGCTATTCAAAAATGGGTTAATCAAAGTATGGAAAGAGAGGCTTGCTTCACCTATAGATCTTCAAGAAAAGACTGGATAACCACTAGTCATATGTATTACATGTTCAACTCTGACAGAAAGTGATTTTATGAAAAAAAAATTGAAACTGACATTTAAGGAACTGGATGGCATAGTCTTTCTGTTACTATTTCTGTTTTAGTGACTTATTGAACTTAAGCAATGGAACAATTTAATAAATTTGATATTACAGAAGTCTTCTCTCTTTATTAGGCATTTTTCTCTTCTTTTTAGCTCCTAAATTATTCCATGTCTTGGTCTACTTCTTTAGCTACTGCTTGAAGCCTTTGGGAATCTATTATCCATCATTTTCCCTTCATCTCCTATATGCCAACTCTTTGGGTGAAAACAGTTTAATTCACATTGCACATTTTGTACATCTGTGAAAAAAAGATTATAATCATTAAGTAATAATGTGAATGTTTTATGAAACTTTAACAACAATAACAGAAGGAAAAGATAATAGCAATCTAGAATTATATACACCCAGTTGATGATATCTTATAGGCACAAAGTGGGGATATTTGTCCTTATAGACCTGGGCAGTTGAATGCTGGTGTGTGAAGATTTTTAGAAGTAGTTGGAATAAAAAGGAAAATAGATCAGGGTTTCCATCAAGAAGAGATTGAAAGCAATAAAGTAAGGTAAAAAAAAAAGTAATAAGTGTCTAGACATTTCAGATGGGATCACCATGGCCAGACATTTGAAGGAGCAATTGATCAAAATTTATAATGGAATTTTCTTTCCATAGAACAGTGTATCAAAACCAAAGGAAGATGAGAGTGTGATATTTAGAATGAAAAGATGAAGGAAATCATTACTGATGAGAGATTTCAGTTCTTTCACAATAATGTACCACCTAATGGAAATATTTTGAATACTGAAAGGTTCTAGGTTATGATTCATGTCCTTGAGAATTATTTATAGAATTGCTATCTGTGCTAAAAATACAGATTAAATTGTTTGTATGTTCTTTAGTTATAACAAAATGTTGTGTCACTAACATATAACAAAGATAAAAATGTTTTCCCCACAAAAAAAGAAACAAAATGTGCTGAATTAACATAGGAAAATTGAACAAAGGTAGGTGGTGATAATTTCACACTTTAAAGCACTCAAAGAAAAGATGCATAGAGTCCAATTAAAATGAATCTATAAATACATTGGTGCCTTTTAAAGTTACATATAAAATGTCTCTATTTTTGACAAAATAGATAAAGTTTTTCGCTTACAACTATTTATAATGGAATTTTTTCAAAATTATTTTATATGTATATTGTATTGACTTTTCTGTGTACATACATTTCCCCTTCCCATAGAATATAAGCTCCTGGAGGGCAGATTCATATGTTTTGGGTACTGTGCTTGGTGAATTAAAGTTTAGTGAAAAACAGGCTGTTCTAAGAAGCCCATGGAGAATCACTTTTGAGAACATTTACCAAAAACACTAGAAGAAACAATATTAGTATGTTATCATAAGACACCCTAAGGGTCCTCAGAAAAGGGTAGTTTTATTTGTCACAAATCTGATCTCTAACCTATATATATCATTACATTCAGTAACATTCCCCAAAATACTTGTGTACACAATCAGGGGATTTCAGGCTAGGGTCTTCCTAGTACGACATATCCTTAAGGGGTAACAAAAAAATACCACACCATCCACCCCTAGGTCACTGTAAGAACAATCTCCTTAATCAATACCAAGTGTTCAAATAAAGTCCTCTTTCATCTTAACTCTAGGTTGACTTCCAAGTCTATTCCCGACTCTCTCCTGGATTCACACATAGGCAACTCCCCACTCCTGATGTATGTCTCAACTTATAGTGACTGCTCCACTCCAAGCTCTCCCTTCTCCTGCCCAACACCAGGCTCCAGGGGCTCCTGCCCATAGCTTCTGCCTCTGGGAAAACAAAGCTTAACAGGGCCACAACAATATCGAGACATACCACTAGCACTGTCATCTCAATTTACCTCCAAAGTCCAGAGGTTCTGTAATAACAGCTCCGTTCACTTTAAGCCCTCAAAAAGGGCTTATGCTAGGCCTCCTTCCCATGGGCAGGTTTCTGCCCTACAACTCTATTCACTTTCAAAGTTCAGAGACTCCCTCTTCCCAGTTCTCAACTTCTCCCTCCACCCACTCATGCTGCTTGTCTCTCTGAGCACTGTGTTGCTCTCTCAGTGCCTGTATTGCCTCCCTTAATGCCTACATTCTCAGCACTGGTTCTCTTTATATACAGTTTACTCAGCATATGACTGGCTAGAGCCAACATATACATATCTTATTGGTTAGAGCCCACTTGCACATGTCTGATTGGCTTAGTACAGAGGCATGTAAGACTGAAGGTGGGAAATTGAATAACACAGAAAAAAAAAATAAAAACAGCAAAAAATCCCATTTTGCTTGCCATTACAATTACTCAGTGATGGAGATCAGAGAATACAACCAAACATACACAGGTAGAATATAAACTGTTCCTGGCAATTTTTTTTCAAATGACCCTGAAATCATCTCAATCTGACTGTTTACTAAAAAATCATCCATAGGAATTGTCCAAGAGGTATGCTTAAGAAAAACTGTAATTTATTAAAAAGAAAGTTGGAATGAAAGTAAAAGTTAAAATCCCATCTCTTCTATCAATTTCTATCTGACTTGGAGGAAGTAATTAAATTCTCTGGGGTTCACTTTCTTCATTTGGAAAATGAGTCAATTGGACTAGATAATATCCAAGCACCATTCCAGCTTGAAATTCATTAGAGGTGAGCCATAACCAATGGAATCATACTAACCTTTACTAAGGTGAAGACATATCCTTGGCATTTAGGCAATCATATACATAGATTAGAAGAGAGGCTTCTATCTAGGACTGATATCTTACAGTAAAATGAAAATTCTGTGAGGGCAGGGAGTATTTTCATTTTTCAATTCATATCATCATTGCTTAATGTGGTACCTGAAACATAATAAGCATATAATAAATTCTTTGTTGACTGATTCAATCATATTTTAGAAAATATAGGGACATGAGAACAGTACTATCATTTTGCTCACTAGTTATCTGAAGGCCTAAGACACCGTGCCTGTCTATGTGATAGAAAAACAAAACTTAAGACAACATATCACATCATCTCTGGAAAAGAAACCATTTTGAAAATTTTTTTTTATGTTTGTTTACTGTTTAATTTTCCTTGAGGCTAATAAATCTTAGAATGAAGCAGCAGTAGTAGCAATAGTAGTAGTAGTAGTAGTGGTAGTAGTAGTAGTGGTAGTAGTGGTAGTAGTAGTAGTGGTAGTAGTGGTAGTAGTGGTAGTAGTAGTAGGAGTAAAATACCATACCTACCCCTACTTGTGGTCACATTTAGTATCTTTCTTTTCAAAATATATGAGAATTATGATATGGAAATCTTCCAGAAAAGACACTGTGTCTGTAATAGAGGTAGTTCTGATATTCATCACTGAGAATCAAAATAAACCACATTTATAGAGCATAACAGAGTAGAATTTCACATATGAGGAGCAATTAGATGAAAATGTGTCAGAGAAATTTCTAAATAAAGGACACAAAGAGGCAGTGATTGTTGAAGGAGATTTTGCATTTTAGAAAACAAGAAATGGTGCTTAATGACAGATAAAACTGGCATTGTTGCCCCCTTGAACATCTTTACATTAGCATTCACCAGGGAGACCAGGGAAAGTGCAGGAGTGATACAGATGGGCTTTTCAGGATTAGAAAGCAACAGAGTAGAGGAACGAAGTGTCTCAATGGAGAAAATCAAAAGAAATTAGTGTAATTAAATGAAAAGTGTGTCAATGTGATTTTTAAAATAAAAATCAAAGCCTTTTTAATTGAACGAATTCTAAGAATGATGTCTGTTCCTATAAATTGTCCTCCATGTCATAGTAATGCCTTTTCTTACTTCCTCTTACTAATCCACATTTCCCCCCTTATTTTTAAACAAATTTAATTTTATTACATTCATTCCTGCTAGAATTACTACTATCTATTTTATTGATCATCAAATATCCAAATTTATTTTGAAATATCTCAAAAATATAACTCAAAATTATGATCTGTTTTCATTTTTAAGTGTTTTCATTGCATAAATTCTCTTATTAATTTATGCATGTTGATTGTTGTTCAGCCATTGTCAATCGTGTGACTCTTCATGACTCCATTCTCATGGCAAAGATAGTGGAATAGTTTGCCACTTCCTCCTCTAGTTCATTTTACAGATGAAAGGCAAATGGGGTTGTGTCTTACCCAGCATCACACAGCTAGCAAGTGTCTAATGCCAGATTTGAACTCCAGAAGATATCTTCCTAACATCAGGCATGGCATTCTATCCACTGAAGCACCTAATTGTCAAGCTGATAGATTGCTTACATATAGGGAAAAAAAGAGTCAATTTGTGTGTTATTACCTTTAACATAATTATATATAGGGGTATGTGTGTGTGTGCATGCGTGTGTGTGAAACAGCATAATTGTGGTGGAGAGAGGGTCAACCTCAGAGTCAGAGAGAAATGAATTCAACTTTTAGCTGTTTCCTATACTGTCTGAGTGACCATGGGAAAATCATTTAACCATTCAGTCTTACAGATAACTGTATAGGACTATTAGTAGTGCCTGAGCTGTCCATCTACTTTGGTAGAAAAAATTCCCATACTACAATTCCCACACATTAACGAAAACATAGGTTTAAATCAGAAGAATAAACTAAAAGGCAATTCAATTGTAGCTTCCAGTACATTGTTTAGAACTTTTGGCGGTGAATGAATGGCAAGATAAAAAAAAGATTTGTGTGGAATGGCAAGAGATAGATGTGTCACAACCCATTTTATTGAAGGGGATATTCATATCCAGATTCATTGACATGCATATCTATTTGTGAATAGATCAAAATCTATTTTGAAATTGTGACCCACAAAGCTGGTAAGATTTTTTTTTTTACCTTATATAGACACTTTTGTGACTTATTATACTTTCTTTTCATGGATGTTCTGATTTAATCCTAATATTTCTCTGCAGACTCAGAAATGTTTATAAATTTGTGAGCTAAGTGACCAGATACCTAACTTTTAATTTACCAGAACTAACTCAGTTTCTTATAGCATTCCATATAGACAATAATGTAATATCAAGAACTTGGTTATTCTCTATTTCTCTCATTTTTCAAATAGCTTGCTGTGTTTTAATTGCCAATCTGGACAGCAAGATTACTCAGTTTCTGTGTGTTTATGAGAAAAGAACTTGCCTTTTGTTATATTCCCTTGAAGTAGACATTTAGTAGACTGAATGCCAAAACAGCCCTGCAGGGGTTTGAAGAGTACAACTGTAAAAACCTTTATTTCCTTACTATTTCACATTTATTTCATTTTAGGCAATACTATTTTGTTGTCTGATATACAGGTTAAAACTTAAGTATTTAGAGTTCAAAAAACAACATTTCGTGAATACCTACATTTACATTATTATATAATCTAAGACACTCAGCCTCCAATTTCAGATGTTTGTCAGAAGAGATGTTCATGATTTTGATGTCTAATATAAGGCCACTTCGATTAAATACTACTACATAAATTAACATAAATATAAATTTAGCCATTTCAATGTTGTGAACAAATAGTTTTCTTTCTGAGAACCGGCATCTATTTTTCCTGTTTACTGTGTATTTATGATTATTATTCCTCAAATTTGGATGTGGAAATAGATCTAGAAATCTTGAACTTTATTTAGCATCACTTTCTCCATTGGTTGATTTTATGTCTGTATCTAACATGAGGAAACACATGGGGGAATTTGGGAGACAAGTGGACATTTCTTCATATTGTATAAGGTTAGGCAAATTCCTTGTTTAGCTAAAGATCAAAGACAAAACACTTTGGAAAAGATCTTATTGCTACAAGCATGCAAACAGATAGGTGGGGACTAAATATGTTATTTTCAGTGCATAGGAAATTTCTAGCACCAAAAGTTAAACTCAGTTTTCTAGGGTAACAGAGCCAGTATGTGTCAGAGGTAGACCTTGAATACACAAATCTTCCTGGTGGTTCTTTATTCTTTCATGCTGTAATGACAATCACAGTAGCACATCTGAGAACTACTGATGTGAATAATTTCAAGGGTTTAATAGCATAGTATAATGAACTCTCTTTTCATTTAGTAATAAACTAAAGCATAACATTCACAACAACATAAAATAACATAACAACTTATTACTAAGGTACTCACATAGTCTTAAAAACAAAACAAAAAACAAAAACAGAAATGCTTTTTGGAAAAAGACCACATCATTTTACTAAGTAATAATAAATGTGGATATCAGACATATTGCATTAGATTTATTAAATGGAACTAAAAGTGGCTTACAAATTGGAAGGAGTCAGTGAAACAACTAAGAGCCATGAGTATAATCAAAAGGTAATTTTGCAGGGCATCTTCATGACAGATGTAGGGCACCTGCAGGTATGTATGTGTATATGTACACAGACACACACAGATACCTACATATCTATATCTATATATTCCCCTCT
>CM053581.1:150556224-150582422 GCA_028627135.1 Pseudochirops cupreus
ATATCTTCTAATTCTAAATTTGATTTTATGAACTTCTTCCTCCTTTCCCTCTCATTCTGTTTGCACTGCTAAATTCTGTGGGTATACATGAACTCTTTGTGAATTATGATGATCTTAAGAAGGATCACTCTCAATAGTGCTTCCATTGCTATAAATATATTTTGGCCAAAGAAATCTGATTAAATTATCATCTTTCTACAGTAAAAAAAGAAGGAATGATAGATGCCTTGAAATATGACTAAGATTGTGCATGTGTCCATATTTTAATTGAAATATTACAAAGTTTCAGTATTTTGGAATCAATTGATGAGTGAATAACATGGATTCAACCAAATTCTAATTAATTTTGAAGGGAGGGGTTGAAATTAAATTGCTATTTATTTTAATATTACTTCTTTGAACAGTTGTTAATGTCTCAAATACAATTAAGCTACAACTTAAAGCAGTGCTGGAATTCAGTAGGGTGATGATTTTTTTTTTTTTATAGAGGATTGATGTTCTAAGCCCCAGTGCATTGAGCTTGCATGAGAGTTATTACTTATTGGTCATATTTCATTGTTGATTTATGCTACACCAAAAAAGGAGTTATTTTTGATATTTTAAAATGGGCACTGACTCAAAATTGTGTTGAGTTTTCTAGGCAATTTGAGCATTAACAGTGGAGAGGAATATTAAGAAACAGAAAATAAGAGAATTATCTATGCCTACAAGGAGCATGGGTTACATTCCAACTGTCTACTTGAGCTATGGTGTCATTAGATAGTGACTCGATATTTGCCTACTAAGTGGAACAGATTTATTTCCCAAAACAAAATAAAAACCCTTTAAAATTGGAGTTCTATCTTTTAACTCTCTTTATCATTATGGCTCTTATATACAGTGTGATCTCTTACTTTTGAAAATTACAGTTTGAACCTGAACCATAGAATGAAAACCTGATTTTACAGCATTTGACAAAGTAAATAGAAAACTGCTGTATCAGTCATAATTTCAATCAATATTAAAAACAGTTATATATTGACCCATATGTTCTGATGTAGTAAAAATAAGGAATAGAGTTCTACTGGTTTTCAGGAGGTGCTACAGTTTTTCTTCTGATAGTAAATAAAGCAAACACAATGTAAGTAACATTTTCAGCAATTATAATAGACCTTTATTCAACTTTTGGGGGTCACTGGGGCGTAGAATATACAATTCTGTATTCCTGTGCACTGCTTGAATTCTTCCAGGATCCAGTTCACCTTGAGTTCATTGCCTATTACAGTTACAAATCATCCAACCATGGATCATGAAGAAACATGAGAGTGGAAGACTTTCTTCAGCATTCTTCACCAGTTGGTGAAGAGGAGGCTAAAGAGGAGGCTAAGCTGGGGTGGCTTTGAGATTTCTAAGAAGCTCGTATTAAGTGATTGTGCTTATTTCGTAAAACATAGTGATCCATTTGGCATTTGGCATTTTTAAGCATATCTACCTTAAGTGTATCATTGTGAGTCTGACATTCCTGTCTAAATCTAGTATGGCCATCCTCCTTTCTTATCATCTATCCCCTACTACCTATTCCTACATATGCCAATTTTTTTCTGAGTGGCATCTGTCTCCTACAACTAAGGAAATAAGTTGCTAACAGCTTGTTCTGACTGGATCACTGTTGGTCATAGGATCTTAGTGATTCTCAAATGTTTCTTTCTGCTTTAATTTTGATATCTGTGTAGGGAGGGTTTTACTGCACAAAAGGATGATTTTTGTACTAATTTATAATGAAAGTATAGCAATACACCTTGATGTGTATTTCCTAACTTTTTAAGTTAAATTTTCTTTTTTATACATAGAAATACTCTTTTGAATTAAGTCTTTGTGTATCTTAGGCAGGGTATAGAATGCTGGAATTAAAGTCAGGAAGACCCAAGTTTTATTTTTGCTACTGGAACATACTCCTGTATGACCAAGGGCAAGTCACTCAATCTCTTAGACTCAGAATAATTATAGATTAGTTGAGCTCTCCATAAGCAGAGTGAATTTCCATAGTGGGGATTCTTTTTGGGTGAAATCAAAGTTCCTTGATGTCTTAAAATTGTATACATTTACTATTTACAGAGCATCACATTAGGTACCAAGGAACAAAAAAAAAAAACTTAGAAAATACATGGTCCATGCCCTCTTGGGGCTTTTAATCTATTAAGGATAAAAGGATGTCAGTATAGTACATGATTACATAAAAAGAGATATATATATATATATATATATAAAGAGAGAGAGAGAGAGAGAGACAGAGAGAGAGAGAGAGTACCATGTTAGGATTAAGCAGTTTTGTTCACACAGAGAGTTGCCCCCTGGAAAGTTAAGATGCTTTAAAAAAATGACTTCTGTAAAAATAAATATAATACAAAATAAAACAAATGGAACCACAGATATCTAAAACAGACAGGGACCTCAAAGGCAATCTAGTCTAATGTTATTTTTAAAATGAGAAAAATAGGGACTAGAGAGTTTAAGTAGCTTGCCCAAAGTTGCAAAAGTAGTGTCAGAGGAAGAATTTGAAGAATTTCTTTTGTTTCTTTTGTTCCATGATGCCTCACACGTGCATGAGACATGAAACAAATATCAACAAACTGTTTTTGGAGAAAGTTTGGTTTAATGACTTAACAGTCAGAGGAACTATCCCACATTTTCTATACATCTCAAATGGCTTATACCTGTTGAAAATAAGAAAGAGCATTGACTATATAGAAATGCATTCTTGAAGTTCCTTCTGATTATTTAGCTATTTAAAAACAAAATAGCTATATATGCACACAGAAATTACTCTCCCAAAACATCCCTTTTAGAAGAAATGTTTCTGTCATATTAACGGTCTTATCACCATCCACCTCTGCTATCATTGTGACACATTATGTTTGAAACAGTATGTGATTTTTTCCCCCTCAAATCAGGCAGTAATTGGAGCTGGTTAAACTTGACATCAACCTCCCTAACTGTCATCATTTTATAATGCTATACTCTAATTTGGAGTGAAAACCCATTAAAAAAGAAAAAATCTTGAGCCACTGCAGAAAGATACCTGTGAAGGAAAATAAATAGGAAAGCACTATATAAATGAGAAAGCTAAAGATGCATTATTCAATAATAATTTTTGAATCAAAGTTTTGAAAACAAGATCCTGCATAATTATCGAGCTTCCCTCCTAATTGATGAAGATTGCTACCAAATAATATACAATGACAATAATGATGGAGGAAATAATGTTCTGAGATCTTTGTAATAAGCATGATATAGAGGAAAGAATACTGAGAATAGAGGCTGACAGTGTGGATTTCTGTCACTGCTCTGATCCACTATCCATGTGTTATTTAGGCAAATCACTACCTCTTTGAGCCTTAGTTCACTCAATTGTAAAATAAGAGGATTGAACTACATGATATCCAAGGTCCTTTCCAGTTATAAATCTATGATCCTATGACCTTTTCTAAGTGATACAACAACTTTTAGTGTCTTAGGGGTGGAGGTTCACCAAAGATACAATCACTTATATTACATTTTTGGTTACTATTATTCATGAATGTGTGAGTTTAATGACCTACTTCTATAATCACAAATAATATGTATGGGTAGAAAAGGAGATGGTGAGGGGAATCCAAGTGAGGAAATGTTCTCTTCCATTATGGACTGACAACTTTCTGGCTATAATAATGAAATTAAGTGACTTGTTCAGGGTCACTTAGCCAGTTTATATGAGAGATGGGATTTAAAGGACTCTAGTCTTCCTAATTCTAAGACTGATTCTTTATACACTGACAGAGGCATCAAGCACAAGCCCAATAATACCCGCAAATGTGGCCCAACCTAGATTAAAATGTAAGCAGGAAATATTTATTGAAATAAATAAAAATACAGCAAATCTAGAGATTACATTAAAATATTGCATATGGGAATTCTTATGTATGAATTAGTGGTTCCCTTTCTATTTCTATTTTCTCTTTGACACCAATACAACATATTAATATGCCTTTCACGTTTATTTCATTCAGTCATAACCACATAAACTCACTGGACTTGGAGTCAGGGGACCTATGATCACATTCTATCTCTACTGCTATAATCCTTGACCTTTAGCATTACTTCCTTGTTCTGGACTTCAGTTTCCTCTTCTGTAAAATGAATTAAATGACCTCAAAAGACAGTCCAACTCTGCCACTGTGTGATTCTATAATTCAATTAATCAATAAGCATTTATAAGAATATATGCCAGGACTGTGCAAGGTAAGGGTGACAACGTCAAAAATGAAACTTTCTGCACACAAGGAGAATATATTTTATTGGAGAAAACTACATGTATACACTATAACTTTATAAATATTGACCTTTTACCCTTCTGTTTTCCTTATACATTCTTGACTGAGTTCTTGACCCAAACACATTCAGAAAAGAGAAAAAATTCCTGTTTATCTATCATTCTTATATCTAACAATTCCTTTATATTGAGAAATCCTTGAGGGCAGGGATTGTTTTTGTTTGTTTGTTTGTTTTTTAAACTTCCTTTTGTATCCTTAATGCTAAGCATTGTTCCTGGAACAAAGCAGATGCTTATTAATTGTTTATTGGTTGACTTTCTCTTTCTCTCCCTCATCTTCTTTTCCTCTGTCTTCCTCCTTAGTTTCCTTAATAAGATTGCTTATAAACTTTGTCCTTGTCAATTTATACAAAATGTCAAATTATAGTCAATCCCTGTAGTGAAAGACAGTAGACCTATATATCTCTTGCCTCTCTCTTCCATCTTCCCTATCTTCATATCCCCTTGCTTTTCATTATTTTAGAATGTCAGCAGTGAACTACATTAGTTATTTCATTATTGCTCCCTTCAAACCAAAGGGGTATTTCTCACAAGCATAAAACTTGGAAGGAAGAGAAAGTTGAAATATTTTTAAACATTTCAAGGACTTGTGATTTCATTGGTGTAGGTACTCCCTCCACCAATGTATCCCAGTATCCCTCTATGATTTGGTAAACCATCTTCATCAGTTGTTTTAGTTCAAGAATTCTTTACCTGGGGTCCAATCTGGTTATAGGCCCTAAGCTAGCTGGTTCTCAGATGAGAGAAACACCACACATCTCTGGATCTATATTCAAAATCTTTCTGGGTTTCACCAATTACCTTCATCCACCTAATTCTCTATATGACCTGGAATAAGCCTTTTGAAGATTGCTATCTGGGGTACTTTTTTGTCTCAGTGAAAATATTCAATTTATATATCAAATACTTACCATTTGTGAATCCCCCTGAAAAATGCCATAGATATGAAGATAAACCAACAACTCAGTCCATTTTCAGAATTTATAAAGCTAAATGGTCTAACAAAATCATGGTAATAATAATTTACCCTTCTATAGTTATTTGAGGTTTAAAAAGGTCATTTTATATATCTACTCTATAAGATGATTGGAGACATTATTAAAACCCACTTAAAACAAATGGATGATTAAACTGAGGATCAAAGATGGGACAAGGCCAGCGTGGGGTGAGGGGTAGCGGAGAAATCAACTTTGGAGTGAGTGTTGGTTTAGAATCAGATGGTGTTCAATGGTTTCATTTGTGTCTGACTCTTTGTAACCCTGTTTGAGGTTTCCTTGGCAAAGATATTAGAACAGTTTGCCATTTCCATCTTCAGCTCATTTTACAGATGAGGAATTGAGGCAAACAGAGTTAAGTAACTTGCCTAGGGTCACACAGCTTACAAATGTCTCAGGCCAGATTTAAACTCTGGAAGGGGTGTCTTCCTGACTCTAGGCCTGACACTCTATCCACTGCACCATCCAAATGACTGGGGTTAAAGTCCCAACTTTGCAGCTTCCTGTATGGTTTATTCTCTGTGAGTTTCGATAAGTCACTTAAGCTCTCTGAGGCTTAGTGTCCTTATCTGTAAAATGAAGGGGCTGAGCTTGATGACCTCTAAGAGTCCATTTAGTTCTAAACTGATGATGCTAAAGTGAATCAATGTGAATCTTTCTTTTTTTTTTTTTTGGAGGTCCTGTTAACACTAGATTACAGACTCTTGAACAATCATGTTGATGAGGAATCATGTGGTCAGGCTTTGTGTATCTTGCTTTCAGCTCCCATCTGTGATCTGGTCCCAGGCTATTGCAGTGGTCTTTGTTCACTATCATATTCTCAGCACACCCTTGGCTTGGCCCTCCTGTGCATCACACTGACACGCTCCTTGTATTCCAAAGCTAATGTCTCAAGGTTACAGTGTCTGCGGTGCAGCTGTCATTGGCTGCTATTCACATACTTTTTCTGTGCTCCTTCAACTGTTTCAGGATAGCACAGAAATCAATAGCTACCAACAGTACGGTCAATTTTGGCACCCAAGGCAAAATTCTGGCACTCCAAGTGATACAGTTATATATTCTTAAAGTAGATGGATGCCGATTTTAGGAACAGGAAAACTCAGCTCTCTCCTCTATTAAGCTGATATATCTGTGGCTGTGCTACACAAATAGTACATGGATTCTAGTTATGGGGATATTTATGAGTTCCTTCTCAGATTAAAAATTTAAAAAAGATATGTTTTCAGGTTTATTTGATTGATCATTCAGATCATTATGAACCTGAGTCAGAAAAGATCTAAAAGGAACAAATGAGGAAATCCAGTTGAAACAAACAAAATCTAAAACTGGGTCTTTAAAAAATACAGTAAGTCTAGCCTATCAGGTTTTTGTTTCTTTTTTTTTTTTAAACACAAACCTTCTTATTTTAGTCACAATGGCAGTATGACAGTATTGAGGGGGTAAATTTAAAAACATACAAACAAACTTGTCAGAGGATTGTATTTAAGTGTGGAGCGGATAAGCATTTATATAGCATCTACTATGATCCAGGCATCCAGGCACTGGACTAAGTGCTTTTAAAATATAATTTGATTTGGTCCCCACAAAGCCCTATGATATGTATGCTTTTATTACCCAGTCTAGTTGAGGAAACAGGGGTTAAATGACTGGCCCATGATCAAACAGCTAGTCCACTTCTGAAACTAGATTTAAATTCAGATTGTCCTGACTCCAGGACTGGCACTCTGTCCATTGTGCTACCTGAAAACATATACATGGATACACATATATGTATGTGTGTATGTGTGTACGTATGCATACACAGAGAGACAGACTTTTAAAAAAATATTTAACAATCTAACTATTTCCCTGTATGTGGAATTCACCGTGCTGCTTGGAAGTTATATGTGAATAAAATGGCATAACTCTTGCCTTCAGGGAACTTAAAATTCAATGCTATCAATAGACAAGTATTATTAAACATTTTCTACACATTAGACATTGTGCCAGGTATTTAAGATTCAATGACCAAAAAAAAAGGAAAAAATATCCTATTTTCAAGGAGCTTTTATTCTATCAAGACAATGTGCATATATATATATGTATATATATATATATGTGTATATATATATAAGTATATATGCAATGTATTCATAAATATCCTAGCAAACACATGTTGCTTATATATATGTATATGTATAACATGTGCATATACATGTAAATATAGGCACATATACATACCAGAACACACATATTCATATGCTCATGTGTGTGCACAATACACTTACGTGCAAAAGTATGCACATATACATACATATATGAATATGGGTGTATATATACATATACACACATACATATATACACACACATATGGATACAGAGAGAAAGGCAGAGAAGGAGGGATGAAAGAACAGAGAAGAGCGGAGGAGACAGGTGAAAGGCTCCAAAACTAAATTACAGAGCAAGTGTTGATCTTCATTGACAGAGAGGTTCCTCACCTGGAGGATACTCTTTCCAAGGAAACCATTTGTTGTTCAATAGTGTCTGCCTTTGTGACTTTGTGGGTCAACTATCCTTTTTGACAAAGATACTGGAGTGTTCTGCCATTTCCTTCTCTGGTTTTACTCAGGCTGTGTGCCAGTGACTTTCCCAGGGTCACATAGTGAGTAAGGGTCTGAGGTGAGATTTGAACTCTGGTGGTTCTGACTCCAGGCTTATTGCTCGATTTTACTACTTAACTGCCTCAAGGAAACATAAGTTCTATCAAAAAGGAAAAAGAAAAGCAATGTCTCTTGAATTCATCCTGTAGGTTGCCCATTTTTTTCTTTGTTGATCTCTGCCTACCCAGGTCCCAAAATGTCTCCCCAGGCAACTTCACCAGAATCCCTATTACCTGTGCTCTAGAAAAATCACTTGATTCTTTCATCTCATGTATCATTCTCCTTTCCTTAGGATCCTTACATATTTCAATTGATTATGACTAGTTATGTATTAATTACTCATACACAAACATTGCTATTTTCATCTAGCCAAGTATCACTTATTGGAGATTACAAACTACTTTCATCCAATTAATTGATGACAGTGTTGGGCTATAGGACTTGCCAGTGAAGGACAGATATTTGGATTTGGTGTTCTTATTTCTCTTCACATGTTCTAGCAAGCTTTTTATCCATTTAACCTACATATAAAGCCAAGTGGGAGAGCTAGCATGTTTTATCTTATTTATGTTATTGTTCTGTTGTTGGTACAGAGCTGATATTTCATTGGTTTAGGAAAGCCCAGATAAAGAAACTTTATCCAGTGATGCAGAATGGCAACTGCACTTCCAATTATAGTCTTAACATTAAAGGACCACGCAAATTATTCATGATAATTTTTAATATATAACTTACTGTAATTTATCCTACCTGGAAAAATTTACCTTAAACTCAAATAATTGCAAGTATATATCACAATTTTACTTTGAAATAAAAAAAAATCATCCTACTATCTCTATTTTCTTTGTCTTATAGATTGAAAAAAATTTACCATACCAATTGACTCATCTTAGTTCTTCAAGGTATTCTTAAAGTTTCATCTTAATGAATTGCCTAGGGGCCCTGAGAATTCTGAGATTCACATAGGCAATAGGTATGAGAGATGAAGATTAAGTGTAAGTCTTCCTCACTATCCTAGCTTTCTGTCTATTATTCTAGACTGCATCCTAAAAGTAGATACTCTGATTATTTCACTCCAGTAGGGAAAACTTAAATTTGTACATGCTTTCTTATTCTGTTAGATTTGCATTCTTGCCTTTCATTAAATCTTCCAGAAAACTTCCTCTGATTCTTTCCATGTGTATTGAGAGTTGCAATAAACTATTTGCAAATTGTTCCTTTCTCTCACTACATGTTGGTCTGACCGACCTACTTTTCTAGTCCTCGGTAACCTTGATGAATCCTGTGTTATCACTTCTCAAGTAAGATTCAACTTTGATAACATAATACTGCTTGCATACATATGACATGTGTCCTTTCGTTCTCCTTTGGAGAACTTACAATTTTCATTCATCTGATATTATGGTGCTTTGTAATTAGCAGTCGCAGACCATTATTTGAGGAATGCTAGTTACTAAATAGTGGGATTTTACACCAGAGAGAAGATTGGAGTCATTGGCAATGCTCTACAGTTTCTCAAATTTTATCCAGACAAAATGGATGTTTCTATTAGATCTACAGACAGATAGGATAAAAAATATGTAAAATATAGAAGAGTAATTGCAGACTTGCTACAGGGAAGAAGACTAGACATGAATGCTGAGACATTTTCTGGGGTTATTGGACTGACTTTAAATGAGTTAATCTACAAAGACTCCATTGAGGCTAAATTGTTAGCAGATTTCTAGAATTGAATGAAAATACTTTTTTAAATTGAAATGCTGATTAAAAATGACTAATTAAATTTAGTTAAGAATAACTTTTTTGGTTAATAAATCAGAAACTTTATTCTCCTTAACAACCAGATACAGAAACTGGGCTTAATCAATGGAGGTTTAGCATTATGGGTAGAGAAAAGGTAATAGTTTATTTTTGTCATTGCTCAATCAATATGTTGTGGTTTAAATCCAGGGACACCAAAAACTGTTTTGGTTGGGGTTCTGCCCTCTCCAAAACTGGTCCAATTTTATGCTGTGTTGTGGTGAAACCATCTGGAAGAATTCAGAGTCAGAACCACCTCTAATTCAAGTATAGGCATTTATTGACATTGACACCTCTCATAAAGCAGACTAAAGTCCAAGAGGAACCTGCAACTTTAGAGAAAGCAAGATGGACTTTTATAGGATAAAGATGCAATTAAACAATCAAAATTTACATATAATAGAGGAATATCATTAATATTGAAAAGTCAGGAGGAGTTTGTTAAGGGATTAGATAATGGAGGTAATGGTTTGGTAGTTTAACATTCTGGTCATTCTGTCCTCCAACTGGCTAGCTATTGTAGTCTAGTCAAGACAGATAGTTAAGGATCATGGTCCTGTCTTGGGCTAGATTGATGATGTGATTGTGATTGTATATCCATTTCTGTGGGAATGGATCTGGAGGCAGTGACTAGGTAGAGGCAGTAATTAGGTTCCCATCACATGGACACATCTACTGTGGGAACTAAGAGTTCAGTGACATACCTGTTGTTCCAGTGAGCAATGAGATATATATGAAGAAGTTAGGACATTGGCAGGGGGAGTTAGGTACAGTGGGGCCTATAATGAAGTTAGAATATTGGGGTTGGGGACAGCTCTATTAGAATTACATCAAGTACATGGAAAGATCCTGCCTTGTATCTGGGCAGTATTGGTAAAGTTTCTGAGCTGATAGAGATTAATCTCAGCCATGTGGTAGGTGATGCTATTGGCTAGTACTTGGCCTCAAGTCTGCCTCCGTAACAGATAGGTGGGGATCCAAGCTATATTACAGAGTTCTTAGAATTGGTGGGATTCCAGGTGAGTGAAAGGCCTGCCCCACTGTTACCCCAACACTCATCCCCCAGGAAAACCAGGGATAGGGGTGATGAAGCTAGTGATCTCCTTTCCCCAAAGTAGGTCAAAGGAAAAGTGGTGGAGTCAGTTTGGTCCCTTGAGGCACCTATTGAAAAGATCCCTAAATTCCCAGTCAAAAGTCCCAGGACAACCAGAATATCTAGAGTTTTCCTCCTATCTAAGCTACATGATCAATACTGTATTCAAAGTTTAGGTCCAAAGACACAGTAATTTAAAAAATCAGGGATTAATGATGATATCCTTGTCTCAGGTTGTTGTGTGTCTCTGACTGATGGCAGATAAGAATTATGGAGACTCTAAACTGCTACTTCAGTTGGAGTTGAGGCTGCTGCTTCTAACTTTTGAAGCTCTGAGCTTCCTAAGTTGTGGGGTCTGGGGAAGGTACTCCATTTGCTAGAGACTAATGATCCTACTGATACTTGTTATACAAATAAGCATATTATTATTTTCAGTAACAAATATACAAAATATTCAATAACACATAAAAACAGCAGCAGGAATAATAATAGGCTATATCAGAGAAATAATCATTGGGGATCTCTCTCTCGCTCACTCTCTCACTCTCTCTCGCTTGCGCTCTCTCTCTCTCTCTATATATATATGTATGTATATATATATATGTATGTATATACATATGTGTATATGTATGTATATACGCATATGTATGTATATACATGTATGTGCATGTATGTATACACACATACATAGGTATTCGTATGAGTAAGATGAGAAGATAGAGCAATATACTACTGGATTTGGAATTTGTAATCAGGAAGTCCAGGATTCAAACCCCTCCTCGGACATTAGGGACTAGTCTTGTGATCTTGAAGATATCTTAAGTTTAGTAACACCAATTACTTCATCTGTAAAATGGTAACAATTATATCAGCTGTATTTGTGGTGACTCTCTAAGCATTACCACACGTGAAGCTTGTTGGAATGACTGTTTTATCCTCTGAGTCTTCAACTGTATTCTTGCTGGGCTCAAAAAAATATTTATAGAGTAATGCAATAATATGCTGTAAAAAGTTTAACAATCTCTCCAGGAAAAATATGTTCATATGCTTCAAAATTTAATTTATTTTATTAACACTTTCTTAAATATATGGGAAAGGACATTGTCAACCTCTAAATTCTATGTAAATATGCATAATTGCTAATGAAAATAATAAAATTCACACAAAATGAGATTTAATGATTATTGTTACTGACTGGATAATAAAGATAAATGTATTGTAAATAGTTATTTTTTTAATTGTGTAAATGATGATGCTGAAAAATTGCTCTAAATAATTGAAATCTCATTTGTTTTTTAATCAAGCAATTACTCAAGTCATAACATATTTCCACAGTTGAGCAGATCCACTCCAATTTTATCTTTGTAAATAATGATTGTACATAACTTTTCAGTCCTAATATCTGATTTTTAGGCTGTCTTTTCTTTGGAGTCAGGCTGCTTTTTTGGAATGTGTTGATTCATTTACTATGATTAATCAGTATGTGAACCTGCTTAACCTTCACCTCTTGAAATCCCTAGTTCACTTCAAGTGTCCATTTAAATTTAAACTCCCATAAGACACTTTTCCTGATTCTCCAATTTGTTAGTAAACACACACATACATACACAGTAGTTTATATTTGTCTGTGGATCTCTATTCCTTTCCTTCTCCACCCTGGTTCCCAGTAAAATGTCCTGTCTGAGGACAGGCCCGGTTACTTCTTTGTTTTCGTATTTCTCAGAGGGTAGGACATGGTTTGACAATATAGTTGGTGTTTACTTTATAGTCACCATTGTTAAAATGAGTATGTGTTTTTGTGATTCCATAGTTAATACATCCAAAAGACATTCCATCTTGAAAATACATTCTAGTTTTACTTCTTGGATTAAGAACATTAACACCTTCAGCATAAGGTCTAGTCTTGATATAATGTAACTCGTCAAACTTTGAGATGTTACAGGAAAGAAGTAAAAAAATGAAATATGTATATGATATCAAGAAGGTTTAATGAAATAGAATATTACAAGTATATAAATTCAGTTAGAAACTACTATCCAGCTTCAGTGAATCCTTGCTACATGGTACAGCAGGGCTTTCACATTAACTGAGTGCTATTTGACCAGAGCTGTAACCATGAACTTTGTGTTTAAATGTCTCGACAAGACAATGTTTACCCTAAAGCATATTATCCTAAAGTGTTTACCCCAAAATGATGGCTCCCTATTGGACTGATTTCGATTTCTTCCCTAGGATCCAGGTGACAGAATCCCAAAGTCACAAGGCTAGAAGAGACCTCAGAGACTACATGGTACCTTCAGTCGATAGCATCCTGGCATAATAATCCCACACGTATAACATACCTAAGACATGATTGTCCACTGTTTTAAGATCTAAGGGCAGGCTATTCTCCTTTAGGAAATGGAGGATTTGTATTTTTTCCATCAAACTTAAATCTGTTGCTTTGAACTTCTGGCTATTGCTCTGAATAAATGATCAATGTTCTCTGGAAATAAATGAGCAAATCAAAGTGAATCCTGTATTGTATAGTGAAAAATATTCAGGATTTGGAGCCATATGACCTGGAATTGAATTTTAGCTTTGATTTGCTTTTGCTATGTGATACCAGACAAGCACTGGTGAAAGCAATTATCTGTATAAGCAAGGGGTTTAGATCAGAGGCGTAAAACTCAGAACTAGCAAAACTCCCAAGTGCAGCCTAAGCTAGATTAAAATGATTTTTTGCAAATGTTGAAGAAACTAAATAAAAATGTAATATAACACATATAATGTTAATTTGTGGTTTTCTATGTCAATTTGTGGCCACTGGGATCTACTTCTAGTTGAGTTTGACACCAATGGTTTAGACTAGATGACCTGGAAGGTCAAGCATTATGAATTCATTCATACACACACACACACACACACACACACACACACACACACACACACACACACACACACACATTGATTGATCAACAAACATTTTTTAAATACCTACTATGTGCCAGACATTATACTAGGCTCTAAAGTCCAAAGCTCCAAAGAAAGTACTGCCTCTTTCATGGAGTTTACATTACTTAGGGTGAAATTATATGCACAAATATAAGTATGGAGACATACAATGTAGGTTTTTGGGGTGATGGAGAGGTTTGTAGAATCAGTAAAGATTTCATGTAAACTTAAACTTAGCTTTGAAAGGAGGCCATAATTTCAGAGGTGGATATAAGGAAGTAGGATATCCCAGAAATGACAAACAGTTTATGCAAATCCATGGATTCAGGAGATGGAATCACTTGTGAGAATAATGTCAAGCAGGCAAATTTGTGTGGACAAGGGAATAAATGAAAGGGAGTTATAACCACTAAGACTGGGATGATAGGCTAGAAGGGAGATGAGAAAGAACTAGAAATGCCAAACAGAGGAGTTTGTAATTGATCATAGAGGTAATAGGGAGTCCATTGAGCTTATTGATCTAGGGAATGACTTGGTTTGAGCTGTGCATTAGAAATATTACTTTGGCAATTTTACCAGCAATTTGGAAGACTAATTAGAGAAATGAGGGATTCATTTCAGAGCAATATATTACATGCAAAGCCACATGTTCAGTACTGGGGATAATAAAAGGAAAAACAATACAGTTCCTAACCTCACAGGACATATACTATAACATAAGAAATAACATGTGAAAAAAGCATCATTAATCAAAGCAATTTTATTAAATTAAATAAAATTAAATACTTATCATGTTCTGAATACTGGGTATATAGATATTGTACACATTCTTAATTATAAGATAATTAGGAAAGGAAAGAAAGGAGGACACCAGCAGTTGGGAGAATCCGGGAAGGGTTTATGTAGAAGGTAATGCTTGAGATGTAGCTTTAAGGAAGAGGGATTCTATGAAACCAATTTCACTTACTATAAAATCACAAAATGAAAAGGCACCTCTGAGGCTATCTAATCTAACTCATAGTTGATCAGAAATCCCTTCTTCAACTTACTAATAAGAAGTTATACGTTCTTTCCCTGATGACTTCTAGTAAGGAGAAATCCAAATGACTCTCAAGGTACATCATTCATTATATTTTTGAAGAACTCTAATTATTAGGGTATCTTTCTTTAGATTGAGCTGAAATTTGCCTCTGTAATTCCTAATTCTACCCTTTCAAATCTAGATGGTCAAATAGAAATTCTCTTTCAAAATGACATTTCTTTAAATCAGAATCCAACAGATTTAGGGTTGGAAAGATATCCAGTCAAATTAATAGTGGCACTAGAATCCCCACTAGAACAGACTTAGCAAGTGGTCATTCAATATCTACCTAAAGATCTCAAATGGGGTGTCTGGGGGAGCCTACTACCTCCTGAGGATATACATTTATTCTTTGGACAACTCTAATTGTTAGAAGATTCATTTGAATTTTGTTCTATATTCATTTCCATTAGATTACATTCTACATTGACTCCTCATTGTTTTCCTCAAATGTTTTCATGAACTCCAGCATAGGCGTGTTACATGTAGAGTTGGTCTAATGTGTCTGCTTTTCCCATCTTTGTTGTATTTAGTTTCATTTCTATTCTTTGTCATTTCCTACAGGTCTTGGATGTTAGATGTCAAGTGTAATGGTAAACTTTGTTGAAGGTGAAAAGTGTTTGTTATTAAAAAAAAGTCTAACTTTTTATAAAATTACTTTTCTGTTTATTGTCCTCCTCCCATTATCTTTCTTAACTGTCTTCTGAATGGCTTGGCTAACCTAAGTCTTTCACCTAAGTTTATTAGCCTTATTTGATACTGATGCTTCTTTTATGAAGTCATTCTGTTCATAATCTTCAATCATCTATGAGTGTGTACAAGTTTAAATGCCTTTGGAAATTCTTTTTGGAAACAGGTGGGATGCAAATCATGAATAAAGTCCTTTCAAAATCTTCTATTCTTGATAAATATTTTATTTAAAGAAAGTCTTTAAAGCTATATTGCTCAACTTAGTAAAGTGCTTTTAAAAATAAAAAAAAAATAGACCCAAGAGGATCATGTATGCTCTATATCCAGGGGTTTTGTGAGGCTTAAATGAGATAATATAGTTAAATCATTTTGCAAAGCTTAAAATGGAATGTAAATGCCAGTTAATATTACAATCATTATTGGCCTCCAGTAACCAGGCCTTCAGTCTAGTGATAAATTCATTCCTGACCCTTCTACTACACTCTTAGGGAGCTCAAGTAATGTTTATAGAATAATACAAGGGTGTGTAGATATATGTCTCAAAGCAGTTCTCTGGGGGAAAAAAAAGATAGTATGCACACATACTTTTAAATAAAACTTTAATTAGTAGCATAGACAATCTTAAATATAGATAATCAACAAAACAATAAGTCAAGCCCTGCTTCATGGCAATTGATGATTACTATAGGTGCTCACATAGAAAACTATACTGTCAGCTCTGGAGTTGTTAGGCTTGGCTTCAGTCTTCCATACTTAAAGATCAAATGAGTTACCATAATGGTGTGGTCTTTTGAAGAAGAAAAAAGTCTTAAAAATCTCTGCCCGTTTACCCATTCTTTTGTTTTTTCTTAAGATTTTCTAATATACATATACAACACATTTAATAGAGATTTTGAAGACATGTGAAACAAATCAATTATTATGTATTCTTGATTTTTTTGAGGCAAAGCTACTTTGAATTCCTAGCTTTCCACCCTCCCCTTTTCTTTACTTTCAATATGCCACAGAGTTGAGGGCTGGGGGAGATTTTTTTTTTCTTAATATACAAACAATCCATGCAAACTTTTCTTCTTTTTTTTAACTTTAGAAGTCACAGATATGAGACAATTGATGGCTACAAGGGAGAGATAGGTCTACTAACTTCAGATAAACAATTTTCATGGAAGAGGTAGTAGAGGATAGACCTGTAATTTCACTGAAAACTCCTGAGTAGACACAAACATAACAAAACTCTCTAACAGTGTAGGTCAGAATCAACTCTTTAATTTTTACTCTAAGGGAGTTGCCTTGAACACTGAGAAGTTAAATAACTTTCTTAGGATCATGTAGCCAGAGTATATCAGAAACGAAATTGAATCCTGGCTTCAGTGACAGACTTCTGTTCATTGCACCACGTTGCTTCTTGCTCGGGAAAGGAATGTTAATGTAGTTTAAAGCAATAATCAAGGAATAAAACCCACAGACAGAGAAGGGAATTTAACTACTGGTATTTAGTATTACTTCCACCCTTTCATTTTGAAAGGGAAAACTGAGCCCAATTTTGAGAATAAGCTAAGAATATACTGACTTTCTGAAAACCTCTGAAAGTTGGATAATAAAATGAGGGGTACATATAGAATTATTAGAAATATCTTCACAATAGTTATGCTCTTGCTCTTTGCCTACCTTTCAATTCTCTAAAACACATTTGTTCTTTGTCTTACACAGTATGCAAATATCTGTCACTTCATGGATTATTTCACTATTTTCACTTCATCTTTTTGTGTCCTATCCAATGTTTTTCTGTTTTATGTGCCTAGATTATAAACTCCCAATGGGGAGAGATCAAGGTTACATAGAAGTCTTCATAAAATATAGGTAGACAACTGATGTTTTATGATAATGCCTTTGATGGGGATGATGGTACCTGATTTACAAATATTAAACAGCCCAGTCCAGGAATAATTGGCATCATTCTCTCTAACTCTGCTCACAAATTTGTCTGCTTTAAAAAAAAAAAAAGAGAGAGAGAGAGAGAACTGCCAAGATCTCACATCCCCTAGTATTAATGGATATTGCTAGCATAAGGACATTGCAAGGGTCATTTAAGCTTTATATTGGAACTTTACCCTTGATCTTTCAGAAGTATTTGCAAATTAGTATACTAAATATATTTTATGAAAGAAGGAAAGATTATTCCCGTTTAAATAACTTCAGTTGATCATCTGCATTTTTTTCCACTAAATATACTCCATCATGTCGTTCTTTTTTATTTTTACAGTGTTCTTAAACTCATATGTTCTATCAGAGTTACCTGTGACCTTTTCACCTCAAAATGCCATGCTCCTAGGCCAAGAGAATTGTTAAAGGCTGGTTGGCAAGAAAAGATGCTCAGCATGGGAGATTCCTCAGCTAGACAGAGCAGAGATTGAAAAAGCACAGTTCTAGGAAGCCTGAGGCAATAGTTACAATGGAGGAAGGCAGATAAGTGGTACTCTAAGGTGGTTACCCAGATGGAAGTGGTCAAGTGGGGCCATGTGACATGCTTGACAGTATCAATGTCCTGAAGTGCTACCTGCTGACAATTTTGAGAAGATTTGCCACCTGCTTTCTGTGACATAGTTGGTGGTATTTTTCTCAACGATCTCTTCTAATAAAGGAAAGAAGCAGTGTTGATAACTTAAAAATCATTGACATTTAGGTTTTATTTCAAGCATCAGCAAACTAAATAAATTTCCATACACAATAAACAGAAAAAGGACCCATCTATTCTAGTCTTTGTCTCACTTTGTATACTAATCTATTCTCAGATCACCCCTTCCTCTAGGAGTCTAGGGACCTTCTGCAGCTCTTCAGTCACTTTTCAGTTGTGTCTGACTCTATGTAACCCCATTGGGGGTTTTCTTGGTAATGATATGGGAGTGGTTTGCCATTTCCTTCTTTAGCTCATTTTACAAATTCATAAACTGAGGCAAGCAAGGTTAAGTGACTTGCCCAGGATTACATATATAGTAAGTGTTTAAGGTTAGATTTGAACTCGGGAAGATGAGACTTCCTGAGTTTAGGTCCTCCGCTCTCTCCACTCAGCCACCTAATTGCCCATCTAGGGACGATGGGAGTTGTGGTTGCAAATGTGGAACTCAGACAGTATTCCCTGCTAGGGCAAAATTAATGACTAACATGCACTGGAAACAAATTATTAATGGCTTTCTTTCAACATCTTCTTTATCTTTCCTTTTGCTCATAATTTGCTCATTTCCATTTTATGTTTTTTTATGTGTTCAGCAATATGATATAGGAATATATGTATTCATTTGTATAAAGTGTAGGTCTTTTTATACATGTACTGTAATACACATATGTACTGCTATATAGCTACTCTACATAGTATATAAGTGAATATATAATCCACCCATATGTTAATTTATATATTATATTTAAACATGAAAACAAGCATAATTATGTCTATAGCACAGGTATGTGCAGCCATATAGAATCTCTTTGCAATGTGCCTTTTCAGATAAAACCAGTAGGGAATAGTCTATCCTACCTATAAAGTTTGAAATGAATGGACTTTATTGTGAATGCCAAATTCACAAGTTTATATTTTCTTTTTAAATTTTTTTCCAGAATTTATTTTAGTTTTCAACATTCATTTCCACAAGATTTTGAGTTCCAAATTTTCTCCTCATCTCTCCCCCACCCTTCATCCCAAGATGGCAAGCATATTGATCACCCCTTCAACTAGTCTGCCCTCTTTTATACTCCCCCATCCCTCTCCTCACCCCCTTACTCTTTACTTTCTTATAGGGCAAGATGGATTTAAATACCCCATTCCCTGTATATCTTATTTCCTGGTTGCATGTAACAACAGTTTCTTAACATTTGTTTTTAAAACTTTGAGTTACAGATTCTCTCCCTTCTTCCCTCCTCACCCACACCCCATTGGGTAGATAAGCAATTCAATATAAGTTACACATGTGTAGTTATCGAAAACCTTTCCATAGTACTTATATTATGAAAGACTTTATTTTCCTACATCCTATCCTGCTCTCCATTTATTCTATTTTCTCCTTTGATCCTGCCCCTTTTCAAAAGTATTTCCTTCTGACTACTCCCTCTCCCAATCTACTCTCCCTTCTATCATTCCTCCCTCTTATCTCCTTCCCTCCTGCTTTGCTGCAGGTTAAGACACCCAATTAAGGGTATATGTTATTCCCTCCTCAAGCCAAATACAATAAGAGTAAAGCTGACTCATTCCCTTTCACCTCTTTGCTCTTCCCTTCCATTGTAATAGCTTTGTTTTGCCTCTTTTATGTGAGATAATTTGTCCTATTCTATCTCTCCTTTTCTCCTTCTTCCAATATATTCCTCTCTCACCTCTTAATATTATTTTTTAGATATCATCCCTTCATCTTCAACTTACCCTGTGCACTCGATCTATGGATACATACACACACACATACCTATAAATACATATATATGTACATATATATTCCCTTCAACTATCTAATACTGAGAAAAGTCTCAGGAGTTACAAATATCATTTTCCCATGTAGGAATGTAAACAGTTAAACTGTAATAAGTTCCTTATGATTTCTTTTCCTCTTTACCTTTTCATGCTTCTCTTGCTTCTTATATTTGAAAGTCAAATTTACTATTCAACTCTGTTTTTTCCATCAAGAGTACTTGAAAGACCTTTATTTCATTGAATAACCATATTTTCCCCTGAAAAATTATACTCTGTTTTGCTGGGTAGGTGATTCTTGGTTTTAATCCTAACTCCTTTGACCTCTGGAATATCATATTTCAAGCCCTTTTGATCCCTTAATATAGAAGCTGCTATTTCTTGTGTAATCCTGATTGTTTCCACAATACTCAAATTGTTTCTTACTGCTTGTGATATTTTTTCCTTGACCTGGGAACTCTGAAGTTTGAGTATAATACTCCTAGTTTTTTTTTTTATAATCTTTTTCAAGAGGTGAGCAGTGAATTCTTTCAATTTCTGTTTTACCCTTAGATTCTAGAATATCAGGGCAGTTTTCCTTGATAATTTTTTGAAAGATGATGTCTAGGGTTTTTTTTTTCTCTTTGATCATGGCTTTCAAGTAATCCAATGATTTTATAATTATCTCTCCTGGATCTACTTTCCAGGTCAGTGGTTTTTTTTTTCCAATGAGATATTTCACATTGCTTTCTTTTTTTTTTTTCATTTTTTTGGATCTGTCTTATAATATCTTGATTTCTGATAAAGTCATTAGCTTCCATTTGCTCCAATCTAATTTTGAAGGAATTATTTTCTTCAATGAGCTTTTGAATTACCTTATCCATCTGGCCAATTTTGCTTTTTAAAGCATTCTTTCTCATTGGCTTTTTGGGCCTCTTGCCATTTGAGTTAGTCTCTGTTTTTAAGATGTTACTTTCTTCTGTATGTTTTGGGTCTCATTTAGCAAGTTGTTGACTCATTTTTCATGATTTTCTTGCATCACTCATTTTTCTTACCAGTTTTTCCTCTACTTCTCTTATTTGATTTTCAAAAATCCTTCTTGAGCTCCTCTATCACCTGTGATGAATTGATATTTTTCTTGGAGGATTTTGATGCAGGAGTTTTGACTTTGCTGTCTTCTCTTTCTGTGATTTGATCTTCTTTGTCACCAAAGAATGATTCTGTAGTCTGATTTCTCCTCCTCTGTTTGCTCATCTTGCCTATCAATTATTTGACTTTTGAGCTTTTCACCAAGGCAAGCCTCTGCTTTCTGAGTGGAGAGAGCTGTGTCCCAAATTCCTGGGGTTTTGTGTAGCTGTTGTTGGAGCCTTTCCTAGATATCTGCCTTAGAACTGTGAGGAGGACTCCTCCTCCATAGCCAGTCCAAGTTCTTCCATGCCAGCCCTCCTCCTCACCCTAGGACTGCCACCCAAGACTGCAACCCAGGTCCTAGCAGGGCAAAGCAAGAGAATCCTGCCTCAATGCCAGCAAAGAGATTCCTGTAATTGCCCTGTGGTCAGACACTTGGTCCCCCCACCATCTGTGGGCCTGAAGTCCCAGAAGCAGCTGCTCAGCTACTGCAGCTGCTGCCACCTGCACTACCCTGGGGGCAGGGGCCAGAAAGGGCTGTTCCCTTGCTCAGGTCCAAGTGAGCTTCCTCACTGAACTTTTACTTTCTCTTTGGTGTTTATGAGTGGAGAAGTCTGGAAATGGCCACAGCTGTCAGTGATTCTGTCCCCTGAAGTCTCCTCTGACTCGTCTTTGCCATAGGTTTGTGTTGCCACAGCTCACATAGGACTATGGCTCTGCTCCCAGCCCTGTGTGATAGACCCTTTCTTTCAGCTTGCCAGGCTGACTTCAGCAGGACATGTATTTCACTCTGTCATTTTCTGGGTTCTGTAGCTCTAAAATGCTTTTAGAGTCATTTTTTACAGATGTTGGAGGTAATTTGGGATGAGCTTAAGTTGGTTACTGCTTTTACTCTGCCATTTTGACTCCATCCCATGAATTGACTTTTAACAAATCAAATAAACCTTCATCATTGAAAATTAAATAGATTTCACATACACATTAACAAATATTATATGACAGGAGTTGCCATAAAATGTCACTCTTTTTTTAATCCAGAATCAAATTTAGGACAATCTCTTAATCTTTCAAATGAGCAATTTGAGAACCATTATAAAGTTAAGTGTAGTTGCACAATACATCAAGGAGTAAAAGTTCTTTATAATTTTTCCTTCCACTTTCTTTCACTCAACCTTATGTAATTTGGCTCCCTATCCTATCAAGAAACTAAAACTGATCTCTCAAGAATTATGAATTTCTTCTTAATTGACTTATCTAATGCTTTTAAACAGTCTACAACCCTGTTGACTGTTTCATAGTAGTTGATTCTAGACCTACTTTCCTCTTGGATACTCTTTTTTTTTCTTCTGCATTTTCATAAGATGGGTCTTCCCTTGTGCTCCTCCTACCTATGTGTTTATTCCTTTTCTTTTTCTTTTGCTCACTCATCATCAATGTTAAATCTCCAAACAAGGTTTTTTCCCCCAGGTTTCTTATCTCTCAAAACTCTTATACACGACAACCTCATCATCTCCCATGAGTTTAAAATTAACTTTCTAAAAATGACTTCCAGATAGTTATGCCTGTCTCTCTCTCTGCCTTATCTATCTATCTTTCTATTTCCCCAATTTCTGTCATGATCTCCAGTTCTATATTTTCATCTGTCTAATGGACATTACAAACCCTGTGTTCCATAGGTATCTCAAACTCAACAAATACAAAACAGAACCTTTTCTCTTTTTCTCAAATCTCAGCCCTCTTCACAACACCTCTATTTATTTTAATTAGATCATTATCCCTCCCCTCTTCCAGTTTTATAATTGAGTGTCATCTATAACTTCTAACTCTTCCTCAGCTGATATACCCAAAAAACTGCCAAACATTCTTCCTACTTCTCCAGCATTTTTTGGAACCACTCCCTTCTCAGTACCAATATTGTCACCAAATTAGTTATGGTCCTTATCACTTCTTGCTTAAATTATACCACTGGACTCATCATTGATTCTTCTGCCTTATGTCTCCACAGTTTAATCCATCCATTATGTGGCTTGTAAAGTCATTTCCCTTAAGCGTAGTTGTCATTATGTTAATCCCCTACCTAATAATTATCATTGACTCTCTTTTGCCTCTGAGATAAAACATAAACTCCATACCAATCTGTTCTTACAGGTTAAATACACACAAATACAGACACACACAGAAAAGACACAGAAACTTACATATATACATACATGTATGTATATCATTCACCTTCCCATATTCTCTGTTTTAGTCAAATGCTTTGCTCACTCATTTTCACATAATACTTCATCTCCTATCTCTATGACTTTGCCCCATCCCTATACTATATCTAGAATACACTTCTTCACTTACATTTTTTTAAAAATCCCTTAAAAGTTCATGACTAAGATCAATTACTACCCTCTACATAAAACATTTTCTGCTCTTCAACATGCCTAGTGCAGTCATTTCCTAAACTAACTTGAATTTATTTTGCATACATTTTTATGTATGTGATATACATGTTCTTACCATTATAACATAATCTTCCAGGAAGTAAAAATGCATTGTCTTGTAAGCTAAGTGTCTAGCACTGTGCCTAGTACAAAATAGGCACTTGAAAAAACATGTAAATCAGATAAAAGTATACAAAAAGCCTGGTCATTTTCACTCTACCATACCCTCAATAATGTAGCAAATTCTCTTTTTGTAGGTCAACTACCACTCTATACAGTTAAAATAATAATTTTTAAAAGATTATTTATTGTTAGTCCTGTTATTGTTGTTCTATGATAATATTAGAAATAGAATGTTTTAGTTTCTTAAATTAGATTTCAATTAGAATTAAAGACTTCATATGGTCATAAACATTTTCTGATAGAATAAATAAAACTATATACATTATTAAATGCGAAAATATTAAATATTTTAAGTAGATGGTCAGAAAAAATATTTTGCTTCCAAAAGATCTCAGTAGATAACAAAAAAAAAGCAGTGAAGCAATTCATAGGGATAACAAAATGGCGATAATTGAAAATTTTATTTGGGTGCATTTGCCAATAATAACATGCTTTATTAGTAGCTATATATTTTCTAAAAGAGTGTGGCTATTTCCTTCAGACATTATTTTTAAGTTATCTTAGCAACATTAATATTTTTTGACTGAGATCTGAATTGTTTCTTTTGTGTTTAACTGAAATAATTCAGAGAATACCAAAGCTGGGACCATGAGTTAAGTCATAGGCTAAAGATTCATTTCTTGTGGTATAAGATAGTCCTTCCAAAATCATGAGGGAAAACTAGTGAGCATACACTAGTTTTGACAGGAGTTGCCATAAAATGTCACTCTTTTTTTAATCCAGAATCAAATTTAGGACAATCTCTTAATCTTTCAAATGAGCAATTTGAGAACCATTATAAAGTTAAGTGTAGTTGCACAATACATCAAGGAGTAAAAGAACTACGGAAGTAGAGACATTGTGCTATAGTGGAAAGAACATGGGCTTTGGAATCAAGAAAGCCCGACTAAAGTCCATAATGAAATACATTAATTGTGTGAACATGGGTCTTGGTTACTTCATACAGAAAAAGAGAAGTTAATCTCCAAATCTAATTTGTGAGTAATATGAGAACATATCTTGTCATTTAAAACTCACACACATACATACACACACACAAGACACATGCATATACACATACACACATATATATATATATATATGTATATATGACTATGTCTGTGTCTGTCTCTTTATGTGTATATATGCTGCATTAGTCAGCCTGTGTGCCACTGACATACTATCTCTCATTTTGTTAAAAATATTAAAAATTTGTTAAATTTGTTAAAAATTGTTAAAAACAAAATTCACCCTCAAAGAACAAAAATTGAGTATCACTAGACAATAATACATATTTGTTGAGATGATTCATTTTGATCTATTCTTTGTAGGCACTGGTGGTTTGAACAGTCAGTGGTATACACCCTCACTCACTCTATCATTCATTTATTCCATGAGATATATGTTTACTTTCTTAAATCCACAAGACCAGTTTCTATGCCCCCAACAAATAAAATAAGAGTTAAGTAAGATAGCTACTTGAACTTTCTTTTGTTTTGTATTTATTTGTATCATTTTAATTACTCTATTTGAAGTCAGATTTTTTACACAGTAGCTTGAACAGAATCAAAATGGCAAAGGCCTAAATCCTGATAATAAGATAGACAGTATATTTTAATTGCTATAGCAGTTTCATTCTCAAGGTTAAGAAATTTAAAATATATAATTACAGTCATGAAGTTTTCTAAGTCTAATAGAGAAAACAAACTAATCAGTGAATAACAAAGATAGTGTTCAAATACCCGAAGTGTTATTGTGGTGACCCAATAAACCAGAGGTTAGAAATAATCATGCTAACAAGGTTTCAAAATAAATTAGACATAGCACTCTCAAGTGTTATTAAACCTAACATATTATTAGCATTAAGCATAGAGGGTAAAACTAATTCTAATTACAAAGTCAGTCAAATGTCAGCTAAAGAAAAAAGAAAACTCAGATCACAAAACTGAATTTCCTTTCTGTACATACAGCTTTTCATGCCAAAAGTATAGATTTATGACGTTCTATTTAACTCTACTACTTTCAAAAGAAAAAGGGAATGATTATCTTTATCAAATGATAAATAGCAAATGTCTTAAAATTCATTTGAAGCAAAATTAACCTAATATTCTTTTTTGAAGATGTGTCAACTTGATAGATTTAAAGTTAGGAAAAAAAGGGCTTTAGTCCTAGAAAACTAATCTAAAACTTTCATTTTATAGTTGAAGAAATTGGGGCACAACAATATAAAATAATTTGCCCAAGGAAATGCATGGTAGAGCCTATATTCAAACTTGAAAACTGAAATTTATTCCCTTTCCAGTGAACCATCCTGTCTTCTGAGTTGTTCTCTCTATTTTACCATGATACCATCTAGAGTGACCATACCATATTATTATTAATTTTCAGTTTATTTACTTTGATCTATTGATAACATTCCCAAAGAGTCTCTTTTATTTAAAAAAGTAGCTGATATCTATATGAAGAA
>CM053581.1:150582922-150635227 GCA_028627135.1 Pseudochirops cupreus
GTTATATATTTGGTAAATGGAAAAGCAGAATAGAAGCCAGTTCTCTTCAGTCAGTCTGTTAGCAAGCTTTGATAAACCACTTACTATGTTCAAGACATTGTCTTAAATTCTGGGAATATAAGGAAATGGAAACAAAGTTCACTGTTCTCAAGAAACTCATAGTGTAATGAAGGAGAAAACTTGCAATCAATGGAGAGAAGTCACTAGAATTAAAAGTGATCCAGAAAGGTTCCCTATAGAAGGTAGGCTTTTAGGTAGAACTTGAAGGAAGCCAGGGAAATCAGGAAGCAGAGCTTAAGTAGGAGAAACATTCTAGGCATGGAGGATAACTAGTGAAAATGAATGGAGTCATGAGATGAAATGTCTTGTGAAAGGCATCAAAAGGAGCCTAGTGTCACTGAATCACAGAATATGGAAGGGGGTATAAGGTTTAAGAAAACTGGAAAGGCAGGATGTGGAACAGGTAATGAAATGATTCATTAACCTACTAAAGATAAGATCTCTATGGGCAAGATATTGTTAATGTATCCTAACTGGCTGGAGAATAAAGTAGGATTATGTGTAGGAAGTTCTAGGACAGAATTCTCCTTACATGTGTGTGGAGTTATGTAACTGATTTATTTAACCTCGAAGAATATACAATTTCCATATGCTAATAAATTAATAAAAGCTTATTCTGATGTTATGTTTTAACATTTACAAAGATTTCTACATACATGATCTAAGTTGACCCTTACAGTTAACCTCTATGGTAGGTACTATCAGTATCATGATCATTTAATTACACAGAGGCAGGTATGGCCCAACTAAATTTGGAAGTTATATCATACATATGAAGTTTATGAAAGAGAGAAAAGTGTTATAAAATAAGAAAGGTAACCGGAAACCAGAAAGTGAGGGACATCAAGTGAAAGTAAGATGAACATTTCTTTTTATCTTTTCCTATAGGCAATAGGGAGCCAATGTAGTTCTTTCAGCAGGGAAGTGATCTAGTCAGGGTGGTACTTTAGGGTCATTATTTTGTCTGCTGTAAGGATGAAGATAGAGTAAGAAAAGAGAGACCAGTTAGACCAGGAGACCAGATAGACCAGGTACAAGGTTATTATAAGAATCCAGGTAAGAGGAGATATCAAAGACCACTAACTTCTCAATAATGAGTGAACAGGAGTCAAGATTTTACTGTCTTTTACACACTCATTTAACCCTCACAACACCCTTCTCTAATAATTCCTACAGAAACTATTATCTCTACTTTAACAATGAATTTTAGAAAACTTACATTATTTAAAGAAGGCCACACAGACATTCCATTAGGTCAAAATCAGGTATCCATTTTGACCTATCATTGTATGGTATGAGAGGTTGGCATACCTAGTTTCTGACAAATTGTTTTCCAGTTTTCATGGGAATATTTGTCAAATGTTGAGTTTTTCTCCTAAAAGTTTGAATATTTGGGTTTATCCAACATCAGATTATTATGAAAATTTATTACTGGATATTATCTACCTAATCTGTTCTACCACTCTTAATTCTTAGACATTACCAGGTTGTTTTGATGATTATAAGTTTGTAATACAGTTTGAGATCTGTTATTGCTAAGCTATCTCTTTCACAGTTTTTTCCATTGATTTCTTGAATTTTCCTGACCTTTTGTTACTCCAGAAAAAAAAATTGTTATTTTTTTCTAGGTCTCTAAAACATTTTTGACAGTTTGATATGGTACTGCATGAGTAAATTAATTGAGTAACATTGACATTTTTATTATATTGGCTTATCCTTCCCATGAGCAACTAATATATCTCTAATTGTTTACATCTGACTTCATTGGTGTGAAGCATTTTATAATTGTAATCATATAGTTCCTGAGTTTGTCTTGG
Source organism: Pseudochirops cupreus (assembly GCA_028627135.1). Taxonomy (NCBI): domain Eukaryota; kingdom Metazoa; phylum Chordata; class Mammalia; order Diprotodontia; family Pseudocheiridae; genus Pseudochirops; species Pseudochirops cupreus. The sequence goes on from CM053581.1 coordinate 150,584,800, forward strand.
CGGGTAGACTGCCAAGTATTTTATGTTATCTGCAGTTATTTTAAATGGAATTCCTTTTTCTTTTGATGGACTTTATTGGTAATGTATACAAATGCTGATGATTTATGTGAGTTTACTAATATACTTTTCCAAAGCTATTGTTTCAATTGGTTTTTCAGTTGATTCTCTAATGATCTCTAAGTATACCATCAAATCATCTGCAAAGAGTAATAGTTTTGTTCGCATATTGCCAAATCTAATTCTTTCAATTTCCTTCCTTTCTCTTATTGCTGTAGCTATCATTTCTAGTATAGTAATGAATAATAATGGAGATAATGGACATCCTTACTTTACCCCTCATCTTATTGGGAAGGTTTACAGCTTTTCCTCATTACAGATAATGATTGCTAATGGTTTAAGAGAGTTACTATTTACCATTTTGAGGAAAGTTCCATTTATTCCTTGCTTTCTAGTATCTTTAGTAGGAATGAGTGTTTTGTATTGTGAAAAGTTTTTTCTGCATCTTTTGAGATAAGCATATGATTTTTTCTGTATTTGTTATTGATACGTTCATTTATGCTCTTAATTTTCGTAATATTGAATGATCTGTGCATTACAAGTGTAAATCTCAACTGGTCATAATGTATGATCTCTGTGATATATTTCTGTAATGTTCTTGCTGATATTTAATTTAAAAATTCTGCATCTATATTCATTAGGGAAATTAGTCTATATTTTTCCTTTTCTGTTTTTGCTCTTCTTTGTATAGATATCAGCAACATATTTGCATCATAGAAGGAATTTGGTAGGACTCCTTATTTGTCTATTTTTCCAAATAGTGCATATAATTTTTAAATTATTTGTTCTTTGAATATTTGGTAGAATTAAATTGCTATTCCATATAACCTCAGGATTTTTTTTAGAGGTTTCATTCATGGCTTGTTCAATGTCTTTTTCTGAGGTAGAGTTACTTAAATTTTCTAGAGTTTTTTCTCTTAATCCAGGCAACTTATATTTTTTTGTTAGATATTCATCCATTTCACCTAATTCGTCAGATTTATTGGTTTATAGTTAGGCAAAATTGCTCCCAATAATTGCTTTAGCTTTTTCTTCATTGGTGGTGAATTTACCTTTTTTCATTTTTGATACTGATAATATGGTTTTCTTCTTTTTTCAAGTCAGATTAGTCAATGCTTTATCTATTTTCATAAAACCTGTTCATAGTTTCATATATTAGCTCAATGGTTTTCTTTTGAATAATTTTATTAGTATCCTCTTTGGTTTTCAGGATTTCAATCTGGTTTTTAATAGGGGGGCTTTCAATTTGTTCTTTTTTTGTTTTTCTTTTAGTTGCATTTCAAATTCATTAATCTGGTAATTATTTTATTGATGTAAGCATTTAGGGATATAAATATTCTGCTAAGCAGTGTTTTGACTGTATCATATAAATTTTAGTATACTCTCTCATGGTTGTTATTCTCTTTAATGAAATTCTTCACTGTTTCTATTATTCATTTTTGACCTACTAATTCCTTAGAATTAGATTAATTAGTTTCCAATTAATTTTAATCTATATGTTCATAGTCTTTAATTGATTGTAATTGTATCCCACCATGGTCTGGAAAAAGATACATTTAATATTTCTGCTTTTCTACATTTGTCTGTGAGGTTTTATGCCCTAATACGTCATCGATTTTTGTAAAGGTACCATGTACAGCTGAGAAATTATTTTCTTCTCTATAACTTCTCTTTACTTATTTTTGGTTAGATTTATCTAGTTCTGACAGAGGAAAGTTGAGGTACACTATTAGTATAGTTTTACTATTTCCTTCTATAATTCATTTATCTTTTCCTTTAGGACTTTGGATGCTATGCTATTTGGTGCATATGTGTTTAGTACGGATAGTACCTCATTGTATCTGTTGCCATTTAGCAAAATGTAGTTTCCAGCTTATATCTTTTAATTTGTTCGATTTTTGCTTTGACTGAGGTCATGATTAATATCCATGCTTCCACCCTCCCCCTTAGCTAAAGCATAATAGATTCTGTTTTAGGCCCTTATGTTTTACTCTGTTTGTATATCTCTGTTTCATGGGTGTTTCTTATAAGTAACACATTCTTGGATTTTGATTTTTAATCCATTCTAAAGCCCATTTACATTTTATGGATAAGTTGACCCTATTCACACTCTCAGTTATGATTACTAAGTATTACCCTCCATTCTTTCCCTCTTTCTTTCCCTCTCCCTCTCCTTCTCCCTCTCTCTTACTCTATCCCTCTTCAAAAAGGTCTTTTGTGTACTTTCTCACTTAAACCACACTTCCTTCTAACCCCACCTTTAATCTACTTTCTCTCGTACTTCTCTTTAGAGTAAACCAGATATCTATTCCCATCTGAGTATGCATGTTATTCCCTTTGAGCCAATTACAATGAGCGTAAAGTTCAAACATTGAATACCACCCCTATTTTTTCTCATTCTTCTTTCTTCCTTCCCTATTCTCCCAGTGCATTTCTCTTTCTCACCCCTTGATTTTATAATTTTTTTAAATCATCCCATCCTAGTTGACTTACACCTATGTCCTCTGCCTCTGTACACTACTAAATGCTCTAATAATGATAAAGCTCTTAGGAGTTACGTGTACAATTTCTCCATATTGTAAGGAGATCAGGTTAAAATTATTCGATACCTTACGATTTCTCTTTCATGTGTGCCTTTTTATGCTTCTCCTGAGTTTTGTATTTGAAAGTCAAATTTTCTATTCAGCCCTAGACTTTATATCAGGAAGGCTTGAAAGCCCTCTATTTCATTAAATATCCATTTCCTCCATGAAGGAATATGTTCAATTTTGCGGGATATTTTATTTTTGGTTTAAATCCTAATTTCTTTGGTTCTTGAAGTGTTGTAGTTCTAACCATCCAATACTGTAATGTGGAAGCTACTAAATTGCATTTCATCTTGGCTGTGGCTCCACTACATTTAAATTATCTTTCTGGCTGCTTACTGGGTAGCTCTTATATTTGACAATAATTTTCCTGATGGGTTTTTTTGAGGGGAGGGAGGCATCTCTTTTGGGAGGTGGAGATAGATGAATTTTTCCAAATTCTATTTTACCCTCTGGCTTTGAGATATCAAAGTAGTTTTTTCTTAATAGTTCCTTGAAATATTATGTCTAGGCTCATTTTTTTTTATCTTGGCCTTCAGTTCAATTTACTTATTTTTCTCTTCTATGCCTTTTTTGTAGCTGTTTTGAGATTATTCTGAATTTGTGTCTTGATCTTCCCTGTAATCACATTCTATGATTAAGTCAAGTTTTTTTTCTCATCTTTCCAGACTATTTCTTGACTTTCAACTTTATGTTAAAGTAGGGTTTAGCTTCTGAAATAGAGAGGACTCTGTATTAAGCTTCAGATTATTTTGTGGTGCTGTTTTCAAAGTTAGTTGTGGGAGTCTATGTGTTTTTTGTGCTTCCAAACTGGTATGATTTAAAGAGAGGTGTGGTCACTGCTCTGCTGGCTTGTGCTCTTATTTTTACTTCAGTCATAAGTGCTAGTAGTTCTCTTTGCCTTGAAACTGTGACCAGGTCCCCAGCTCTCCTGAAGTAATAAGAACTAGTTCTCCTCTTCCTGGAACTGTAACCTGAAATTATGTATAGGCAATGCAGCAAGGTCCTTAACTTTGCAATGGCAAAGGATCCTTTGTAATCTCTAACCATTTCCCTTGACTCCCTTAGTGTCTGTGGGGTGCGAATTTTGTATGTTGCTGCTGCCATTATTGTAGCCACCTCCAAGACCTGCTACTAACATTGCCATGGTTTATCTTGTCCTTTTATTCAAGTGTAACTATAACTGGTAGTGTGAGTGGCCTTTCCTGTCAACCTCCAAAGTTGTTTTTGGTCTTATAAATTATTTTACTCCAACCTTCTTTTGGTTCAACTCCTCTAGAATTCAGTTTGAAGCATTATTTTAAGGTTGTTTGGAGGGGGATGTTGGGAGAGTTCAAGTGAGTTACTCCCTGTAATAATAATGTCACTTGATCCCTTTGTATCATCAAAGCTAACAGGTACTTAGCGCCTAGTTTGAAATTATTTAGATCAAGCCTCTGTTAAGAAACAAAAGGTATAAACCTCTACTTCTGATGGAACAGGAAGTTGCTAATGTAACAGGAAGGGACAGAACAGGGAGGAGCTAATAGGTATATTAGGAGAAGCCCTAGCTGGGATTTCAGATCTTCTTGGAGCCAGGTTTTAGAGACTGAGGAAGAGAGGTCCAGGCTGGAGAGAATTATTTTTTTTGAGAACCTGGAAGAAGTGATTTTGATTCTGGAAAATAGTTCAAACTTTGGAATTTTTGAAAATTAGAAATAGTTATGATAATTCAATGCATCTGCTTCTTCAAAGTAGGCTGTTTTATAATCAAAAAGGGGAAGATTATCCCTTTTGGCCCCACTTACTGTGTTTTTTGCCTTATTTGATTTTTTTTTTTCTTTTGGAGAAGCAGGTTTTTGATGAGACTTGGTTGAACATACAGCAGGAATTGTATTTTCATATTATATTATTAAATGTTTAAGCCATTTAAAAGTTTTAAAAACAGACATGGAGAATAAAGTATATAAAAAGGAAAATATTGAAAAATATTTGTCTGTATTTTAACTGGGTACTTTTTGTATACAAATCCTCAAAATCTCTAGATATGGATTCTGAACATCAGCACAGGAAAATTAAAGAAATAAAATTTCTCTTTCTGTTCCCTATTCTGTTACCATGGTGACAGGTACACAGCATTCAGTGAATTAGAAAACTTCCTATACTGCTTTGGGGACTTTTTCTTGCATAAATCTAAATACTAATTCATCATGTTAATCTCCTGAATGAAATGCTCCATTATAACTGAGTTATGAGATTTGCAGAAAATATGCAAAATGAAATCCATTTGAAGGGAGATAATTTCAACTATTAATATTTAAATTCATTATAAATTTATTTTATAAACATGCTGATGTCAAAAGAATTATATATTATATAAGTTGAGAGCTATTAAAAATGCTTTTGTCAAAATCTCAGTTTAATCTTGTGGAGTGATGGTTGTGAATTTTATCCCCTGTAATTATTGTTACACATAATTATTTATTTATAAAAAATTTGAAGATAAATTCCAGCTGATAAGTCTTTAGGTGTAATATCTACTAGAATATTTTTCCAGTGAGGAGGGAAAAAAGCTATTCTTTCTGGGCTAATGAACAATATCAACAAAGTCAATTTGATTAAAGCCTATTGTGTGAAGGTTTAAATGAATGGAAATAAGGACTCCCAGTTTGTATTCCCTGGAGATGAAGCATAGTAGTGTCCTCATCAGGAAAACAAAGGAAGTTTGGATATGAGTCAAGTGTTTTTTTTTAATAATAATTTCCATTCTAAGTTAAGTTCTGTGTATGTCAGATTCTGCCTTTGTAAGAAGGAACCTACATTCATTGATTCCTACTACCTGTAGTAAGCTACAGCTATTTTAGGATTTTGATCATATCTAGAGGGTTATATTATAAATTTTAGTCACTTGTTCAGATACATTTCATAGCAAAATTTTGTGTAGGAGTTGATATGAAACATAAATCTCAAATTGTTTTCATAGAAACAAAGTAATGTATACACCCAGGATAAACAAATATGTTTTTCACTTATGGGATAACACATATATTGGTTTGGAAATCAAGGGAAGTATATAGTGTGCTTTAATTTTAAGAAATGATATTTTAAGAAAAAAATTCCTTTTTTAGACTTGGTACAGTATCTATAATATTGGAGAATAATTATAATTTCTGTATATTTGCCTTTGAACAAATAACTTCATCAATAAAACTGATGGATGTAGACTAGATAATCTCTAAGGATCTGCTAGAGAAGATACAATGGAACGGAATCATTTGTGTGGCTAAAAGTGTTTGCCGTAGCAAGGAGGTGGTAATGAAAGTGGAAATAGTAACAAAGGGAATATGAGTGAAGTAATATGAGGAGACGGAAAGAAGAGCGAGTCCTCAGCAAATCATCTCCTTTTATTTCTGTCAAATATAAGGCAAGTTTCTCAGCTAAGAGTGAGGGGCATCATATATGATTTAAGGAGAGATTAACAGGTCTGGAAAAGCTATTGTCATAAATAGGATAGTAAAATTTTTAGGAAGGTATGAAAGGATTGCCATGCCACATTGAGGGACTAATTGGGATTATGTAATATATATCTGTCATGGATGCATTTAGAACAGTTCGGTGATGTTTCTCTTGCTTCCTTTTGTAGTATGTGAAAAAAAGCTAAAGCAAAGGATGATGAGAATAAACCCAAAGCTAAATCTGGGCAGGTCAAGATTAGTGACAGAATAGTGGAATGTGGGAGAAAGAGAAAAGCACACTGTAGAGATGAATTGGTTTACCAAAGGATCAAGACAGAAAAGGAAAGAGAGTATATTTGTTTGCAGGAGCATTAAAAAACAAAACAAAACACCTAAGGGTTAAGCTATTAGATGTCATGGGGAAGATAAAAACATAAAAGGTCATAAGATGGTGTAACAATAATGCAATATTCATAACACCCATGATGTTATGAATATGCTGGTATAGTTGTGAATTACAAAATGTAGCAAGCTCTCCACATGGAGGGCAGAACAAAGGCCTTTATTCAAATACCAGAAAACCTAGTCCTAGAACCAGAAAGATGAGTCCCAGAACCAGAAAGCCAAAGTCATTACAGTAGTCATGAAGTTAATACACATGGTTAATGCAGTGAACACCCACATTCCCAAGCCTTCACAATAGAACAGGCTGCCTCAAGCATCACAATAGAACAGTATCCGTCAAGCAGGGATCCTTCTCTCACTCACAGTAGCTCCTCAGCCTGGTTCTTGGAACTTCTCAGCAAAAGTTGCAGAAGGAGGGTCTCAGCAACAATGTAATGCCATGCATGAGCAGCTTCCCAAAAGAATGCTACTGTGAACAGCTTTTAAGATTCTAATTACACAGTATAGTGAACACTTCATTTATTCTGTAACAAATCAATGCAAACATTCACAACAAATCACAATATAATATTCACAACATTACAACATATCACAGAAAATCACAATATAGTGTTCACAACAGCTTATCATTAAAATGGCCACATAGTTTTCACCAAAGTGGCCACAGTATTTAGAACAAAGAACAAAAAAATAATCATCTGGTATCCCTAAGGAGGTTTGCCTCCTCACTCAACCATTCAATCATTTCACGATGCAAGTCTGTCTTCCACTCCTGGGGCAATCATAGGTTAACTTAATCAGTCACTTATCTAGCAATAACTCACTAAGTATCATTAATCACTAAATACAATCATTAGAAAATTACACAAACCCTCCACCCCTCAGTGTCCACTAAACTTCAATTTCATCACACATTCAATATCAAAGGAGAGGCCTTTTATTTATCTTGACTTGGGATGGTCTCTCAAATTCCCTGGATTCCCTTACATGGTCCCAGCTCTTACCTGAATCCACCAAACAGTCACCTGGATTCAGAGGCAGACAGCTCCCATATTATTGTCCAGTCCTCCGGGCAGTTCTTGTTACACACTGAAGATCACAGAATCCAGCACATCTCAAGACCTTCACAATTTATTTTGCTGGGAATTCAAGGATAAACCAAGCCATAAACAAAGTCTTATCCGGGTCATGCTTCTTCAGACCTCCAGCAGTTTGGCTGGTCCTAGGACCCAGAAGAAATCTCTGCCTTCCAGGTGGCCTTCTCAGCAGCAATTTCAGCCTTCACCAGATTCTGGTGAAAACTCATAGAATTCAAATTCGTAGAAAAGTCCAACTCAATTCTCAGTCCAGCAAGTGGCAGCCCATCTTCCAGATGCCAAGAAAATTCTGCTCCCTCCAACAGGAGCTACCAGTAGGAACATTCTTGATTCTGACTGTCTCTTCTCTGTGGCTCTTCTTAAATACACACACACACACACACACACACACACACACACACTGGCTTTCTGTCTCCGCCAACCCCTTCCTGTTATGTCAGAAACAGGAGACAGAGTTCATACCTTCCTTTTCTTTCACAGAGGTTCTTAGCCCTTAGTTACTAAGGGCTAATACTTGCTTACCTGACATAACAAAAAAAGGGGTCTTCAAATTTAAATTAATTACCATTACAGATGGAATGGAAAAATGGAATGATAAAATGATAAAGTATTATGAAGAATTTTAGGGTTTCTGAACAGTAAAGTATAACACTTGAGAGGGATGGCAAAATTAGTCTTAACTTTTCTGTGTATGATTGAGGAGGAATGAAGAAATAAGACATGAGAACTGACTAGACTGAGGAACTGAGGAGACTGAGGAGTATCAATACCTATTGAATTCCTCTAGTTTGATGGAATAAGTTGGGGGAAAAAAGAAGGACAATGAATTTAATGAGAAAAGAAGGAGAATATCCTGGAGACTGATATAAAATACCTGTTAAAATAACAATTTGGTGACATGTTAGGATTGAATTCACTTCAAATAAGACATTACTGAATAATGTTTGTAAAAGGTGTCTGGAAGAAGAAATGGGGATTAAGGACTATTCTGATCCCTCCTTCCAAGACCACTAATGATTTAGGGTCTTTGAGTGATAGCGTAAATAGTCCTATAAAGGGTGGCCAGTAGAGCTTTGTCATGGGAAAGGACTCAAGTATTAATGAGAATGAGGACACGGAGTAGGAATGAATGAGGCTCAAAATGAAAATTTTTTGACTGCGGAGTATGTATTCCAGAGACCACAGTGAAAGGGAGAGGTAGTTCTGTAGTATCAAATTTGGAGGGTACCTTTAAGGAAGATAGGAATGAAAAAGTTGGCAGTGGAGCTGCAACGGAGAATGGTATTGGTACTTCAACAGCTGAAGTTTCAGTGTCACTGAAATGGGTGCAATACGATGGGTAGGAGTGCATTAACGACTGAGGAATGAGTCCAGGTACCTCTAAGACTATAATTTCATAATCTGTGGTTTAAATTTCTATTGAATTATCCTTTACTTTCCTAACAAATACAAAAAATAAATAAATCTGAGAACCACTTGGCAAGGTATAATGGAACGAAAATGGACATTGTTTTCAAAAGACATTCATTGACTTTAATCCTAGAAGTGATCATTACTAATTGTACATAAGCAATTCACTTAATCTCTCTGAAATTCATTTTCTTTATCATCAAATAGAGAATTATATTCTTTTTACTACTTATACTGAAGGTTGTGAAAAACATGACTTGTTAACTTCAATTTCTGTGGAAATACTCAAAGACGTGCTCAGTCTCATTGATTCAAATGCCCTGCCATCAATAGAGTCACCATAAGGTAGTGAACAGATCAGGGCCTCAGAATCAGGAATCAGTGGGTTTAAGACCTGCCTCCAATGTAAAATAGCTATATGACCCTGGGCAAGTCATTTAGCTTCTTAGTTCTCCTGATAACATTCTAATACTAGAAATCATAGAAGACTTGCTGACCTACATTGATAGAGGAAGTATACTTTCCAGGAATTAGTTCCTTATATTGATGAAATCAGAGATTCATTCTCTATTCATATTTTATTTTGTGTAACACTTGCCTGGGTTCCATTAAGTTTACAATAGAAGTCCATTAACAATGTGAGGGCTTCTGTGGGATACTCTGTCTACCTGTTTTTCCTTATAGTCACCAAAATCCCAAGACAGCTTCTTTTTCTATCACACACTTCCTGAGTAACATTTTTTATTCCACAGTTACCAACACCATCATCCCACCACCGTTATCCCCTAATACCACCTGTCTTCTATCACCACTACCATCCTCACAATCTTATTTATCAGAATTATCAGTATGTAAAATCAATATTGTCAAGATATTAGAGTTAAGATAAAAAATAATTCTGAGCTACATTGTTGTCTTGCTGTTTTTTAAAATATTTACTATTCTAGGGATTATTGGTGAATGCAATATTTTCTTGTAGTCAAATAAAAGCAGTGATATATGGCATAATCTTCTGTAGGCTCAATGAAACCATCCTCAGTACAAATTTAACAGACTGGGCAATAGAAATTATATATGCCTCTTTATCATTTGATCTAAAATGATTCCTCAGTTCTCCTTCTTCTTTTTGACAAGGAATACCTAATTTTTCTTTTAGTCTCTTTGGGAGTATAGAGCACTGACTGGACCATTAATAATTGTATGGGTTTTTTGCTGAGATAGTTCACATATCCATTACCATTTATTTTTACTATTCCCAAAGTCCATGAGAAGATGGATATTGAGATGGTGTTAATAGCTCTAAATGTTAGTCTGCTCCTTCTACATGATTTCTCCAAAATATTTTGAAAAAGCATTCATCGAAAACGTTTTACTTTAGAGAAACATCATCAGAGAGTAAAAGGAGTGCTGGGATTTGATGTAAGATAGCTTGGTTTTGTACCAGTTCTTTATCTTATAGTTCTGTGACTTTAGGGAAATAATTTTGTCTCATATATTCATAATTTTTACATTGATTATATTAGAATAGATTCTTCTATAGATTGCTTTGAATTAAAAATCATTGATCATATTAATGTTTGATAGAATGGCAGTAAACCCAAAACAGGGAGTGGGATACCTTAATAGGTCAAATTCTTCTTCCTTTTGAAAGTATAAATCCAACAGCTATACTTGATGTTTGAGGATTTTTTACAGATTGAGGAGAGTAGGGAATAGGGATATGTAAATAAAACTATATATGATTATCATATTCAGTGAAAGTAACTTTCAGATACACTCAAAAAAATTAAATTCTGGAGTGTCGTACCTCCTGTCAATTAGACCATCCCTGCTGCTCCCTCCAGGAAAAAATCTTTGAGAAAGAGAATGTGTAGTTTAATAAGAAGAGTTCTGTTCATTTGGAATCCAGTGTTCTGAGTTTGAATTTGAATTGTGACTCTTTCTTGAGCAAGTTACTTTACCTTCCTGGGCCTCAGTTTCCCTATCAATAAAATAAATGAACTAAATTATAATTTCAGAGATTCTATCTCTAGATCTCATGAAGAGTTTATTCACAACAGCATATTTTGTTATGATGATGTGCTATGATAATTATACTCATAATAATAAGCCAGCTTTTTAGTAGTGATTTAAATTTTACAAAACATTTTGTGCATATATATTCACTCACATGATCCTCATAAGGATCACATGAGATGGGTATTATTATTTTGCCTATTTTTCAAATGCAGGAAAATGGGGCACAGAAAGGCTAATTGCCTTGCCTGGAATGATACAACTATTAAATATCTGAGAGTAGATTAAGAATCAGATCGTCCTGACCTCAAGCCATACTCAATCTATTGGACCATGTATCTTCCATGATTCTTTTACTTTATTTCATATAAACAACTTTCAGGAGAAGTTGAATACCACCACAGTGATATCTCCAAAGTAATCTCTGAAATAACATGTCACATTCACTCAGCATTGGACTTCTAAAATTTTTGATGTGGTCAGTTCCCAAATGTGTGTTGTCTTTATTGTATAGAAGAAAACACATAGGCTACTCTTTGGAATTATTCCCTAAGTGCAACTTAGCTATGAAAAAAAGGAAGAACTCTTCCAATGAAATAGGAATGAACAAAGTGGGCATGAATCTGAATTGTTCATTAGCTTGTTCCCTGTCACATTCACTTTTAGAGGTGGGAAAGGGGAAAAATACAACAAAAGAGATGTTTCAAAATAGGAAATGTGACTTATTTATCTGAAATTTAAAAAATCTTTCAAACTTTCAATTTGTTTCTAAATATTTATGATCCCATCTACTGCCAGTGCTATCACATCATTTTTTATAAAATTGACCAAAAGGTTAAATTAAAGCACCAAAGTAAGAAGTTAGGTAAAAGTGTTGATATATAATTTAGACTCCAGGGCACATAAATCGGCCAAAAAAATTTTTTTTCCAATTTGATTTTTTAAAAAGTGGACCCATCATATTTGTATGAATAAGTGAAACACATGGTCTTGAAGTCTCCAGTTGGTCATAGTTCTCTTTCAATTTGAATATTACCATAAAATAAATGTAATTCTATACTGGTAGATACATGATAGATGTACAAATATATAAATACAGACAGTTATGAAGATAGATGTAGTTATTGCTATCTAGAATAGGTTAGTCAAACTTTATTTACTTTTCATATCTATCTATCTATCTACATATTCTGTTATATAGCAAAATAGCTCCCTGCTCCTGTAAGCTAAGATCAAAGTTCCCAAATCTTTTTTTTCATAAGATTGTTTCTAAAAGCCTGGGTTGTAGACACCTATGAGTCTCATTGTGCCTAATTGAAGGGCCTCTTAAACCTAAGTGTCACAAGTGAAAATTCACATTTTAATGTCTTCTCTTTTTCCAAAATCTCTCAGTTTTACTTTGTAAATTTAAAATTATAGGATTTGTAGCTGGAAAAGCTGTTAAGAAATCATCCAGTATAAACATCTCATTTAACAGACGAAAAAAAAAATTGAGACTCATTGAGAAGTCATTTGTCTACACATAGTAAATAGAACTAAGATTTAACTCCAACTCTTCATAATCTAAATTGAATGCCCTGTGCAGTTATATAACTTTTTAGTCTTAGATCTCCCTTAACTAAAATATTACCCTTGCTCTTCTCCCTTAGCAAAGAAATTTAGAAATATATTTTCATAATAAATGTTAACCATAAAAAGAAATTTTCTTTTGGAATTGAAGGACACAGTTAAGATTTAAAACAAAAAATAAAATCGTGTACATACAATTCATCTTTTTGATATCTCTCAGCATTCAAAACTGCATCTAACATTTAGGGATCATTTGTTATCTGTGTCCAATGGGTTATTTTCACAATGAAGGGAGAAAACAAGCATTTATTAAATACTTACCATATGCTACTCACTCTGCTAAATTCTTTATAAATATAACATTTGATCCTCATAACAACCCTTTGAGGTAGATGTCATTGTTATTATTCCATTTTACACTTGAGGACATTAAGGTAGACACAGTTTAAATGATTTGCTCAATGACCAACAGTTAGTAAGTATCTGGGGCCAGTTTTATAAATAGAAGTACTCTACTCTTTTATTTTACCCATTAACTCCTTGTCTATCAGTATAAGCTTTCAGCGATACTCTAATACCCAAGTATGTACTATTTCTGGAAATCAATGTTTGAGCTATTTAGTAGTTTGGACTGATTTAGATTGCTTTGTGACTTTTGTCATTGAGAGTATAAGACCGGTCATTGCTGCATCAAGACATTTTCTACTTTGGATAAACCTCAAGTGTGTACAAATTGAAAATATTGCTTGAAGCAACTGGAGGAATTAGAGCATTAAGGTGATAGGTAAGAAACAAGCAAGTCACTTTATTTAAGTCACTACTATTTATCAATTGGAAGCATGAATTGAGAATTGAATAGTCCCATGAATACATGATTTCATTGTAATGAACTTAAAAATGAGAAAATTGTTAAAGAACATTTTTCTTTTGCATATATTTCTTTTAAAGATATTGCTTGATTTTTAGCAGTAGACATCCATTTAAAACTTTATAATTATTTTGCATTATAGCACAAAAAATCTAAAAACTCCACATTTGCCTAAAGATTCATTGTTACACCAGAAAAATTATTGGATTTATTATTGAGAGCTGTGGGTGTAGAGTATCACAGTTGTTCATGATTGATTCGTGGTTTTCTTTTCTTTTCTTTTTTTTTTTCAGACAGCCAGGATTTGTTATAGCTGCTCAAGTCTGATTTTTTAAAATTATAGACTTGTACTCTTTCACATGACAATTTCCCACAAAAGTATAGTGAATGAAAGTATTCTTACACTAATTTCCCTTTAAGTGTTACTTAGGAAATATGAATTTGTGAGTGAAGAAGTATTTATTAAGCACTTACTATGAGCTAGAAGCTGCTGGGAGGAGAGAGAGAGGGAGAGAGAGAGGGAAAGAGAGAGAGAGAGAGAGGGAGAGAGAGAAGGAGAAGAAGAAGAAGAGGAGGAGGAGGAGGAAGAAGAGGAGGAGGAGAAGGAGGAGGAGGGAGAAGGGAAAAGAAAGATGATGCCAGAGAAGGGAGGATGAGAGAACAGAGGTAAGGGAGAGTGGAGAAGGAGGGGGAAGAGAGAAAGGAAAGAGAGATAAAGGGAAAAAGGGAAGGAATTGGGAGTAAGACACTATCATCAAGGAGTTAACATTTTAATTGGGCAAGAGAGCCCATATAGGGGAAGAGGTGACCAGGATTGCATTTTGGATATATAGAAGGAAATTATATGGAATTTTTTTTTCCAAATCATCATTTAGTGAGATGTACAGAAGTCTGGCCAGAATTTAAAGTTGAAGTATGGTCTTATGTCTATAATAAGCCAGTAGGTACAATAGGCTAAATGTGTTAATTTGAATATTTTTGGTGACCGTTCCACCTGTTTGGGTCTTAGAACTGGAATTCCAGAGTTAAATGGATTGACTTCTATATAGACTGGGGGGCATGGATTTATATATACTTTGATACGGTGGTTAAAATATAAGGCTCCCCTAAAGAGATTGCTGCTTACAGTAGAGAAGACCATGTCATATGTGGCAAACTGATGTTGAGATGGCCACCCCTGATTATATTGCTAGAATGGATTGGATGAGTTCTGTTTAAGAATTTTGTGCTTTTCTCTTTGAGTCAAAGTCAAATTAATTTCAGGAAAATAAAAATGTAATTTAATACCAAGGTCTCCTCTCCTTTCCCTAATGAGTATCACATGAGTCTTTCTAAAAATGAAAAGAAAAAAAAACATTTTATCAGTGACCTGAAGTTGCTTTTGTTTTCATAGGTAGTGCACTAGTTATAAAATATGTGTGTACATATATTTTTAAATAAACAGATATACACATATATGTGAAATGTAATATATTCCAAAGTTCATAATAGGAAGGAAACAAGTCATTATACAGAGAGGAAAACTGACATACCAACCGATTAGCTAAATTTTGAAGAAAGATGAATGTAAGTAATATTAGTTTATAAGACACTTCAATTGCAGAGGGAGGAGAAAATAGCCCATGAGTATAGATATAATTAGGTGTATCAGAAGATATAAACAGATTTTTAAAAATAGTTCAACTGACAAATACATATTACTTAAACAAATAAATAAATGCTCGTTTATTAAGTAACCACAATTATCAGCTGCTTGAATTGGTCTTTTGGAAAAAAAAATATTACTTCAGAAAGTTTTTTTTTTAATAAAATACTTTAATTATTATAAGGAATATTACGTCCAATATTAGTTTAGTGAAATCAAGAATTCAAAGATAATTGAAGTCTTTTATGAAGAAAGATTGGTCATTACAAAACTGAAGAAATGTGCAGCACAAATGAAAACAATGTCAAGAATTTGCAAATATTTGCTATAAAGCAGCCTAATTTATATTCAATAAGCAAGCAAAAGCATTTGTATGGACCTAGTAGCTATAAGAATTGTCACTGAATCATTTATACTCTAGCATAGATGGCTAAAATTGGAAGAATAATGATAAAACTAGTTAAAGAAATATAAAAAAAGTTAGCTATTGCTAGTAAGAAAAAAAGAGTCCATATGGTCATTGGCAAGGCAATCCAAAAAACTGGAGTACTGAAGATTAGATTGACATATTTTTTTTTTACTGATGAAACTCATTGTTTAATTCAAATTTATATCAATATCTTTGTCAGAAAAAAGTTCAGCTGATTCTATAAAATCTATAAGATCCAAGCACTTTCATCATATTGCAAGACATTCAACCAAAAAATAGTTATAACAATTTTTGCACTTCCTGAGGGTCTGGAAGCCTTTCCCTTATTGAGGAAAATGATGCATCTTGATAAACATATCAATATAATATTTAAAAATGTAATGGACTTTAACAATTTCCATATGGAGATAAAATAATGCAACATAATTCTGCACTATGCCATGATATTAACAGTTAAAAGCGTTTGCAAAAAGAGATAGAGATATGCATTCTCCAATATCTTAGGAACTCCCTTGGTAATAAATTTCTAAGTTAAAGTCAAGGCTATAATTAAAAACAAAAACATACTGTTCATAAAATGCATGCATATATGCCTAATATTTAATGTGTTAAGCATGGTTTCATTATAGAGGATTAATGAATCTTTATCAACATCTTGGAAACTCAATGACAATTTGCGTAAATCAACTAATTGCAGCAAAAGAAAGAAATGTTATATATTAAACATTTTAAAAAGTAAATAGTTTTAAGAATTTTTGTATGTTTATACATTTTTATACTTTATTAAAATTAATTCAGACATGACTATATAATGTTTTGTACTAACTCTCTCTGTTCTTAGAGTCAGAGTATCATAAATTTATAGCTGGAATGAGCATTAGAGGCCACCTAATCCAACAACTCTTATTTACAGATGAAAAACGAAGTTTCACACAGGTTAAAGGACTTGCCCAAGTTCACAAATATAGCAATGAGCAGAGACAATATTTGAATCCAAGTGTGTTAGTTCCAAATTCTGTATTCTTTATGCTATCACACTGGTTCTCTTGTTCTTAACATTTGCCATTGTAGTATTTCAAAATTACTAAGAATACTTTCACATTTTTTGTAAGTATAGCTAGCATTCTTGTGTTAATAAAACCTTAGAAAAATTCAAACATACTTACTGCTCATGTGCTAATTCAGTCTTTTTAAAACTAAATAATACAACTATTTTAAAGATGTCTCTTCTCTCCACAAAAAAGAGCATTATCTTCCCTAGTCAAAAATATGTGATTATAAAATTAGTGATAACTGGGAGAGGGAAGAGTGGGAGGTATGACTCTTCTTAAGTATCAATAGTTCACAAAATCATAGAATTTGTGAATTTAAAAGAAACTGAACTTCTAGGGGCAGAGCCAAGAGAGGGCATTAAAAAAATTCATTCATCCAAGTTCTCCTAACATTGCCTTCCAACCACTTTTAAAATAATGTTTCAAACTGAATTCTGGAGTGGCAGATCCAACAAAAGGTCAACAAGAGGCCTTTTTTTCCAGCCCAAGTCAATTTAGGAGGTTAGAAGAAGAGATTTGTGACATGGGGATGGAGTGTGACCTGAAGCCCAGGTAGGTGCAACACACATGAGGTCAGCCTAGGTGGTGATGACAGAATTAACAGCAGATTTGGGAACCCTCAAGGCAAAACCAGTAAGATTTCAGGGAATCCCTGTGCCAGCACTGGACATGGAACCAAATGCTGTTTGGCAGTTCCATAACCTATACTCAGTTCTGGGTAACAATTCAGTGGTGGAGAGGAGCATTATTCATCATGAGGGAGATGGGGAACTGAGAAGCAATATTGCTTCCAGTCACAAAAGGAGCAGGGACCATGATGAACAGTATTGGTTGCAATCCCAGCACAGACCAGAAGAGCAGTGACCACACTTCTTCCAGGACCAAACCATCTTGAAAGCAGCAAAAATTTTCAAACCTCCAGAACTAACTGTGCAAAAAATTCTAAAACAAAAAATTCTAAAAAAAATAACAACAAAAGAAAAACATGGCCATAAAAATTTATTACGATGTCATGGAAGATCAAGATGCAAAGTCAGAGGAAGCAATAATGTCAAAACAGCTACAAGCAAAGCCTCAAAGAAAAAATGTTAATTGGTTACAAACCCCATCCGTATTCCTGGAAGAGATTTTTAAAAAATGATTTTTAAAAATCAAATAATAGTGGTAGAGGGAAAAATCGGAAAAAAAAAATGAGAACAGTACACACAATAATGAAAAGAAACCACAATAGTCATTTACTTGAGTATGTCTGGATTTTGCCCTTGCTTCCACTTTTGGACCTTTGATTTTTCCTGGGCTACATCTGGATGTAATCTCACTTCAGTAACATTTGACATCTTGCTGTGTGTTCAAGTTATCAGCATTTACTATTGGTCAATTTAAAAAAGTGTGCTTTTTTTCTAAAACTATTTCTGTAGTTTCTTTTAATTTCTTAATCAGAGAAATTCTATAAATCATCTTTAATTTTGATGAAAATATATTAATACTTCGATTGCTACCTTGGTATGAGGGACACTGTTTTCATTAATACTTAATAAATTTTTGCCTAGATATTTAATAAATCTATAATGGCAAAATACATGCTCCCCATATGTAAAAGAAATGCTTCTTAGCATTCATGAAGAGGTGTTAGTTATGAGATGTGTTACTTTTACTAGTGATGTTCCATTAGATTTATTTAAATCTCATTATTCCACAGGTCCTTTGTAACAAATAGGTCATATTTGGAAGACTTCTGGTTTACTCCTGGAGTAAGGCCTGTTGCCGTACTGGTCCTGAGTTCAGATTGTGGCTCTGTTAACTCTTGACCTTAGATAATTTGGCTGGACCTCAGTTTCCTCACCTACAAAATGATGACACAAGAATAGGCAATAATTAAGGACCCTTTCAACTCAGGCCCATCACCTGTATACCCTTAGACTAGTTAGAGCTATGTTCTAAGCCCCTAAAAGAAGAGCTATGAATAAAAAAGAATAGTCATGGAGCTAGGATTAATTTTTTAAGTGTAATTCCCCTCTTCTAATGTTTAATTTTTGACTTTCTGATTAGCCTAGAGTTTCACGAAGATCATATTTCTATAATTAGGGAAAATAGATCCTATGCTACTTACCTTTATGCCCTTATAAGAGAGAATAAAGAGGATTATTTTATCTTGACTGCTTTAGCTCAAAACATTCCCTCCTTCATTCATCCATTTACTCAAGAAACAAGAATTAAGTATCAGTTAAATACAGAATGTCATTTTCCTTCACAGAACTTGTTGTTTTAAATGTGATATATAGACTTAAAATGCATTTTCATTCTCCACTCCAATCTTGACCTTCAATAGCCTTGTTTATTCATGTCTACTTTTATGTAAAAAAAGTACATGCTTAGAAATATAAAAAGTAAGGCTAATGCGCAAACACCTTTGAGGTTTAAAGCTATCTGTAATCTACAATGACAACTTAATACATATGTTCTCTTACTTTCCCTTTTCCTTTTAAAATGAGCATCAAAAGCACTTGGATGATGTGAACACCAGATTAGGTATAATAGTTGTCATTTGTAGCTTTATCTACTATGTGTTTATCTGTTGAAAAAATTAAAACACTTCAAAAATCATGGGCAGTTTATATTTTCTAGGTAATGTGGCCAAATATGCATGCTTTTTGAAAAGTCTGTTGATATATTTAATATAGTGGTTATTGGTAAAGTGAGTTTGAAGGAAACATTGCTTTATTTGGTTTTATAAAATAATTTATGCTTTAATATTTGTTTTTGAAGATTAGTTCTTACAAATAATTATTATTTTCTCTAAGATTTGCTGAAATGATTTCAATGACTAAGAATTATTTTCTATTTGAATTATTTCTTCATTAAACCCAACAGTCTTATACCTCTAAATTTTTCCATAAGATGAGATCTGGCAGTAATGGAAAGTGTTGGAATTGGAATCATGAAGATATGAGTTCAAAATACATCTCTGAAATTTATCACTTGCTTTCACTTAAATTTGGTGAAGTATAATTTCATCCTCTGTAAAATGAAAATAATAGCACTTACCTCACAGGGTGTAAGGAGTTTAAGATTAAGATTAAGATAATTTATATAAAGTTGTTTGAAAAATGTAAAGTACTTTTAAAATGTTACTTATTAATTTTTAATGTTATTTCAGAATATTTTTATTCTAAACAGTGAGGCAGTATGTGTAACAATCTCACTGCCCCTTCCATATGATTCTCTGATATATTTGAAATTCTTCCAGAAGGACATAGAGATTGAATTCCACAGTGAGAGATAAGGTTTAAGGTGAAAAAAAAAGTGGGAGTTGGAGGGGGAAGGACATAAGGCACATTTTTATTTCATTCACACTATGATACTGAGGTCCTTCCAGAAAACAATTTTAATAATGTCAGGAGATGAAGGCAAAATACTAAGCAAATCGATGAATGATATAGAAAAATTTAACCAACTTCATATAAGTTGGTCTCCATGTAAATGATGATATTTACCCTAAAATACACATACCTATAATATCTCAACTTTTTCATTAGTATGGTACAAATAAAATATATCTACGTAGACCCACTGTAAAGAGATAATACAATATTGGTTCAAATTGAGTCTATAGTATTTCCTTACATACAATTTCCATAAAACATGAGTATAACCTATTTTCTTAGTTTTGTTCATTTTCTTAATGTCATAGTTAACTATTGTAGGTAAGTGATGTTATAATAGATAAATGGCTTTACTTAAAAGAAAAAATATAAAACATCTTTCACAGTAAATGGTATCCGTATACTTATATACTACAATTATTTTAATGTATTTTTTCCTTTAAAAATACCTTGTTGGAGGGAGTGAGTACATAATTTAGCCTATACTCAAAGATAATCTTTATTTAGACTAACATTCTCTAAGATTTTATCCCTATACTGCTAACTACCCTCTTGTAATATTGTTCTCATTTAGTTGCTTTAATATCAAATGGAACTGTGTATCTTGCATACTAGTCTCCAACTTGATAGAAAGAAGAAAAAAAATACTAAAACTGCTCTTCATGGAGTGTAACAATTGGACACAATCTTTAATCTACTAGAAAATATTTTATTACAAATATGCTGTTTGATGCTGACATACTGATTTTTTTTTTCAGAGTCAGTATGGTATGTTAGAGGGAAACCATGCTATTTGGAGTCTATGGACAGAGTTTATGGCTTGACTCTGTCTCTTATTTCCTTACTGACCTTGCTCAAGCCACTTCCCTCTATGCTCCTTAGTTTCCTCATCCATAAAAAAAAAAAAAAACAAATTAAAGTAAAATGTTTGACAAGATTATCTTAATGGTCCCATCAATCTCTAAAATATGTTATATCATTTTTACCTCTTTAAGCCTCAAACTTCCTTTGCTATGAAATGGGTATGATCAAACCTATACTTTCCACTCATAGATTTGTGTGGTGAGAATTTATAAGTGTCAAAACTCAGAAAATGATCTACACAAAAGAAAACACACACACGCTTTTTTTCCCCTACTTGATTTCATTGGTACATGGAGCTTTCAAAAAAAAACTTCTTCTAACAGTACAAATCAACACCTATTCTCCAATTTAAAGTCTTAGAACTTTACCTGGAGAACTGGCAGATCAAGTAACTTCCACAGGCTCAGATAGTCAGTATATGTCAGATACCAGAAATGTTCCAAGTTCTCCATGATCCTGATTTCAGCTCTGTCCACATAAGGCTAGGCTGCTTTTTTTCCATACAAACCAAACAAAAATATATGTGTATATAATATTCCGATTCTAATTCCACAGTTTCTAAAAGCATCATGTAAAGCATAATCTAATTTTAATATAATTTTGACTTTTTGGGTTTTTTTCATTGAATACCTAAAAGGTTACTTATATGGAGAAAGTAGACTTTTTTGTGAGAAAATAAATCATTTGAAAGATGAACTGTCTGAAATGTGGTTTTACTTCATTCATTGACAATTGAGAAATATTAATAATAAAGTAGCAAAGTGAGTAACAATATTTTTCTTATAGTTTGTATGTAAAAGACTTAAGAATAGTTGAAGGTGGGAAAGGGGAGGAGAGATGAGAGGTTCACTTCACTAATGGAAGTGAACATATAACCCAAAGCTGTTGAAACTGTTATAACTTGCCATACCAACACTAAGAAGCCTGAAGTGTTACTGAATGAGAAGGTAATAACTAAAAGCTAATAAGTAATGTTATTATCCATAGATATGAAGAGGAAAATAACTAGATTTTTTTTATGGAGGCTGAGAGAATTTTCAGATTTTATCTATCTATCTATCTATCTATCTCACTCTCTCTCTCTCTCTCTCTCTCTCTCTCTCTCTCTCTCTCTCTCTCTCTCTCTCTCTCCATATATATATATTGGTTGAGGGAAGAAGCAGGAGAAAAAAAAGATAAAAGATGGAAATTCTCCTCCTTGATAGAAGTCTTCAAGCAGAAGAGGGATGAGTACTTATTGAGCCTAATATGGTAGTAAGTTTAGTATGGTTTGACTAGATTGATTCAAATCTTAAATTCTGAGACTCTCTTGTTCAATGCAATAACAATGGGGAAAGGATCTTCATGTTAATATGAATATTGCTATTTTCTTTTTTTATTCCTTAGGCATAAGATTTAGAGCTAAAAAGAGAATTTATTTATTTTTAGTTTTCAACATTCATTTCCACAAGATTTTCAGTTATAAATTTTCTCCCCATCTCTCTTCTACCCCCACCCCAAGATGGCAAGTATACTGATAACCCATTCCCCCAGTCTGCTCTCTCATATATCCCCTCCATGCCCCTTCCCTTACCCCCTTACCCTTTACTTTCTTGGAAAGAAAGATGGATTTCTATTCCCCATTGCCTATATAATTTACTTCCTGGTTGCATGTGAGAGACCTTATATCTATATGGGTCCACTAAGTTGATGTCCAGATAGTCCTTACATACGAGGAAATTGAGGCTCCAAGAATAGGACAATGAGAGTATTTTGTCTAAGACCACATATGTATAAAAGTAGTCAGGATTCTTTCAATCATGTCATATTACAAGTTAAATGGATCCCAAATTATTCTTACCTCTTCTCTTTCCACTTTTTTAATGACCTAACTTTATATATAGAAAAGGGGAAAGGACCTAGCATTTATTAATCACCAGCTATGTGCCAGACACTGTGCTAAGCCCTTAACAAATCATATTTAATTTTTATCAAGACTAGGATAGAGAAAAAAACTCCTCTATTATTTACATGTAACTCAATTGGAATTACCTTTGGCCTCCTGTTTGTGGAAGGTTTGGGAGGAGAGACAGAGAGAGAGAGATAGATTCATTTTTTTGCTTTTTGGAGCAGGGAAAGGCAGGGCAGTTGGGGTTAAGTGACTTGCCCAAGGTCACAAGACAAGTAAGTGTTAAGTGTCTGAGGTCAAATTTGAACTCAGGTCTTCCTGACTCAAGGGCCAGTGCTCTATTCACTGCATCACCTAGCTGCCCCTAGGGAATGACTATTTTAAAGGAAATAAAATGTTTTTTGCCCTTAATTTGTTCTCACATGCATTTTAGAAGATATGTAGTGAGTCCCTCATCCCCACACCCCTACACATACTCCTAAACATGAATTCATTTATTAACTGAATAGATGATTATGTTATATTTTTGTGGTGGGATTTGAAGAGATAACACCTTCACTATTTTCTTGTGAAAGAGATTTCAGTTGTAACTAACTTGTTTTATGTTAGGTACTTTCATGAGGGTAAACTCCTCTTTACATAAGGGAAAAAAGTACTCTTAGAAAGACATAGACATACTGCCAGTTATGGAAAATTTTCATCTGTTGAATTAGTCTTTCTCCACAAGGAAATGACTTTAAAAAAGAGCTAAAGGTATGGAATGAAATTAGTGGGAGCAGTGGTGTGGAAAGAACAAAGAGGCTTGTTTATTTTTGCTTTTCCTCCTGACCAATTAGTTAAATTGTGAGAGCCAAGGTGATGTAGTGGATAAGAGGCTAACCTTGGAGATAGCATGACTCACTGTCATTGAAAACATGCTGGCTATGTGACCATAGGCAAGTCCCTTAACATCTCAGAGTTCTAAGCAGCTCCCTGAGATTTTAAATAGCCCAAGGTGCTGTTTCCATTGATAAAAGTAATTCCTCACCTAGACTTCTCTACACTTATGAAATCACAGATCTACATCTCGTCCCCCAAAAAATAGAAAAGGAAAAGAGTCAAATCAAAAGAACCAAAGGCAAATGGAATACCAGGCTTCATTTAATTCAACTGTAGTTGTTAAGAAATAGCCAGTGCCTTTTGTAATGGGGGTACTTGGGATTGTATTATTCCATGTGAAGAGTCTGGTAACCTGTTTCCAAGTGAATGTGGATGACACATAAGGGAAGTGTCTGGAGAGACTAGAGAGGACATATGGACATTCTGTAACTGCTTCTGTTCTGCTAACCACATGGCTTTAATTTCTTCCCAGAATGGTATGAATGGGTGCAGTAGCATTCAAAATGTCTTGGTTGATGTTTGTCATTGCCTCTTTTTACTCAGTTCTTTTTGGATTCTCTGTTCATAGTTAGTCCCTCATCATGTGAATCATGATCAAGAGATCAAGCCATAAGAATGGAGAATTGGAATCTAAGTTTGCTGTGTAAGCCAGTCCAGTATTGATACTTCCATGGAGAAAGGGATGACTTGTGGGACCCCTGTCCGGCATTAGATAAGACCAACAACTATCCAGACATCAACTTTGTGGGCCCATTGTTGTAGAGGAAGTAAGGTACATTTTGAGCCTATTTCCCTCAGAGACCAAAGTGGGGAAGGGAAGCATATATCCTCATGATTTGGAAGAAACCCTTTCAGGCTATTCATTGGAAGGTCAAATACTGAAGCGGAAAGTTAAAATCCTTTGGTCACATAATGAAAAAACAGGAATTGTTGGAAAAGACTCTGATGTTGGAAAAGATTGAAACAAAAGGAAAAGGGACAGCAGAGGATGAGATGGCTAGGTAGTATGGAAACAATAAATATGAACCTGGACAAACATAGAGAGATAGTAGAGGATAGAAAAGTCTGGTGTGCTATAAGGCATGGGGTCACAAAAAGGTGGACACAATTGAACAACAACAAATTGGAGGGGGTGCATTTGTTCTTCTCACATCTTGGAAACGATCTTCCTTTGTAAGAACTAATAGAAGTTAAGTGGTTAAGTGGAAGAATGGACTAGTTGCTAGCACCCAAAAGTTGAACACAAACTAAAGTTATTAATCAAAGATACACCTCAACCCCTCAAAGTACCCTAGAATCTCAAGTTATAATTGTCACTTGCCTGGCTTCAGGGAAGAGAATGGGGAACAAGCAAAAAACAACTCCTTCCCCCTCTAAGGTAACTTTCTGTCTATTCTCTGTATCTTATGTATTCTCTCTCTCTCTCTCTCTCTCTCTCTCTCTCTCTCTCTTTTTTTTTTTGGAGGGCAGTTATCGTTAAGTGACTTGCCCAAGGTCACATGGTATAATGCCAAGCAAAGGCAACTTGCAAGGTTCAGTTTACCAGCATAGTAAACCCCATTTATTCAGCAAATATTCACAGAACAGAGAAAGTCAAAATACAGTGTAACTTGTTCATTTAGCAAGTTAGTTCTCAATTCAATTGCAAAGTATCAAGGTCCAAGTATCCCACCCCTGGCCAGTACATTAGTCAAAGTAGCCCACTCCTGGGCAGTACATTTAGTCAGTCAACAAGGTCTCTCCTCTCAAATGGAGATTAGTCTCCAATCATAAACAAATTATGTTCATTTGGTCAACCACAGAACACAAAAAACTCAAAGGCTTCCCACCTCTGAATCTCAAAAGGGGCAGAAGAGCACGAAAAGCCATCCACCCTTAAGTTACAACAAGGTTAAGATATCATCTCAGCATTGAATACCCGAGGAAAGGTCCTTCTTTCATCTTCACTCGAGGCAAGCCCTCAGCAATCTCAGTTCTTGGGGAGACAAGGCTCAACAAAGGTATAGCCAGTGTCCTCATCAAGTCACTCTCTGCCTTTAGAACAGTCCCAGAACCCCTGAAAACATCAGCAAGGCCCTCTTCCAGGATTTTTGTGCAGGTACCACAAGAAAATCCTCCTTCAGGGCTTCTGAACCAACAGCCAGGTTCCAGGACCTCTACAACAACAACATTGTCCTTCACCATCAGGTGAATCTGGCAAAACAACATCAAAACAGACAGACAAAATACCGGCATCACAGCCATGTCTCCTCAGTCCTTGGCAGTTCTGGGTGGCAGTTCTCAAAAGTCTTGGGCAGTTCCAATGGGCTCTTAGCAATCTTTCTCTCAGCAACTCAGGCTCCACAATACTGGATACTGCTCTCCCAAAGTCCTTCTGGACTTGGGCCTCTCTCCCAGTTCATGGCTCCTCCCAGTTCAGCCCTCTCTCTTCAAGTCAACAAGTCTATCCCACAAGTGGGACTCACAAGCTGTGGGTTTTAACACTCAACCCAAAAACCAAGCCAATAGAAGGACATCTCCAAATTCTATTACCATTACCATTACACATGGCTGGTTTTTGTGTTAAGTATATGAGGCCACATTTGATCCTGTCTTCCTGATACCAGGGCCAGTGCTCTATTTACTGTTCCACCTAGCCACCCCTACTATGTATTCTCTAACATAAAAATGTCAAATATAAGGCCCATGGCCCTTCTGTGATAAACTAAATTACTGTGTTGTGCTAGAACCAGACAAAAATGTAACTGGGAACTATTTATCAAAATAAGCCAAAATACAACACAACAGAGACAATATTAATTTGTGGTTTTCTAAGTCAATATTCAGGGATCTGTTTTTATTTGAGATTGACATAACTGCCAAAACAGAATGTACATTCTGTCAGGGCCAGAGAAGTTTCTGTTTTTCTTGTTTATCCCCTGAGGTTTGCCCAGCATTTAGCATATAAGTAATGTTTACTCTTTGAGTGATTGATTGAAATACCAGGTAGCAGATAATGGGGGTTGCAAAGTAGAAATCATATCTCTTCCTTTTCAAGTATTAAAGAAGATAATTGTTAACTTGGAGAAAGTGATACTTGGGCAGGAAGACTTAGTTTGTCTGGATTGATCATATCTTTATTCAATATAACACAGAACAAATCATATATACAAAATCCTTCAGATTTCTTATTCTAGAATTACAATGAAATCATTCTTGACATTTCTACCTATATTACTATATTTCTGTGGCAAAGTATAAGAAAATCCATTTTGGGTCCTTTTAACACAATTAAGTTTTTCTTGTTCTTTTAATGGTTCTTTGCCCTATAGAGCATTGAAAAGAGAGGATAATTGGGATAGAAGCCTAAAATGGGACACTAAAACAGGTCAACTATAAGTAGTATTCATTACTTTTATTTAAATGATCTCCAATGTACCTTCCAACCATATGATCTTACAATTTGTGAAAAATAGGAAGCCCCGATGATGGTGAACTTGTGAAAATTACTTCTGTATATTTTGAGGCTTTTGTCTTTTCCCCCAAAGGATGACCAGAAAGTTTGACACTGATATCCCAAGAAAAAGATAAGTCAATAAACATTTATTAAATGCCTACTAATAATAAGTGCCCTTCGATGCCTTCCAAAAATATTCAAACGTAGCGTGAATATAGTTTTCTATTCAATGTGAGGGAAATATTTGGGTTAGGGGCTAACGAAAGGAGCAAAGATAGAACAAGTTGGTTAGAAGAGATTAGTATGGAAGAGAAAATGATAGAAAGGAAAGAAGGATTCTTTGCCTGGAAAAGAGATAGTGGAAAAAAAAACTATGTATAAATAATACACACATCTACCTATATGTGCAAATACATATACACACATGCAAACACACATACGTGTGCATACAAATAGGCATATATTTGGAGAAAATGTTAGTCAGCTGTCACTAAGATTACGGAGAAGTGAGAAAGTTCTCTTGTAGAAGATAGAACTCTAGCTGAAGATTGAAGAGATCCAAGGAATACAGAAGATAGAGGAGAAAGAGATTTGTAGGCTTGGGGACAACTACTGAAAATGGTCATAGTCTGATGACAGAGTCTCTTGTTTGAGGAAAAATAAGGAGCCTGCTGTCACTATTTCAGAGTAATGGGGGGAGAGAGGGTGAAGATGGTTTATAAGTTGTAAATAGAATAGAAATATATCTGCGGGGGGTAAGTTATGAAGGGGTATGAATGTTAAACAAAGTGTATTATATTTGACACGGATCTATAGGAAGACATGAGTTCAAATTCTATGTTAGACACTGGCTGTCACCTTGGAGAAGTCACTTAACGTTTGTCTTTCTTAATTACTTCAACTGTAAAATGAGGATCATAATAGCTTGCTGAGAGCTGGAAAAGCAAATATAAGCAGAATCAAAGACAGGTACTGCCTTAAATGAGCTTACATTTTAAGGAGTGGAAACAATATCTAAAAAACTAAAAAGAAGGGAGAGGGAGGAATTGGTATAGGTGGCAAGGAATGATAGAAGAAAAAAATATTGGGATTCATGAGCACATTCAGGAAAGGTCATGTAGGAGGGCACATCATTGATTTGAGAACTTCATTAAAATTGAGATTTCAGATGAAACTGACAAATCAGAGGAATGGTCCTGTTCACGGATTTGATCTTAGGTCTTCTTAACTCCAAGTTCTTCTCTCTATAAACCATCCATCCTAGAATCCCTTGATTCAGGATCTTTTCACTGTTATAATCTCTCTATAATGATAATTCATAATTTCCACTATTATAATAATTATAAATAAGAGTAATCTATAATAATTTCACTATTTGGATCATACATACACACACACAGAGCTGGATACTATGTATAACCAACTATTCTAAAAAGAGATAGAGAATCGTTTAAATTATGTTAAAAGAGACGCATAGCAATTTTTCATTCTAAAGCACTATATGAATACAAATTTTATCCTACATATTCTTATTCTGCCCTATACTGAAGTACAGTAGTATATGACTAGTCCAGGCAAACCGGCTTCTCATACCAAAGCAGTCCTAGTTTCCAGAAAAAGAAAGGCAAATAAAAGTTGGCAGCTTTTGAATGTTAATAGGAACTATTAGCACCCCAGGTGACAGGTATCCCAAGTGAAAACAACTGCTAAGTTCTAAAATACATGTCTCAAAGCCCAAATTTACTGCTTTGTACTCAAAGTAAAAGCCTTTCAGAATTTCATGGTAGAAATTGAAGCTCTGTTTCCAAAGTAAACTTTAAATTTGTTTACAAGAGCTGTCTGTGAGTCTATGGAAAGCTAATATGACATGGCAAGATAAAGGTGTTTTGAAATAAACATGAAACCTACCATAGTATTTCAAAATTTATTTTCATTCCTATGGAAACAAACTCATTGGTTGACTCAAACTCTCTCATCTTAAGGCCTATTGGCTGTTTGGCAGTAGATGCTAATCTATATTTCTATGTTTCTGATTAAAACATTCTTTTTTTTTAAACTGGTAACTGGGTCAATGTGGGGCTGTGGATAAAGTACTGGACTTATGATCATGATGACTTAGATTTAAATCTTTCGGAGTAAATATGGACATTTGGGACATCATCCCAGGCTCTTTGTTTGAGGAAAGCAACCAGAAAATTCACCTCATTATATCCCATCATATTATGTCCCATCCCTCCTAGATTTCATAATATTCAGGAACTCATGATTCTGTAAGATAAAATTAACTCTGAAACTCACACTTCCTCAGATTATTCCCGACTCAAACTATAAGCCTATCAGGCTACAGACTGATGGTGATTGACAGGCCTCAAACCCATCAGTGAGTTAGGAGGATGTCTACTTCAAGCTCATGAAGACTTCCCCGCTATGGAATGGGTGGAGAAGACCAACTTGTTCCAACTGCCATGAAGGCAGTGGAAGCAGGCACTATGGCAGGTTTAGACCTTGGCTTAATAGACATTGCTATTAGGTAAATTATTATTTATTCATTTCTCAAAGATGGGGTAAATTTAAGAAGAAATGAAACACAACCCTTGTCCTCAAGGAAATCTTAGGCTTCCACTGAAATGATCAAGTATATCTCCCTAAGGGAAAAGTATATTTTAGAAAAGGCAGTAATCATGACTGAGGTCCAACAAAATGGCATCAACTCACATTACCCTGTGTTGTTGCCTAAAGGTCTTGTCCCTTCAAGCCTTTTATTTGCCTAGAATGAGTCTCTCTTAAAATTTGTTGAGGATAGTATTTGTTTCACAAATCTTTGGATTCCCAGTGCTCAGCATAGTTTTTTGCATGTAGAAAGCTCTCAACAATTCCTTGCAGATTCATTATTTTACCAAAAGCAATAAAATATGTCTAGGATTTGGTGTTCCCCAGTTGGCAAAAAAAAAGTCATTTTCATTTTCCCAGGTAGATGAATGGTAGAAGTGTCAAAGTCATAAGCAGACTGCAAACCAAGTTAGACTAAATATAATTAGAAAATGTCTCTTAAAACCCCTGAATATACAATACAACATAGATAATGTTAATGTGTGGTTTTCAAGGCCGATGTACAATCTGCAAGGATTCATTTCTTTTTGAGTTTGAAAAACCACTGGTTTAGAAAGATCATGTAAAGGATAATTCCCTCCTTGTCCCTGTTATCTGCTACATACTCAGACTATTCAGATTCTGAAAGCTGCTTTACACCTCATATATGACATTTATATAAACAAGGAAATACAGTGTATTTATGGCCCAAATTACCAGCCTGCACTCTTTCAGATTCACAATCATGCCCCAGAAATCTCTTGATCCTGGAAGATCACTTTGTACCTGGAATTTGCACTTCTCAAATACTGCTTAGGGCCCCTCCCTCTGATTGAAAAACAGAGGACTCCTCCCAGAACCTTCACAGAAGGTCAGATCTACCATCTCTTCCTTCCCATCAAGGTTGCATTCCTCTGAACTTCTCCTTCATCTTGATAGGTACATCCACCCAACTAATTTTCAACTTCCTTTTTTGCATTGACTTTCCCAGTCAAATGTAACCTCCCTGAGGGCAGCAACTTGCTAACTGTTTGTTTTTGTCTTTTTGTTTTTATTTATATTCTCAGCTCTACCTGGTATAGTAAGAATTTAATCAATATTTCATAAGTGATTGTCTGGCAATCTTACTCTTCCCAGTACATGGCACTACCTTTATTCTATGCTTTTGCATCTCCCATGCCTAGAAGGAAGTCTTATCTCAGGTGTCCACCTTCCAGACTCCCTATTTTCCTTCAATACTTAGTTTAAGTACCAATTTTTACAACGTACATAAATTGTTTCCTTCTCCCTTTCCTCAAACTGCTAGTAGATCCAGTATCTTTGTTTTAGTTTGCATTAAAGTCTGAAGTCTAAAATTTGTTCATTTTGGTTACATGATGTATAGTGATCTCTTTGAAGACAGGGGTTATTTTACTTTTAAAGTTATATACCTAGAATCTAGTAAAGTCTTTCATATATAGTGGGTGGTTAATAAATACCTATCAAATGCTGGAAATTTATGCAAAATAATTATGAGGATTAATTCTAACAAATGGATTTATTGGAAAATATTTTCATTACAAGGTGGCGTCTAAGTTCTTTTTGAAGGAAGCTAGGGATAAGGAGAGATCTGAAAAGAATGATCTCAAGACTAATGGAATATTCTGGGAAAAGGCACAAGAAAGGGAGATGAAATATTATGTGGAGGAAACAGTTTGTATGCCAATTTGCCTGGAACAGAAAGTATTATGGGGTAGTTATATGAAATAAAACTGTTAAAGTCAGGTGAAGTTCTAACGTTGAGAGCTTTCACATCCTGGCTGAGAGTTGTATTTCTTATCCTGAAGGTAATAGTGAATCACTGAAGATGTTTTAGTAGGAAAGTGACATGGTCAAGTCTATTTTAGAAACAAGTTCAAGTCTGATTTAGGAAAACCAAGTAGCTGTGTGGAGAACAGATTGCAGTTGTCTGATTAGAATACTGGAGGGTATAGCAATAAACTCCTCCCAAAGCTTTTCTTTACAGAGGGCTGGGATCTGATCATTCCAGGTAACTCTTGATTTTGCATCAGTAACTCCACTTGGTTTTCAACTCCATGAAACTTCATATTCCTTTGGTTCGCCATTACCCCTTTTTCAGCTTTCTTATGCATATTGCCTTCCCCCATTAGATTGTAAACTCTTGGTGATCAGGGACTGTGTTTTTTATAAGACCATTAAATGGAGCAGAGGATAGCATGTCACACCTGGAGTAAAGAGCTAAATTTAAATCTGGAATCATATACTTCCTGACTGTATGACCATGGACAGGTCACTTTGACCTCTGTTTCTCTCAGTTTCCTTATCTGTAAAATGAGGATAACTAATAATAATAATAATACCCATCAGAGTTTTTGTGAGCATCAAATAAGATGTTGTAAGGCATTTACCAAATTACTGGCACAAAGTAAGCATTTTAAAGTGTTGTTCTTATTATTGTTGCTATTATTATTACTGGTATTGGTAGTAGTAGTAGTAGTAGTAGTATTGCCCTGAGTATTTATTACAGTGTCTGACACATAGTAGGTGCTTAATAAATGTTTATTGAATTGACTTGAAAAAGGGAGAGGATGAAAGCAGAGAAAAAATTAGGAGACTTACTTTATTTTAATGGTCCAGACTAGTGGAGAAGAAGTTCTCAATTGCAATGGTAACCTGCTGAGTAGGGAGGAGGAGATGGAAATGAAATATCTCATTGAATTAGAATCAATAAGATATGACAACTTATAAAATATAGGTAACAAATGGAAATAAAGACTGGGTTACTAAATTTGAGTGATCAGAAGAATGCTGCCATTTTCAACAAAGAGGGAAATTTGATTGTGGATCAGACATAATGTAGAAGGAAAGTGCTTTTATTTGGGGCATTTTGAATTAGAAATATGCATGGCAAATCCAGATGGAAATGTCCAATAAGCAGTGGGTGATATGAGATTAGATTTTAAGAGAGAGAAAGAGAAAGAGAGAGAGAGAGAGAGAGAGACAGACAGACAGACAGATTGAGGAAGTTAAATAGATTTAGAAGTCACCTTAAAAGATATGATCATTGAACTTATTGGAACTAATGAGAACCTTAGGGAATATACATTATCAAGGAACAGATGATAATGCAGTGAAGAAAACTGAGAATGAATAGATTAGATAGGCAGGAGAATAACACAGTAGGGTGATGTAATGGTAAGGGATTTGGGAGATCTTCCCTGACCCTTAATAGGCCTAGGGAATTTGAAGATCTTCCCTGTCTCTTAAATGGACCTCACTTGGAGCCCAATAAGAGAACTTTGCCTAGGGGAGGCTTGTTTTTCAGGAAGGCCCATGCCTTTTGTTACTTTGTAATTAGTCAGTGGTTCATGTAGGTTGTGATGTCCTCTGACCCTGAAGAAGGGTATGTGTGTGTATATATATGTACCTAGAACCTAGTCAAATCTTTGGCATATAGTGAATGGTTAATAAATACCTATCATTTACTAGAAATTATATACATATATATATATATATATATACATATATATATACACATATATGTGTATGTATGTATATATATGTGTATACAGGTAGAGAGACAGAGAGACAGACAGAAATATATATATTCTGAAACCCCTTACACATGATTGACTCTAGGTAGATTGGAAGCCAGCCTGGAGTCAAGAAGAAAGAAGATTTTACTTGGGTACTCTATCTTGATTGAGGAGATTGTGACTTACTGAATGATATGTTTTGTTTAAGACTGTGTGGCCACCTTAGTAGTAAGTTGTTTTGTTATATTGTTGTGAATGTTGTGCTTTAGTTTCTTCTATGTTTTGCTTTAGTTCATTACTGAATAAATAGAGAGCTCACTCTACTATGAGATTAGATCCTTAAAGTTATTCATAGCAGGAGCAGCTAGGTGGCACAGTGAATAGAGCACCAGCCCTGGAGGCAGTAGGACCTGAGTTCAAATCCAGCCTCAGACACTTAACACTTACTGGCTGTGTGACCTTGGACAAGTCACTTAACTCCAATTGCCCTGCCCTCCCCCCTCCAAAAAAAAGTTCCTCATAGCAGCAGTCCTTAGGAGAGCTACTCATGATTGACTTTACAGATTGTTAACCCTTTTTGAGTTGCTTTCCTTTAGAAAAGCAGATCAAAGAACCTATGCTGGCAGTCATCGTGGGTATGCTACATTGCTTGCTGTTACCGGTGATGAAAGAAAAAAAATAGAGGGTATCCAGGAGGGGAGAAAGTGTTTATCAGTAACAATAATAACAGCTCATATTTATATAGGACTTTATTAACATGATTTCATTTTTTGCAGAAAATAACCCTACAAAGTAAATTCTACTATTATCCTAATTTCCTAAATGAGGAAAATGATTTTCAGGGATATTAAGTGATTTGCGCAGAATCACACTTCTAGGAACATTCTGAGGTCTCATTCAAATCCAAGTTGTTGCTGTTGTTGTTGTTTTTTCCCTCACAACTAGTCCAACACTATCCATTCCTCCTTATCAACAGTGTAAAAAGTACTGAAAGATCAAGAAATGAATACTGAGGAATTATAATTGAATTTAACAATAAATAAGAGTCTTAGTAACTCATAGGTAGAACTGAATTGTTGATCCAAGATTGATTTCAGAACTTCCACATGGGGGCGGTGTTGGGGGGCATTTCTTTAATATCGAGTTTCTATGAAAAGATGGTGTGTTTTAGAAAGTACAGAATAATTATGCAAAAAAGATTTGAGAGACAGAGAGAGAGAGACAAAGAAAGACAGAGGTAAAGACAAAGATAGATGAAAATCTCAGCAACCAATTTGACTGAACTGAAGAATTGCACTGAAAGTTTTCACTGAAGCTAAGTAAGAATAATTGATTTTTTTAAAAATGGAAATATAAAAAAAGGTTTCCTTTTTTTCATTTATTTTTTCCTTAGGATCCATTTTTAAATTTTAATTTGTTATAGACATTGTAGAATATCAAAAACTATTTGGAAGACAAAAGTTCTAGTTCTTTTAAATAATGATAATTCTCTACAAAAATCTATTTTAAAAATAGATTCTCAGTCTCAAATGAAATTTTTTTCAAAGGCAATTAATTATGTATACATCTGCTTAAAATGTGATACACACATGATGTATTTAAGATAGAAATAAGATATTACCTCATCCCTATGTTGTCTGCCCAAAGTTCCTTATAAGGTTATTTAAAAATCTATTACAATGGTGTATTATTCCTTGTGAAATAATAGGGATGCACCTGTCTAAACACCTGCCTTTAAATGCTGTAGCAATTACACTGACAATTGAGGAGCAGTTTAAATGAAAATTGCATTGTAGGTAGATAGATAGAAAATCAAATACCAAATTGCAATGATTTTTTAAAGCATTCCATAAAAAGTAATTTGCATATATTTCTAATCAAATCATATTTAATTATGTATTTTAAAATAAAAGCTTGTTCCTTGAATTCAATGTGGAAAATATTTTCAATTTTTGCTTTTCATTTCTATTCTGAAGATTTTTCTTTTGCTCTACATAAATGTAGTAATATTGATTTTATGTTTACATCAAAAAGAGGAATCTTACAGTAGGACAATGCAACATCACATTGGCCTAATTTCATAATATAAATAGTGAATAAATAATGAATATTTATAAAATTAAGCATATTTTGTACTTGATGCAGAAATAAGTTCATGATAAAGCATATTGCTTTTACACAAATATACATATGCTTATATAATATACTTATTTTTGTAGTAGCACTTCCCATTATTCCAAAGATAAGTAGATAGACAGATGCACAGACAGACACATAGACAGGTAGACAGATAGATAGATAGATAGATAGATAGACAGATAGATAGATAGATAGATAAAGAGTGCTCTGAGTGTGGCAAATTAGCAATTTTGGATAGAAGAAAGGGAGAAATAGGAAAGTAATGTAAAATAATTCTGGAAAGGTAGATGAGAACCAGATTGTGAAAGGCTTTAAATGTTAAACAGAGGATTTTATATACTGTCTTATAGTATTATAGGGAATAATTAAATGCTCATGAGACAGGGAGCAATAGAGTAAGACTTGTGCTTTACAAATATCACTTTGATAATCCCAAGGAGTATGGATGCAGATGAGTGTGCATGGGATCAAAATGTCAATGAATTATAAGATTATTACCTTACCTGGGAGAAGAAGCAATGAGAAGTTGGAGGATTATGGCCAAATTACAGCAGTTAAGGGAATGAAAGTGTTGTAGAGAGGGAGAATCAATAATTTGTAACCTACAAATTTGATTTATAGTTAATAAGATATGTAGCAAACAATGTTAAGGTTGAGAGTTATTCTAAGATTCCATAGCTGGGTGTCTTAAAAAGTCATTTGTTTCCTCAATAGGAATAGACGTAACAGGTCTTTTCTGGAACAATTAACTCCACATGTAGCCTATGTGATGTTAGATGGGTTATGTCAACCAGTATATTAGTCAACAACTACACAAAGTTCCTACCACTCAGCCAGCTACCTGACTAGTAACTTCATTCCAATCCAAGGACAAATCTGGCTTGATATCTGATTTTGTAGGGCAAGTGAATATGCATAACTTTAAAATCATTCCTATCTCATGGACCAAACAAAAACAGTGTCAAGGTGCCTTTGTCCCTCAGGCTTTAGTTGGTCAACCCAACTAAGGGAATGTTATAAGAAAACCAAGAGGTATATACAAACTGATATTTTATAAATTAATTAATGGAATTTATATTTTCTCTCATTTGTCAATTAACCCTGAGCCCTCCATTAAAAAAATAAAAAAGGTTCTTTCCCCCATAAACTTTCACTCATCTTTCTCTTAATATTAATCCACCAAGTTTTACAGGCTTACTAAATAAGCATGTGTGTAACTACCCATTAGAATTAATCAACAATGAAATAAATAATATAAAATATTTCAGTATACCAACAACATTACAAAAATCAGAGGCAGGGCTACATCTACCTATCAACTGTGACAGCTGACTTCTCAATTCTGAACATAGAACCCCAAATTCAGATCTCTCAGGATGACAGTCATAGTCTCTAAGGAACTTTCTTTAAGCTATCTTTTCTTAAAGCATATATTCTCTCCACAGGATGAGTTAGACTCATTCTTTCAACAAAGAATTTTTCTTTGTCCTTTCTGTATTCAGATATTCTCTCTCCAACTATAATAGTATGGTGGTGAAATGTCCATTCTCCCAAGATTCTACTCCATTTTAAAGATACAATTACAGTATTCAGAATCCTTAAAGCAGATACTGCCCAAATGGGTGTTTCATAGGGTGCTTAAGTCAAGGATTAGACAAAGAGTGGCTTGTGAGAACAGGTAATGAGTTCTGTGATGGGATAAATTTTGTGTTAAGTAAAATGGTTATGATATATGCCACTGAAGACGTCTGACAGGCAGGTGATGATATAGGGGATTCTTAATAAATGGGCATCCTGACTTCCCTTAGGGATCTGTAGTGGGGGAAAATGCATAGCCTCAAGCAAGGTTATTGCACTTTTGGATAAGTTTAATTGTTATTCTTTTGATTTTCCTCGCATCAATGCTAAATCAGTTTCTCTGTAACTTCTAACTTGCCCTTTGTGGTCAGACAGAATGAATCTAATTCCCTCAGATATTTGACTTATTCCAGGGGAGAGTGAAAACAGTTGGCATTTTCAGATTTTTATCATTTAGTCATTTCATTTTTGCATGACTCTCTTTCACCTCATTTAGGAATTTCTTGGCAAAGATATGGAAGTGGTTTTCCATTTGCTTTTCCAGCTCATTTTAGATGAAGAAACTGAGGCAAACAGGGTTAAGTGACTTGCCCAAGGTCACAGAGCTGGTGCTCGAGGGCAAATTTGAACTCAGGTCTGCCTGACTCTAGACTCAGTACTCTATCCACTGCAACACTTGTCCTCCACTTCTCCAGATTAAATATATCCAGTCTTTTCAACTGGCATTCCTTTTTCATTATCTTGCTGTCTTTCTCTAGCCCAGTTTCCCTCTGTTGAATGTTATTAGCTTATTGAAGTTCTTTCTATGTCTCTAGGTCTTCCTTCTATCTCTGTAAATCATCTAGAATGTCCTACAGTTGCATTTTCATCTTGTCCCATTCAATTTTTCATTTATTACCAATGGTGCTACCAAGATCCAGGTTCATATTAAATGTTATTGTATCTATATCATCTACTTGATGATAGAAAATCAGAAATAACAAAATTAAAATTCCACTTCAAACATCTGTTCATGATATGACCTTAGCCAAGGCACATAACCATCCTCATCCCCAGTTTTCTCATCTATAAAAATGGGATTATAATGACACTTACATAAAATTTATAAGAGAATCAAATAAGAATGTGTATAGACATATATACATATGTCTATACACAATAGTCTTATGTCTATATATACACATGCATGTTTGTATGTATATACGCACACACACAATGTTGTACAAGCCATGATGTACTACATAAATATTAGTTATCATAATTGTAATTATTTTTACTATATGACATAATCATCTAGTCATATCTGTTATCTTTTATGTCTTTTAAGCCCCTTTATTCCATTTATACAAAATATCCTTTGCCAAGACCTCAGCACCTCCAACCTAAGTTATTGTAATAACCTCCTGCTGGTCTCTCCAAAGCAACCTGTTTACATATGTAAGACTTACCACCCTCAAACACTGAACATTATGTTAATATATTCTTAAGATAGTGCCTGTAACAATTTAAGTATCACCTAGCAGGTTAGATATCTAAACTTTTGTACCCTGTGATATCAGTTCTGTTGATGCCACCTCAGTCTATCTCGTTAAACTCATTTCTTATGGCTGTTGTTTCTTCTATAGGCAGACTATTGCCATTTCTTATGTTATATGTCTTTGTTGTTGATGTATACTGGAGTGGTTTTCTGTTTCCTTCTTCAGCTTATTTTTATAGATGAGAAAACTGAAGCAAATGGGGTTAAGTGACTTATCCGGGGTCACACAACTGGTAGATATCTGAGGTCATATTTGAACTCAGGAAGATGAGTCTTACTGACTGCAGACCCCACACTCTATCCACAGTGCTATCTAGCATCCCATATTATATTAAATTCATCATCTCAGTGCTTCTGTGCATGCTGTTCCCTCCACCTAGAATATTCTTTTCCTTCCTTTTTTTTTTCAATTATGCCCCTCAACACTCCCAGAAACTTTTGATCACTTGCCACACTAATACTACTTCCTCAATTTGATTTTAATTTACACTTTATAACCATTCTATTATAAAGATGTTTCTCTTTTTTATGCATTAAATGTATGTGCAGGTTGAGGTGAAACTCTAACTCTGTAAACTCTTAGAAAACAGGTACCTAGTTAACACTACTCTTTTAAGAATAAAGTAGGAATCTAAATGTTTCTGGTATAAGTCATTTATATCTACATATAGCTAACTATAACTACATATTTCTAGTATTAACTCTAAATCTACAAATCATATACTGTATACTCATCAGTGTGGGGGGTACTCCCTAGTATGCTCAGTCCTTCCACAAACACAGGTCAAAAAATCTTATGACTTTAGAAAGTTGGATATGACACTGAAAATTTAGGTCATTTGCTTATGACCACAAAAAATAGTATGTGTTAGAAACAAAATCTGAATCAAGATCTTCCACATTCGAAGTTTGCCCTTAGCCTCCTTGCAATAATTAATAATAATAATACTGCTATAGTACTCTATGATTTACAAGATTCTCAGGAAGCAGATTGTATAGGGTGTTCAGGGAGTACTAGGACTTCTTTGCTGAGCCCTTTTCAGGGCTGCTACTAATCTATCATTAGTGTCCACCAGCCACCCAATTCTAATCTTTGGATCCCAGAAGCTGTAATATGCATAACAATCACATGTTGGGTAAACCATCTCAGCAAATGGGCTAAATTAGGTTGCCAATAACCAACAGGTCTCAAACCTATCAAAGACTTAGGAGCTTGTCTATCCCAAGCATATGAAGACTGCCATGAAGACAGCTAAACCAGGTGTTGTGCAGAGAAATATGAGTGAGCTGAGACCTGGATTCAAGATAAATTTAGATGTGGATTTATTGATTAAGCATGCGACTACCCAAGTGATCAGCACTCAGATGAGTAGTAATTTTTGGATTTTCAGATCCTGGTTATATAGGCTAAAAACCACAAAATTATAATAGGGAGGGGAGCTAGCAGAAGCTATGATGTAAAGAAGCAGAGAATAGCCATTGGTTAAATCTATATGACTCAGGAGAGTATGGCACATGACTCAGGGGTGCAACCTTCCAAAAATGAGGGTCTTTCCCAGAACTAGGTGAAGAATACAGAGTGGAGGGTCACGGGATGAGGGTACTGGAATTTCCTAGAACAGGCCAGGGTCATGTTCTGGGCAAAAGGGGTGGGAGCCTCACCTGGTCAGCAGGTCAGGACAGGATGGTACTTACATAAGATTCTTGCATCATAATGAGCCTGGTACACCATAATAATTCAGGGGGAAAATATGAAATGCTGATTAGGAGAGAGAGAGTCAGGGAACACCTTGAGCAATATCCCCAGATGTGCCTTAAGCAGTTTCAAGCTATAATAGAGAAAAACAGAAATATAGAGTGGCTTACTGGTGGGCCACAAGTCAGGTGGTGTGTAGTGACCAGAGATTTGGGTTTGGGTACAACACAGGCACCATGGGGCACTTAGAGCTTGGCCAGACAGCAAAAACACCTAGGTCATCCACT
The DNA here is from genome assembly GCA_028627135.1 of Pseudochirops cupreus. NCBI lineage: Eukaryota > Metazoa > Chordata > Mammalia > Diprotodontia > Pseudocheiridae > Pseudochirops > Pseudochirops cupreus. Next base: position 150,625,180 of record CM053581.1, read on the forward strand.
GAATCCTGGGCCATCTTAAATTTTGTCTTGCCACTGGACTTTGATGTCTCTGGAAGAGAGAGTGAGGCAGATTCTGCTTCACTTTAATCAAATTCAAGCGCAAGTCAAGACATGACCCAGTGATGTCATTGGTCCACTCCCAAAACAAAAAAGTGGATAAACATCTGAGGAAGCAAAACTGGAGACCAACACTAAGGATTAAGCAATTTCTATTTAGAGAGACTTATTCTTCTCAGAGTTTTCTTTATTCTGGCTTAAAAATTTTGAAGTGTCTATTTGTAGGTAGGGACAAGATCAGGAATATTTACTATATTATAATTAGAAACTGATAATTTAAAAATATTTTAAATATATATCACATATATATTTAAGTATATGTAAATATTAACAGAACATTTTATGAAAAAATATTTCCAAAACAAAAATTATAAGGAGAGTAGCATTATTTTAGATAGTTTTGGTTCACTGTTTAGGTTGATAAAAAAACAGTAAGATTCTCACATCTGATTCTACATGCATTCTGTTGTGATATATTGTTTTCGTTAATGTATATAAGGAAAATCTAGCTTCAGGCAGATTGTAGTTAGGAAAGAGTAAAGTATTTTAACAGGGAAATTATGTGTAAGTTATCACTATAAAAATAATTTTAATCTCACAGAACTCCTGAAATGATCTTTAGGTCTCCTGGGGGACCATAAACCACACTTTGAGAACAACTATTCTAGATGAAGCTGCTAGAAGGCCTCAACTATGTCTCCTTCTGCCATTCTAATTTTTCTAGAAAGTAAATGGGTTCCTATGTATCCTTCCAAAGGATAACACACAAGAATTCAGTAACTCTTTCCTGTTCAATTTCAGCATTATACTTTTTAAATATAATATCACCCAAGAGAAGCACAAATGAAAAATTACTTTCAGTCTTGCAAAGGAGAATGCTTTTATGCTATGTTGTTTCTTGAGTGGAGAGGTCCATATATTTTGCAGAGATGTTTGGGACCACTTAACTATCAAATTGTGGATGAAGTTACTAGACGTGATTTGGCTAAATGCCATAAAGTAAAAGCATATATCTTTTAGTGCAAGTAGTAATATTTTTTAAAGCCTTTCTCCCTGAATACTAATTCATTTTCTTCTCTTCAGAGCTTATAGAAGTAGAATTTCAGATATAAAGGACTAAAAGTCATATTCACATAAGTTTGCTTTAGGGTAAATTAATGACATGAAATATATTTGTGTACACACACACACATACACACATATAGATGGATGTGTGTATTAGTCCATATCTATCTATCCATCTATCAATCCATCTCCCACCCATCCATCTACTCATCTACTCATCTATCTATCTATCTATCTACCTACCTACCTACCTACCTACCTACCTACCTACCTTTTCGGTAAATGTTCAGCCTTGCTGGGGATTACTTTTACTCATTTATTTAGATGTCATCTTTAATGAAACCAAGATCATATGTTTCATAGTCATGTATACTAGTTGATTACATTCTATGTATTTCTTCCTTTAGCCACATTGGAAGATTCATATTTACTCCCTCCTTAGCCTTTCAGAATCCATTTTTTCCCTTATGGCCCAGTTGAGATGCCTGCTTACCTAAGAAATCCTTCCCAATTTCCCTCAATTGAAATCTTTTCCTTCTTGCCCCTGAGATATTGCTAGGACACTTTGTCTCTCTTATCCCCTTGAATTCTCATCTTTTCAAAGATTTTAAGATCATAGATTGAGAGATGTAAGAGACTTCAGAAGCCATCTAATCTAATCTCTCTAAATTTAAAGAGGATCAAACAGATCCAGGAACATTAAATGTCTTATCTAGGGTAACATACGTAGTAAACAATCAAATTTAGATTTGAACTGAAATCTACTGTGTTCATGTCACTGTGCCATGATCCCTTGCTGCTCCAATATATAGTCCATACACTTCTTTTTGGTTATGGCATAGCTTCCTTCCTGCAATGACCACATATTAACCTGTAAGCTGCTTGAGGGCAAAAGTATATGTATCTTGTATCTCTAATACAAAGCATATAGTAGATGCTTGATAAGCTTTCATGCACAATGAAGTTCAGTTAAATGTCCTTCTTGCTGTTTCTTACATATAGCATTCTATCACTTGTTTCCATGATTTGGCAGTGATTTGTCCCAAAAGGTTAAATTTACTTCTTTCTTACTACGATTGCATAGAATCTAAATTCAAAGAGTTCAAGTGCTACTTCATACATAAATCCTTCCCTAATTCTTTCTGCAACTGATGCCTTCCTACACCCTAACATAAGGCTGCATACAAATTTTATACACACAAATACACATGCATGCATACGTAGACACACAAGTTGCATACAAACAATGCTTCTTAAATAGTTTATTTTACGGAATATTTCATAAATGCCTTTCATGGATAATTATGTGTGAGAGGGGAGACAGAAATCAAATATTTGTCACCATTTCTCAAAAAAGTTCTATCGGCAACTAAGGATGGGTCAGTTATAATAATGACTCATCATATGACACCCATCATAAATAGCATTTCTTCTAGGAAGGCTTTCCTGCCTCTCCCAGTAAAAAATTATACCATCCTCTACTTTCCCAGACACCTATTTATATTATCTTTTTCTAGTACCCCTCTTCAATGCATTGATCATATATTATTTTCTATTCACACCATTATCTAAACATGGAACTGAAATGATGTATGGGGTTACCCAGAGGTTGAGTGATATGACCGAGGTCCAACTCTCAGCCCTACCATTTAATACCTGCGTGACACTGGTCAAGTCACTTAACCGCTGTCTGTGGTGCTCACCCTCAATTGGATGGCAAGAGGAGAAGGAAAAGAGATGGAAGGGAATAAGTGCATGTATGTGTGTATACATATATACATATGTCTGTGTGTATCCTGCTATGTATGAGGATAATTTACAATTATCTTCTTTTCATTGGATAGGTACTAGACAACTTCTAAGTTTCCTTCCAGACTTAAAGCTATGATCCTATTCATTATGGCTGACTCTTATGATCTCACTGGGTTATTGGCTAATGTCTTACTAGTGTTCTGATCACATTTTTTACTTTAGTCCATAAAAACAAAGATTGAGAACTGGTAGATCCCTTAGAGACCTTTGAGTGCAAATTCCTTATTTTTCTGATGAGTAAACTAAGGTCTGAGAGAGGTGAAATTTGTCTAGTTTTAACACAGCTAGTAAAGGTCTATGGCAAAATGCAAACCTAAGTCTTCCTGACTCCAAATCTTTTGCCCCTGTATGCCTCTAATAAATGTGAATTGAATTGAAGGATATTGTGGAGCTAAGATGAATGTGTGTGTGTGTGTGTGTGTGTGTGTACGTGTGCGTGCACATGCACATGTGTTTGTGTGCAGGTCTCCGTTTGTGCACTATGATGTAATCTAGGGTAAATCATTTCCCCCCAAATCTCAGTTGCCACATCTGTGAAATTAGATTAGTTTATCTCTCAAACCTTTCCAGATATAAATGAAATAACCTTATGATATAAATCTGATTCAAATACGTGCTATTACATTTTTATAATATCAATAAATTGACCAGGTTTTTAATGTATGTGACATTAATTCACATAACTCTAAAACCACATAGGAGAGGAACAGGGAGGAAGTACCTCCCTACCTTTTCTTTCTACAGACCTTAAAAATATGTGGTGCATTATAAAATATTAAAAATAATCATCCACTTTGAAGAATTGACAGTATCTTTTTTTCCTGAAGTTCATGAAGGGCAATATCAAATCTTAATTGTTTTAATAATTTTGATTCTATTTGTTATATGTCACTCTACCCATTCTAAAGAACAATTCATAATATAGACCATATAAATATACTCACAAACTTCCGATGTTTGCTTAATATGATGTTAATGGCCTTACTAAGTCTGATGGAAGAGGAGTTTCATGATCAGGAGCTTAGGAAAACTAGTGACATATTTTTAATGCAATTTTGAAGATGAATGCCAGGTGAGTTTTATGGGAAGCTGATTAAAAATGTAATTCCAAAATAAATAGAATGATTGCTGTAGAGGTGAACTCTAAAACCATTATTGTTTGATCTATGGGCTCAGGAAAAGAAATTTGAAAGTCCATTTATTCTACAAATGTCTCTTAAGATATATTTTCCATCCCACATAGGCACTCTGCTTTCCGGAAATGTTGTGAAAGAATGCTTAACACAATATTTAGTGCCTTGTGACTTATGGTACTGGCAAATCCCGAGTGCAAACATTCTGTGAAATAATTCAAATCCCATGCTAATTCATAGAAAATCCATTTCTAGCTTCTTCTGAAGAATACACTAAGCTAAAGGTCACCATATAACATTTCTCAAAAATGCCAAACCTAGTTTTGGCAGCCAGCACTAGTGATAAAGAACTGAAGGCACCTAGGAAAGAATAAATGAGAGGCTGATTCATTTTAATTTTGTGCCAGTCAGAAGTGTTTCTGCTCCCTGTCTCTTGATCCCTTGTTCCCTTCTCCTCCTTTTCCCTCCCTTCTTACCTTCCTGCTTGTACAGCTGCTCATATTTGAAAGAAACTACCTTTACTACTTGATGCATATTTCATGTCCAACCTTTGCCCTGATATTACCTGTAACTGGAATGTACTTCTTCCTCAGTGCTCTTAGAATTCCCATTTTCCTTCATAATTCAAGTCAAATGGCATCTTCTATAAGAGGTCTCTGCTGGACTCCCCCAGATATTATTGTGTGCTCAAAATCCTATTCTGTTTAACATACAATGTTTACACGTTTACATGTATAAGTTGCAAGCTCCATGAAATGTAAGGAACTTTTTGTTCTCTTTTTATTCCCAGTATTAAGCACAATGTCTGACCCCTAGTAAGTACTGAAGCGCTTATTTCCATTCTCTTTTCTTCTCTTCCTTCATCCCTTCCTCCCTTCCTTCCTTCCTCCTTTCCTTCCTTCCTTACTCCATTCCTTCTTTCTTCCCTTCCTCCCTTCCTTCCTCCCTCCCTTCTTTGCTTCCTCCTTTCCTTCTTTCTTCCCTTCCTCCCTTCCTTCCTCCCTTCCTCCCTTCCTCCCTCCCTTCCTTCTTCCCTTCCTTCTTCCCTCCCTCCCTTCCTTCCTCCCTCCTTCCTTCCTCCCTCCCTTCCTTCTTTACTTCTTCCTTTCCTTCTTTCCTCCTTTCCTTCCATCCTTCCTCCCTTCCTTTTTCCCTTCCTCCTTTCCTTCTTTCCTCCCTGCATTCCTTCCTTCCTCCCTTCCTTCCTTCCTTCCTTCCTCTCTCTTCCTTCCTTCCTCCCTTTCTTCCTTCCCTTTTCCCTTCCTCCCTCCCTTCCATCCTTCTTTCTTTCCTTTGTTTCTTCCCTCCTTTCCTCCTTCCCTCCTTCCTTCTGCCTCCATTCCCTTGTTTCTTCCTTCCTTTATTCTCTCTTCTTTCCTCCTTCTCTCTCTCCCATAGCTCTCCAGGTAAGGAAACTTTCTAGTTTTTCTTTAAATTGAGGGTAGTTTCAAAAAGAAGGCACCAAAATTAAGGAAGACTAGAAAAAAAAAGCTACTGGAAGAGGCTAAGACATTAGATAAGATTTGAAGGAAGTCATGAGGTGAAGATGAGGAGGAAGACAGGTCCAGTAATGAGGGACAGCAGGAATTATTTTTCCCTACCTTCCTTACTTTGTTCCTTCCTTCTTTCTTTTGTTTCTCCCCCCCCTCCCCTTTCTTTCCTTCTTTCCTGAATCTTACAATCCATTGGTTTTGTAGCAAAACCACTAGATGACATGATCTATAGGGTTAATCTGACCCAATAGTCTTCCAAATGAACATCAGAGAATAAACATCCTTTTCTGAAGAGAGGAGGTCTATGAAGGTTGACTTTTATGTCATTACAGATTATTCATATAACTTCTATCACTAGAAGTTAAAGTTTCAGCCTGCCCCATCTGGGCTCTTGTCCAAGAGTAGAGTCAGTCATTTTGGGGTAGGTAGCATGACTTCATTTCATATTTAATGAGATAAAATTAAGCAGTATTGTCTAAAACTATGAGGAACTTGGACTTTTTAAGGAAGACTATGGATTGTTCAAGACATTTATGCTTAATGAAGGGTGATTATTTGTTTGAAGCTCATAGACATCTGAATAAACCAAGGTCAATAATAAATTTAATAAATTTTATCTATCGAACAGATGTCCATCTTTGGAGGTCACAACATATCTTTACTTTCTCACTCTGTGTAATTCTTATCCCTGACCTTCCATTAGTTCCCCAAAGAGGACCTACCCAGGACACTTAATGCTTTTCTCTAGACCTTTAAGAATTCATTCTGTGGGTACCAGTTTATCAACTGGGTTATCTATCCTACCCCCTTTCTCTTGCCATAGAACTAGCTGGCCTCATTCTCCACATGTGTGTGCTTGGTCATGTCTTTTTCATTGCTTCTTGTTGTTGTTCACCTGCTTCAGTTGGGGCTGACTCTTCCTGATGCCATTTAGGGTTTTCTTGGCAAAAGTACTAGAGGAGTTTGCTATTTTATTCTCCAGTTTATTTCACAGATAAGGAAACTGAAGTAAACATAGCTAAGTGACTTGTCCAAGGTTACACAACTAATGTCTAAGGCCACATTTGAACTCAGGAAGATCAATCTTCCTGACTCAAGGACTCGCCCTTTAGGTACTGGGCCATCTAGCTGCCTTGTTACTCCTTATAGTCATGAGAGAAGTGCTAATATACTATAACTTATGTATATTGACCATAATCCTTCGAATTAATTTTGCTTCTTTTGTGCATTTTTTTTTCATTTCATGGAAGGGATAACATAGGCTGGAAATTTAAAGGAACTAGTTCAAAGGCCTGTATGACACAGAAAAGTATAGATTGTGGCTTTTTTCAAAAATGGAATGAATTTTATAATCAATATAATCTGATAACCTCATTTGATAGATGAGGAAAGTGAGGCCACAAGACTCAAAGAGTAAATTAGTTTCAAATAGGGGACTAGATAAAAGAGGCAATGAGCAGAATGAAGAGACTGGACAGAGTTACTTTAAAAAAAACCTATTTCTACTTATTGTTCATATTCTAATGCATGGCAAAATGAGGTAGGTGGGTGGTGAGAGGAAGAGAATAAAAATGTAGCACTTTTCAATTAAATTTAAACAATACCATTAATTCTACTTGTGCTTACACAGTGGTTAGTAAATAGGCCTTTAGAAAATACACTTTGATTAGTGTATTTTTCTGTATTATTGGGAATATAAAGCAATCAGCTCCTATATTTATATTCAAAAATGTGATTCAATTGAATTTTTAAAAAAATGTTCATGTTTCATGGAATCTGGCAATAAATACAGATTTTTAAAAACAAATTGCCCTACAGGGGTGATTTAAATCCTTTCTTGTAAACTGAAATAATGACTTAGAGGTAACAAGCAAAATCCAATTGGATACTTCCACATAATTAAAATGTCTTACTTTTTCGTAAGACTGATTTTGCCAGAGGTTGTACATATTTATCAGAGGGGTCTATGATTTTGTCTACATGGTCACCTGACCAGTAACCCCAAATAAAGGAATCAAACTGTGTTGCTTTAAGATTTTCCAGAAAGAGCATGTTTCTAATTGCCTAAATAATAAGCATCTAAATAAGAAGGGATCTGTGATTTCCTTGCCAGTGGAAAATCCGATTTATAAATATAAAAGGGGGGATTTGAACTCCAGTCTTACTGATTCTAAGACTTGCACCCCATCCACTACACTAATCTGTACAATAGGTAAACAAAAAGAGGTAGTGAAAAAAGGTATAAGGGGAAAAAAAATTGAACAATAGAACTCCATTAAGTTCAAATATCACTTCTCAGTTACCATTTATATGAACTCGGACAAGTTACTTAATCTCTCTTGGTCTCCTCTCCATTTCCTTATCTATGAACTAATATAGTTTCACTCAATGACCTCTATATAACTATGATACTAAGTCCCTCAGAGAAAGGAGACATGCTTTTTATTACATTCTGGGAGGTTTTAATGGTCTTCTTTTTAGGTTTCTGAAGGTATATGGGCTCCATGTTCAGATTCTTATTGCAAATATTCATGATGTTACTGATAGACACCTTTGAATATTGGTTAGGATAATGAATCGAGAAGAGATCAGACAGATTCAAAGCCCCAGTGGAATCTAAAAATGCATTTCACTCTGTTATAAGCTAAAATACCTGTATGAATTGCATGTTCCATTTCCCTAGCACTTCATAGATTAAACATATTTAACCCACATAGAAATCTTCATAATATTCATAGAAAAACATGTTTAATTTATGTAGAAATTGACATAATCTTCAAGAAAAACATGTTTCCCAGTCAGAGTTCTACCATGGGTAGTATGTGCATAATTATTCCTGTTTTATACATAGGGAAACTGGGATTTAAAGAGGGGAAATGAATTTCCCAATATTATACTATTTCAACATATGTAATGACTTTTAAGATCATAAATATTACAAAAAAGATTCTAAAATTAGAGTTAAATACCATAAGGACTAAAGTATTATATTTTTCCTGACTACATCCTCATATTCTGTTCAAAAAGAATTATAACACATAACACTGAACACAATTTATCAAAGTACTTAATTCATATACATAACTTTATATTATATGTTACCTTTCTAATGACAACCTATTGTTTTTTTTTCCTCTCTTACCTTGTGAATAAATAAGATAACATGTGTCCCAGTCACATTATTATGGCAGCAAAACTAAATTTTTGTGAATTTAAAAGAAACATCTTAAATTTCTGATGGGATATTAAAATTCATAGTAAGCCACCTAAGGTCATGGCAAATAAACTATTATTTTCCTATTTCATTTAAAAAGAAAAAGCTTTATTAAGGCCTAAGGAGTAGTAATAGTACCAGTACAACTAAAAAGCCATCCCAAGTTTTACACCAGGACAAGGTAAGAAGAGTGTTTGTTTCTTTATCTCTTTCCTGAGACAATGGAAATTATCAACTTTGAAAAAAAATATTTAAAAAAAAACAGGGGAGTACATATAAACATAACTGAAAAAACAATCTAAAAGAGAAGAATGAATTAACAAATCATTTATTGAAGCAACATGGCATTGTGGAAACAGTGCTGACCTGGAATATAGAATCTATCAGACTCAATTTGAAAATAAGAAGATCAAACATTGTCTTCTTAGGACATCCAACTTGAGATTCTGTGAAGCCTTTTTTTTTCCCAGTGATCAAAAATACTTTTGTATTTGCCATATTAATGGTAGTATCTATAATGAGATGCTCATTCCATTTCACTCAGAGGTAATCACAGTTTTTCCCATAATTGATAAGCCAAGTTAACATGCTGAGTTGGCTATTTAGTAAGCTTTCTGTGACTTCAAATCATGAAGGAAAGGCAAGGTCACTAATAAAGTGGTGCTGAAGTCAATAAACTGATTCACCTTCAGAATTATCCCCACTGAAGCTCACTTTAGCGCTGAATGTATTGGGTCCTTAGTAATTACTCAATTACTTACAGAAGGCCTAGATATCAAACTAAATCAAGACACCTATGAGCAAGATAGGTAGGAGTCTAGAATGTTGCAAGATGTTGTGAAGACTCTTTTTATACATGCAGTGCCAAGCAAGGACAACTTCCAAGGTTCGGATTACCAGCATAGTAAACGCCATTTATTTAGCAAACATTCACAGAACAGAGAAAATCAAAATACAGTATAACTTGTTCCTTTAGCAAGTAAGTTCTCAATTCAATCCAGGTACTATTCCAGCCCTAGACAGTACATTCATTTATTCAGCCAAAAGTCTCTTCTCAAATGGAGATTAGTGTCCAACCATAAACACAGTACATTCATTTGCTCAATCACAGAGCACAAAAAAAACTCAAAAGCTTCTCACCCCTGAATCTCAAAAGGGGCAGGAGAACACAAAAGGACATCCACCCTTAAGTTACAAGAAATTTAAAATCAGCATTGAATACCCAAAGAAAGGTCCTTCTTTCATCTTCACTCTAGTCAAGCCCTCAGCAATCT
>CM053581.1:150635327-150665585 GCA_028627135.1 Pseudochirops cupreus
CTGTCCTTCACCATCAGGTGAATCTGGCAAAACAACATCAAAACAGACAGACAAAATACCAGCATCACAGCTATGCCTCCTCAGCCCTTGGCAGTTCTGGGTGGCAGTTCCAGGTTGCAGTTCCAATGGACCCTTAGCAGTCTTGCTCTCAGCAACTCAGGCTCCATAATACTGGATACTGCTCTCCCAAAGTCCTTCTGGCCTTCTCTAGGCTTGGGCCTCTCTCCCAATTCATGGCTCCTCCCAGTGCAGCCCTTTCTCTTCATGTCAACAAGTCCATCCCACAAGTGGGATTCACAAGCTATGGGTTTTAACACTCACCCCAAAAACCAAGCCAATACAGGGGCATCTCCAAATTCCATGCAATACATGAGTCAATCTTTTTTTTTCTGAGAATCAGTACGATTAGAGAAACCTTGTCAGACCATAACTACATATAAAGGGCCAGGAGCAAAGCTTTGCTAAAAAGAAAGAATCATTGGCCAAGATGGCAGAGTAAAAGCAGGAACTTGCTTGAGCTCTTTCCCCAAATACCTCCAAATACCTGTAAAAATTATTCTAAACAAATTCTAGAGCTACAGAACCCACAAAATGAGAGAGTGAAACACATCTCCAGCAGCCTGGCAGGCTGACAGGAAGAGTCTATAGCACTGGACTGAGAACAGAGTATAGTTCTGTGTGGGCCACACTGGCACATATTGGACCAGAGCAAGCCTCAGGGGATTGAATCACTGGCAGCTGTGGCAGTTTCTAGACTTCTCAATCCACAAACACCACAGACAATGTAGAAGGTCAGTGAGGAAACTCTATTGGACTTGGGTAAAAGATGAGCATGGTCTGACCCCAGCCCATGGGTGGTGGAGGTAGCAGCATTGGCAGTGGCAACAACAGCAGTTGCTGTTGCTGCTTCCAGAGCTCCAGGCCCACAGATGATTGGGGTGATTTTTACAGGAATCTGAAGATCTTCCCTGCCCCTAGGCTCTTTGCTTAAGTGGTTTAAGTGGCTCTGAGAACTTTCCCTGATTTGAAAATATACTCTGCCCCCTAATAGGCTGAATGTGGTCACATGGAGCCTGTGGCAGGAGGCTTGTTCTTCAGGAATGCCCACACCTTATTACTTTGTGATTGGGCAGTGGGTCAAGAGGGCTGTGACATTCTCTGATCCAGGAGAAGGCTATATATACACCCTGATATGAGGTTTTGCTTTGGGGCTCACTTTGGAAAGAGTTGTGTGATTTGGCCAGATGAGACTCTGGGAAGTCATTGAGCCCCCCAGCTTTGAAAACCCAGATGTTGTTGCTTCCCTTTCTGATAACTGACTTGGTATGGATGTGATGGTCAGACAATTGGAAGTCTGTCTGATGATCTGTTTCTTTAACTGCTTGTAACTGTTTGTATTCTCTGAAGTTCACAGTGCTGACTTTTTACCCTGAACTAGGTAAATGATATACATTTGATTGGTTAAAGTAAGATTGTTAACCCATTTTGAGTTGCTTTCCTTTAGAAAAGGAGATCTAAGAACCTGTGCTAGAGCCATCCTGGGTATACTAGGGTGCTTGCTGATACAGGAATCAAGAAGTTGATCAGAGGGCAATTGCAGCAACATCTTTGCTTGCACTGAGGCAGGATTCTCTTGCTTTTCCCTGCTTGGATCTGGTCAGTCTTGGGTGATGGTCCTGGGATGAAGAGGATTGCTGGCATGGCAGAGCTTGTGGTGACTGTGGAGAACGAGTTTTCCTCACAGTTCTCAGGCAGAACACAGTACTTGTGGTCACTCACAGATCATATCGCAGGCCAAGAGCGTAGTAAAGATCTCTGCTTTGATCATACCACCTTAGAAGAACTGAAAATTTACAGGTGCCTAGAAGAAATCTGACAACAATTGCTCAAAACCCAGAAACTTAGAACAGAGCACTCTTTACTCTGGAAAGCAGAGTCCTACCTTGGAAAAAAGCTCAAAAGTCAAGTAATTGGCTGGGAAAATTAGTAAACAGAGGGAAAACATCAGACTATTGAATCTTTGGTGACAAAGAAGATCAAAACGTAGAATGGGAAGAAGACAGCAAAGTCAAAACTCCTGCATCAAAAGATTCCAAGAAAAATATAAATTGGTCACAAGTCATGGACTAGTTCAAGGAAGATATTGAAAATCAAGTAAGGGAAGTAGAGGAAAAAATGGGAAGATAAATGAGAGTGATGCAAGAAAAACATGAAAAATGAGTCAACAGCTTGCTAAAGGAAACTCAAAAAATACTGAAGAAATTAACACCTTAAAAATAGCCTAACTCAAATGGTAAAAGGTGTCCAAAAAGCCAAGGAGGAGAAAAGTGCCTTAAAAACTAGAATTGCCCAAGTGGAAAAGGAGATCCAAAAGCTCACTGAAGAAAATAATTCCATCAAAATTAGAATGGAGCAAATGGAAGTTAATGACTTTATGAGAAATCAAGATATTATAAAACAGAACCAAAAGAATGAAAAAAAGAAGACAATGTGAAATATCTCATTGGAAAAACCATTGACCTGGAAAACAGATGCAGGAGAGATAATATAAAAAATATTGGACTACCTGAAAGCTATGATCAAAACAAAAGCCTAAACATAATCTTTCAAAAAACTATCAAGGAAAATTGTCCTGATATTCTAGAACCAGAGGGTAAAATAGAAATTGAATGAATACACCAATCATTTCTTGAAAAAGATCCCAAAAAGTAAATTCCTAGGAATATTGAAGTCAAACTTCAGAATTCCCCAATCAAGGAGAAAATATTACAAGTAGTCAGATAGAAACAATTCTAGGGCTGTGGAAACACAATCAGGATAACACAAGATCTGGCAGCTTCTACCTTAAAGGACTGAAGGGCTTGGAATATGATATCCTAGAGGTCAAAGGAGCTAGGATTAAAACCAAGAATCACCTACTGAGCAAAAACTGAGTTTAATACTTCTGGGGGGGGAACATTAATATTTAATAAAATAGAGGACTTTCAAGCATTCTTTTGAAAAGACCAGAGCTGAAACAGAAAATTTCACTTTCAGATATAAAAATCAAGAGAAGCATGAAAAGGTAGAAAGGAGAGTGAAATTATTAAAGTTGACCTCTTTTCATTCCTAGATGTAAAGGTGATATTTTTAACTTATGAGACTTTTCTCAGTATTAGGGTAGGTGAAGAGAATATATGTGTGTGTATACATGTATGCATATGTGTATGTATATGTGTATATGCATATATGTATTTGCATATATGTGTATATGTATATATAAACAGAGGGCACAGGGTGAGTTGAATATGAAGAGAAGATACAAAATTAAGGGGTGAGAGAGTAATATATTGAGAGAAGGAGAAAGTGAGAGATAAAATAGAGTAGATTATCTCACATAAAAGAGGCAAGAGAACGCTGTTACAATGGAGGGGAAGAGCAGGGAGGTGAAAGGGAATGAGTCAATCTTACTCTCATTGTATTTCACTTAAGAAGAAGTAACATACACACTCAATTTGATATCTTACCCTACAAGAAAGTTAGGGAGGAAGGGAATAACAACAGGGAATGATGGAAGGGAGGACAGATCATGGTAGAGGACAGTTAGAAGCAAACACTTTTGAAAAGGGACAGGGTTAAAGGAGAAAATAGAATAAATGGTGGGTCAGGATAGAATATAGGGAAATATATCTAATCTTTCACAATATGACTACTATGGAAATGTTTTGCATAACTGTATGTATAACCTATATTGAATTGCTTGTCTTCTCAATGGGGGTGGGTAATGAGGGAAGAAGGGAGAGAATCTGGAACTCAAATTTTAAAAATAAATGTTAAGAATTGTCTTAACATGCAACTGGGAAATAAGATATACAGGCGATGGGGTATAGAAATCTATCTTGCCTTTCCAGAAAATAAGGGAGAAGTAGGTAAGAGTGGGAATATGGGGGGATAGAAGGGAGGCCAGACTGGGGGAAGTGGTAATCAGTATGCATGCCATCTTGGGATGGGCATAGTGGAGAGATGGAGAGAAAATTTGGAACACAAAATCTTGTGGAAATGAATTTTCAAAACTAAAAATAAATTCTGGATAAAAAGAAATAATTCTTTACCTTTCTTTCTGAGGCATTTAGGTGGGGGCAATGGATCAAGTATTAGACCCAGAGTCAGTCAACATGTCCTGAGTTTACAGGATGGAAGGAGATGTCCACATTCAGAGAAAGATCTAGAAAGCCTAGCGTTTAAATGGAGACTGAAGGAATACATGCTATCGTTCTTTTTCATGTTTGGTTTTGCTTCTTTTTTCCCAGTGTTCACTCATTTGTTACAGTCCTTCTATACAACCAGACTGTTGTACAGTGTGAAAGTATTAGCAGATCCTATACATAATTGCATGATACCACGGCAGGGGGGTGGGGGTGGGGGGAATCTGAAACTCAAGGGATTGTGGAACTGAATCTTGTAAACTAAAAGTAAATAAACAAGTCATTAAAAAAAATGTCCTGAGTTTAAATCCAGCACTAGGCACTTATACCATGAGTAAGTCACTTAATCTCTGACTGCCTTCAATTGTAAAATGGGCTAAGTAATAACACTTACTTGCCAGGATTTTTATAAACATAAAATGAAATAATGCTTTAAAATGCTTTGCAAACCTTAAAGCACTACATAAATGCTAGCTATTACTATTATTATCATCATCGTTATTACCTTAAGCTCTCAGTGTCTCAGGATGTCAGATACCATTGCTCAGAGACATGGTTTAGGAAATGGAATCTCATAGCTCATGAAAACCAGAAAGAAACATGCTGCTTTCTTTTTCTTATTAACACTAGGGTAAGAAGTATGGACAACACAGGCTTGAAATGTCATTGCACATAGTTAAATGACCTATCTAAATGCCACACAATACACTGAGCCAACTATTAGAGTTGTCTTAGTTGACTGAAATGAATCACAAAATGGTTGGAGAGCAAATCATGCAATAATGCCATATAGTTCTGTGGTATTTCATGATTCACTAAGCACTTTTCTCACATTAGGACTGTAAAAGAGACAGTAAAACCATAATTATAAACATTTTGCTGATCATGTGACAGAGGTTCTGTGGAGTAAAGAGACTTACCAATGGACATATGACTAATAAGTTCTAGAGCCAAAACTTAATCAATCTACTAATAAAAATTAATTAAATGCCTATGATATGCCAGGTACTATAGAAAGAACTTAAAATGAAACAACCCCTATTTCTAAGAGACTTACATTCTAATGAGCAAAACAATATGTGCATAAATGAACATATGTGTAGGTATATATAGAATAGAAGAGATAATAAATATCTGTATAATACACATGTGAAAATATACACTGAATAAATATAAAATTAATAAATACATGCCATAAAGGCATACAAAGTAGTCAAATACAAGGTAGTTTTAGAGCGAAGACACTAAAAGTTGAGAAGGGGGAACAGAAAAAGCTTCTGCAGAAAATGATCTCTGTGATGCGTCTTATAGAAGGAGAAAAGTATATTCCAGACATGTGAGATCGCTACTTCAAAGTCAAAGATATGGGAAGTGGGTTATTATTTGTGAAGAAAGGGAAGAATGCTAGTCTGGAAGGATAGAAAGTGGGGTGGAGAGCAATGTCAAAGAGATTAATAGGAACCTAGTTGTGTAGGGCTTTAAAAGTAAAATGCAAGAGCTTATCTTTTATTCTAGAGGTCATAGGAACATAATGGAATTGGTAGAATAGGGCAAATAAATTCAAATTGAAAGAAATTCTGCTGACTATACATTGATTTAGAAAACCACAAATTAATATTGTCTGTGTTGTATTTTTACATATTTTGTTAAGTGTTTCCATTTATGTTTTAATCTGGTTCAAGATCACTAGTGAATTTTGAAGGCTCTTATATCCCAGGCTGAGCATTTGACATTTCTGGAGTAGGGTAGTCACATAGTCAGATTTTTTATTAAAGAACTTTCATTTGGCAGCAGTATGTAGAAAGGCCAGGAGTTATATAGTACCTGCTGTATGCCAGAAAGTGCCCTACACTAAGCAATTTGTAAATATTGTCTCATTTGATTTTCATAACAACCTAGTGAAGTGGGTGATGTTTTTCTCCCCATTTTACAAGGAAGAAGCTAAGACAAAAAAAGATTAAGTGAATTCTCTAGGGCCTCAAAGTTGTCAAATATTTGAGTCCAGATTAGAATTTGTCTTCCTAATCTCAGACACAGCATTGTATCCACTGCACCAACTATTGGAATCAGAGCTCAGTACAGTAAAGAGTCCAAGATCATGCCAAGATTATGAACCTAAGTTTCTAGACTATAAATCCAGCATTCCTTCAATTATTTCATATTGCCTTGACTCAGTGTGTCCAAGATTGGCAAATCTTTCTATAACTAAACTTAGCTATATCTACTAACCTAAATTATTTTCTTTATTTTATGAGGTATGCTTCATATAGGCAGGTAAAAATTTAGATAAAAATGTTGGTTGAAGAAGCATCACTTAATACCAAAAGGCAACATTTTCTATATAGGGTTAACAATGATCACATCTGCATCATAAGAAGTGAAGGAAGTTTCATAGTATTATAGGAAGAGCATTGAGTTGAAAGAAAAGGAGGTTTAAATTTTCATTTGTTGTTTGATATCTCCATTACCTTGGGCAAATCAGTTTACAACATCATAGATTTAAAGCTGGAAGGGCCTTAGGTACTTAGTTTAAAACATTCATTTTATAGATGAAGAAATTGAGGACCAAAAAAGGTAAGCACATTGCCCAGATTCCTAGGCTCTTAAGGCTGAGCCAGTATTTGAACCCAGTTCTTCTGATTCACAAGCCAATTTTCTTTCCATGCAATGTCTTTGGTCTTGATTTTTCCTCTATAAAATATAGAACTGTAAATAATCTCTAAAAAGCTTTCCAGACATTGTATTTCATTTGGTAACCAGTAGCAGCAACATTTGTGTAGTTGAAATGTAATCTGCATCTATTAGATTGTAACCTCCATGAGGGTTTTGACTATACTTAGGGATATTTCCCTTTGTGATCCATCTCTATGGCATCAAGGGTCTGACTTTGACTGTAGTAAATGTTCAGAAGACATTGTTGAATTAAACTGAATACAAACTAAACATATTTGAGTGTATGTAAATTTATTTACCTATAATCTCAGTAGCTCCTGGAGTTCTCTCATCTTCATGAGAAAGCCTTTTTGTTTTTACATAATTACAAATTGTCCTTTTATTTTGTCTGATCCTTTAAAACTTTGTTACCTCAAATATTTGAGGTTGTTGTTTCACTGTCTCAAGATTGTCTTTAAACCTTGAGAAACAAAACACACCAGAAACATGTCAACTCTCACATCATCTTGCTACTTTGACTTACTATACACATCAATTTTTTCCCTAAGTGCTTCTTTTGGAAACAGTGAATTAATGAAGAAAATCTCTGCCCGTTTGGAAATATTTCACACTGGTCTGATGAGAAGAAAGATACACTTTGGGGATTTTGGCTATGGCAGACAAGAGAGAAAGCTGAAGGAGCTCAATAAAACTGGTATATTTTATGGCATTGTTAACTCTCTTTGTGAAAAGAGTGGCTGGTTTTCCACTGGTATCAAGAGATCTAAAACACCTTCCATGGTTACTGTGATAAATTAGAACAGATTTCAAATTGCTTGGGGACCTGGTTCCATTTTACAAAAAAAAATTAAAGTTCATTAATAATTGCCACAAAACCCTCTTAGAGAACCCAGTGGACTCATTGGGGGTTTTTAAAGGGCCACTTTAAGGGAGGTTAATTGCTTTTCCCTTGGCATACTTAGCCTACATCATTTGTTGGAACTTGGAGGCTGCACTAATTTATAAACTAATTCTGAGAACCTTCTTGTGAAGTTGACCATTTTTTTTTACAATATCCTTTTTCTGTAGCTCTAATTTGAAAGAGAGTAGTCCTAATCTTGCTCTTGGTTTTACTTTTGACCTTTGGGATGGCATTGGTAAGGTGCCTCTCTCTGTCTTGTCAAGTTTCCTTTGCCTCCTGAATGGGTTCCCTAAACTAGCCAATCGTTCTTAGGTTATCTACTTTTGTCTTCCTGAGCTTATCCTAGCCACCTATCTTGTTTTTTTGTTTTTTGTTTTTTGTTTTTAATCTGCTTCCCTGACAGGGATATACAGAGCCATTAGACATAATAAAATCAGGATGTATAGTCTTGCTGCTGTCACAAAAGGCAGAAGAGAAATCTAGGACAGCTAATCTGTGAATCAAGGTTCAAGCCAAGCAGTTAAACAGAGGAATTGGAAACAAATTCAATGCAGTAGAAAGAACAGGGAATTTGGAGTCAAAATACCTGGACTCAATGACTACTTCTGATACTACATACAAACCTCATGGCACAAGGCAAATCATTCCAGGTATCAGGGCTTTGGTTTTCTCAAGGCTCAAGTAAGGGAGTATAATGCAATTATTTCTAAAGTTTCTTCTGGTTTTTAAACCTATGGTCCTGTGTGTTACATCATAAAAGAATGAGGCAGGTAATATAGACATTTCATAAGTGCAACTAGGTGAAACAATGGATAAAGCCTTGGATCTGCAGTGAGGAAGACCTGAGTTCATATTCAGTCTCAGATTCCTTCTATGCAACCCTAAGCAAGTCACTTAACCTCTATCTTCTTCAGTTTCCTCATCTATAAAATGGGAATAATAACAATTTCTTTCTAGGGTTGCTATTGGAGATCAAATAATAGAGGGGAAAGGTAACAAACATTGAAGGGGATATGGAAAAAATTGGAAATACTGCTATTTGACCCAGCAATGACAATGCTTGGTCTATTCCCAAATATAATTAGGGGAAAAGGAAAAGAACCTATATGTTCTAGAATTTTTATAGCAGTTCTTTCTGTGATGGCAAAGAACTGGAAATTGCAGGGATGCTCATCAATTGGGGAATAGCTGAACAAGCTATGGTATATGATTGTGATGGAATACTACTGCCCTATAAGAAAGAATAAGCTCAGTGATTTTAGAAAGGAAAAAAAACATGGAAAGACTTCCATGGAATATTGAAGAGTGAAATGAGAAGCAAGAGAACACTGTATATGGTAACAGAAAAAAATTTTTAAGAACAATTTTGAATGAAAATCTTATTTTGAATATTACAAATATCCAAATTAACCATAAAGGTCATATGAAGAAAGACACAATCTACATCCAGAGAAAGAACTGATAAATGGAAGTATGAATATAATAATTTTACATATACATGTGTGTATATGTATATATACCTACACAAATATATGCATATTTCCATACATATTTGAAGTTTAATGTGCAAGCATCTTTTTATTGTACTATTGTGTAAATGCTTTATTCCATAAATAAAAAATAAAATTTAAAAAATCCAATGAGATATTTTAAAGTATTTTTTCAAAATTTAAAGCACTACATATATCCTCTTTCTTCCTCTTCTTCTTCTTGTTAATTAAAATTATTTAATGTCAAAGACAAGGGACTAGATGTCAAGCTAATGAAATTTGAAGAAAGAAATTTGCAAAAGAAAATTAATTTGAAGAAGAAATAATTTGGAGAAGAAAATGAAAATTAAGCTAAAATCAGTATCACAAACTAAGTCGCAAGGCAAATCAAGGAAGGCTATACATTTCAAAATGCTATAAATATAAAGAGACTTTTATTGATTACCGGATATCTTCTGGCTGACCACCACTTTAGTGAACAGTCACTGGATGTTCAGCAGAACGTCAGAGTGAGGTCTTTTTAAAGAGCAGGTATAAGCTATTCAGTTCCATAAGTCTCCCAGGGTGCAAAGTCAGTAAGGAAAGTAAGAAACAAGGTCATGAAGCCAAACAGAATCTGACAACATTAAGCCAAGTAGAAGTCCCCAGCCATACTTTATTGCTTCTTGGCCAAAGGCCATTAAAAACTCATGGAGCAAAGAGCAACTACAGAATGAGCTTGTGAGTAAGTTACAGTTGGAGAATTTTTGAGCGTGAAGACATTTATTATTTAAGAGATAATTTCATCCAAGGTTAATAGATCAATGAGTTGCTTTAATAGTAACATATAAAATAACATTATACCTGATTTTGGAAGGAGCTTAAGAACAAATGTAAGTTATTCATAATCTGACAGACACATACTTGTAGTAACTTACAGTTTCTTAAATTAATCTTAAATGAATGCAATTCAGGATCTCGTTCTGGAGCTTGGCATTGTTGGTAGAGACCTGCCAAGAGTGAGGCTTGTAGACAAACCCTCTTAATGGTGTATGAAGTAATAACAATAATTATCAGATATTTTTAGTTCAATTTCTGAATAAACATGTCAACATTTTCCAATGAAACAGAACTCTATTTGGTCAATGGAAGTAAGATTAACAATAACATGAATTTTCTCCAACTGATGGTAAATTCACTATAGTATTGTAAAAAAATAAAGTATACATGAAAGAAGTCAAATGTAAGCCAGGTGTCCATCCATTGTGCTAAGTGCTGGGCATGATCTTTAACTTCCAACTAAAATCTCTTCTTTTACAGGAAGCCTTCCCAAGCCCTTTTAATTCTAGTGCCTCCCCTCAGTTAATTACATCTGATTTATCCTGCATATAGTTTGCTTTGTATACATTTGTTTCATGATGTCTCCCCCATCAGATCGCAAGCTTCTTGAGGGTAATGACTCTTTTCTGTCTTTTTGTATCTCTAGAACGTAGCACCATGCCTGGAACATAGCAGGTGATTAATAAATGTTTACTATTTGATTGACTGGTGACACAAATAGGAGTGTTGTTGCTGTCTGTTGTTCAACATCAATTGTACCAGTTGCAATAAGCTTTATGTGGAAGCTAAAAATATAATATCTGTTATATTTCTCAACATCATTTTGGTAACTATAATATTATCAGTGGACTTAAAAAGCATGTTTAAAAATAAATGATTCAAAAAATGTTTTGGATGTCAGTGAACAAATGTATGCCAGCACAGAGTCATGTCCCATCAAAGTAGAAAGATATGCTGCTTTGAGAGATGCTGCACATAAGACATGTACAGACTGAAATCTAATGGGGTAGGTTTCCTCCAGAAGAGGTAGTTCCCAATTTCTTTAAAGGCAAATTATATACATTTAAATTTATATGTTTTAGATTTATTTTTTACTGTAATCCACCGATTATGTTAGCTCATTGTTTTGTGAAAAATAATGTGTGTAATGTGTGCATGTTTGAAATTGGTTATTATTATTATTACATAATCAAATGGATCAGTGATCTTAACCATTTGAAATTCCTTACAATGATGGAGATCACAACTCATCCATGATTATCTAAGCTGAGTGACTTTTGTCTGTGTCCTCCAATGATTTTGTGCCAAGGTTCAGGGAGAGAAGGATCTACTCAATTTGCTAAAAGTCTATTCTTTGTTGTGATATTGCCAAGGTATCAATGGAATATCTTTATACCAGTTCTCCTCCCATTCACCATGTGGCCAGCTCACCTTCTCCTGTCATTCAACTTGTTGACACAATCTTTTAATCTTGTCCTTTGGAGTTCTTTATCAGTTATATGGTGTAGCTTGATCCAACCCATCATGCAACTCTACTGTATCCTCTATTTAATAGTCCTTTTAAAATTCTTCAGATGCAGTTATAGTCTCTTTCTCATTCCTATATAGTAACATGAGTAGAATACTCAAAAAAGGGTCTTTGCCTTCATGGAAACTTGGTATCATTAAAGGAGCTTTGCAATTTCCTGAAGAAAATACATACTGCTTTCCTAGCCACATTCAGTTTAGCACCAACTAATTTTTTTCATTATTTAATAACATCCAACAGAAGAGATTTTGTGCACAATATGCTATGTAGCTCAATTACATTCAAAAACTACACATGTAATAGTAATTTTTATCCACATATACCCCCAGCACATGTACCTTGCCAAATCAACCTAAGGAAACATTTAACATTGGTGATTCCTACAGTTCCTTTCCCCCCCTTTAAACAAGGTATAAATATATTTATTTAATCAACTTTGAGGTCAGATTGCATACCTCTGTACAAAATTGCCAAAACTTGTCTTTGGGAAAATGGTACAATGTGAATAAAAACCAACTTGATAGGTGAAAAGGAAAAACTTTTCAATTAGTTAGTGTAGGAGGAAAAATGTTTCTGGTTCTTTGGGAGGGGGGAGGTTCAACACTAGAGGCATATGAGTTAGGGGATATATTTCTCATTTTGGGGGTACATACCTGGGACTTGGGGGTTTTCCTCTGGAATCTTAGGATGAATCTTAGGAGCTTGAGAGTAAATTCCAGTAGCTTGGGGGTATACCTCTTAGAGCTTGAAGGAAAACCTCAGCAGCTGATGGGTGAACTTTTAGAGTCTGGGGATGTACCCCAGGGGCAGAAGTTTGATCTCTTGGAGATAAAGGGTCTATACCCTGGGAATCAGGAGGTGTACTCAGGGAACCAGGGGGTATACCTTAGGAGCTGTAAGAAGAATTCCAGGTGCAAGAAGGGTCATCTGAACAGTCCCATGAAGACTGAGAGAGGGTAGGAACATTGGGAGGCCCAGGTGAAAGTGTTGATGTCAAGAACTCTGGCAAAGGTGGTTGAGGAGGCAAGCCATTCATCAGTGAAGATGGGGGCAACTTCACTTTAGAAGGCCTGTCAGGAAGGGCTAAAATATTAGGAGTCATCTCTATCTTAAATATAACTAGAGAAACAAAAAACTCCTTTCTCTCTTCCAATAAATCCCAAACTTCCCCTCTGCCTTGTCAGTATCTTTAGTTGGCAACTTGAAAGCAACTGTTCCATAAGGCTTAACTGCCAATAAGAGATACTGCCAGTATCTGTCTGGGTGTTCAATTCTATGCCCGTACAAAGAAATATACTAGTGTCATGGCATGATGCTCTTAGTAATATCAAAATACTCAATCTGGAGAAGGAGGCTCTGTGGATCCATCTCTGTGTTCTGTTGCTTGGTTACTTTGTAACTTGGATGACCAATTTTCATAAACTTCTTCACTTCTACTTTCACTTTTCTGGTTCTGGCTAGGTTAAAGTCTCCTTGGCCTCTATTGTTGATCTCTAAGCCAAATTGATTTTGTGTGTGTTTTTTTTTAAATTCCATTTAATATGTACTAAGTTGCTTGTCTCATTCTAGTGAAGTGTCAATCAGACTTTGAATTTAGAGGAACTCAAATGATACTATATAAAGTACAGATCCGTGCTAATATCAATAGCTTCAAGGAACAGTCATCAGAGGTATTCACCTCTATCTCAGATGCTCTCTGAGGGTGAAGCTACCCTATCATTCCCAGCTTTGCCCAAAGACCAATGTGAAAATCCATGGTGACTGTCTTTGTACTTCAGTAGTCTGTAACCAAACTTGAATATTGACTTATCTGAATCTATTTTCACTAATTTAGAGACTTGGGGTAGAGCACTAGGACTGAGGTTACCTAAAATAATTTTCAGTCCAGGAATCAGTTCATGTCTGGGATATCCTAGACCAGAACATAACCTCACACTCACTTTCTTATCTCTTCCTACTCTTCTATAAAGATTCACTGAATTTTCTCTCAAATCTTTATTTCCTCTTTTCAAATGCTTCAAACCAGTTTCTATCCACACTAAAAACATCCTACCATATTAGCTCTACAAATGCTTGTTTATCACAGTGCTCCTCCCTCATCATAGTCAAACCAGTTTGCACCCTTATCTGCAGTACTAGCCACAAAACTATTACTTTATTCAAGAAAAAGTACACTGAGTAAATGTCAAGGCATGTACCTTCAGTCTTGGTGCATAGCCAGTACTCCTTTCTCAGTATCCTTAACCTCTATACTATATAAGACTATAGTGATCAAGATAAGTGCAGGGTAGGAGAGAGATTCCAGGATAATGATTCCATAGATTGAGGCTAATTATTTCTATCTGGGAAAAGGCCAAGAAGCATAGATATGGCAGAAAGTCTAGGAAACTGGAGTTAGCTGAGAAAATCTCCCTTCTGGTTGACTGTCAAGTTCTAATAAGGAGCAAAAAAGACCTAGAGGTCAATTACATAGCTATTTGGAGGGGTACAAGGGATTAGGAATCTGAGAAACTGAGTGCTGCCCTAGCACCAGTTTTTATAACCAGAAACAAAATTTGACCAAGTCCTCAAAATTTCCTGAAGAGGAAAGGTAGATCAGATAGCTAGCTAGAGATTCCTAAGGAGACATTTCACTTTTAATGTGAATCTGACTGTACAACTCTTTTATAGAGCCTACATTTGTTTCTTTGAAATGATCTAGAGCTCAGCTATATTAATACATGTGTGAATCTTGTCAGAATTATTTCTTACAAACTCCTGGCTTAGCTCCAAATACAGAGGGAAAAATAATATAGATAACCATTTTATTCAAATGCTCCTGATTTCATGAATTTTTCCTTGATTCCCCATATGATAGTAATAACTTTTTTTCTCCTTAGACCATTTGCAGTGTTTGACACATTTCTAATATACATTTCTGTAGCATAATTACTTGAATATCACTCATCTCTTTCCTGGAGGGATTAGAGTTAGCATAAATTTTGCATCTAATAGATATCTCAACAAATGGTACTTAATGTATGCATACTTTATGGTGACTAATGTATGCTTATCAAATCAAAATTTAGATTCTATAGTTTAAGACCTCTGAAAAGGTATATGTGCTTATAAAGAAAACTTTATTTTCACTGGTTTGATCATGACAATAGGCATTGAAGAAATAGTTTGCAATTAATTGACTTCCTGGGGGAAAAAAAGAGTTTGACCAGGAAGCTTTATCTACTCAGATCATTTTCATTCCTCATGAAAAAAATCTAATAGAAGCAGTCTGTGGTATAACATATCTAATTAATGAGATTGAATGCCTTTTTGAAATATGAGAGATAAGATCATGAGACCATTCTCAGGAGCAGAATGGAGCTGAAGCATCATCCTCAGATTAGAGTTGAAGTACTCTATAATTGTTGTAACATCAATTCCTTGTAGTAGTTGGGCAAAAGACAATCTTGAGAGTCCCTCAGCAATCATTCATTTTTTCTTCAATATTTAATTATAGCTCTGACATAAGAGTCTGACTTATGTTAATATCACAAGATCATATATTTCAGATCTGAGAGATAAGGTTATACAGTCCAAACATTACTGGAAGAAAAATCCTTTACAGAGGATTCATGATTATTCACCATCAGTTGAAAGGGAACCCATTCCTTCTTGAGGCAGCCCATTCAACTTTTAGACAGCTACACTTACTAGGACTTTCTTACTATTTCTATTCTACAGCCATTCCACTTATTTCACAGCATTGTCCATTGAATCCTCAGAATCTCCACCTTCTTGTGTTTTCCATCTTTGAAGCTGCTTTTCACTGCTGAGCTGCTTCTGTCATCTGCTGCAGGGATCATGTGATACTGTGACCACTCCTCTGCAGCTGCCATCTGTTAAACCTTCTAGTTTCATCTGTATCTAAGGGAGTGGAAAAGGAAGAAGCATTATTGCTCTCTTGTGCCTCTGACCCAGGTCAACTTACCTCTGAGTGAAATTAATACATTTTCAACTTTTCCTAAGAACATAGATCTAGGGATAAAAGAGACTTTATAGGCCTTCTAGTCCAAACCCCTCATTTTTCTGTTGAGGAAACTGAAGCCCATAGATGGCATGTGACTTGCCCAAGGATACACAGGCAGTGCATAACAGAAACTTATCATCAGACTTCAGTGTCAATGCTCTTTCCACTTTAAAAACAAAAAAAACATCTCATCACCCAAAAGACTGACATTCACATAAATCTTTCCTCCTTCCCTACTCCTCTTGTTTTCCTCAATTTTCATTCCCCATTGAGTTAGGATGCAAAAATCCCTTTCACCTTCTCCTCATACCCACAGGTAGGTTGTAGGACTCTTATAAGATTCACCACTACCTTTGTATCTTTCCATAGTTGGGTTAAACCTATGTACCAATTTGAAATTTACCCTATCAAGTTCATTCTGTGCCTAGGCCTTGAAAATTGCTTTCAAACTTCAATTAAAACACAAGAAGGAATTTAGTAATGCTGGAATGGGAGGAATAGAACTGGTTACAGTTGTTTTAACTCCCTGAATCATGACCATTTATCACTAATTCATGTCATAACAATGCCCTCAGAATATAATTATAATTACATAAGAGAAATAACTACAATATTAATATTGTCTATTGCTCCCCCATTAGTTCATTTCTTGTTTCAGCTCTAAACTTTACTCTTTATTTTTAAGCATACATTTTCTCATTAATACTTTTCTAGAATCAAATAACTTTTAAGAGGACATATTTTCAGTAGTCCCCAAAGAAAATCAATATTCTCTGCTGCTTTTAGGGAAAATGAAAGGGAACGGCAACTACTGGTTCTAAAGTTTACTGTCTTGAATGTTCCATGTACTCCACCCCTGCCATTACTATTGGTCTGAGGCTAAATTTGAGTCCCTGTCAGCTCTGAACCTAGCCTGGGAGTACACAGGTTCACCTTGCTGCTTTCAGTAAACAGATTTGACAAGGGTTGATTTAACTCCTTGTAGGATATCAGTTTATAGTCATGTGTTTAAAATACCTCCATAAGTAGAGGAACCTAAGGGATATATCATTCTTTCATTCAATAAAAAACAACTCATATGAAAATCACCAGTCTGAAAAACATGTGTTTGTGCTTCCAGCAGGCCATGTGACTCCCATCACTTAGTTTTTGCACCAGGATGATTTAGCTGTGAAATGCTAACAATTGTTCCCTGTTCCTGCCAGAAGGAATGAGTCACTTGACATAAATGACGTACCCAATTCAGTAATTTGAAAATGAAAGACAAAACTTTTCTATTTCATCAAGCATTGAATACTCTCCTAGATTGTTTGTTTGATGTACTATGATGTGGCACAAAGTAAAATGAAACTCTAGAATGATTTTCCAAACAATGCTTCTGTGTTTTTGCATCAAACCATTTTTATCAATCAATATGTTATTCATGTGCCCTATACCATGTAATAGCTTAAGGTCAGAGTAAGGAGCTTCAATTTCTAAAGCAAAGTACCTGAGGATGAGGTTGATTTGACCGCTGCCAGAGTGGAACTGTTAGTATTAAAATCGAAGGGCTATATCATTCATTGTCTACACAGAAATCTTAGCACAAGGTACTTTTGTAAGATAACTGCCTTTATATCACACAGTTTATATTGTTTTCTTTATATTTTTCTTTCTTGAAGTGCACTATGCCTTTTTGAAAAGTCCCTTGCTTCTGCTGGTCACCTTCTCTCCAGGCAATAGTTTAGATTTGATTGAAATTTGGGCCCTTTGACTGGAGCCATTTTGGGAAAGGTTGATGTTTCTGATTTGTCGTATAATTGGCATCTTTAGTGGGAAGGCTTAGAATTTCTGAATTTAAGCTAACAAAACATGTCATGTTGTTCTGAGGTGGCATTTGACCTTTTTTCTTCCTTCCTCATAATGATTTAGAATACACTTACCCACATGAATTTCTGTTCTTTTTGAAGACTGAGAAGTTGATGAAACATTAAAAAAAGAAAGAAAATATACTGTGCTTTGCAATAAAAACCCATGTAAAAAAGTAAACAAATAACTTTATTAAGTACCTCTCTTTCAATTTCTTTTCTAGGAATTTTCATTTAAGTAAAGAATGTGAATCAAGATTAATGAATAGTAGTTAGTCTTGGGAATCAGGAAGACCTGAGCCAAAGTGCTACCTGTGACACAGACTTGATATGTGAACATAAGAAAGTTACTTAAATTCTTATTGCCTACTCCCTCTCCCTCCAATCGCCACCCCAACTTGAGAAAATTTTAGGATTTCTTACTGAGGATTTGCCTATCTCCATAATGTTGGTCCATATTGGTAGTTCTGCGCAAAAAGAAATCATAAGTCTGGAACCCATTTTCGCAAAGTTGGGCTAATAATTTTACTAATCTGGGGGACAAGTGCTGAACAACACAAAATCTAAAGAACTTTTTCATCTTTATGCCTTGAACTAGTGATTCTCTTGTTGAAATATAACTTAATAAACAAACAAATATTTGTTAGGTATCTACTACATTTCAGGTATTGTCTTCATTGGGGATGGGAATATAAATAATGAAACAATTCTTTATTTTTGATATTTAAAGAAAAATAGCATTTTTACAGAGGAGGTCTAGTTTTTGTCCTTCATATTCAAAAAGGAGCCATGACATCATCAAATGATGTCTTGACTCCCAAGTGAATTGGATTTAAGTAAAGCAGAGTTGCACACAGTTGTCAGCCCCTCTCTTTCATCCAGAGTCATTGAAGTTCAGAGTAGAGACAACTGTTAATGATCTTGGATAAAGTGATATTCTTGGTACCTTCAACATCTGACCAAGATCTAAGCCCTCCAAAGCACCTAATTCATCTCCCTTCAAGGTCATTTGAACAAATTGTTCTCATCAGCTAGGGAAAGTCTTCACATGCTTGGGGTTGATATCCCCCCTAACTTGCAGAAAGCCCATCTGCCAACATGGTTTTACTAGACTGTAGCTACTGCCCATGCTACAGCTTCTTGAACCACTGGTGAGAGATAAGCATCAGGTGGACAGCAGAGGAGACAAATATACAGAAAATAAATGCAAAGGCACTAAAAATAAACTAAAACAAGGTCATTAAATTCAAGATAAGTGTAGGGAGAGGACATTAATAGAAGGATCAGAATAACCTTCATAAAGAAGATGATGCTTGAGCAATATCCCAAAGGAATAGAGGGATTCTATGAAGCAGAGATGTAGAACCTTACGTCCTATACTCACCCTTAAACACATGAAGGAAATTTTTGCCTCTAGATTACCACAAGCCATTATTTAAACCTCTTATATGTCATTTACCAAATTCTGTTATGTACCTTAACTATCTGTGTAACAATTTATCTGTGTCTTATTTTCCTTTCTAGAGTGTAAGCTATTTTGGAACCATGCCTTGGATACAAAGTCAAAATGCCTGAGTTCTAGTACTATCTTCCCCACTTACTATCTCTATGACCTTGGTCAAATTATTTAGCCTCTTTCAATGTTTGTTCTTCATCTATAAAATGAAAGGGTTGTACTAGAATGACCTCAAATCTGCTTTTTAGTTGTTTACTTATGAGGCTTTAATTCTTGAGGATAGAAATACTGACTCATTCATCTTTGTATTTTCTACAAACTTAGCATGGCTATGGTGCCTTGTAGCTGAATGTCATCCTAAATGTCTCATTTCTGAAAACTTCCCATTATTTATCTTGCCTCACACGGCACTCTTGACAAAGTGAATGCTCAGTATATATTATTCAATTAAAATGTAGGCAGATTTTTCCTTCAACCAGTTCTGGGTTTTCTATTAACTTGACTTCATTCTTTCTCATTCCCTTCCAAAATTTAACTACTTTTCTAAATAAGCCCCCACCTGCCCTTCATTTATGAGTCTTAGGAAATAGTATGAGATAAATACTTTATGAGAGGAATACCTTAATAGTAAAATGGGGGTCTCCTTGATAAGGAACCAAAATGCTGCACCTCCTTATAATTTGAATTTCCCAGACAATCTCTATCCTCCTGGAGTTAATAATTATATGTGAATTTAGATGCTTTCTGAGACTTAGAATGTTTCATGATTTAAAATCCCCAAAGGCTCTATATAGGTGATTTGGTCATTCGATCATATTTCCTTTAGTAAAATTGAGGCTCATATTTAAATTACCTGTGTCAAATCTTGTAACTCAAATTCAAATCCATATCTTTAAACTGTAGTTGTGGCATTCTTTCTAACTCACCATGCTATTTTCTTGTGTTCTCCTGTTGGAAAAGATACTGTCTGATACTGTCCATCCTGCATTGCATGAACACTTCTTACAGGTCAGGGAGAAATGGTTCCTTCTATTCTCTTTAATATCATGTGTGTCTGTTTCTTGTAGATTATTTCCTCCTCTCATCACGGACAGTGTTTCTACAACATTTTCCAAATATTGCTGCAATTATTTTTCAAGGTTAACTTGACATGAAAAACCCTCAATAATATATGTAGTAGAAAGACCAAGAAATTCAACAACTTTGTTAAGGATCAGCAATGAGATGCATGTTACTGTGCTGTGTCTGGTTTCTCTTTGTGAATGTAGTATAATTCAAACTGTAACATCTTGCAGCAGTTCAAGCTAATAAATGCACTTCAGTAATTATGAATCACTACACATGAGGCAATGTTACTTTTGCTTTTATTCAGTATTTAAACACCCTTCTAATACTTGCCCCTAATCTATACCTTTCACTTGTATTCAATACAATTCTAGAAATATTTGGTTAATGCCACACTTGCCAATTAAACACATGACCTTTGCCAAATAGGGTTCTGAAGAACTGCTTTTTCTCTCTAGAAGTTGGGCCTGTGGTGCTATTAATTTGGAAATTCCTTGACATTTCTAGTGGATCAGGTGTTCATCTACTGTATTACATTACCTCGAGTGAGTGGAAAATACCATTAAATATCACTTAAGCAGAATTGGTTAGTCTGTTGTCCTCAAAGTGAGAAGATATAGTTTCCAATTCCATCTCAGGCACTTACTAGTTCTGTGACCCCAGACATGTAATTTACCTGTTTGTCTCAGCTCCTCATCTGTAAAATGAACTGAAGAAGTAAAGGGCAAATCACTGCAATATCATTTCCATGAAAACATCAGATAGTGTCAGGAAGAGTCAGATGTAACTAAAATTAATAAACAATAACAACAGTCCCTGCACAAGTCATTTAATTTTTCTTAGTCTTAGTTTCCTTATATATAAAATATGGATGCTAATAACATCTATCTCACAAACCTATTATTAGCTAGACAGATAGAAAAATTAGAAACTTTATATATAAAATACTTTGTAAACTTGAAATTGATATTTGAATGTTAAGCATCACTATCACTGTAATGATATAAATACAACTTTGAGAAGAAAAATTTGGACAGGTGATTTGGCAAAATTACTCATTCTCTCTAGTTTTAGTACACTCTTCTTTCTTAAATTATTCTTCATATTCTTAACTGCATATGGGCAGTTACTGTATTTCATATCTTTTTGTCTACCCTGCCTCTACACAGTTTTTTGAATTATAAATAGTACTTAATAAATTACATAGGATTGAGTAGAAATAAATTGATTAGTTCTCCTACTGACCCATCCTCTGGTCATAATTTCATTTTTAGTTTTTTATCAGTATCTCTTATTTCTACATTACCATTTTAAAATCTGTCCCTCAATGATTCTTTGTAGCCATACCTTGTGAGAACAGCAACATCAAAAAATTTAAAAGAAACATTCATGCATTTACTGATGTGAATGATGACACATACCTGTGGTCCTATCTCTAGAGGAGGGTGAGACTGTTGGAATTCTTGATCTCAACAGTTTTAAACTATAGTGGGCTACTTTAGTCAGGTTTACATGCTAAGTTCAGTATTAATATAGGGAACCCCTGAGAGGGAGAGTGGGGTACCTGTTTATTAAGCTAAGCACAAGCAGCTTTCCAGAGGATTGATGCTATGAACAGTTTCAAGGTTCTGATTACATAGTATAGTGAACTCTCTATGTATTCAGCAAAAACTAAGACAAAACATTGACAGAAACCAAAGTACAGCATTCACAATGTTATACCATAAGAAGTTATCACTAAAGTGGAACACAGTTTTCAACAAAGTGGTCACATAGTTTTAAACAAAGTACAATCACTTAGTAACTCAGTCATTTAGTAAGTCCTTAATTCTATCATCTTTAAGGAGGCTTGTCTCCTTAAGGGACACAAAGTACAAATGTTAAAGTTCTCTACCCCTAGGTCATATTGTCTTAATCTCTCAGTCAAAAAGTCTTCTTTCCTCTTAATTGGAGATTAGTTTCCAATGATCCTTAATTCAATCATCCTGAAGAGGTACAGAATACATAATACAAAGTCATCCCACCCCTAGGCCACAGTAAATCATGATCTTCTCAGTTTGCATTAAATATCCAAGGAGAGGTCTTTTCTTCTTGACCCCAGGCTGGCTCTCAGCTTCCATGGTTCCTCTTCCATGGGTCAAGCTCCTATCTGAATCCACCCAACTTTCACCTGGGTTCAAAGGCAGGTAACTCCCAACTCCTCATCTAGCTTCTTGTCCAGTTCCTGTTTCACACTGAAGCTCACACCATCTAGTCCACCTCAAGTCCTTCACAGTTTCTTTTCCTGGGAAGACAAAGCTTAACAATGCCACAATAACATTCATCCACATTGCCAGCATCCTCATCAATGTACTTTCTGCCTGTGAAATCAACATAGACCCAACAACAAGGTGTGAGAAATCCACATAAATGTTCGGTATAGTCCCAGGACCTCAGAAAACATCAGTAAGACCCTCCTCCAGGATTTCTGTAAACATACAACAAGAAAATCCTCTTTCAGGGCTTCTGAACCAGCAGTAAGGTTCCAGGGCTTTCTGTAAGACCATCAACGTAATGTATAAAAAGACGAATCTAACATCAAAACAGACAGACAATGTACTGGCACCACAGCCATGCTTTCTCCCAGTTCTCCTCTCTTCTCATTTCTCAGTTCTTATCAGTTCTCAGTTCTGTTCTCACTATGTAGCTGTTCTCAGAAGTTCTTAGGATCTTAGCAGTTCTCTCTCTCTCAGCAATTATGGCTCTCTAGCTTGGGCTTTTCCTTATATATGGTATTAGCTCCTCCCCTTCCTGTTACATCAGCAACAGGAGTTCACAGGTTCTAGGGTTCAAAAGTTGTGGAGTCCACAAGTTCTGCTTCTTAACAAAAGACTTGATATAATCAAAGGCTCAAGTTGAAACAAGGTGATAAATAATTAAATAGCTGAAAAAAGGTGTTAGCTACTTCTTTGCTTGTCATTACATGGTTACCCAAGAAGGGGCAAATTGCCTAGGTTAAAAAAAGGAGCCTATCAAAGTTCTCATTCTGACCAGTAGTACTATTGGCCCGTGATTAGCCCCTGTACTTTTAGCCTGAGAAAGTAGAAGAGAAATAGTCAGTAAAGGGGGAGGGAAAGCAGTCATCAAAACTACTTGATTCATGAACCAAGTCTAACAGTATATGCAATGGTCCTATAGATTCTTACATAAATAATCAAAGAATGGAGGAGCATTTTCTCATGTCTTCATTGAGTACAAACTTCTTCATTATAATCACAAACCATTCACATTTTTTTTTGGTTATTATTAAATTGATTATATAAATTGTTTTCCTGGTTCTGGGTAGTTCACTCTGCATCAATTCATATTCATCTGACCCTTCTTCGGTTAATTTTTCATATACATTATGTTTATATCACAGTAATGTTCCATTGAAATAATGTATTTAAATTGGTTTGGCCATTTTTTTAATCATATGGTATTTATTTTGTGTCCAGTTCTTAGCCACACAAAAAATTCTGCTGGGAATATTTTTTTTATACATGGAACTCTTTTCTGTCTTTTTTCTTCTTAGGCAGCATGACTAATAATGTTATCTTTGGAGATCAATATTTTTGTCATTTTCTTAACATAATTTTAAATTGCTTTACAGAATGGTTGGGGTTATTCAGAGTTCTTTCCACATTGTATTAGCAACCCTTCCAACACTATTTCTATTGTGGAAGGAAAAAAAATCTTCACTGTGTTTTAGGCACAAGGCATCAGGAAGCATATTGTTGCTCATTTTTATTCAACTATCCGTAAACATTTCTACTTAAAGAGATGTTCAAAGGTAGGCATGCTTACCTTGGAAAAAATTGTTCTGACACAAGTTGTGTTGTAGGCACATTTTATTATATTTTCAGGGAATAGGAAAAATTCTTTACTGAGAGATAGCATAGTTGCAGAGCTATGTAAAAAGTTAGTTTCATTAAAGATAACAGTTGGGACAGCTAGGTGGCACAGTGAATATGGCACTCACCTTGGAATCAAGAGAACCTGAGTTCAAATCCAGCCTCAGACACTTGACACACTTACTAGCAATGTGACTTTGGGCAAGTCACTTAACCCCAATTGCCCTGCCTCCCCCACAACTCCCCCCCCCAAAAAAAGATAACAATAGTGACTAAACTTTGAGCATACCCTACAGTCAAAATTTTTAACCATTTTAGTGTCATGAATCCCTTAGTCAAGTAAAACCCATGAACTTCTCAGAAGATTTTTTTTTAAATCTGAAGTGAGATTAAATTCCAGGAAGAGGTTAGTAAAAATTAAATAGGTAATTTTTTTTCTCCAGTAAAGGTGATATATCCTCTGACTTTGGTCCATTGACTGCTTGGGTTCTGGGAATCCCATTTTGTGGATCTTTGATCTAAAAGATCATTCCTAAAACCATTTAATCTTGCTTTGACTACTCCTTTTAAAGATTCTCCTTTTTTTCCTGTTCAAAGATGAACTAAAGAGATAATTCTTTTAATTGAGGTCATAAAAGATATTTCTTTAAACTTGGATTATTACCATAATAACTTGAGGGAGAAGTCTTCCCTATGTTTATGAAGGAAAGGTGGGTCTGAAGATGAAGTATAAATTGGTTTGACCTCAATAAGAATGGCATAAAAAAAAGATTTCAGTATAGGATGTTGTTTCAGAATAGGTAATTAAAGAAAAAAAAACTCAAGTTTCTTATTCAGATAAATGCAAAGACTTTAGACAAGGATACTGAGAAAAGTGCTTTTTTACTATTTCTAAAAGAGAGTAATGTGTGGGGATTAGGAGGAGCCCAGTGATCCTCTATAACAGTGGTTCCTAACCTGTGGGTCACAACCTCTTTGGGGATCAAATGATCCTTTCACAGGGGTCACCTAAGACCATCGGAAAACACATATTTCCAATGGTCTTAGGAACCAAGACACCACTCCTCTATACATCTCCAGGTCGGTCCGCCCACATGCAGATACACCCACATATGAGTATTAAAGGGTCATGGCATGAGGAAGGTTGAAAACCATTGCTGTATAAGATCTTCTGTCATTTTTGTCAATATTATTGCTACTTGGATGAAATCAAAGAATTGGTCTGATACATTTCTCTCATTATTAGTGTATAATGTAATTTTTAAAAATCAGTTATATACTGTTTTAAAAAAAAAAAAGGCAAAGTTTCTTATGTTACATCCCTTAAAATAGAATACAATATATGGGTAAAATCTTATTGACTTTATTCTGGCTATATCTGTCAAAGAAAGTAAGGGTGCCTAGGTGGTGCAGTGAAAGAGAACCAGCCCTGGAGTCAGGAGGACCTGAGTTCAAATCCAGCCTCAGAAGCTTGACACACTTACTAGCCATGTGACTTTGGGCAAGTCACTTAACCCCAATTGCCCTTCAAAAAGCAAAAAAAAAAGAAAGGGAGGGCATAATTTTCTCACCTATGTCAGAATAAGGCCCACAATGGCAAATATAAATCCCATTTTAGCACATTTGGAGGTTAGTTGAAATGCTGCTCAAAATCTCCCAAATCCAAAAGACAGAATAAGAATTTTTTTAATGAAGATAATCAAAATGTTCTTGCCTTAACCAAAATAAATAAATAAGACACAAGTGTTAAGTATTGTATCTGCATTCCTTAACATCATAACTAAATGAACATCTCCATTTCACATACAAATGTTTATATGATACATTATAGATATGTATCACATAAACATTTGTATGTCAAATGGATATGTTGTATGTTTGTATATTCCCAAATATGTCAAATGGATATGTTGTATGTTTGTATATTCCCAAATAGCATCATAATGGTATGTGTTGAAAACATCATTGAATATAAAGCTAAATAATTAGGTCCAAATCTTAG
This sequence comes from Pseudochirops cupreus, assembly GCA_028627135.1. Classification (NCBI taxonomy): domain Eukaryota; kingdom Metazoa; phylum Chordata; class Mammalia; order Diprotodontia; family Pseudocheiridae; genus Pseudochirops; species Pseudochirops cupreus. The sequence goes on from CM053581.1 coordinate 150,661,171, forward strand.
GTCTGTGTGACCTTAGAGAAATCATTTTACATTTTAGAGTCTGAATCATTTCCTTGATAAAATGAGTATCAGACTGCTTTTGCTCTTAAAGCCCTTTCTGGTGCCAATTTCTATGATCCTATAAATGTGAGATACAAGTTCAGCAATGGAGAGAGTAATAGATGATGACAGCTATTTAACTTAGTAATATTGTAGGAGGAGACCTGTCACCACTAGAGCAAAAGAGTAGATGAGACATTTGTGTGGTTGCTGGGGGCACTGAGTCATCACACATGCATAAGAAGCAAAAGGAGGAAAACTAAAGGGATTATTTTTCAAGAGGGTGGCTACCTGATAGTAAGAACTGAAGAAAAGAGAAAAAGAGAAAGAGTTTAAACAAATCAGAATCTCTGCATATGATTTTGTCTCCTACCATGTGGCAGCTGTGTAACTCATTAACCATCAAGATAATAAAATCTTAGTATTCAGAGCTTTAAGGATATTTAAATATTTTCTAGCATGATCATCTGACAAGATATATGGATAAGTGACTTCTCTAAGTCAGACAGTCAATCTTTCAACAAGCATTTATTAAGCATCTGCTATGTACCAGGATGATTTTGTTTGAAATAGGATTTATATGGTTTGTATAAGTTATATGATTCTACTGCTAGAAGATAGTATTTATTAGGAAAGTGAATAAAGGACTTATACCGAGCTTTATCAAATATGCAATGGCAACAAGAAGCAATGTTTCATGAGATTCCCCCCACCCCAGTTTTATAGGACTAATATACTGTCAGTCCTTAACAATTATTCATCTGATTTTTGTGACTTTAAGCATTCACCTGATTTTATTACTAACCTGATTTTCACTTTCACGTTAGCAACCATACATATATTTACAATAGAGAAAAATGAGAAGTTGTGACATGCACAAATTTGTGGAGGAGTTAGTATCCTACTAGTTACTTCACTGGTATTCTTTACCCTATAGCTATAGAGTAAAGAGCTCCCCCTGCATTCTGGGTATCAGAAGTGGTGTGAAGACCTCAGCAGTCTCCAAGTCTTCTAGCAGCAGCCACTAACCTTATCCTTGGTTTTCAGAAGCCGGCTAACATAGAAAGGTTTATAGCAGCATTGTATTATCTGAAATATTTTTTTGCTTGTTTGTTATTGAGGTTTTTGCAAAAAGGATCACAGAATTCAAGAAAATTGTTAGAGAAAAATGTGTTTTGCATGTTACCAATTTTATTTTGTGTACTGAATTTTATGAGTTATTTCATAGTAAATATGTTGGGAAAAGTTTACATTCCCTGAATTAATGTTTTGTTATAGGGAATTATATCCAAAACATGTGTTTTTAATAACCTGTAGGGGAAAATTACAATTTTCTTTTTGAAGTTGCAGGAACCTGACTCCCTATTTCCCATAGGTTCAATGTATCAGCATCTGTGATTTTTACTTTCAAGTCATATTCTAGGAATGTTTCCCTTGTTAAAGTTTTATGTATACGTATGTGTATGCAAGTGTATGTGTAACCCATTGTAAAAATAGTTGTAGTTTATGTACTAAAATTAATTGATAAGGATGAAGCTGTAGTAAAATATTAGCAAAAACTTAATAAATCGCAAATCAAATCGACATATACTCAGTTACTTGGTGACAAATGCAAAGCTGAGAAAAAAAGTAGGAATGAAATTATACGTACATACATACATACATACCTTCTTCATGAAGACAAAATGTGAGAAGTCATACATTTTCAAATAAATGTAGTCCCCTACTCTATTAGATCATGAGCTCTTTGAGGGAAGGGGAAATTTTTATCTTTCCTTATATCCTCCATACTTAGTACAGTGCCTGGTACAGAGTACGTACTTAATAAGTGCTTATTGATTTGGATTCTATTTCATGAAAACTTTATTTTGAGATGAATAATAATAACAATAACAAAAACAAAAACATCGGTAGGTATTGGGCATTTGCAAGTATCAAATGCTATCATAAGGAATAGAAGATATTATATTTAGCCTAGAGGGAAAACTCATAAATATAAGAATTATCCCTGATTAAGCTCTCAGCACAGCAAGAACATCAGTTCATGAGAGCTAAGGCCAAAATAAGTAAATAAATATAGAAATGGGAGAATAATAATGAGGAAAATGGCATAAATTACAACTTGAATCCAAACTATTTAAACTAGTATGTTCATATTAAAAGTGGAAAATGGACAACAGAAATGATACTGAAATGAGTAATAATTATTATTTTTTAGTCATTTCAAAAATATAAGTTACTTATCCAAAAAGAAAACCAGAATAGGCTAGGAAGTAACTTAGTCAGGAAACATCTGGTTTACTTCTCAGAGAAATCACTACCAAAGACAAGAACAATTTAAAATATAAACTCATTTGTAAAATCTTATGAAGAAGGATGGTGAATAATTATGAGCAGCAGCATTTCATATAGCAGAGAGATTCAGGGAAGGATAAGACCAGTTTGAGAAAAAAATGGGAAGATATTCTACTCAGCTAAGTAATCTCAAGGATATTCAAGAAGAGAAATGGAATGAAGACTACAAAAAGAAGAAAATCCATTTTAAGTTGCCATTAAAAATGGTAGAACCAACATATTTATTCCCTAATATCATGATCCTACTTGAGATGCAATTATAGAGAAGAATGAAATGCTATTTAAGGAAACAAAATTGGTAAAAGAAGATGAATTATAGCAAGTATATGTAGAAGAGATTTTTGATGAAGTTGACACAATTTTCAAGATATTGAGAGACGAATATACAAGTTATCTAAAGGAGAGGAAGATATTATAGTTTTTAAAAATCTCAAATATTAATACCCCCAAAAATGGTGACCAAGAAAAATCATTAATTACTGACCAATATGTCTTTTCTGCTGGTGTATATCTGCATATGTTCTAGATTTTTGAATGATATTTTTCTTCTTGAAATCTTTGATGCTTTTTAAATGTTTTTTTTTCCTTTAAATTTTGTTATTATATACTTGGGCAGGTAGTTGGCACAATACATAGAGAACACAATACTAAAGTCAGGAAGATGTGAGTTCAAATTTAACCTCAGACTCTTACTAGCTGTGGGACCCTGGCCAAATCACTTAACCCTGTTTGCCTTGGTTTCCTCACCTGTGATGCTGGAGAAGGAAATGCAAAGCATTTCAGTATCTTTGGCAAGAAAACACCAGATGGAGTCACAAAGAGTTGGACATGACTGAAAATGATTGAACCACATTTTTCGCTTTCTGACTTCTCTTCAAATTTGAAATCCTTTCCCAGCTTTCCACTCCTCAATACTACCCTCCCCCACAAAAATTCTGCTTATTCATCCTTCCACATTAGGGCATTTCCTTTTCTTTGACTTTATTTGACACTCAAATTAATGTCTGGATGAATAGAAATGACTCCAGCTGGATTTTAGAAATCTTTTTAGCTGTGGAGCCAAGATTGCAGCATAGAAACAGGAAAACCCCATGAGCTCCCCCACTAACCACCTCAAATACCTATAAAATATTACTCTAAAAAAATTTTAGAGCTACATAACCCACGAAGTGACAGACAAAAACAAATCTCCTGCTGAAGGCAGCCTGGCAGGTGGACAGGAAAGGTCCATCACAGTTTGTTGGGAGACAAGCCCAGCCCCACATGAGCCCACAGTTTTAGCCCCAGGGTGGCCCCAACAAAGTGCAGCTGGAGTGGACTGTGGGAGAGTGGATCAGCAGTAGCTGTGGTGGTTTCCAGAATTATCAACCCATAAATGCCAAAGACAAAGTAATATGTCAGTGAAGAATTCTGCTGGAACTGGGTGGGACAAAGTGCAGTCTGGCCTGTAGATTATAGGGAGACCAAGTGGCCATTCAGAGGAAAATCGCTCAAGGGCACCAAACTAATACCCCTGGCAGCTGTGAAAACCCCAGCAATTTGAGACAAAGCTCTCCTCTCTGGAAGTAGAGTTCTACTGTGGCAAAGAGCTCAAAAATGAAGTAATCGAGTGGCAACTTGAGCAAGGAAAGGAAGCAAAACAAGCACAGCACTCAAACCTTAGATTCCTTTTGGGGGAAAAAGTGTGTCAAAGCATGGAAAAGGAAGAAGGCAATGAAGTCAGAACTCCTGCACCTAAAGCTTCCAAGAAAAATATGAACTGATTACAGACCATGGAGGAGCTCAAGAAGGATTTTGAAAATCAAGTAAGAGAAGTGGAAGAAAAATTGGGAAGAGAAATGAGAATGATGCAAGAAAATCATGAAAAGAGAGCCAACAACGTAACTGAAGAAAATAAGACCTTAAAAAATACATTAACTCAAATGGCAAAAGAGGCCCAAAAAGCCAATGAGGAGAATAATGCCTTAAAAAAACAAATTTGCCAGATAGAAAAAAAAATTTCAAAAGCTCACTGAAGAGAT
>CM053581.1:150674639-150702172 GCA_028627135.1 Pseudochirops cupreus
TGCAATTATTATTATTATTATTATTGACTACATCCAACTGGAACTTGAGATACACAGGCACTGTGGTTGGGAGATCCATTCTGCCCCACCGAAAAGTGACATAGGAGAGAATAGACTGTGGGAGTGGGGACACACTGGGATGGCTGTTTTGGGGCGGTGGGTGGGAGAAAGAGGGGGAGAAAACATGTGGCTCAAAATCTTGTGGAAATGAATGATGCAAACTAAAATAAAATTTAAAAAAAATTTAAAAATTAAAAAAAAACAAATTTTCAAGGAAAACTGTTCTGATATCTAGAAACCAGAGGGTAAAATAGTCATTAGAAGAATACACCAGTTATCTCCTGAATGAGATCCCAAAATGAAAACTCCAAGGAATATTGCAGCCAAATTCCAGAATTATCATGTCAAGAAGAAAATACTGAAAGTAGCCAGAAAGAGTCAATCCAAATATCCAGGAGCCTTAGTCAGGATGAGATAGGACTTCACAGCCTCTACATTAAAGGATCAGAAGGCTTAGAATATGATTTCAAGAAATGCAAAGGAGCTTGGATTACAAACAAGAATCAACTAACCAGCAAAATTGAGCAAAATATTTCAGGGGAAAAGATGGACATTCAGTAAAAGAGGGGACTTTCAAACTTTCCTGATGAAAAGACCAGAAGCACAAAAATGTAAATATGAAAGAAAAACAAAACAAAACAAAACATGTTATTCAATAAGATTAAACTGTTTACATACCAGTACAGGAAGATGATACTTGCTACTCTTGAGAACTATATCTCCATTAAAGCAGTTAGAAGGAGTGTACATAAACAGAGGATATGGGTATAAATTGACTTTGATGTGATGATATAGAAAAAAAATAAGATGTTTTAAAAAAGGTTTGTACTGAGAGAAGAGGAAAGAGGGAGACAGAATGGGAGAAAATTACACCACATAAAGTGATACAAAAGATCTGTTCTAGTAGTGGGAAAGAAGGGAGGGGCAAGTATGATTTGAACCTTACTCTCATTGGATTTAGCTCAAAGAGGGAATAACATATGCACTTGGTTGGGTAGAGAATTCTGTCTTACCCTATAGGGAAGTAGGAGGAGAAAGGGGAAAGAAAAGGGGCAGGGCTAATAAAAGGAAGGGCAGGTGGAGGGAGGTGGTGATGAGAAGCAAAACACTGGTGAAGAGGGACAGGGTGAAAGCAGAGGGAAAAATATACATGGGGGAAAATGTGATGGACAGAAATATACAGTTAATAATCATAACTCTGAATGGGAATTAGATTAATATTCCCATAAAATTTAAGTGGATAGCAGAATAAATTAAAAATCAGAATCTTACAATATGTTATTTATAAGAAAAATACTTGAAACAGAGAGATACACACAGAATAAAGTTAAAAAGCTAAAGGAGAATATATTATACTTCAGCAGAGGTTTAAAAAAAAGCAATGGTATCAATGCTGTTCTCAGACAAAGGAAAAGCAAAAATAGATCTAATTAAGAGATATAAGGAAGGAAACTACATCTTGCTGAAAGGTACCATAGACAATGAAGTAATATCAATACCTAACATATATGAACCAACTGGCAGAGCATCCAAATTCTTAGAGGAGAAGTGAAGTGAGTTACAAGTAGAAATAGACAGGAAAAGTATACTAGTGAGGGACCTCAACCTCCCCCACTCGTAACTAGATAAATGTAACCACAAGCTAACAAGAAAGAAGTTAAGGAGATGAATAGATTTTTTAGAAAATTTAGATATGATAAACCTTTGGAGAAAATTGAATGGGGATAGGAAAGAATATACCTTTTTTTCTCAGTGGTACATGGCACCTACATAAAAAATTTGCCATGTATTAGGGTATAAAAACCTCACAATCAAATGAAGAAAGGCAGAAATATTAAGTACATCATTTCCAGGTCATGATGAAATAAAAAAATTACATTTGATAAAGGTCCATCAGAAGACAGACAAAAAAATTAATTGGAAACTGAATAATTTAATACTAAAGAATGAGTGAATCAAACAAATCATAGAAACAATCATTAATTTCATCAAATAGAACAACAATAATGACACAACAAAAACTTATAGGATGCAGCCATGCAATTCTTAGGGGAAGTTGTATATCTCTAAATACTTACATGAGTAAAGCAGAGAAAGAGGAGATCAATGAATTGGATGTGCAACTAAAAATGTTAAAAAAAAATTGAAATTCCAAAATAAAAATTCTGAAATTCAAAGAAGTTATTAATAAAAACTTAAAGTTAGAAAACTATTGAGGTAATAAATCTAAGAGCTATTTTTATGAAAAAAAATAATTTGGTTAATTTTATTTAAAAAAAAAAAGAAACCAACTACAAGTATCAAAAATGGAATGGGTGAATTTACCACTAATGATGAAGAAATTAAAGCAATAGTTAGGAGTTATTTTCTTCAACTATATGTCAATAAATCTGACAGTCTAAGTGAAATGGATGAATAATTGCCAAAATATAAATTGCCCATATTAACAGAAGAAATAAAATACTTGAATAACCCCACTTAAGAAAAAAGAAAGAAATTGAGCAAGCCATCAATGAACTCCTTAAGAAAAAATCTCCAGGGCCAGATGGATTTACAAGCAAATTCTACCAAATACTTAAAGAACAATTAATTCCAATACTACATAAACTATTTAAAAGATAGATGAAGCAGGATTCCTACTATATTCCTTTTATGACCCAAATGTGGTACTGATACCCAAACCAGGAAAAGCCAAAACAAAGGAAGAAAATTGTAATGTGTATAAATATAATTTAAGTAATGGATATTGATGCAAATATTTTAAATATTGAGGATAATACATTATTGCCAGCTGAGATTTATATTAGGAATGCAGGGCTGATTCTATATTAGTAAAACTATAATTGACCATATCAATAAAAAAATTAGAATAAATTATGTGATTATATTTATAGATGCAGAAAAAGCTTTTGAGAAAATATATAACCTAGTCGTAATAAACACTAGAGAGCATAAGAATAAATGGAGTTTTCTCTAAAATGATAGTTAGCATCTATGTAAAACCATCAGCAAGTATTATATGTAGTAGAGATAAGCTAGAAGCATTCCCAATAAGATCAGTGGTGGAACAAAGATGTCCATTATCATTACTATTATACAATATTATACCAGAAATATTAGCTTTAGTAATAAGAGAAGAAAAATAATTTGAAGGAAACAGAATAGGCAATAAAGAAACAAAGCTATCGCTCTTTTCAGATGTTCCGCTGGCATAATTAGAGAATCCTAGAGAATCAACTAATAGTTTGAAAATTAACAATTTTAGCAAAATTGCAGGGTACAAAATAAATCCACATAAATCATCAACATTTCTATATATTACCAACAAACCCTAGCAGCAAGAGAAAGAGAAATTCAAATTAAAATAACTGCATACAATATAAAATATTTGAGAGTCTACCTGTCAAGACAAACCCAAAAACTTTTTGAATACAATTACAAAACACTTTTAACAAAAATAAATTCAGATCTAAACAATTGGAAAAATAGTATTTGTTCATGGGTAGGTCAAGCTAACATAATAAAAAATGACAATTCTACATAAATTAATTTATTTATTCAGCATTATACCAATAAAACTCCCAAAATTATTTTATGTAACTATAAAAATGCTAACAAAATTGATCTAGAAGAACAATAAGTCAAGCATATCAAGGAAATTAGTAGCAAAAATGCAAAGAAAGGTGGCCTACCCATACCAGATCTAAAACTATATTGTAAAGTGGCAATCATCAAAACTATTTGGTACCAGCTAAGAAATAGAGTGGTGAATCAGTGGAATAAGCTGGGTACATAAGACACAGTAGTAAATGACAATAGTAATCTACTGTTTGATAAACCCAAAGACTCCAGCTTCTGGAATAAGAACTCACTATTTTACAAAAATTGCTGGGAAAATTGGGAAATAGTATGGCCAAAACTAGGCATAGACCAATATCTCATATGCTATACCAAGATAAGGTCAAAATGGATGGGTGATTTAGGCAGAAAGGGTGATACCATAAGCAAATTTGGAGAGCAAGGGTGAGTTTACCTGTCATTTCTATGCAGAAGAGAAGTATTTATAATCAAACAAGAGAAAGAGAAAATTATGAAATGCAAAATGTATGGTTTTGATTACACTAAATTAGAAAGGGTTTAAATAAATAAAAACCTATAACTAAGATTAGAAGGAAAGCTGAGAGCTGGGAAACAATTTTTTATAGTCAATGATTCTGATAACAGTTCATTCCTCAAGTATATAGAAATTCCCAATTGATAAAAGATCAAAGGATCTGGCAGTTTTCAGATTAAGAAATTAAACTGTCTATAGTCATATGAAAAATGCTCTAAATTATTAATTAGAGGAATACAAATTAAAAACAACTCTGAAGTACTACCTCATATCCATCAGATTGTCTAATATGACAGAAAAGAAAAAAAATGTGTGTTTGAGAACATGTGGGAAAATTGGAACACTGATGCATTGCTGATGAAGTTGTGAACTGATCTAACCATTCCAGAGAACAATTTGGAAATATACCCAAAGGGCTATAAAACTGTGCATACCCCTTGACCCAGCAATACCACTACTAGGTCTGTATCTCAAAGAGATTATTAAAAAGAGTAGATGGATCCACATGTACAAAAATATTTATAACGGCTCTTTTTGTGGTGGCAAAGAATTGAAAATTGAGTGTATGCCCATCAATTGGGGAATGGCTGAACAAGTTCTAGAATATTAAACTAATAGAATACTATTGTTCCATAAGAAATGAGGAGCAGGCAAATTTCAGAGAAATCTAGAAAGATTTACATGGACTAATAGTAAGTGAAGTGAGGAGACACAGGAGAACATTGTACACAGTAATAGCAACATTGTGTAATGATCAGCTATGATAGACTTAATTCTTCTTAGCAATACAATCATCCAAAAGACTTGTAATAGAATGTGCCATCCATATCCACAGAAAGAAGTATGGAGTCTGAATGCAGATTGAAGCATACTATTTTCCCTTTGTTTTTTTGTTGTGGTTGTTGTTGTTGTTCTCATTCTTTCAAAACATGACTAATATGGAAATATGTTTAGCATGATTGTACAGGTATGACCTGTATCAGATTGCTTGCTGTCTTGGGGAAGCAGGAGGGAAGGAAGGAAGGGAGGAAAATTTGGAAATTAAAATCTTATAAAAATTAATGTTAAAACAATCATTATGTGTAATTGGGAAAAAAAAGAAAATACTTTTAGTGTAAAAACATTTTTAAAAAATGATTTTTTCCATAATATATGTCTGATCATGTCATCCCCCCATAATTCTCTCTTGCCTTCAGAAATATGTGTTTGTGTATTTCTCTGTTTAGCACTTAAATTCCTTCACAAAATGAGGCCTCACTCTCTTTCCAGTCTTCTCACACTTAATTCTCTTTTTATATAGTCTGAGATCATAAATACTGGCCCTTATGCTCTTCCTCACAAATAATGCTCCATATTCCCACTCTGTATATTTTAATTGGATAGTCTCTAGAATGCTATTAATCCTTCTGTCTCTTCACTTTCCTTACTTTCTCTAAGAATGAGCTCAATTCATATCTTCTGAAGGATTCCCATGAAAGAGTAGTGTTGGAAGCTTAAATGAGACAGTAGGTTGCAAACCTTAAAGCCTATACAAATTTCAGTTAGGAGTAGCCATTGTCCTAGTAGCCCTACTAATCATAGTAGTACTAGTAGTAGTATTCATAAGTAGTGGTAGTGGACAGTAGTAGTAGTAGTAGTAGTAGTAGTAGTAGTAGTAGTAGTAGTAGTAGTAGTAGTAGTAGTAGTAGCAGCAGCAGCAGCAGCAGCAGCAGTAGTACTAGTAGTAGTAATTCTTTATGAATCTGGTCAATCAAAACAATACACACATTGCAGATTTTTTTTTCATTTCTGACATGGAAATGCTCACAATGGAAAATTTTAGATGATTTCTTATAAGCCAGTTGGAATTGACATTTCTCTCTCTACTAGTGAATTTTCCTGAATTATTTTCTGTTAACACTGTATATGTCATCTATGTATACTTTTTTTTCATATTATCTCCTCCAATAGAATATTCTTAGAGGTTAGAAACTATGTTTTGGCCTTTCTTTGTATCATCAATGCTTAATACAAATCTTGACAAATAATAAACATTATTAATTACTCATCAGCTGATGAAATTGTGATATGAAGTCAGATAATTATTGGAATCCTGACAGTCAACACCAGATTGAAGATACCTGATCACAAATAGAAGCAGTATAATGTCATTTGTTAGCAGAAATTGTCATATACAGTAGTAAAACAGTAAATGCAATATAATTATAGGAATTAACTATAACTGGCAACAGGTTAGTTGAACTTATACAATGAAATTGGGAGTTTTGAGAAAGCAGTTTATAAGGGTTGGCCATAGCTACTATGTATGGAAAATAGGAATTTCATTGAAAATATATTGAGTATTGTATGAGATACTGTGGAGGATGAGCCATTTTGTTTTCAACATTAAAGTGCATAGCTCAATATCTGGCACATAGTTGGTGTTATATAAATACTTATTTCCCCTATCCCACATGGTGTAGAGGCTAGAGTGCCAGACTCAGAGTCAAGAAGATCTAAGTTAAAATCCTGGATCAGATGTTTACTATGTGTCCCTGAGCAAGCCATTTTCCTCATGTAAACTGAGGATAGTTATAGGATCTACCTCCAAAGGTTGTTGTGAAGATCAACTGAAATAATACTTGTGAAGTGTTTAGCACAATACCTGACAAATAGTAGGTGTTATTATAAATGTTAGCATATATGTATATATATATGTATATATATATATATATATATACATACATATATATATGCATGTATGCATGTATGTATGTATATAGGCTGCCATGTAGACTGATAGTCTCAGTGATGGTCCAACTGTCCTACTTCCTAGGTCAGGTCACCTCTGTATTATTGGATTCATTTCTGGCAAAACACTTGAGGAAGGGCACTTATGATTTAGACAACATACATAGGAAGTCAACCAGAATTCAGAAGTGCTTCAAGTCAATGCCATATGAGGATCAGTTGATGAAAATTAGTGTTTTATTTGAAGAATTTAAGGCCTAGAGGTGATGTTATAGTTGTGTTTAAGTAACTGAAATCTTATCCTGTGGAAAAGGGATTAGACTTGCTTTTTAGGTCACCAAAGAGTACAACTAGACTCAGCAAGATGAACTTGAAAGGAACACATTCGGGTTTAATTTAGAGAGAAATTTCCTAAGAATGGAAGCCATTCAAAAGTGAAGACAACTGCCTTGTTAAAGCAAGGGATTCTCCTTTTATGTAGATCTTTAAGAAAACAAGCAAACAAAGAATGTTAAAGTACTACTTTTTAGGTTTGTTATAGCAGTGATTCCTTTCTATAATGAGTTGATCTAGATTCCCATAGAAGTCCTATCCAACTGGAATTCTGTGAGTTTTGTAGTGGCCAAGTGGCGCAGTAAATAGAGCAGTTATATTGGAGTCAACAGCATACCTGAGTTATAATCTGGCCTCTGAAATTTACTAGCTTTGTGACATTTGCATCATTGTTCAGTTGCTTTTGTGATTCTGGCCACTGGGTGACAAATATAGAATGTGCTAGACTTTATCCTTCCCATAAAATATAAATTTCTATAGGTAAGGAACTCCTGCTTTTTATTTTTCTTATGTTATCTCTAGTGGCTAGCATGATACTTTGCAAATGGTGGGCAATTAATAAATACCTGCTGAATTAAATTGGCATTAATTTAGTCCTCAGAGGTCTTTAAAATCTATTCCTTCTTGCCTGAGCTTGAGTTTCACTTAGGGTAATCTTGAGGAACCTGAGGTGGCCTCCACACTAAGCAAGCACTGAAGCTGACCTACAGTCACACCACATTTATTTTTCATGACTAAGCTGTGGAGTGTTTCCTAGACATGAAACTCCCATTGAACACAAATGTATCTATCACTTTAAGTGCAAATGTGTGTATTTTTTTAAATTTTGTTTCAGTTATTTTAAAATCTAAAACTTATCACTTACTTCCTTGCCTTCATAAGCTGGTAATACTACTGTCATAATTTGAGTTTCTTTAACTGTTAAATGAAAGGATTAGACGAATTTTTATTTAAGGTCTATTTTGATTCTTAATTTCATGATCTAATAGCTTAAACTCTTTATGATGATGCAGTCATAATTATGCATATTACTTATTACAGTAGGCTACAAGAGTTTCACTCTCTGAAGCTGTCTACATATATAAGACTTTTGACTCCTATATTAACTGGACCTAGAGTTCTTTGCTTTGAGTTCAGGGGTCTTGTTCATTTGTTTTCTTTTCTTTTCTCTCTCCTCTTTTTTTTGGTAATAAGTTATCTCAAAATTTCCAAGTGTAATTTTCCATTTCTCATACATTGTGGTCACAAAAGCAGATATCTAGTAGAACACAAACTCCTCATTGGGGAAGGGCTCCTTTAGTAAGTATTATCTTTGTGTCCCTATGGCCTAGCATGTATAAATGTATAAAGGGATAGTAGATAGTAACCTACATGAAGGCAGAAGATGTCTCATTTATGTATTTCCATCCCCATCCCCTTCTATGGTATCTAGCACATAGCAGGTACTCAATACATTATTCTGGATTTATTATTTGAAATAGATTCAACAATCCTATATAGTTATGTTAAAATGTATGAGTAGTAAGATTTTCAATATACATCTAAAAGACAAAAAGGAAGAGCCTAATTAAAAATTGTCTTATGTCTCATTTCTTCTTGACCCTAATTTATCTTCTCAGCTCATTTTTGTAATGTTTCTTTTCAGTCAACTTCTTTTTTCAGTGTCTAACTTCATTTTGTCACCATTTTAAAAATTGCAATAGAAACCCCAAACGATACAACAGAAAGATAAAAATCAACTCCTTAGATGGGATCCAAGTTTGGTAGCCTTATATCCAAATACGAACAACTAAGTTACAAGGAAAGAAAGGCATGACCTGTTTCCCCATCAACAAAAGATGTGAGATTTTTAATGGATGTTTTTGTTTGTTTTCTTGTTTTTTCTTGGTGGGGAGACTTTTTTTAATTTTAGCATTTTCACAGCTGCATTCTGGATATTTGAGATAATATGATAAGGAACTTCAAGCTATATGTGCTATTATTGTGTCTATATATTGTATCACTTCCTGAGTGAGAAGATAAATTAGGGTTCAGAAGAAATGGGTAAGAGCATAAGAAAGTTCTTAATTAGTCTCTTTCTTTTTGTCTTTTTTTGAGATGGATATTGACAATATTACTACTCATACATAATTTTTAACATAGCTACATAGGATTATTGATTCTATTTCAAGCAATAAATCTAGAATAATTTATTGAGTACCTGCTATTTACCAGATACCTTAGAAGGTAATGGGGATAGAAATACATAAATGAGACATCTTCTGCCTTCATGTAGCTTACTATCTACTATCCATTTACAGGAAATTAATGTAATGAGAGTTAGAGAGCTGGCTGTGATTTCATTAAGATATGAATTCAAGTCCTCTTTCTGTCACTTACTTATAGAAAGTCACTTAACCTCTCTGTGGCCCCAATCAACTCTAAATGAGATGGTGTTGCTTTGAATTGGTAGAAGAAATTCCTCACATAAACACAAAGATTAATAAAAAATGATAATAAAAAGTTGTAGTGATTGAAAATAAGTAGACACGGCAGGTAGGGAGCTAGTCTTAGAATCATGAAGTCAAGAATTTGAGTCTTGTCTTTGACATGAATTAACTCCGTAACCATGGGCAAGTCCCTTGGCCTCTTAGAGCCCCAAGGCAATTCTATAAGACTGTAAGTCATAGAAGAGTTTAAAATTCACTAGCCAGCCAGTCAATAAACATTTCTTAAGTGTCTGCTATTGGCCAGGGACTATACTAAGCACTGGGGAAATCTATCTAGTGATTATAGATGAACACCATAAATAACAAAGTCTAACTTCGAATATTTTTTAAAATGTATAGAAATAAAATATTCTCGATATTGACTTTAGAGTCAATGGAGGGATATCTCCCCACACCCAATGCAGTGAGAAAAGAGGTGATTGAAGCAGACTGAGCAACAACAGGGCCTCCTGAAAAAAAAACTCAGTTCAACTGTCAGGGCTTGGTATTTGGAGGATTTTGAGAGGTAATTCCTTAGAGGGTACCATATTTTAGATTAAAGACCTTTGGCAAATCATTTCAACTAATTCAGTCTTGAGGAATTTGTGTTCCATTAGTATGATGTAATCTTGGGGCTCAACTCAAATCCCAGTCTTCCTGAGTGCAAGTTCACTATGTACCCAATATGTCTCCCAGATTCCCTTTCACCTGCTTGGCTTTTTATGAGGGCAAGTACTGGCTAATTTTTGAAGATGTATCCCTATTACCTATCAGAGTCCTAAGATAGGATAGTTAACATTTCATAAGAAATAAAATGACTATGTTGATTATTCCTATCACTGGTAAATGCCAGCCTATATGGTTATTAATTGCTTCTTCATGTTTTTCTTATTTTCATCTCTTTTCAGTCTCAAAGTCTCTGAAAAACCTCGAGGTAATAAACAATGTAGTAGTAATCACATACAAACATATTATGCCCTTTTATAAGTACACTTTTTTCACTGCTATTTTTTTATTATTCTAAAAATTTATTTACTTTTAGTTTATAACATTCTGTTCCACAAGTTTTTGAGTTCCAAATTTTCTCCCTCTCCTTCTCCTCCCTCTCCATCCATGGCAGTATGCAATCCAATATAGGTTCTATGTATACCTTCACCTTAAACATTAGTAAAGTTGTAAAGAAGAATTATAACCAATAGAATGAACAGTGAGAAAGAAGAAAAAAAAACAAAACAAAAGAGAGAGAGAGCGAGTAGTTTGCTTCAATCTGCATTTAGACTCCACCATTCCTTCTTTGGATGTGGACAGCCTTTTCCATCATGAGTCTTTTGGAGTTGTCTTATAGCCTTGCATTGCTGAGGAGAACGCAATCTATCAGTGTTAACTCATTACAGATACAATGTATCTGCAATTGTGTACAGTGTTCTCCTGGTTTTGCTCCCCTCACTCAGAATCAGTTTATATCAGTCTCTCCAGCTTATTATGAAGTCTGTCTGCTCCTTATTTCTTATAGCACAATAGTATTCCATTACATTCATATACCACAACTTGTTTAGCCACTCCCCAGTTGATGGTCATCCCCTTGATTTTCAATTCTTTGTCATCACAAAAAGACCTCCTATAGTTTTGTACTCTAAGTACACTTTTATATAAGAAATAAAATTATACTTGCTTTAATTGTTATTTCAAAAAGTAGGGCATTTAAAAAATCATACAAATTTACACAAATTATATTTCTTCTTTACAACTGTTCATCTTATTTCATATTGCTTAAAATAACACATTGTGCAATTTTTGCATCACTGCCACTATGCCTTAAAGCAAAACACTAAAAAAAAATTAAAAATTTTGAAAGAAATAATGTTTTAATATTTCCTCAAGTGTAGCCTCCTTTAACCTCAACACTGAACAAGGATGTGTGAAATTTGAAGTCCTTATAGAAGTCGTAAGTAGGGACGCCATTTTAATAAGGCATAATTTAGGTCTCTGCCCACTTGACAAGCTTTAATTAAATAATAATTCCCCATTCACCCTGAGACTTATGGTATGTACAAAGTAGTGTTTGTTGAATAAGTAATAGCAAGAGCCAAATGTATTTTTGGAAGAATCATTCCATTGGAAGAAAGGAAGTTGGTTAAAAGAATTCATTGCTTAAGGGCTTTTTAATCCTGGATTTATTATTTTTTTTCTTTACATTTAACATTCCTTTTGTTCCCTCAGCTCTTTCCTCCCTTCTTCTGACACTTTCTCCTTTTCTCTATTGTAACTTGGTTCTTTCCTTCCTTTTTTCCTTCCTTCTTTCCTTCCTTCCTTCCTTCCTTCCTTCTTTCCTTCCTTACCTCCTTCCCTCCCTCCCTTCATACATTTCTTTCTTCTTACTTCCTTCATAGCTCCTATAACCTTTCTTCCTTTTCCCCTTTTAGCTTTCTTTTTTTTTTTCAACATGGGGCCCCAAACAAGTTTGTTTTCATGTGACTAGTTAATTAAATACCTTTGGGCTCATTAATCAGATATTTTAATGTTTTTAATTATTCTTAGAATTACATGAAATAATTTATGCCCCCCAAATCAACAACTTGATTTAAATATTTATAAAGGGAAGTCAATTCCGTCTTTGTTATCATTTCTGTTGTTAATACTTATTTTAGAATGTCCTTGTATTTTTGTTTCTATTGAAAATACCTCCCTGTTATACAAAGGAATTAGCTATTTGCTGATAGATGTAAAAAATTTAAAAGGTTATAACAAATACATTAAGAGTACTGACAAAACTCATTGATGTCATTTACCTACTTTCTATTGAATTTCCTACATCTCCCTACACTTAATCAATTAATCTAGTACTAAATAATTTATATCAAAATTTTATATTCGATAAAACCTTTAAGAGAAATTTCGTATATGTTTGGAAACATGATGGTGATTTCAATGGATGGAAGATGAAGGAGGTAGAGAGCCAGCTAAAACTTTGGGCATAGCATGGGGGATGAAATGAAGAAATGTATGAAGGCAGTACAGGACAAAATGAGAATGGTATTTTTAGAATATTTATCCAGTTTGAGTTGTACTTCACAGTACCTAAAGAGGTTTAAACACAAATTATATAACAAACCAGCCTAGAAAAGTTGCCTGGAGCCTCATGGGGAAGGATTTTTAGTTTCAAGATCAGAATTGTTTGCCATGTTTGGTTGAAAGTGGGGAGTCATTGAAGATCTTTGAGGCCTGATCTTAGTGATACATCAGAAAAAAAAATTCAGACAGTGGTGAGAATAATGTATTTAAGAAGCAATAGATTAGATGCAAGAATATTAGAAAAAACTATTAATAATCTCTAGAATATGGAGGCTACTAGATAAGACTGTTAGTAATATCTAAAAAGTAGAGGTCCATAAGTTGTCATCCCTGTTCTCCACTTGGTAATATAAGGACCAATATCCATAATTTGACCAATGGCAAAATAAAATGAGTAGAAGTGTGTGGAAATAATATAGTAGATTACTTTTTTTAAAATCCTGGAAAACTGCAAAGTTGATAAAAGAATCGGGGGGCGGGGAGGATTGACTTTGTGCTCTGATGACCTAATCTCACTGTGGGTAATAATGGTTTATATAATCTATAAAATTTGTGGTGTGATAGAACTGTGCTATTTTTGTGATAGAGACTTTGTGGAGAGGGGAAATAAATGGAAGATGAAAAAGCAATTATGTTGGTTAGTGAAACTGAAGTCAGAATCATGCTTTGTTTTATTTTTTTGCTTTTGTTTTTGCTTATGCAGAAATGTTTCTGAGGACTCTAATGTTCTGAAATCTGAAAAAAAATACTAGTGAATATTGTTTCCTTTTTATTTCTTTTGTTGTTTATATAGTTTAAAAGATGTGTTTAGAAAAGTTTCCTTAAAACTTAAAATAAAATTATGTATATTTTACTAATGAGGGATCTAGGGAGATAGAGGGAGGGTCTGTGAGTTAAGAAGACCTGAGTTTAAATCCTTCCTCAGAAACTTACATGCTATATGACTGAACAATTAAAATTAAAAACTGAGGTTCAGGTTTTTCATCTGTAAAATGAGGGTGATAATAATTACCACTTCATAGAATACTTGTGAAGATCAAATCAAATATGAAAAAAGTGAGTTTGTAGACTTTAAACCACTATTTAACTCTTAGTTGATTTCAATGAAATGTAAGGGGCAGGGACGGGGGAAAATTCTTAATAATAAAATTATCTACAAGTATAATAACCTGCCAGGGAAGGTAATTGATTGTTCTCATTAAAGATATTTATGCTAAGGTTGAATTACCTTACATGTTGTAGAAGGATTATATTTTCACTATGATTGGAGTGGATGAAATATTAAAGTCCTTTCCATCACAAAATTTGTGTGTATCTGTGATCTGATAAAATGTGTTTCCCAAATAATATTATTGTAAATGATATTAGTACATTTTTGCCTACAGTATTTTGTGATACTCTATCATGGCCTAATCTTCCTTAAAGTTTATGGAATGACTGACTTCTTTATGGTTCTACAAGATGGGTATGGCAATAGGTACCTATGGGCAGCTAGGTGACTAAATGAGTGAATCACGGAGCCTGGAGTCTGGAAGACGTGAGTTCAGATGGGACATCAGACACAGACGGGCTGTGTAACCCTGAACAAGTGACTTTAACTCTATTTTCTTCAGTTTCCTCATCTGTAAAATGGAATAATAATTGTACCTACCTCCCAGAATTGTTGTTAGGATCGCTGACAGAGATAATAATTCTAAAGTCTTTAGGATGCTCCCTGGCACATAGTAAACACTATATAAATGTTAGTTGTCATCATTATCAATATCATTATTGTTATTATTATTAACATAACCAATGGAATTTGAAATGGAAACGTATTTTAGAGAAGTGTGATAGTGATTCTGATTTTATCTTTGAGTGCCATTCTTAATTAAGCTGAAGCAAAACTCTGAATATATTCTGGGATATGTTGCTCTCATGTTTAAATATCAGACAAAGTAAAAAGGCAAGATTTTCCCCACATTTCAGTGGCTAGCTGTTTAAAAAAGACTACATGTAGCCTTCCTTATCATGGTAATAGATTATACTTGTAATACACTTGAGATAAGGATTTTAAAGTGCTTCACAAAATTCAATTAAAGCTTACTGAATTTTTTTGAGGTCTGCAATTTCCTCAGCATACAGGTACACAAATCTTTTCTATGGACAATGACATGGAGGTTAAGTGGCTTAGTCACTTTTATGAAGTGTGTCAGTAGAAAAGCTAGGATGACATCTGAGAAGTCCAGTCTTTTCTTTAATCCAACCTTCTCTGGAGATGCACCCATTGCATAGTAACAATACATCCCTACTAGGCTCCAGGACAAAGAGAATACAGAACACAGTTCTAAAACTAATTATAGCCTTTCAAAGTGTCTATTGTGGGGGCAGAAGGTGTAATGGGCAAAGTTTTATTTTTCCAAAGGCTTTTTATTATTTTCCCTTGAAACTTTTCAATAGATGCTCAGCCAATGGAAAATCCTTTTTTATAATCATTAGAATTTGTGCATATTAGCTCCCCCTCCACCTCCACCACTTTGTGAAGACCATTTGAAAAAGCATTTTAAACATGCTATGGTTTCACTAAATGTTCCTGAATCTCTATTTTTAGATCAAAAGCAGATATGTCTCAACAGAGATCACAATACTGTTAAATTTTTAAAACCTCATGATCCCTTAGACTACCTAAATTTATTCTTAAGTAATCCTGTTAATCGTATATATACCATTCAAGTCCCCAAGCAGCTATTTATGTCAAATAGAATAAGTTGAGAAATTATCTCTGGAGGAAAATCAAGACCTGCTTTCACCAGAGCTACACTGGGTTGAGGCATTAGGGATATACTGAGCAAATGACTTCCAGATTACTTGACCTAAGATAAATAAAGACATTTACCTGAAGGAATGTCTTGCCAAATGAGACTTAGGTGATAGGTAATATGTTTCATTAAAGAGGGTACACGTGTTTGAAATTTATTTTAAAAGCAACTGGTTTGCTACCATTCAAGAGTTGCTTTATTCCACTGAAGCAAAATGCATGAAAATAACAAGTAAATTAGAGCAAGTATGAGTATATGTTAAATTATCAGGACCACACTGGAATTTTTATTCTGTTGAATGTACATTGGTTTGATAGAATAGACTTTGAATCAATGTAAGATAATTATATGATTGGCTGGTTTATAAACTAAAATTAAACTGTATCCCACTGAGACCAATTTTTTCTTAAAAATATTTTAGAGCATTTATTGATTTGATTCTATAATATATATATATATATATATATATATATATATGTATATATATGCCCAATTAATAATATGTATCAAAGAGTTGTTTCAAAAAAATTCAGTTGTTTGTCACTTGTTAGTGATATTAATAGATGAAGAAATATGAATGAAAAAAACATTTATTAGGAGTTATCTATGTGTCTAGTATAGAGAGAATGAATACAATAGTGGATAAGAGCTAATCTGGATGTCGCAAAAACATAGGCTCAGGTCCCACATTGACATACACTGGCTGTATGGTTCTGGGTCAATCATTTAACTTTGACACTCTAGGCAATTCTTTAAAATGTAAATTTCCCAGAAGCTGCCAACCCTCATTGATAGATTGAATTCCAAGTTAGCTAGCATTTATTAAGCATCTATAATGTGATAGGTACTGTGCTAAATGCTGGGAATAAATGGAAAGGCAAGAAAAAAGAACACAACAAAATAAAAATCTTCTCCTCTCAAGGATCTCAGTCTTATATAGGAGACAGAATGCATACAATGAAGTGCAAATAAGATAAACACAGGATAGAATGAAGATAATTTCAGAGGGATCACATTACAGTTAAGGAACAATAAAGATTTGTTGCAGAAGTTGGGACTTTAGCTGAGACTTGAAACAAATCAGGGAAATCAGGAGGCAGAGATGCAAAAGAAAAAAATTGAAGACAGTCAAAAAATAATGCCAGAAATCAGGAGATGGAATGTTGTTTGGTGTGCAAGAAGGCCAATGTCATTGGATCACAGAGTACATGGAGGAGAAAAAAGGTATAAAAAACTAGAAAGATAAGAAGGATCCCCAACATGAAGGACTTTAAAAGATGAACAGAAGAATTTATACTTGATCCTAAAGGTGACAGAGATCCACTGGATTGGTTAGGTGGTCAGCTTAGTTTATGAGAAAGATAGTGTCCTCAACAGTAAGAGGAAAGTCAGGAAGAGGGGGAAGTTTGCGGGAAAGATAATGAGTTTGACTTTAGACATATTGAACTTAAGATGTCTATGAGATATTCATTTTGAGATGCAATTTTAAAATCACTGAGTGGTTCGGGTTATACAAAAAGATCTGAGAATCCTCTGAAAACAGGATAACAATTGAACCAATGGGAACTGATGCAATAAGCAAGTGAAATAGTATGGGAGAGGAAAGATGAGGGCCTATGACAGAGCCTTGGGAGTATCTACAGTTTGCAGGTGTAACCTAAATGAAGATCCATCAAAGGAGCCTAAGGAGGAGACAGACTGGTAGGGGGAAAATCAGGAGGAATATTTATGAATCTAATTCTTATACTTATTCCCTAAAACATCTAGTACTATAATAAGTGCCAGGGATATAAATACAAAAGTGAAGCCAGTGCCCTCACACTTACATTTTAATAGAGAAAGATAACATACACAGGCAACTCATATCTAAGGAGAGTCAAAACATAGAGGAGTAGATGCAATCAAACTTTTCAGGAGCTGTGACAATATTGATTTAATTATGATTCCAGATGTGAAAATGGAAGAGTGAATGTCATATGGAATTTATGTATGGCAGGAAAGTTGCTTGCAAGAAAATGGCTGGAAAGTGTTGCATGTCTGCAGTCAGCCCAGAGATGGTGGACAACTAATCAAGGAAATCAGAGAGTGAATAATATTAAATGTATTTAGGGTCTCATTGAAGCTGTGTGTGTGTGTGTGTGTGTGTGTGTGTGTGTGTGTGTGTGTGTGTGTGTGCTTGTGTTTGTGTTTGTGTGTGTGATAGAGATCAAAACCCATTCTAACCTTCATTACTGTTCAGACTTTTCCATAAATTCTCCATGACGAACCCACCAAAAGACAAAATTATTTTTTGATGACACATAAAAGTTCACTTGAGACTTTTTGCTGAATTCTTGACATGGTGTTTTTTTGGAGGATGTACTTATTAGAAGGAGTAGCACAATAGATATCCCACTTTCACAATTACACACTCTCATGTGTATTCTAAATGATTGAAATGCTATCCATATAAAAATGTAAACATTATATATATATACATATATCATAAGATGTAATATAATAATACATTTTCCAGATGTGACAATTCTTTAGAATTTGCTTTCAGAGTAGAAGGAACTTCTACCTAATTTTTGGTTGTACTCTGATTTTTCTCTCACCATGTCCATATTGGTTGCTCCAATCATCTCACATCCCTCCACTAGTTTCTGGGCTACTTGATTTCTACATATATCCTTGTCTTCATGTTCTGCCTCCAATACTTTGATTCTGAATCTATTTGGCAGTACTACATTTATACCTTAAATTTACTGTTGATATTACTTATCTTATTCTTCCCTTTACATAGTGCCAAGATATGGTGGGAGGTACCTTCTTTAACATTAAAGTACTCAGAAATTAACTTCTCTCCAAATGCTAAGCTATGTATTTTTTAGGTAGCGCATTATATTGTCAATAACATTTTTCTCGTTGGCCATTAACGCTATATTCCATTGTCAATGGATAAATTCAACAAAGGTTAGTATATTGAAGTTGTTCTTTATGTTTAAAATTTGTTCTTATTTGGATCTCAGAATGTCAAACAAATGGAGAAAATATTCTCACAAATTGTCATCAAGCCACAACTCAAACTTATTGACATAGATACAATATCAAATTATATATAGGTATTTCAATTTTTTTTTCAGTTGCATTACAACTGCAAGTGACAAAATCTGCCAGAATAGTGTATTTTGTGTACATATGTATACCACACATATATATTCATTATAATGTTTATTTGCATATTTTAATTATGTATAGTCTCTATATTAGATAATTATGCAGTACCCTTACATATTAGTAGAATTATATTTTCTTATAATGCATCTATGTATAGAGATATACATGTATATGTATATGTAGCTCTAGTGTGTATGTAGAAATACATATATGAATTATATATGTATATAGAGTTTTATGTAATTTATTATAAAAAGGAAATATTTAGGTCTATAATAATACATGCATTTATCTTCTCCCTCTCCCCATATCAACTTTCAGACTCTTTTCCCTGGCATTCAGGGATCTGAACCCTAAGAGTAAGGCTTTTACCCTGTCTTGCTCAGAACTATTTAAGCCATTTCAGTAATATCTCAAAATCACATTGCCCACACTGTGACCCTCCTCTCCCTTATATTAAATCTTGGATTCCCTTTCTTGGGTTGCTGGGACATTATAAGTGAGTTTTCATATTATCATTTCCAGATGCAGGCCATCATGATACTTCAAGGTCAACTCAAACCACTCTATTTGCATTATAACCCCAACTCTCTTTTGCCTGTTCCTGTTCCATTTTCCAAATATAGCATATAAGCAGCTTCCCAGAGGACTGCTGCTGTGAACAGCTTTCAAGGTTCTGATTACACAGTATAGTGAACTCTCTATTTATTCAGTAACAAATTTAGAGAAAATATTCATGGAAATCAAAGTTCACCTTTCACAGTGTTGTAACTTAACAAGTTATCACTAAAGTGGCCACATAGTTTTCACTAGTGTTCACTCAGTTTTAAGCAAATGATAACATTAATGCAGTAAGAAGTCAATCTTTTAGTAAGTCCTTAATTCACTTATCCTTAGGAGGCAAGCCTCCTTAATTGACACAAAGTACAAAGGTCAAGATTCTCCACCCCTAGATCCCATTGTCTTAATCTCTTCAATCAAAAAGTCTTCTTTCTGCTTAAGTGGAGAAGTCCTTAACTCAATCATCTAAATGTAAAGGTCAAAGTTCTTCACCCCTAGGCCACAGTAACTCATGATCTTTTCAATTTGCATTAAATACCCAAGGAGAGGTCTTTTAACCTTGACTTGAGGTAGGCTCACAGCTTCCATGGTTCCTCTTCCATGGTCCCAGCTCCTGCCTGAATCTATCCAACTGCCACCTGGGTTCAAAGGCACACAGCTCTCAGTTCTTTGCCCAGCTTCTTGTGCAGCTCCTGTTGCATAATGAAGCTCACAGTGTCTGGTCCACCTCAAGTCCTTCACAGTTTCTGTTCCTGGGAAGACATAGCTTAACAAAGCCACAACAACATTCATGCGTATTGCTGGCATTGTCATCAATTCACTTTCTAACTGTGAAATCAACATAGACCCATCAACAAGGTCTGAGGAATCAACACAAATCATCAGTATGGTCCCTGGGCCTCTGAAAACATCAGCAAGATGCTCCTCCAGGATTTCTGCAAACCTACAACAAAAAAATCCTCTTTCGGGGCTTCTGAACCAGCAGCAATGTCCCAGGGCTTCTATAACAACAGAACTATCCTGTATCAGCAGACAAATCTGACAAAGTAATATCAAAACAGAGAGACAGAGTACCAGCACCACAGTCATGCCTCCTCCCAGTTCTCTTCTCTTCTCTTCTCATTTCTCAGTTCTTTTCAGTTCTCAGTTCAGTTCTCAATTCTCATTTATCTTCTCAGTTCATATTTCTGAGTTCAATTCTCAGTTTTCTTCTCTCCAGCAGTAGCAGCCCAGCCTCCTGATGCTCACTCCCAGCAGTTCTGGCTCTCTAACTTGGGCTTCTTTTTATCTATGCTATTAACTACTCCCTATCCTGCCCCTTCCTGTTACATCAGTAAGTTCATCCCACTGAGGATTCAAAAGTTCTGGGTCTCAATTCTTGACACATTTATGAACTTGAAACTAAGTGCTAAGTACCTGTTTGATTGCAAACACAAGGGGGCAGGAAAAGCTTCAAATTACCATTATCATTACATACGTACATACACACACACACACACACACACACAAATATACATGTGTGAATGTGTGTATAAAGTTTTTCTATTACAATTTATGCTTTTTGATAGACGGACAACTCATTTGCTTTTATTTGTTTCTCCACTATTTAGAATAGTGTCTAGGATGTTTGATAGTAGTCCCAGGAACATAGGAAATACTTAAAAATATATGTTAATTAGCTGAAAGATTGTCCGTGTTTCATTCATTTATTGTTTAGACCCTAATGTTAGAAAAAGTCATATTTTTGGAAAGATGTATAAATCTATTTTCCTATTTTTAAAAAATAGTTGATATAATAAAAATCTTCTGAGGGATAAAATTATATGTCACTAGTTGAAATAAAACAGCAACTAAAATGTGAGGGACTAGATAATAGTAGCAGTTATCCAAATGAAGATAAAATTAAATAGTTGTTTAACTCCTGGAATATTTTGTCCATTTAAAATCATTAAATGGTAAGAAAAAAATCATAAAAGCTTTTTTTTTTAATTCTAGCAAATATTGCTATGTTTTAGAGGAAGAATTTTTTTTTAAAACAAAGGATAAGAGAGATCTCTTGAAGAGACACTGAAGAAATAATTTGGTGACAAGCTTAAGGAGGGCAAGATTTAGGGCATTCTGCATCTGGCTTGAAACTAAAGTCATAGTATTCTGTAATGATAAAGAGAGCAGGTAATGAATGGAAAAGAAAACGATGAATGGTAGGAAAATCTCTAAAAATAGTAAGTACCACATTTGAACTCTTGCCATTTGTAGTAGACCATTGAGATTTTCCCCTCACCTAGGGACCAACTGCCATACTTTATCTGAGATAAGAGGCAAGTGGTACTCATGTCAGCATTTAAATTCCAAATGCTCATCTTGTAGATAACTAAATGTGAAGTTAAGTGCTTAAGTGTTTGGTCTGGAAATTGAGAAGCTAGGAAGAAAAGAAACCCAACAAGATTCACCATTTTTCTTGATTGTACCAGGCAATAAAGAATATAGAAATTGTGATGTTATACTTTTATTCATTTAGCTCTTGTCATCAAAAAAGATCATAAGCATGGAATTATATTTTTTCAGGAATAAGTAAGTATAAAATGTAGGCCTAAAACAGTACACACTCAGCTTTCATTTCTTATTGTTATAAAGTGAAATTATAAATGATAAAGTGTTATAAAATTATCAGTCCTGAAGAGAGGCAAGTTTTGGCTTATTATAAAGAAAAAGTACCTAAAAATAATAGCTCTTGAAGAGGGGAATTCGTTGCCTTAGGAGGCAGTGGTTTTCCTATCATTTGCATTCTATGAGAGAGGGCTAGATAATGACTTACTGTGTATATTGTAAGAAATTCAAATCCAGATTCTATTTTGTGGTTTCTGAATTCCCTTCCAAACCTGAGAGTCCTATGTGAAATATATGCATACGTGTCTATATGCACAATACACATGTGCACACATATATACATACACACATATATGTGCATATATACATATATGTATGTCTATGTGTATATATATGTATTATCTATATATATATATATATATATATATATGTATGTATGTGTATAGTAAACACACCTTTCCTTAGATCCTACCACATACAGACGTCCAGAACTAACTCTGAAAACTGCCGTAAGAAAAAAAAAAAACCTGAAGCTTGACACAGTGGTTCCTCTATGCTAGGATCAGAGTTCAACTTCAATATAAAGCTAATGGTCAAGAAATAGTCTGAGAAAACAACAACAAAAAAAGATCCTTTCTGTAGAAAGCTACTGTATTGACAAGGAAGATCAAAACACAAACTTAGAAAGAAAAAAAAAGCCAGCAAAATAAAAACTGCTGCATTTGAAGCCTCAAAGAAAAAGATATGAATTGGTCTCACTCCTGTAAGAACTCAAAAAGGATCTTAAAGATCAAATAAGAGAGGTAGAGGGGGAAAAAGTGAAAAAACAAAATCACAGCAGTGCAAAGACAAACAAACAAATATAAACCAAACAAACAAAACAAAAAATAATGTGAAAAAAAGTTTCAAAGGCTTGGTAGAGGAGGCACAAAAAATACTGATACAAGTAACACCTTGAAAACAAAAAACAGAAGATGTAAAAGCATGACAAAAACTTCATGAAGAAAAGAATTCCTTACAATCAGAATTGGCCAAATTGGAAAAAAGTACAAAAATTCACTGAACAAAATAACTCCTTAAAATGTAGAATTAATGGAAAAGGAGGCACAAAAGCTCAGTGAAGAAAATAATTCCCCCAAATTCAAATTGGGCGAGTAGAAGTTAATAACTCCATAAGACCTTAAGAGGCAATAAAGAAAATTAAAAGAATGAGAAAAATACAAGGAAATGTGAAATCTCTCATTGGAGAAACAACTAACCTTGGAAATGGTTCCAAGAGAGATAATTTAAGATTTAAGAAATAATAAGAAATTTAACTGGGCAAGTCACTTAACTCCAATTGCCCTCCAAAAAGCAAAATAAATAAAAATGAAATAAAGAAATGAATGTTAAAATTTATTTTTACATGCCGTTGAGGGGAAAATAAAATATTAAATGAATAATTTAAATAATTTAAAAATGAAATTGCAAGGTATAATTTCTATGCCATTGCTGGTCCAATTGACAAAAAATGTTTATACACTTCCCATGCTGGAGTAGATCTTTTAATAATCATTGCTTTAATTTGTTACCAATCTGTGTGGTCTTCATATTTATTTTTAAAATAACCAAACCCATAAGCTATAATAACAAAAAAAAATTCTCTGCAGAGAAGTTTTGTGATGATTAACATGTCTTCTTTGCCAATCTATGAAATCATCTGAATTCAACCTATATTGCTAAACACTGCTGCAACAGATAGATCCATGAAATTAATGACTTTTCTTAAGGAACCCTATATAAGATGGGGGCAGAGAAGAAATTGAAAATGTATGCAATCACAATAAACTGGAGAGTATTTAGAGAAAAGAAATCAGAATGGTTAAGGGTATTGGATATGATACTATACCAAGATTGTATGCAGTATATCAAAGAACTGGGACAGCTAGATGGTGCCATTGGTCATCATCATCATTATCATGATTGGAAAAGAGATGACATATAACTTGGAGACAGTCAGAAAGGCAAACTGTTTAAAAATAATTTGAAGGTTTATTATGTGAAAGATTTATATAATTTGTTCCCCATGACCTTGAAAGAAAAAAAAAAACTAGTGGAAGTGACAAAGAGGCAGATTTAAATGGGATGTAAGGGAGATTGGGGGAATTTCCTAACAATTATAGAGTTATCCCAAAGAATGGAATTGGCTGCCTTGGACTGATGTGCATTATTCCTGCATTGGAAAACTTCAATTTGTGATGCATGATACAAATATCATGAAATATGGATTAGTAATCAGATGAGTGTCATATGGTTCCCTCACAGTACCTTTTTGTAAAAGCAGAAAAAAGAATGTTTCTTCTTTCTTGTGGTTACTCCCATTAGTTCTAATTCTCTTTATATCATGACTGATGTGAAAATGTTTAATATGAATGCATAAGTAGAGCCTATATCAGATTGCATGCTGATTTAGGGAGTGAGAGGAGAGGAAGGGGAAGAAATTTGAAACTCTAAATCTT
The DNA here is from genome assembly GCA_028627135.1 of Pseudochirops cupreus. Taxonomy (NCBI): domain Eukaryota; kingdom Metazoa; phylum Chordata; class Mammalia; order Diprotodontia; family Pseudocheiridae; genus Pseudochirops; species Pseudochirops cupreus. Next base: position 150,699,040 of record CM053581.1, read on the forward strand.
ATGGAAGTGAATGTTGCAAACTGAAAATAAATAAATTTTAAAAAGGAAAAAAAAAGAATGCAATTTAAAATATATATTTCCTTTTTTCTCCTCTAACTCATTCCCTACCTGATATATAGAAAATATGAACAATTAAGGTGAAAAAATACAAAGATTGGTTTGGCATCATAGTTACTCAGAATGATTTAGTCTCTCTTTTATGGATTCAAGTTTTACTTATTTCAAATCTTGATTATGTGGAACAAAGGATCTCTATGATTTTTTTCTTTTAGCAAGGATAAAAAAAGACAAAAAATTTTTGGTAGATTACAAACAATAGAAGTTTTATTTTTAATTTTTTCTTTTATCAAATTCATTATCATTAAGAATATTAAATTATGTTTTACTCTATTGCTCAATACAGTGGCCATATCCTAAAAGTGGGAAATTATTATTGGGAACTAAAATGCTTTGTTTATTATAAGTGTATATATTTCATTTTTCTTAATTTCTTTTTATAGTACTTCATGGTAAGGTTAACACTTCCAAAATTAATTGCCTCTTCCCATCTGTCTTTTCTCCTTCAAAGTGATTTGATATGTTACCATTAAAGTCTTTAATGTGTCTTTCTATAATTGTAGATTTCTTTTTGTCTTTTTAAACATTCTGGTGTTACAATATCTTTCTTTACTCACAGGTAACATTTGAGTTACTTCTTACCTACAAGTTCATGTCAACTGGAAATATTGTTTTATGTTATCACACCATACTGTTTGAGATTTCTCAGGATAAGAACAGGAAATTTTATTCTCTTCCCCCCAGGAGAAGAAGGTGGTCTTCCCCATGACTGGTCATGAGGAGGAGATCCCTTACAAAAGTAAGAACAAGAATTTATGCCCTAATGAAATCGAGCCCTCTCCTCTCAGCTGTCCCTTCTCCCATATACTGAGAGGTGAGCTCAAGCCTAGGCTTGAAAATCTTCCCCAATGGCAAATAAGCCCACCACTATCCCTCAGTGGCTGAGAGGCAGACTGTGTTACAAAGAAAAAGGATATAGAGAAAGCCGATTCAAATGTACCTATCCTCATGTGGCAAACCCCAAAGCGAAGAAGAGAGGTGCTAAGAGCTTAATGGTGATTGGCAGCAAGGGAAAGGGGGAAGTGTACTGAAGCAAGGGAGGGGGAGGGAGAAAGGTCACCAACAAGGTTGGAGGTCAAAAGCCTCCTAAAAAGGCTTGCTGATGATTGACAGCAGCAATGGAGGGGGAAGAGGGAAGTTAACAATCAAAACTGTCTGAAAAGTCTTCACTCCCCAGACAATACTTTATATTTTAAATGAAAATAGTCTCTAAAACCAAACAGGAATTTTCTCACTAATTTGCAATTACAGTAGCTTTTTCTTTTTTCTTTTTCTTTTTCTTTTTGGAAGGGGAAAGACAAGGAAATTTGGGTTAAATGAATTGCCCAAGGTCACACAGGCAGTAAATGTGTTAAGTGTCTGAGGCCAGATTTGATTTTAGGTCCTCCTAACTGGGGCTCTATTCACTGCACCACCTAGCTACCACCTTTTCCAAAACCAAACCCAATTTTAAAATGTGACATTAAAAATTATAATAGGATTTCCCAATCTTTTAGATAAGAAATAAAGTTATATTTGTGTTTTGTTGTTGCTGTTGTTTAGGTCAATATTAAATTGATTAAATACTTAATCTGAAGTGGGTGAATAAATAAAAAAAAAATCTGCCCTCAAGTTAGTGAGATTCTGTTAAGATAGTTGGTGAGATTAAAACTGTGATTCAAGTAGTTTAGAGAACAGAATGTGAAATCTCACTGTACCCATGAAGAGCTCTACTTTCTCTTTTTTCTGATAAATTTGTAATTATTTAAATATTTGGCAAAGAATCTAGAAAGGTTAACTGGCTTGCTCAGGGTTAAACAGGCAGTATATTAGAATCAATAATTGTACCCAGGACATCCTGACTAGATTATTACAATACCTTTATATTAAGTCATCCTCATTACATAATTACATTTTCTCCCATTTGAATCTATACATCACACTGCTTTCACAATTACCTTAAAAATACATAGATTTGAAGTTTTCTTTTCTCTAACAATCTAGAGTTCTTTCTTGTCATCTGTTAAGGATAAATAGTACTTATTTGGTTAATGTTAAAGTTTGTCCACTATCTAAAAGACTTACTTCCTATGACAAATTCTACAAACCAGCCAAAACTGGATTTTTCTGTGTCTCAAGAATGTGTCCTGTTTTCTTCCATTTCTAAGCATTTGCTTCTGCTTTTTCCAATGAATGAAGTTCTCTCTTTTACTTGGTTCTTTTGGGTGACTATCTCTCCTTTAAGCCTAACTCAAATATCACCTTCTCAGTGAAGCCTTCTTTGATCTACCTACTTGGTAGCAACCTCCCTATTCAGAATACAAGTTGTTTTCTTTTATCTAGTGTTCTTATGATCTCCTCCTCCTCCTCCTTCAAATTTCTTTGAAATTTTCATATAGAAATCTGCTATAGGTCAGGAATATACAATATTTATAAGAGTTTAGTGTGCTATTCCAAATTTGTTGGAAAAATAAAAATACCTTATAAATTCAGATGCAGACACCTAAAATTGAAAACGATATGCATGTGGTAGAAGCCACTTAAACTGAAAATTGATTGTTCCAATTTTTTATGGATATATAGATGAATAGAAAAGAAATAGGCCTTTAAAATAAGCTATATCGGGGCGGAGCCAAGATGGCGGCGTAGAAGCAGCAACATAGCGCAGCTCTCACATAGCCACCCCAAAATACCCATAAAATAGGACTCTAAACCAATCCTGGAACTCCAAAACGCACACAAAGATACTTCCCACTAAAGTCAGCTGGGCTACGAGGAACCGTATCAGCACTGCGAACTGAAACCAGCCTGGCCTGAAGCTGTGGCTGTGCCCCGGGGGCGGCTGGACGGGAATTGCTGAGAAGCTTCAGGTGAGCAGATTAGCGACACTATTTGTGAAAGGGGGAGATAAGCAGTCCGGCCAGAAGGCCTCCAGAGCGGAAAAGTGAAAGGCAGAGGTTTTGCACCTCGGCTCTGCAGCTTCCCGCCGGCGGCCTGCAGACAGCAGGGGGACTGAGCGACTGGGCTAGCCAGGGCT